>JAVJGJ010000059.1:66146017-66193368 GCA_035590215.1 Microhierax caerulescens | reverse complement strand
TTGAGCAGGACTGGTCCCAGTACTGACCCTGGGGCACACCGCTGGCTACAGGCCTCCAGCTGGACTGTGCTGCTGCTCACAGCCCTCTGAGCTCTGCCATTCAGCCGGTTCTCAGCCTACCTCACTGTCCACCCATCGAACCCACACTGCCTGAGCTTGGCTGTGAGGGTGTTGTAGGAGACAGTGTCAGAAGCCTTGCTGAAGTCTAGGTGGAAAACATCCGTGGCTCTTTCCTCATCTACCCAGCCAGCCATGCCATCACAGAAGGCTATCAGGTTGGTCAGACAGGATTTGCCATTTGTTGAATCCATGTTGACTACTCCTGATAGCCTCTTTTTGTCCGTGTGCTTAGAGATGACCTCCAGGATGAGCTGTTCCATCCCCTTTCCAGGGATGGAGGTGAGGCTGACTGGCCTCATGGACAAGTGGTTTTCCCTGAAAGTCACAGAGGATGAATGTGGGAACTACCTGCATTGATGCAGTACAAGATGGAATATCCACAAATGTTATTTAAAAAAAAAATAGCAGTTGTCCAGCCAGTTGGGAAAAACCTGAGGAAGTAGGCAGTGGCACCTAGTTATTAGAAGTTAGGAACAGATTGTTGTCAGAATCAAAATATATTTAAAACATCATCAGTTAAATGATAAAAAACTCCTTCTTCCTTAGACTGAAGAACTGTTATGCTGCAACTCAATCCACCATATTTTGATGGCATGATAATCCCTTAGAAATGGACAAGTTTGTAGTTGAGGCACTGATCCAAACTTCTCTTGAATATGTCTGCAAAGTCTGTCTGCTGTTTTAGCAAATTGTTTAAAACATAATAGTTGCTATTTTGAACTGTGGTCCATATGATTTCTCTTTTCATTAAGTGATAATCAAACCATGTCTGCTTTCTGTGTGTGAGAAGAACTTCAGGCATGTTTTCCATTTCACAATCTGACAAAACCCACAACACTTAACAGGGGGGAAAAAAAGGCATTTTGTATTGAAAAGAATTGTTTGAAAAAAGCTGGGCTGTATTTCTTTATGCATCAAATGTGTCTCCAGTTCATTTATGTCAAGCATCCATTTATCCTAAGGATGCAAGTGTTGAGATGCTTGTGAATGATTTGTTGATTGATTCATTCTTTGCCCATTTAAACCTGGAATTTCTTCAGTGTTTTGCAGATGAAGGGCACTTATCCTAAATAGTTTGATTATGCTATGGTCCTGTTGACTTTGTGTTTTTAAAGCATGCTGGTAGAGCGAATGTGATTTTATCCTCTTTATAGATATACCTAGTCATTGCCAAAATTTAAGAAAAAAGAAGTCCTGCAACTTTTAAAACTTGATCGTCTTTAATCTGGAGGAATAGCACAACTGTTTTTTTTTTCACATCAGTATGGGATAACTCCAAAAATCTTTTGGCTTGCACATATTAAAAAAAAAAACAAACCCAAAAGCAAACCTGGAAGCATTCTCACTAACAAATACTACTTGTTTGTCCTTTCTTTGAGCTGTATTTTAAGCCCTAGATGAGCAGAATGAGTGGAATGGGGTTTTCGTCTCCATTGTTTTGGTTTAAATCTGGAGTAATTTCATTAGCAGTGCCATGGGCTGGTTTTCTCAGCCTCTTTCTCATTCTGAGGTGGTTATCATCAGTTTGAGCCAACGTGGTTTTTGGATGGTAGACGTTGCTGAGTAGTGCAATTGGGTAATGTGCAAGAGCAGATGGTGCCTGCGCTCCCCTCAAAGCGCTGTTATTTCTTGGCACCCAGTATAGCATGGGGTATCCAGCTGTGTACAGCAGCTTCACACAACGCTGCATCGAGCCACTTACAGGGACAGGGATATCGTCATGTAGTGTGTCACATCACATTCTGAAGAGTGTGAGGATACTATAGCGAGGGGACAGCTGGCCAGCTACTGCAGTACGGGCGTAATTCTGGTGCCGCTAATCGAGAGAGAAAGTACAGCTTAGTCATTCACAGAGTGCCTGTGGGAGAGCAGCGACAGCACTTGCAGTTTTCTCGAGAATTATTGTAACAAATACACAACACACATGGCCATGAAGAATTAAAAAGGACATTTGCAGAGGCTGCAATGAGTGTGACTGCCGCACCGGTCAGATTTTTGCAGTGCCTTTGCACAGTTTTTATTTCAAGAAACTGATGGCAAGATTGCTGATAGTATAGTGGTTTGTCCTGAGTCAAAAGTAAGGAGGAAACATCTAGCTCCTTGGAGCTGTGTCACACTCCTTTCCTTGGGATGCAGCTTTTGAAGGTGTGGAGATGGGCACCAGGAACGCACAGCTAGTGCAAGCACAAGGCTTGCTTTACAGCAGCACGCTGGCACACAGCAGTCACACTCCAGCCCTCCTGTATCCATCACCCGAGAAACCTGTGGTGAAGTCCAGGAGGGCCCAATGCTTTTCTTCATGTTGCTGTTTTCATGTGATATTGGTTTGATGGGTGAGATTTGGGTGGTAAAAGAAGTGGGGGTGCCGGTCTTTATGTTTTGTTTTGTTCCTTTCTTGCAGAATTCGATCCGGCACAACTTGTCACTCCACAGCCGATTTGTCAGGGTGCAAAATGAAGGTACCGGGAAAAGCTCGTGGTGGATGATAAATCCAGATGGTGGAAAAGGTGGCAAGGCGCCCCGGAGACGTGCTGTGTCGATGGACAACAGCAACAAGTACACAAAGAGCAGAGGGCGGGCGGCTAAGAAAAAGGCAGCCCTGCAGACTGCCCAGGAGACGAGCGAGGACAGCCCTTCTCAGCTCTCCAAGTGGCCAGGGAGCCCCACCTCCCGCAGCAGCGACGAGCTCGATGCATGGACGGATTTTCGCTCCCGTACAAATTCAAACGCCAGTACGATCAGTGGTCGCTTGTCACCGATTTTGGCAAGCACCGAACTAGATGATGTTCAAGATGACGATGCTCCGCTTTCTCCCATGCTGTACAGTAGTCCATCAAGCTTGTCCCCATCGGTAAACAAACCATGTACTGTGGAGTTGCCGAGGTTGACTGATATGGCTGGGACAATGAATTTGAACGATGGACTGACAGATAACCTCATGGATGATCTCTTAGACAATATGACACTCCCTTCCTCCCAGCAGTCACCCACAGGAGGGATGATGCAGAGAAGCTCCAGTTTTCCTTATGGTTCCAAAGGTTCAGGGCTGGGTTCTCCGTCAAGTAGTTTCAACAACGCCGTGTTCGGGCCATCGTCCCTGAATTCCCTCCGCCAGTCACCCATGCAGACCATTCAGGAGAACAAGCAAGCCACCTTCTCTTCCATTTCTCATTACAACAACCAGACGCTGCAGGATCTCCTCGCCTCTGATGCACTTAGTCACAGCGATGTCATGATGACACAGTCTGACCCACTCATGTCACAAGCCAGCACAGCTGTGTCCGCCCAGAATTCCCGCAGGAATATAATGCTCCGCAATGACCCCATGATGTCGTTTGCAGCACAGTCCAGCCAGGGCGGTCTGGTCAATCAGAGCCTGCCCCATCACCAGCACCAGTCCCACAACTCCTCTCTTAGTGGCAGCCGTGCCTTGTCCAGTTCCATCAGTAACATAGGCTTGAGTGACTCAAGCAGCTTGGGATCCACCAAACATCAGCAGTCACCTGTCAGTCAGTCTATGCAAACACTTTCTGACCCGCTCTCAGGCTCCTCTTCGTACTCCTCTAGTGTGAATCTCCCAGTCATGGGACACGAGAAATTCCCAAGTGACTTGGACCTGGATATTTTCAATGGGAGCCTGGAGTGTGACATGGAGTCCATCATCCGCAGTGAACTCATGGATGCAGATGGGCTGGATTTTAACTTTGATTCCCTCATCTCAGCTCAGAACGTTGTCAGTCTGAATGTGGGGAACTTCACTGGTGCTAAACAGGCTTCATCACAGAGTTGGGTACCAGGCTGAAGGATCTTTGGGAACAGGGAAAATGGGCAAACAGGTCAGTGCCCCATAGATGTGGTAAAAAAAAATCGATTCCTTAGTTTTATTGGAGTTTGCACCAAACTCGTAATAGTTGGTGCACACTAATAATATCAGTTTGACTTGTGATGGCTTGCTGTGTGTTGGTATGCAACAGGCACAACCAAGAAACATTTGGAGGTGTGGAGGGAAATGAGGGTAAGCTATAAAAGCTGTTTGGCTGCACCACTGTCAGCATGCATCTGATGCTTTGCGTCCTTCTTAATTTAGGCATGAGAAATGTTAATGACAAATCAGGCAAACCAAGGTGGAATACTTGTGGGTTTTAGGAATCACAGAGCTTCAACTTGTCTTCTTTGAAGTTGCAACAGATGATTCTTCTCTGCAGCTGATGCCGTGTGTAGCCGAGCTGTTACATCGGCAAGGGGCTTTGCCATCAGTGGCACAGGAGGAAGAGCATCTTTGCAAGATCGGTGCATGCACTGAGGATCGGTGTGTGGGCCAGATCTGGACTGAATTAGAGTTGTACTGCTGCTGTGGTACAGCAATGCTAGTAAAGTTGTTTGGGTTTTTTTTTGTAGTTGTATATTTTGGAAAAAAAATGTAGCAAATGGAGGAATTATATACTGAAATAGCAAAGGTGGGATCCTGGCCCCAGGAATGTCCTGGATTTAATGTTTTAAATATTCAGAAATTATTGGTCCCCTCCAGGACCGCGGTGGGTATAATTTTCTTTTGGATTCCGCCAAGAGAATATCTGTAGGTCTGGGTTCTGGCATAGGTGCTTTTCAAATGTTAGCCTCTTGAGATTAATTTTTTCCAGATTGATGTGGGTTTTTCCATTGCTTCTTTTCCACAGCTGGGGGCATTTGGACTTGTAAACATTGTTTCTGTCATCCTTTTGCGATTCTGCAGGCTCCTGCCCATACCTCTGCCTGCTCACACATACATATTCACTGACTCACAGGGTAGGTGCCACACAAAGTGCTCTTTCTCCTTTGCTTATTTATTAGTGTAAGGGAGTAGATTTCAAAATATAGTAGGATAAAAGGATAGCTATACATTATTGAAAGCATTCTGTTAACTTCAGAATAGTATGTAGACTATCCCAGTGGTAAAGTTAAACGAGGCATTCATTCAGTTTGCCGCTTACTTCCAACTTTCTTACTTTCTAGATGAAGGATGGAAAGAAGGGAGTTGGTGTCATTTGACTTTATCATGCATAATTTGCCCCTTTCATCTTTAATTGCATTTTCATTCTCTGTTTCACAGTAAGATATTCAGGGGGAAGCTTTGCGGTAGGTGAGCAGCAGTGGTGAACCTCCTGAATGTCTTCCTGTGTGTGTGGAGTGCCACAGGAGATGTGTGCTGTGATCTGTTGTCTGTGAAGGAAAACAAGACGGCACAGGAGTCCTTTCTGCCTTTCTGCAAAGCTGCCTCGCTCCAGTGGAGCAGTTGGTTTGCACAGCCCTGTCTCTGTTGGTGGGAGGACTTCCTCTGGTTCTTTCACATCTTCTTACTGAAAGCAAGAGCATTGCAGTACACAGCCAGGAGATGGGCTGCAGAGGACACCATGTCCTGCTGACCCTGCATGAGATGGCAGCTTGGCAAGGCCAGGGGCCACAGCTGCTGGTTTTCCTTCGGTCCCAGCGCTGGAGATTTAAGAAGGGAAAGGGAGGGAAAAAAAGAATTGACTCAAGAACCAGGAAGCAAAAATTTGCAGAAGGTCACGCTTGCTGACCACTTCTCTCTTCCTCCAGGTGCATGAGCTGTTTGGATTAAAAATACTTTTTGCACAAGGTAAAAAAGCAGGCTGTAGGAACTTTATTGCTGTGAAACATCCAACAGTACAGTCTGCCAAATGGGGCCTAAAACCCAGATGTTATTGACAGCTTTGCTTGACACAGGCAAATAGGGCAGCCTCCTGCTTTCAGAGCTTTGTTTGCTGTGCATGTGTAGAAGCCGCCTGTGGGGAGACCTGCCTAGGCAGCACGGAGGAGGGACACCACGCCGCCTCCGCACCGATGCTCACCGCTGCCATTTCATCCCGGCCTGTGCCATTCACAGAAAACACAGCTACCATGATCTTTTTCGGGCTGCTCCCTCTGAATAAAGGAACCGGCCCATCTGCGTGAGCAGAGTCTCGTTGCAGAGGACAGATTTATTGACAAGACAGCTCTCCTTGGCAGATTACCGTCCAGTCATCTGTGGAAGCCTCTTTCCCTTCCTCTGATGAGTGGACTGGCTGCTGTGGGGTGCCTCCGGTATCAGGTGCAAGTGCAGATGATTTCTGCTGAGCTGGTTCATCATGCACCCTTCCTCAGCTGTTGAGCAGCTCTGTTTGAGAGCTTGTCTCCCTATGAGCATCTCATATTTTGGTAGAGGCTCCTCGCGTGACATCGGTTGCGGTTGTTCTGAATTGCTTGCTACGTTACTTCTCTGCTTCCCTGTAGCAATAGGGGCCCCTGAATTAAAATCTTCCCTCAGCAATGTTCATGACCCCAATGATGAATCTTTACAGGCTTAAAGACTGGGGAACGCTTTCAGCAGAACAGCCTGGCGCTTGCTCATGCTAAATCCATTTTATAAGGGCGGCCAAGTGTGTTTTGCAGGCAGGCAGAAGCAGTTACAATGGATTATTGGCATACCTGGGAATAGTGAGTGCTGTGTTTTCTATGAAAAATAAGAAAAATGTTGGAGTCAGTTTTCGGGAAGAAAAGAAAGAAGCCAAGTATATAGGTATTTAGTTCATACATACTGTAGGTATAGAAGGTGGGTTTACTTTGGAAGAAAATCAACTACAGTTTCTTCATAGGGGAAGTAAAAACCCATGCAGGAGACATGACCGTTGCCGGTTTAGTGGCTGGGCACGTTTGTTGCACACAAGCCTGTGCACAGTCCCTGGGGAAAGCCATGCCTGGTCCCACTGGGCTGACCCTGTGCCCATGAGGCTGGCCATGCCCAGCCTTTCAGAGGGCTCTTATTGAGGCTTATAAATGGATTTGGGTTTGGTTTGGGTTTTTTCTCTTACAAGAAGAAAAGGAGAAAAGCAATGTTTATTCACTCAGCCATAATTTTTGCCTCTTAAGCTGGCTGGGGCCTCTGCTTCTCTATCTCTGCCTGCTTCCCAAGAGCACTGGTTATGCCCTCCATCCACTCAGATAATCACCACCTCGTTTTTTCAACTTGTTTATCAGTAAATAAAAATCTCACTGTGTCCCCACCTGTCTCTAGAATAGCTTTTATTTTGAACTTAATGGGTCCTCTCTCAGCCTGGGGTTCCCACAACTCTGCACTTTTCTCCGTGGTCCTTCTCAGCCAGCAAGTTCCAAGGGACTTGGTGTTTGCCAAAGAGTAGTCCCACACAGACCGTCAGGCGGTGACTATTTGGGATGTTTGCTGCTGTCTGGAAAGTCAGAGCCAGTGATCAGCTACCGCTTTGTCAAACATTTCCTGTGGCATCAAAACCCATTCAAGAAGTTGTTTTTACCTGGATTTTTTCAGTGATCCAGTTTATGACGGCACTGCACAGACAGCGATGCTGGCAGGGCTTGGGCAAAGGGTGGAGGATGGCTCAGTGCAAGCAGGCCAGGAACTTCTTGAGCTGGTTTCACCATCTGAAAAACTCACCTAGCTGCATCTTCTGAGAGTGATTTCAGTGTGCTGTTCAGCAGGATTCCTCTGGGCTCTGTAACAGAGCTGTGCTGGAGTCATGTTGACTTGTTCGAAAACTGCGAGTAAAATACTTGATTGGTTAAAGTCATTCATTTTGCCCTAGCATCATCTATGTCCCACATCATTTTACTGTAGCAGTGGAGTGCACAAACCACTAATAGCAACGTCATGTAACGTTTGCACAATGTGATGATTAACATCTCTGATAAAGCAAAATCCTAGAAATCATAAAATGCCTCTTGGTATTTCATTAGTCTGTATCAGTTTGGACTACTTGCTGATTTGTTAATTGGCTTTCAACCTGTTTCTGGGTGAAATTCATACCAAAGATGAATGCGTAGGTCTGAGGATGACTTACTATTCACTACAACACTTTTTTAAAAGCTGAAGTAGGTAGCAAAAGATTTGCATTTGGATGGAGTTTCAAATCAGACGGCTCTGGACAATATGCCATGAGAAAGATGACTTGTTCTTTACCAGAAATCTTCTCTTCTGCTCACGACAGCTGAAGCGTGGAAACCAGAATTGGTGGACCCCTTGCCTGAGGGTGCTGACTGCTTCAGGACCATAGCTGTGATTCCTCCTCTTTTGTTTTCAAAAATGAGGCCTTAGAGGTGGGGCTGGCAGGTTTCTTACATGGAGCCAAAGTGGGGCTAGCTGCCTTGAAAAAATCTAAAGGAAATTCAGGACCAGCAAATTCTAACAGGTTAGTGGTTAAGGCGGTGGTGTGCTCCTAACATTTAAGTGTTGTTTCAGCCAGCCCAAGTTTTGAAAGGTGGTTTTGTGACTAGCTGAACGTCATGCGTGCCAAGTTTAGCCTTTGAACAAAAATATGTGTATAGAAAGTGTATTTCGCTGGGAACAGGGATCCCATTAACTCCAAGGAGGGCCTGCCCCAAGCAAGCTTCTCGCTACCCTGGCCTGCACCAGCAGCCCGGGAGCAGACTCAGCACTCGTGGCCGCCGGGGAGGAGAGGGGACAGCTGGGGGAACCGCTGAGGGGCTGCCCGCTGTGCGGTGCCGCTGGCGGCAGTGCCCCTCAGCTCCCTGCACACAGGCCAGCCCTACGCTTGCAGTAATGCTGTGGCTTGTGCCGTGTGAAGGCGGCGGGATCTGACAACACAAACACAATGAATTGCTCACTCCTTCCGGGGGTAGGGCTTTTTGGTTTTGGTGGGTTTTTTTTTAAATCTGGTTTTATGTTTTGGGGTTTTACTAACGGAGGAAAAAGATCTGTAAAAACCAGGATTGCCTCCGCAGGCTTGTGTTGCAAACATTCAGCAGCTGAAGCCGGGACAGTGGTCTGACCCTGTGGTTTGGGTGTTCTTCTGTTGGTGTTTTATATAGATATATTTTTTAGTACCTCATACTCTGTCATGTGATTCAGCAGCAATAATTAGGCAGAAACTTGCTGTCCCTGCAGATGCCAAGATTACAGGATGACATACTCTCACCAGATGACAGCACAAACTGATATTTTTAGAACAGCCCGCATCAACTGGTCTCCCCAGTGCTTTCCTCCCTGGATCAGCAGCATGCAGGTTTTATTACAGAATGAGTCTTCACAAACTGTCTTTTTTTCATGTGACTGAGCCATAATGATTGTTTAGAGCTGCAGATCAGTGCTGGTCCCCAGCCTTGCTGTTGCCTGATAGCTGGGATGCTTACAGGTGGATTTTCTTTTTTCTCTCCTTCTTTTGAGCCAGACTTGAAGAAGTGCGTAATAAGAGATCCTTTTTAGAAATACAGCGTCATGCAATTGAGGGAAGGTCAGGATCTTTTTTTCATAGCAATTCAGTGCTCAGTCAAGGTGATGAACTGACAGCTGCAGAAGTTTAAGTCTTGCGTGGATGATAGCCAAAGAGCACAGGTAGAGCTCAGGCAGCAGGAGTGCACATATTTGAGTAGTAACTGTACGTAAACAGTCAGCCTTTCTCTCCTGGCCGGGGGAGGGAGGATGAAGCAAGAATGCTCATGCAATGCCACCCCAGGCTCCTGGTGGAGGGCCTCCAGCAGGATGCTCTCATCAGCACTGTCCCTGATGGAGTCCCACACAGCATGTGGGGAACACTGTGACCCCATTAAATCGGGTACCTGTGGCTGGGTGGTGGGAACGCTCCGCTCTGGTCCAGTTTACAGGGGCTATTTAATCAGCTTTTCCACTCAGATTACCACACGGGGTGGCAGTTGTTGGAGTCTGGTGGAGCGGACATCTGCTGAGCAGTAATCGGACGGAGACGCAGCTCAGCTTACGGAGGCTGCTGTGTAGCCGTGGTTGTTTGCTATTACTCCAGGAAAAAAAGCCACTTTTCCCAGCTGATGCTGTGGAGAATGGCTTGTGTTTATGCACTTTTGCAGCTGAGCTGAATATCTTGCCCATTGTTTTTCCCTTGTGCTGCCAGCTTATCCTGGCTTTCATAGGTAATTTATTTCATACAAGTGTAGAGAAAATCTGGTTTGGAGGAAGGACCTTCTCTCTCTTGTCTATTCTACCATTTATAAGTCATGATAGAGGATGTCCTGCCTTATGTCAACATGGTGGAAATCGTTTTGTTGTGACCTGTGTGAGCATCATTGGCCTGTCATTTTCAACTTACTGCAGAGGAAAATGAGAAGACAGCATAGCAGGGAGGATGTTTTTAAAATAGGCTTGGTACCTGGCAGAGGAAAAGAAACTGTCCATGAGGACATTCAGAATGTCCAGTGTGTTTCCATAGCACTATAAAGCCATAATTCAGGGTGTTTCCAGTCATGCAGGTACCTTTTACTCTAGAAAGTGACTCTTACTCTTCAGATTCAAAAGTACAAGCAAAATCCTTCTCTGGGCCTGCACAGGTGCAGTAGTTATCTATCCTTTTGTGATCCACAGTAGAGGTCTTGTTCCCAGTGCTCCCTGGTGCCTAAAGAAGGCACCATTTTTCCAGCTGATGTACTTTACCCCTAACAGAAGATGTATTTTGCAAGGATTTTTTGCCTTCTTCCTCTAATCCAGCAGCATCCTACCTAAAAGGTGCTATGTTGAACCCCCATGCTGATGTCTCTCAAATCAGCGGCAGTGTCACCCATAACTAGCAGGATTTCCACTCCATTCATCAGGCCCCTGAACAAAAGGCAGAGGATAAAATTTACTGTAAGCTTGTCAAGTAAAAAACACGAAGACCTTGTAGAGGGATGATATCCCACCTCTAAACTCTTCTTTGTTGGCCAGAGCAGAGGATTGAACCCAACCAGATGGGATGGATCTCAACAGCAATTGGGTATTGGCAGTGCTTGTGCTGGAAAGCCAGCATAACTGCACACTGACATGTCTGTAGGTGTAAAACCAAGTGTGTCAGCATGTGGTCATCTTGTATGGGCAGCAACACAGTGACATATGTAGCGAAGTCTGCATGCACCCGCTCCTCTTGTAAGCAAGTGCAAAATTTCCTGTGGATTTGGTTGTTCGGTATTAGGAAAACCATGATTTACTTTTTCTTTTAAGTGTGTGGGTATGGGTGGACCAATTCTCTCTGGGTGTCCCCTTTTCATCTGTAAAATGGGTAGAAGGGACCTGACCATACCACCCACCTTTGAGGATAAAATGAACTGCCCAGAGGAGTGGTGGACTTTCCTTCGCTGGAAATATTCCAGGCTTGGTTTGACAGGATGCTGAATAACTGAACCTAGGGCCTTGTCTTCAATAGAAGGTTGTACCAGATGATGCCGAGTCTCTTCCAGCCTGGACTTTTCTATGAATCTGTAGACAAGTAGGATGTCAGAATAACACACATACCAGTAGTTGTGGCACCTCACCACCATTCAGGGCAAGCCTTTCGCCCCACGGAGCTGATACAGGGTGGTAGAATGATCTGCTGTCTTTAATTACGTTTACTTCCAAAATACTTGGTTGTCTGCTGTGGTTTGCAGTGTTTCTTGGGAGTGGAAGAGCAGCAACAGAAGGAAAAGAGACACTTCTGTGCTTTACATGCCTGTGCAAGTACCAGCACAGCAACTTTTTAGGCTCCCATAAGTCTTAGTTCTGTGCCAGTGTTTTTCCTCTTTCTGTCCTTCTCCCTCACTCTCTGCCCCAGAGTCTGAGCTGAAAAGATCTATTTTTATGAGTAAAACTTAAAGAGAAAATGCGAAGTTGCAATGCGCCTGAAAATTCAGGGAAGAAAGCACACTAAAGCTGCTAACTCTTTCCTTCCCCTGGGGCTTTGCACCCAGACCTCAGCGTTGTCTCTCAGCACAGCCATCCTAGCTCAGCGTACACTAAGCCTGCAGGGTGTCACTGTGGCATACCTGCCATGGCGTTAGGATTCCTAATTTTATTCTGCTTGAACAAAAAAAATCATGCAGCAGTTTTGTCATTGTAGAAGGATTGCCCACAGTAGTTATCTTCCTTGCTTGTTGCTAAACAAATACTGTGTATTCTTTAGTCTTGAGCTGTGAAACCTAGGGCAGAATATTGGCTTGTAATCAAGTCTTGCTTTTTGAGCCTACACCCATTTTGGAGTAGAAACTGTACTGCTGGAAACTGTACTGTACAAATCAAGGGGCAGAAGCACCAGAACAAATGCACATCTGCCACTAAGGGACACACATTTCCTTCAAAAAGTTTGCGTCCCAAGTCTCTGTGCAGCAAAAGTAGTTACTGAGATTTCCTGTCCCTGGGGAGTTGTTAACGGAGTGGTAACAGGGAAAACACTTGTTTTACAAACATCTAAGTGGTGCTGTTTTTCAGGATGTGATCCACTCAACAAACCTTCCAGCCAAATCAGGAGGTCCTTGGTAGGCTGCTGTGCAGAGGAGCTGTGTGTTGGTAATGCAGTTTCTCATACCGTAATTACGAAAAGGAGCACATAACTTTTCTGTTAACAGAAAACTATATGCACTGGTTGTTAATGGTAGCTTCCTGATAAACGTACCACCAGTGCACGTTACTTGTGCCTCGCTCTGGGGAGCATCAATGCATCACCTTTCTATTCTGAAGAAATTTCCTGCGCTACGTAATTGGCACCGTTGGGAATCCAAGGGAGAAAGCAACAGAGAGCAGATGATCCTTCAGAGCTGCTCTGACAGTGCATGAGCTGGTGTGGGGCTTGGGAGATGGCCATCTGGTTAAGTGGTGAAATGATGTGAGACAGAGGTGAGAAAATGTGGCTGGAGGGAAATCACAACCAGCAGCTCGGCTACAGAGTAAAGCAAGAGTAGCATTTGTAACTGGTCAGTAGCAAGGTAGAGGATGGGAGGGCAGAGGAAAGGACAGAAGAAAGGTGCATCTCCCACATAATTGCAAGCTGAAGAATTAGAGAAATAGTTGTTTTTTGTTTCGCACTCTTCCACCAAATAGGATAAACAGATTAAGCATCTGGGGTTCAAAATGTCTGTGGGATGTGACAAAGCCCGAGTTTGACCTCATCCCTCACTTAATGCTTTTTCTGTTTCTCTTTTAAAGTCATTTTTTCCACCAACCACAGGCATACATGCTTACATAAGCTATAGCGTGATATAATACTATGGACTCTTCTAATGTCCAGAACAGCCATAGTGGCATTGCCTCTGCTTTCAGTGTGTGTGGGCATGTGTGCCTGCCTGACAGAGCCCAGGTGTCAATGCAGTTGCGAAGATCACACTCCAAAGGAAAGCCTTTACTTTCTTCAGAAGAAGGTCTTAAGGAAGTCTTAAGAAACTTAGGAAGAAATTCTAAAATTCCTCCTCTCTTTCCATTCCCTGATGGTTGAAAATAATCATCAGGTTTGGCAGAGGAGCTTTTCAAGGGAGAACTGAATTTTCCAGAGAAGGGCTTAAGAAGTACAGGCAGATGATGTTTTCCAGTAGTGTCCTTCTTCCCCACCCCACCCCCAGCCTAAGAAACAAGAAGACACCGTGCCACATGTAAAAGGGGGCTTCATGCCTTTGCTGTGGCAAGTTGGCAAACACTACTCTAACCTACTAGCCCTGATACACTTCACCTTTCACGTATCCCTTGTTGACCTCTGTTCTGTATAGTCATCACTCCCTGTGCTCATACTTCAGCTGCTCTTTTCCCCCCAAACAGGACCCAATAGCAAAGGCCAGGGAAAAGGATAAAGTGGGGACTGGAGTACTTTGCCTAGAGAGCTGCGTGTTGTCCTTAAGGACAGCATCATCCCAGCTCACCAGAGGGGAAAGAAACACCATCTGCCTCTGCAAACTCAGGGTGACACACCAGGGGATGAGCTGTTCCTATGGTTGTCAGGAATGGGAGAAAACCTTGTGGTGGCTCAAGATGCAGCTGGAGATATTTGGGGGCAGGGAGAGAGGAACACTGGGGAGTTGTGGTTGAGGACCACTGCTAAATGGAGATGTAACTGGAGTGCGTGTTTCCCTGCCCGATACAGTTTTCATTGCTCTGAAGCAGCAGGCTGCTAACTCAGGGTTAACAGGTTTTTTGTGGTGAGCCAAAAAGTGAGAGTGTGTGGGTCTATTACGGACTTTAATGGGGTAATTTGAAGGCAGGCAGGTTAAGACTTTGAACTGCTTCTTTTCTTTTTTAATCCGTTTGCAAAGTCTGTGTAAATAGAGCTGTGAAAATGAACTGTGATCTGGTTCTGTTATGAACAAATTTCTTCTCAGCTGTGCATCTGTCTCCTAAACAGTGGCACTGTCTGAAGGACAGGTGTCCTCAGGAAAAAATATCGGGCAGTGCCACTTCCACAAGTGATAATGATGATC
Source organism: Microhierax caerulescens (assembly GCA_035590215.1). Classification (NCBI taxonomy): domain Eukaryota; kingdom Metazoa; phylum Chordata; class Aves; order Falconiformes; family Falconidae; genus Microhierax; species Microhierax caerulescens. The sequence goes on along the minus strand of JAVJGJ010000059.1, from coordinate 66,179,061 downwards.
ATCATCCATCCTCTGTTTCTTTCTCTTGTCACTTTGTTTCATAGTATAATATTTTACGTATATTTTTAATTTAAACATTAATTAAACACTACTCTGGGGCTTCATGAGGAGTTTCGCTACTCATACTTTTAATTAATAGCTCCATTCAAAGTCAGCAAGACTTCTCACACATGCCGAAGTTAAGCCTGCGCCCAGTGTAATGGTGGCTGCAGGAGAGCAAGCCAGCTTACCAGGCTGCTGCGTGTGGGACCCAAGTCTTGCCTTTGGATGCGGTTGTCCTTTAGGAAGTCACCCATTTCCAGCCCCCCTGTTGCTGAGGCTTTGAGGAGAAGTAGAGAAAAGGGCATGGACTCGTTTGAGCTGTATAGAAGCCACTACACATAGAACCCCCCAGGTTTTACTGGGGGCCATGAGGCCTGTCTGGGTATCTCGTGCTGACCTTGTTTCAGCCATCAGGACACACTTACCAAATGGAGTCGTTGCCAGGCAGTCACATTAACAAACGGCTAGCATTAATTTGCCCTTTGAAAATGGAGAAATCAATATGTTGATCCAGTCGGAAATCCCTTTATTCACAAAACAGTCTACCCCAAACCCCTCCACATAATTAAGGCTAAAGCCAAATTTTGTTTGGGTGAATTGTGCAATCTGTCTGCTCCCTAAGCTGTGCTGAATGAAGTTCTCCCCTAATGGTGCAGGGAGCAGCTGTCACGCTGTTGCTCTAATAACCATGAGACAAAATGATTAAATTTCCATCAATCATTTAGCATTATCAGAATAGGTCATTTTAATAAAATGTTGTCACAGGATCAGTGCCTGGCACCTTAGAAAGGAGAGGGGCAGTGATAGAGAGTCATCTCGTGACAGCCTTTGAGTGATCCGCCTTGCAGGCGATGCTGGTCCAGATTAATCCAGTAGTCCTCCTAAATCCACCATTTTTCATAAGGGTGTCTGATATCAGGTTCTTCTGAGAGTACAGACGTTCCCGTAATCAACTCAAATGGCTTTTTGGTTTCAGCAAGTGCCCCCTTATTCTTGCAGTGCATAAAAAAAATCAGCAATGCTTCATCTCTGGGAAAATCCTCAACAGTTGGTAAGCAAGGGGGGGACACACTAAACCCTGGTTCCAGAAGCCATTTCAGAACTAGAAGTTACGTGCCCAGCAGCTTGGATGGCTACCAAGTGGGCTTTCTGAAGATGTGAAGGGATTTCTTGGGAACGTTTAAATGTACATACTTTCCAAAACCCTACTTAGTGCCTGCCTGTATCTTTAAGCCACTAAGTGGCTTAAGCCTGTCCCCTCGGCCCCCTTGGTTGAAATGTTCATCTGTTTTCAGTGTTTTACCCACTTACTGTGTTCCTTCATAGTTGTCTCCAAGCTGCATAAGGTGTCTTTCCAGTGTCTTTCCTTCTGCAGAGAAGTTTCATGGCTACAGAATAAGCTGGACCCGCACCCCGTTTTTAAAGCCAGGTGGACCCTGTCTGTTGGCATTGTGTGATACGAGCAGGAAAATGGGGAACTCTCAAGTCCAAACCAAAATTGGTGGCTCCTTCTCTTGAGCAGCCTCCTCCGGCTGTCCTTGAAGGGCAGTGATCCGTGTCAAATGCTGATGGAAGATGTATCCAGCCTTTTGGTGATGCTGAGAAAGGGTGATCAAGAGGAATGGAGAAAAACTGGAGGATCCGTCTATGCTTCACCTGGAAGGACACCTAACTTTGTTAAGATGATGCCATGGGTTTCTGTAAATCAGACTTGGCTGTTTTGGGGAGGGGTTTTTTCCTTCCTCCTTGGGAGCAGCTATGCCAGCAAAGCATCACACTCAGACCTTGGCAAGGGAGAAGCATTTTCAGGCAGGGTCGTAGTGCAACTTACTCCTCGCTCTAAGTTTGAAGCTTCTGGGTGCAAACAAATCAAAATTGCTTGTCAGTGTAAGCTGTTGCTGGGTTTGGAGGTTTGCTTGGTTGTCTTTTTTGTTGTGGTTTTTTCCTACATGCAGCAGTCTCACTGTCTTTTCTTTTTCTTTTTCCTCTCTAGGCCCTCAAACTGACACGAGATGTAGAGAGAGAACCCTTTGCCAAATCTGCTGTCAGCAAGTGGACAGTGATACTGTTTACAGCTTATGACCTTTGTGAACCCCGCATTATTTTCCTAATGAAGCAGACTGCTAATAGGCCCCTTACCAGAGTGAAGATCCTCCTTTTTGTTTTTCTTTTCTTTTTTTTTTTTTTTACTTTTTTTTGGGAATTGAACTCATTCTGAAGTATGCAAAATCTTCCTTTTCTGGGATGGCCAAGCACCTGCTGTGGAGACAATGTTCAGCACCATCCTGTTGAGAACACACTGTGTAGCCTTTTACAGTAGTTACTTGTCAATGAGTATGTGGTGTTTCAATATATTAATGGTTTATGGGATGTTTTAAGTTGGCTTTTCTTTTTGGAGGTTTTCCCTGTCTGCCCACCCTCTCCCCCTACAACCTCCAGTTTGATTTCCTTAGATTTTTTGACCATTTTTGCTTTCTCTCCCTTGGGAATTTGAAGTACTGTGCACATGCAAGGAAATGATCATAACCCAACACCGCTCAGACGTCAGGGTTTTCTGAATATACAGCATTTTCTATATGGATCAACCAGCTGAATTCCAGAGAGAGGTGATGTGCTTGGTCTGTTTGTTTGTTGGGTTGATTGGTTGGTTGGTTTCTTATTATTTCCTTAAATCTAGTGGTACACCCCTGTTTTCCATAAGCATCAAACCAGGGTTGATTGCAAATCAAGGGGAGCCTTTGAGTTTGCCTCTTGACTCGTGAGGACGGACAGACAGCGGGTGCTGTTGCCCACATATGCACGGGGCAGGAGCCCATTTGCTGCCCACCAGAGCAGGCTCCCCTCCTGCTGTACGTTAGCAAGGCTGCCCCTGCTGCCACAGCAAGCTGGTAAGGAGTTGTAAGCTGAGCTGCCAGACAAGTTGAATATAGCCACCTGTAAGGATGCGTTTGAAAAAGCAAAAATTAAGGGAAGTATGCCACTTTGCGGAAAACCTGAGCGTAGAGGCTGGGCATCAGCAGGTGACTTGCAGTGGCAATGCTGGGAGTTGAGGCACAGGTCATTGCAGGGTGTGTTACTGCATTGGTGATCCTTTGGGGTTTTTTTTGGGGTTTTTTTTTTTCTGTTTTGGACATATCCTTGATTATTTTTTCCTGCTCATTATGTATGATCTGTTGTGGCAGAAGAAGCAGGAGAGGGAATGGCGAGGTGACAGTATAATACAAATGGCTTTTGATATGGGCATAGGTTGTAACAGGATAAATGACACTGAAAGACAAGGCAATTTTATATATTTTGCTTCTAAGATTTTCTTTTGTAAGATTAATAATAACTAATAATAATAATAATGAATAAAAGGTATGGTGCTGTATAGATCCTCTATAATCTGGAAAGTTTGATTACTTTTTAGTAGTATCTTGTGGGGGAGGGATACAAAAAAAGAGGGGAAAACACCAATGGTACATAGGAACTTGGTATGAAGAGGTTCTGAATAGGACAGTGTATACATAATTCTCCAAAGCGCTATATGAAGTTTTTTTTCTTTGCATAAAAGCGTTATGCATATAAATATATAAATATATTTTATTATGTACAGAAATGGATCATTATGCATGGATGTTAGGAAAACAAACTAGCATTTTAACCCAAAGTCTCAGTGCATGAGTTCCCACCAACCCGTGTCCCATGCAATGTGGAGTGACTCCCGCTCGCCACTGCCACCGCACATACACAGTCATGCATACACACAGGTGTGCACATACATGTGCACAAACATGCAAGCATTCATGGGCCCTTCCTCCCACCTTACTGTCCTTACTTTCCAGGTCCCCAAGGTGATATTGGTGAAACAACAGCTCCTAGTGTGATGGAAGTTTTGGTTTCGTATCGTAGCCCCTACGCTGTGCTCTCGTAAAGATGCACCTCTTGGTTTCTTCCTGCAGTTATGACTGTGTAGACTCTGTGCAGTTGTGGTTATCGTAGCCCTGTAGCATATCAACTCTTCCAAGCAGCCAAAGGTTTATCATTCACCTTTGAAAAAGACTTCTCTTTTGGTTTTACACCGAGGTGGTCCATTTGTCAGCGTGGAGACTAGTTTATTACATTTATTGGAGTTAGCTGATGCTCATTGTTCATCTGTGTCAGCAGCCAGCTACCCAGGAGGCTCATGCGGCACAGTGGTCACCTGGGCTAGAAGTCACTTTGCTTATTGGAGTCCAGTTGCAGGTATCTTCTACCCAAATTGTCTGAGAGGTTTATCACCAGCCTTCTCCGAACGTGTAGCATTAGCTCTCAGCTTCCTGGTACACCCTGAAGTGTGTGAGTGTACACTGGAGGACTTCGCTCTGGTGCTCCTTTCCCTGAGGCTCCCCTGCAGCTGCTGCCCTGCAGCTAGGCTTGTCCCCCTGCCCCATGGTTTTGGCTGCTGGCAGAGCCCACTCGATGGCTCCCCATGCTAGCGTGCAGCATTTGGCCCCTGCATGGGTCAGCCTCCAGTGAGGCCTGGGGTGCCTGCCCAAAGACCACTGACCAGGTCACTGACAGCACTAGTAGGACCTGACTTGATGGTATGGCCAAGGTGACCACAATCCATCTTTTTTTTTTTTTTTCTTGGTACAGATGCAGTTCTTGTCAAAGGCAAGGGAAGGCCCGTTAGCTTAAACTAAATGGGGGCACCTTCTGCTCTGCTCTGCTCTGGCAGCCTGGCCCCCTTGAGTTCAGCGGAGCTACCTCCCACTGGCAGGAATGAGAGAGAAAACTATAGTCCGCTCTGTTCAAAAAATGGAGAAAAACCCACTTATTTTAGAGACAGCCCATCAATGGCAGAGAAGTTGTGTTTTTGTTTTTTAAATAAAAAAAAGCATTAGTGGCTGAAAGGCTTAACTTGCCTCCCAGCAGTGTCAAAGAAAGTATTTCCATTGGCATGGCTGGGACACCTTGGGCCCCTGCTTTGGAGAACGTCCCAGCGCTCACTGAAGAGGGGTGGACTTGGCCAACCCCTTCGGTTTGATTTGGTTTCTGTTGCTCATTTTTGGGGCCAGAATTTTCTAATGGACATGCCTGGTGTCAGGCACCAAGTGCCAGGGACTCCAGCATGCTCGCAGGGGTGAGCTGCTCTGCCCTCGTCACTCCTCGAAGGAAGGAGGGGTGCCAGGTCCCCCCAGGCCCAGGGGAAGGTCACTACCTCTATGCCTGCTGAGGTGCCCAGCAAATGCCCTCCTCTCCAGAGGTGCTAGATAAATCTCTCTGAATTCAAAGGGCCACTTACTTAGATGTCAAAATACAGACTTGGATGGCTAATTTGGGGAACCTACCTTTTGGAAATTTGGCCTTTGAATCTTTGAACACATTTCCTTCTGAAACCTTGTAAAACAGATAAAAGTCCAGAACAATTACATAGTTATCATTCAAACACCTGGTCTAACCAAAAGATCTAAAAAGGTGACATTTATGCTGTTCCTAGTTACAGGTTTGGAGCTTGATTTAATGATTTTGTAAAATAATTTTCTCTGAGGATAATTCGATAGTTGACCACTGCTTAACTCCAGAAATTGTTGTGCCACCGCTTCAGAAAGTTACCTTTCAGGTCATGTATCTAGAATTATGTCATTGCTTGGCAATTGGTGTCCTGTAAGTGTTTCTAGTACACGATATACCTTTGGAATTGCCAACAGATGCGAAGGGGGACCAGATACATTTCGTTACTATGGGTTGGAAAAAATGGATTGTACATTTGGCTTCACATGTTTAACTTTTTTTTTAAAAAAGTTGCATGATTGGAAAAAAATATGTATACAGTATCTGTAAAGCTGTTTTATCTGTTTTTGTTTCAAGCCATGTAAATTGGAAGAATATTAAATCCACAGCCTTATTGCGCATGGCCGTCTTTACATACCGAAGAGCTGAACAGTTTATACTTTTCATTTGGGCTATCTTGTACTTTCATTTGAAAGCAGACACTCTCATGTTGCAGTCTTACTGAGAATTTTATATTAAAGAAAAAAGAAAAAAGAAAAAAGAAAAAAGAAGCTGCCCTGGAGGAATATACTACCTTACTACACAGAGGTTGGAAGGAAGTTTGTTTTGGAGCAAAACCTGCCCCTTTCCAAACAAAGTAGAGACGCAGTGCTTACTCCACTTGGTGTTAGTAGATATTGCCTTGTGTATTCCATTTTAAATTGTAATCTAGTTTGTAAAAGAGATGGTGACGCATGTAAATAAAGCATAATGGATCTCTACATTGCACATTTGCCTTCGCTCTGTTTTACTGTGTCATGGACAGACAACTAAATGCAGGAACTGGAGAAGGGGTGACTTCTGAGCAGTGGGTGAAACTGGCTGTTGGGGGGTCTGGGGCTGGGGAGGCGGCCTGCCCCTGCATCTGCTGGAGTCTGTAAATGCATATGTATATGGGGCTCTGCCCTTCAACAATTCAGCCAAGCCAGCATAGTTTTGGTGGTCAAATAACCCCCAATGGGTTCATTTACTGCTGCTAAAAAATCACACAAATTCACTTGATTTGGGGGGGCAGGAGGGTTGTCCCCGGGGATGGCGGCTGCACCCTGCAGCTGCAGCCCAGCTCACCCATGCTGGGAGACAACCAGCCCAACTGCAAATCGGTCGGGAGAAGAGTTACACCCCCTCCCTGCGGGCTTGGCTGGGTTCCAAACGGTCTTTGAAAAATGCCTGGAGTACTTGAAATCACCCGTTTGGGATCTGGGATAAGAAAACCAGCAACCTGACTCAGCAGAAAGTTATACCGAGGGCTCTGGCTAAGGCGCAGGAGAGCGTGCTCAGAAACATGAGACACGTCGACAAAAAACTGCTCCCACACTGACAGGAAGCCACAGATGTTTATGGTTTTGGGGAGTCATTTTTCTAGAGCAAATATTTTCAAGGAAGAGGAGCCTTTTCGTGCGGCGGGGAGGGGTGTCCTGTGACTCCGGGGTGATGACCACCGTGTGGGCCGCGCAAAGCCCATGGGAGCGTTGCACTGAAGTAGTGCAGCATAGAGAGCAGTTTGGGGATATCCCTTGCTCAACATAGCAAGAGCTATTCAGGCTTTGTTCTAACTGGAGATAGCCTGAAATATTACAAGACCCAGTCAGAAAGTAGCCTTTTACCAGGATGAAGTCTGGGTTAGCCTTGCTGGAGTGAGAGTGTGCTTGTCCTCCAGCATTACCTCGGAAATGCAGCTGGACTTTCCTGAAGCCTTCTCAACAGTGCTCTGGCCAGGAAGGACCCCTGTCCTCCGCCTTGTTGGCAGTGCCCCACTGGTATTTAGGGCAAACGATGGGAGTGCTTGTCCCTGGGAGGTGCCAGGTGGAAGGGCCTCAGCTTTGACCTGAATTTAGGCAGGGGCAGCAGCAGCGATGACGAGCTGATCAAATCCCATGTGAGTTTTGTGCTGAACTCACTTGGTTGTGTTGTGCAATGCCTTAGCTGTGACCTTCACTTCACCCGGCCTTGGAACAGATCATTCTTATCTTTCAGAGTACTTTCAGAATAAGTCCAAACATTTTAAACTTCTCCAAGTTGTCCCAGAAGACAAAAGGCTTTTTGAGCTGCTGCCGAGACTGGTGAGGTAACCCGGAGCTATTTTAGGAGCTCCGCACCACATATGCTGAGTTGCAAGTTTGACCAGACCAGGGAAAACAGTATTTTACAGTTCTTCTTTGGCTACTGCTGCCAAGGACGTTAGGGGTGCTTTCATGAAGACTGAGATAAGCAAATCTGGGAGGCTACCTCTTTTCCTGGTGGAGTCATTGTGACTGGTATCTCCCTGTTCAAAAGGACTTCTTGGGTGAAGTGGAGCCCAAGCCAGATGGAGCAGATAATGCTCTTGCTGGTGCACAGATTCATCCCACTGCCAGCGACTTCGACAGTGTCTCATCGCTTCTGTTTGCCCAGCCCAGCCCACAGAACTTTTTTCCCACTGACTGACCGTGGATTTTTTTTAAATGAAAATACTTCTTAAATACAAAGCACAGAAAATTCCATTAGAACAAAAAAAAGCTTTTTTTTTTTTTTTTTTTTTTTTAAACTGCTGTTGAAATCTTGTCTGACAAAATTCATAAACTCCAGTTTGGAAATTTTTTTTTTTGCACTTGCATTTTCTTTTCATACTAATGACACCAGTAGTTTTGCATGTGCCACAACATTTACTTATTAGGACAATGCATCTCCTGCTTTTATTGTTTGATGCTTTGATGACATACCAAGGAACCAATTTAATCTAGAAAACAAGATAAAATGTCTTGATTCAGTAGGAACAATTGGCCTAAATAAGGGTGACTGTTATAACATTCTTTTAATGCTACATTATGCCCTGCAGGTTTAAAGATATCTATATCCTATGAATGTTGTAGTGAAATGGGGAGAAAACAGTAAAGATACATGACATCCCAAAAAAACCTTCCCAAATTCCAAGTCACATACACTGCTGATCAGGATTCCCCCTCCTCAATTTTCACTCTTTTTAGGTGATACCTTCAAACTTTTGTTTTGCTGAAATTCAAAGCACAAGGCAATTCCCAAGTGCTGCCTTTCCCTGGGGTTCGTGTCGTGGCAGTGCCAACTGGCTGTGTGTGCCACCCTGCTTTGCACACCCTGATGGGCATCGAGGCTGCTGCCAGCACCCGTGGTGTGTGACACCACAAGGGTGTCGAGCTTTGGCTCTGTTTTACACCCTGGGGGCCACAGTAAGCCCTGTAAGACCCCCTGACTGGTGCAGCCAAGGCAGAAGAAGGGGAAGAACATCAGTGGGAGCAAAGCATGGCAGATGCCAGCACCCTGCTCTGGTAGTCACATGTTGCGTGGGACCTCTCCCTGAAGCTCCGTCTGCTGCTTGGACAATGGATCCTTCTTCTGTTTGTAACCACCTTGGGAAAGAACAGCATCAATTAGAAAGTGATAATTAAGAAATACAGGTGTATTCTACCTCTGACCTCCAAAGCAAAAGATGGAGGAAAACTATGTGTTGACACAGCCACCTTGGAGCTCCTCCCTGGGGGTGGCAGAGGATGCTGCCTTCCTCTCCAGGAGGGCAAGGTCCAGCCTTCCCAAACCGCTGCTGTGAATGATGGGCCTGGCGTCTGGGCAGCCTCTCATGCTGCATTTGACATTTCAGTAAGAAATTCAGTATTTTACCAGCAGTTTTACCATACCAGCACTTTATTTTAGATCTCCACATGCTCCTCTTACTTAAGGCTATCCAGGATTGTACGTCATTAACTAGTTCATGGATGAATGTCCTGGAGAAAAGTCTGTGCTTAGAAAGCAATTTATAAAATACATAAAATAAAAAAAAAAATGCTCAAAGTTAGTTCTTTAAATGAAACCCATTGTTACCCACACTTCTCTTGAGAGTCGTATGTGCAATATCAAACTATATTATCAACCTCAGTGTGCGTCTGTTAAGCAAACCGTGGCAAGGCTGGCTCATTTATACTGACGTTTTTGCTACGTGCTGTCACTTGGCCTAGCAGACTCCTATGGTAAAGCCACAATTTAAGTCAAAACTCTCCTGGGCCTGAGTGATTATAAAATTATAACGGCTTTCAGAGCTAGGAGATACCAAAGCCTCTTCCTGGGGAAGGCAGCTGCCTTCAGGTGTCTGCTCTGACGCTTCCGCCTCTAGGGCTACAACTGGAAGGAGAAGGTAGCAGAAGGTCAGGTGTGGATGTACAGGGGGTCTTCACTTTGCAGTCAGATTGTGTTTGCTCCGCAGTCTGGGCAAGGTGGGCTGCCTGCTTGTCACCGAAGGGTCAGTGCTAATGAGCTTACCACAGGGTAAGAGGGGTTGTGTGGGAAGCTACTCTGGAGTAATACAAAGACAAAGCCTTGTTTCCCTTTATCTCCTCTGTCACTGGCACTTCAGGGTGAGCCCCTTCTGCTCCGTTTTTCACTAGAAGACATCAAGGTGACAAGTCATCTGCAGAAAGTGTCCTGAATTTTTGCTGGGGCTTGGGGGACTTGGCTGAGATTCTCTTGCTGCATTTCCAGCCCCTTCAAGCTCCTGCCTGAATATCTTTGCTTTTCCACAATCTCTTCAGCTTACCTCACCAAAGCTTTGTTCCCTTCTTGAGAAAGGGCCTTAGGGACAATGACATGATGTTGCTGTTAGCAGGAGCTTCCCATGGCTTGGGTTTCCTGCAACAATGCACATGTGAGGAGCGGGGGGCGGCTCCCACCTTGCCTGTCTCACGGGCCATGCATCTGAGCAGGCTTCTCTGTGTGGGCAGAGAAAACATCAGGAGATGTGAGCATACAGGAATGGCAAATAAGGCAGCACATGAAAAAGGCCCAATAAAATGCTACCCTTCAAATGGTACCTTGCCACAGGGGCACCTGAGCCATTCCTTCATGCCCTTCAGTTGTTCCTCGATCCACACCTGAAGTCCCAGGTGTTTCCCATTGCTGTCAGCAACGGTCTTCAGAGCTCCTGATCCCCATGAGCCTTTCTTTGAAAAGAAGTCTTTGTCCCTTTTTTTTTTTTTTTTCCTCCTTTCTCTGTCTTTTCTTCCATTCTGTTTTTCTAAGGCCAGGTATTATAATGTTTGTGGGGTCAGTAATGTCGGTTGTGGATACAATAATTTTGAATGAAGTTTTTATACAAGCAAGAAGCCCAGGTAACACAGTTATCTGGCAAGAGTTCATTGCCAGCACAACTTACTCTGTTCCAGCTATACTGGCAAGAAGCACTTTCTTTTTTTTTTTTTTTTTTCCCTGCTTCAAGCTACATCTGAGTCTGAAGACACAGTTTGCTGGTCTAGCTGTGTCAGCCACCTTTTCCTAACACAGGCTAAACCTGGAACATTGCTTCATGCAGAATAGCAAGTTTGCAGCCAATGTGAACTGGTGGCTGTATTCAAAGATCTGTTAAGGTCAGGACATGCAGAGCTGAGAGTAAGTACAAATGGTTTGTGTGCTATGGCTGCTCAAAGGGGCACGGGCACACCACTTGAGAACAAACCACCACAGCTAAATGAATGGGGGGGAAATTAATGCCTTGCTCTTTTTAAAAGTGTCTCTGTTCATGCTCTGCTAAGGCTTTCTGTGAGAAATGGATATTGTGAGGTGGCTTCATATGGCCTAGGTGCAGCCTAGAACAATCACCTACGGAGTTGGCCATGGTGCCTGCCCTCTGGCAGCACTGGCACTTGTGTCTGTAATGCTTCCCTGGGCCGTAATCTGCAAAATAAAATTGAAAAATTCTGATTCTCTCTATTTCAGTGAGTCAAGAATCTGCTAACTTTTCCTCTTGAAGGTTAACAGCATTTGAACATTCTGTCCTGATCACCTCATCCATAAACTTAACAAAAGGCGTATCGGTTTCTTTTACACTAAAATTGATAGTCCTCTGTAAGTATGTATGTTCAGCATTTCAGGACTAACTTAAAGGTCAAATTTATCATATGGGCAGATTGGATGACCTCATGGTTGAGGAAAGACCATCAAAAGGTGACTTGCCTAACCTATCTTTAGACACACACAGAGCCCACACGTATTTCTTTTTGGTCTGACCTCACCTCAAACATCACCCATGTGCCGGGAGTCTCAGGATGAAGATGTACTGGAAATGTTACAGGTGGGTTGAATTCGGCACCTGGAATGTAAGATAGGAATAAGGGTCTGAACAAAGGAGATGTATTCAGAAATGGATACAGCAGAATTTCATTCCTCTGCCCCCTCTTATCTGAAATCCTAATTACAACTTCTGAAGTACCTTGTTTGTGTTTAAGCAGTTTATGCTCGAATTTTGTGTGTCCAAGCATGGGTCTGTGCTGGAAGTGTGCAGAGCCCTACATCTCACCACACACATCCGTGTTCAGCACAGACACTGCAACGGCCGGTAACAGTACCTGAAACAAACCCTGGGGACCCTCGTGCCCCGCAGGTGGGACAGTCATCTGCAGAGGATGGCCTGTACCCCCCCGGTGCACCCTGTGTGTGTGCTAAGCCTTGCTCAGAACACAGCTCCCAGTGAAAGTACTGCACGTGCTCGGCTTCTTCACACGAAATTAATGTACGAGGCTCCAAGTATGATAAAACTGTAGGCACAGGTGAAAGTGGAACTGGGTAGGGGAGGTGGATAACTTCCCCCAGTAAAAATTGGTATCTTCAGTGGCACCCCCTCTGCCCCGTTTGGTTGGGCATTACGGGATGCAGACTTTCCTGCTGGGAAATGGTGATCAGCTAACAGTCCTTTCCCATGGGGATTTCTCTGCTGTGTCCCACAGACTTTTTGGCTGAGTGGCAATTTTATAGCCCCTCCACCCTCCTCCTGGCAGAACCACAGGTGGTGGCCACAGAAGAGGAATTTGGAGATAGAAACTTTTTTTCCATCAAGACACTTTAACATCAGCTGTCACATGCATTTCTAAAGCAGGAGCTGCATGCTATCTCCCGTCCCAACTGTCCCATCCTCCTCCTGTCAGCCTAATCTGCCATGCTTGTCCCCTTGGTCCCCATGCTGCCTGCCCCACCCAGCCTTGGCTGGATGCCCATGGCCATGGGGCCCTGGAAACCCAAAAGTTGGCAGCAGCCTGCGACTGCCGGTGGGTTAGCCAGCCCAGCAGCTGGAGAGCACATGCCCCACGCCCTCAGCAAAGCCCTTGTGCAGAACGAGGAGTGCCACCATGTGCCACCGCGAGGAACTGGGAGGGAAAGTCAACCAGGTGAAATTCAGTAGGCGAGGGTGAGGGTGCGCAGCACTGCGCTGAGGAAGGAGAGACCAGCTCTGTGCACACCGAGTGAGGCGCAAGCACCAGCACTGGAAAAAGGTGCTGTGGGCAGTGATGAGCTGGAAGCTGTTGGAGCTCCTGCGGCAGCGCTGGGGCAGCCCGGGGCACTGAAGCCAGCCTGAAGAAGGGCGACAAGAATGAGCAGGGTCAGCGAAAATGGGGACCTATGGGAGAAGGCTAATTTTATTTGTTAAAATAGGTTGAAAGGGGACACAAACTGCCCTTTACATAGAAAATTACTAAAAACAAACCCCTTCTTGCTTACTAAGGAGAGGACATAGCTGTGTTTCATCTGCAGCAAATGTAGGTTATGTTCTCTTAGCTACCAGGGTAATTAACGTATTTCCTAGAGGTGTGGACTTTTCTTCATTAAGGGTGTTTTTGGGAGCAAAACATGTTTGCCCAGATTTTCCTTGGCCCTGCTTCAGAGCGGGAGGATGATCTCCTGAGATCCCTTCTAACCTCATGCTCCTGTAACTTGCCTTAAAGAGTTAAAACAACTTTAAAACCAAACCAAACCAAACCAAAAAGTACAGAGCCTTTTGCCCTTTCCTACCTGAGGCACAGGTCTTTATGTACAGTAGCAAATTGTTATCTTTTCTCCCTGTTTGAATGTAACAGGTATTGAGTAATGCTGTCTCGTGTGTTGACGCGTGAGCCAGGAGGTGCCCCAGACCCTGGAGAGGTATTGATGCAGTGCAACTGCCTGCTAGAAGTCTGGTGTTTGGTTTCTTTCTGCTCTTTAGCTTCTCCATTTGCCTCCAGAGAAGCTGCATGTTGTCCCAAGTTGTTCTCTTGCTACAAACAGAAGTGGCTCTGTCTTGTTCCTGGTGAGACTCAAAGCTCTGAGAAGATGCCCTGCCCCATAGGTTTCCTTTTCCCGATGAAAACCAGTGCAGAAAGTGCTCCTCATGGGGCACCAACATGCTACAGCATCTCTCAACCCCTCCAGTGGGTGGATGCTTGCAAATCTGAAAGACCAGATGTATAAATTCAGGTGAGAAGGCAGATATTTCTGCGGCAGGTAAGGTTTGTTTCAGAGGTGGCCAGCTCCCCTGCTGAGGGCATGTGTTGTCCATCCCAGCAGGGACAACGAGCTGGACCAGAAGAAGATGCAAGCAGCAAAGCCCCACTGACGGTGAGCAGCAGGGCTGGCATGGGCAGGGACGCGGGAGGCACGGCAGGGAGAGGCAGCTTTGGGTGAGCACTTGCTTATCAGAAAACCCAGGCCCTGGAGAAAGAGGCAGCCTGAAGCTGTTTGGGGTGTCCCTGTTGCTGCTGCCAGCTCACCGAGGCTGGCGTCTGGGGGGACGTCCCTCTGGGTCAGGAGGAGCCAGACAAGCCTGTACCGGCAACTGTGGGCAAAGCTCAGGCACCTGAGACAGTGCATGATTGGCTTGGTCAGGAGACAGCAGGGATGCTCATGGTGGGATCAGCCTCCTCTCCTGCCTGCAAGGAAGAGCACCCGCTGCCTCCTGACGCGCAATGGGGCCAGCAGTAACCCCCCACCCCCCGACAGGGTCCCAGTGTAGCCAGACAGTAACTTGTACCAGACTTGGGCTCCCAGACAGAAAAAACAAACCACTGTGTGTTTGATGTTTACATTAGACGTTTATTTTACAGTTCATTTCACAATCCCTTTCTCTTCTCCCTTTGCCCCGAGTTGATTTTGGGTGCTGCAGATCCTATCTGCCTGCCCTGCCCAGAGCACCTGCTCGGAGGAAAACCTGCCAGGGTCTCTCCTTGTCGTTGTTGCTCTTTTATCTACCACTGCCCTTACCTGTAAGTGAAACTAGAGCAGTTTCTTCCCAATAGTGATAAATTAGTCTCTTGCTGCCTTGTGTTTGCACTGGGGTTTTGTAGGGTGGGCAGCGCAGGGTCTCTGAGGAAAACAAGAGCAAACAAGCACGGTGCAGAGGGCTGCCCCGAGCTTCCCTCTGGCTGACTTCTGCCCTGGCTGGGCTCGTGGGTTGTTGAGGCCTCCTGGCATGCCATGGGACCGCAGACCCTGCACCCCATCCCTTGCGCCCTGCTGATGACAAGGCACCGTACTTGGCCTCAGGGCCAGTCCCCAGTTGGGATGGTCAGTGACCACAGGAGGTGGCTGGTCCCTGCCACCCTGTGCCATAAGGGACTGTCGGGGGCTGCAGGGCTTAACTGGGATTGTTGGTTCCATGGTGCATTTAAACTTTGATTTTTATGCTGCTACATCTTAGTGGCATTTGTGGAGGTGGCTTACCTTCACCGGTTTAATGAAGGCCATTCCTCCACAGTAGAACATGCAAAAAAGATGTGCCACATTTTACTCAGAAAATAAGAGATCTGATGATCTGGTGGGAAATCCCTAAATAAAACTTGGCTTTCCTTGCTGGCTGCATGCTTTGGAGAAGGATTCACCGCTTCCTTGTGCAGAGCTGGGTGCTCCCCATGAATAACTGGACCCAACCTAAAAGCAGAAGGAAGTATATTTAAAAAAACAGAGGTGTGGTAATGACATTATCGTGCTTTATGTGCATTGTGCAATCCATGATGTGTGCGTGGCTCCTGAAGAGCCTGCTCCCCGGTCACGGCTAAATCACCCCTTGGAAACAACGATAAAATCCTAATAAGGTGGCTGGCTAGAGGGGGTTGTTCCTTTTCTCCAGGAAAATTATATTCACCACAAGCAAGGGTGTATTTTTGCAGAAGGGATGCTCATGTGGCAGACATGGTGGCTTGTATACATCCGAGACAAAAGTTTTGAAAAAAGTTTTCTTTTCCAGTTTTCTTTATCACCTCTAATTGCCCTGATGATGGCCATGTGAACAGATGGTAAGAAACAGAACAGTTTCACATAGAGGGCACTGAGAACCTGTGATTACCTAAATTAATAGCTAAATAAGTGTCTCCCCACAAACTTGTTTAGCAATTTACACCTTTCAAATTGCAGTTGTACCAGGTGGGGGGGTTAATATTAAGAAATTGCTTTCATGTTCAACTTGATGCAAACTAGAGTCTAGAAGAAGGGAATAGATTTGGCAATACCTGTTTTTGAGCTTTAGCTCACTGGTCCAAATTTAACCCATTCCTGCACTGTTAGAAGTTCTTAAAGGCAATATGAAAATGCCACTTTTTGCTCCTTTCTTACAAAAAGCATATGTGCTTTTATTTAACTGTGGAATGATTCTTTCTTATCTGTAATAATTCTGCAGGCATTGGAGAATGATGTTGGAATAGAGAAATGAAACAGGGAAGTATGAACTTCTCTGCTTTTCTGCGCATGAGGATTAAATACTTAAAATGAAGATCTGCTACATTTTGCGATTTAATATGTCAACACCTCCAAACAGTACATTAAAGAAAAATAATCCAACAGCGTGAGTACAAAAATTATGTCTGATAAGCCCCAATAAAGCCTAAACCATTTGCATCGATACTGTGAAGCTAGGGTAGGGTTTGGGGGTTTCTTTTCCTCTAATTGAAACTGCACTAATTGAAATTTTCCTCTAATTGAAACTAAAGGAAAGGCAGCAAGGCTGACACTGCTTGGCAGCCTGGTGTTGGAGGCATTCCTAAAAGTTTTTAAGAAAGTCAAAGGTAGAGCTGAAAAGCTGAGGGGTGGCAGCACTAGCGAGGGCAAGGACGATTTCTGCGGGATGATCAGGAGGAACATTTCGTAAGAGGGAAACCTTCTCCCTGGATAATTTTTCGCAGTTAGCAACCATGGCTTGCAGTTTCTGTCTTGCGACAGATGTTGTATGTGGAGATCTTGTTTCCCTACCTGACCTGTCAGCCCTGCAAGACGGCCGTGAAGCCTTAGGGGAAAAACCCAGCCCCTGGGGACTCCTGCTGACACCCCCTTGCCTGCCTCTGGTCCCCCACAGGCCATGACTGATGGGGCTGCAGAAGCGGGCTGGCACCTCATGGTTGGATCTGAGACAGAGTAACCAGAGGAACCGCAGCAGGGCTAACTAATTTTCTAAGTTGAGAGATCACAAAAGAGTAGATTGTGGTTGGGAGGAGAGGGCTGTGACATTTCATGTTTTTATGAACATGGGACATTTTAGCTCATATTAAACAAAACCAGTGAATGTGTTTAAGCTACCTCTAGAATAAAATAAATTTTTCTGCTGAACTGTATTAGCTATAAAGTAAAATCACATGTTGCTGTTTGCTACTTTTTTGCTTTATTACAAACAGAGTAAAACTACTGCATTTTCCAGACTGAAAAAATCTATTTAAATACTGTTAATTGTACGCTATTACAGATAGCAGAAAAGATAATTCTTTGTCACTGGCAGCCCATGCTTGCTAGAAGAAACTGGATTATTTGCTCTGTGGCTGTGACCCATGACAAAGAACTTGCTCAGGCGTGCTAAAAGAGACCCTGCATGGTGAAACTTCCTGGCTGCTGCGTTGCATTTTAGCTTCTCTCCTGCTGTAGGACTCGATGGCAGGGCCTCCTCCTGAAAGGGTGCTCTCCTTCATTAGCTCTGGCAGTAACAAGGACCCAGCAGACTGCATGCATCCCCAAAGTTTTACTAGCAGGCTGGAATGCATCAGGACATAGGTGGTCTTTCTAATTAAAGAAGAAGGAGGCGGGGGGGAAAGTCTTGGAGTCTTAAATGAAAATACTCTTCAAATTGTTTCAATTCAGATCAGATATTAGGAAGAAATTCTTTACTGTGAATGTGGTGAGACACTGGAACAAGTTTCCCAGAGAAGCTGTGGATGCCCCATCCCTGGAAGTGTTCAAGGCCAGGCTGGATGGGGCTTTGAGCAACCTGGTCTGGTGGGAGGTGTCCCTGCCCATGGCAGGGGGGTTGAGCCAGACGATCTTCAAGGTACCTTCCAACCCAACCCATTCTATGATTTTAACTCCCTTAGTTAATGGTGGTGGTGGACCATGTGGTGGGGCCTCCCAGGGCTGGCTTGCTCTTGAGCTCAGCTGGGCACCCTGACATTGCAGAGGTGCTGTGGGTGCCCCCAAACCCACCCATAACCTCTCTCACCCAGAGTAAACTCTGCCCAAGAGGCATTTGCAGGGCACAGGCTTCCTCCTTGCAAGCCTGCTTCATGTGGAGTAAAAGTGGAGAGGTCATCCCCCTCACCTCCTGCCAACCTTGCCTGCCCAACTAACTCAAAATATCAGGGGTAAAGATTTCACTGGTGTTTTTGCAATATTCTCCCTCTGTCTGTTTTTACCCACCCTGTTTCTCAGCCTGTTGGCTAAGACCAAGTACAGCATCTCAAGGACATCCCGGTCCCATCCTCCTCTGTTCCTCAGGAGGGAACAAGGGGAGATGCAAACAGTTGTGAAAACACTTGTTTACATTATTTTGTAATGTCTTGGGAATCTTAAATGAGGTATAGCAACCCACGAACTGAAAATAACCCAAAGAAAGCAGTTAGTTAGGATTGTCAATATATGCAATGAGGACTGAAACATGGCAAACATAACTACCAAAAGGAGTGGAGACAGCTGCGGGGGTCTCAGTTTCTCTTGTTTGTAAGTCAAATTTAGTGCCCAGTGGGGATGTCCAGCTCCCAGTTCCTGCGTAGTTTGACTCCTGAAGCCCTGCTCCATGCAGAGGCTCTGTAGGTTTGGGTCTTTGCAGCTGTTTTCTACAAAAATTCTGGCAGCTCATGAGGAATGGTTTGCTGGCACTTTATTCCACCACATCTCTGGAGAGTACAGTATAGGGTTAAGGCAAGTCTACGCTATCTCTTCAGAGCAGTTTGTATTTAGGAGTGCTTATGCAGACGAACCTTCCCCTAAACTGAAATGCTGGACACAGGACATGAACCCAGGGCTCTCCCAGCTGCACCATGGGAAGGTACCTGGTGTGACAGTGACAGGGCAACCAGCAGCCATGTCCCAAGGAGGGGCAGTTTGGTGCTAGATCAGCAGCCCAGGGCTCTGCCACAGGGTGAGCTGTGACAGCTATGGACCGCAGGCATGTGGACCTGAAGTCACAGAGCAAACTGCTGGTGTAAAAAGAGCTCCTGCACTTTATTCAGCATCTAGAAATGGCCTATGGAATTGGGAAGGGATGGATCAGAGATCTGTGGAGTGATACTTTTTCTTGCTGGTTACAGGGGACGGCATTAATAGGACTGCTGAATTTTGATAAGGGCTGCTATAGTGAGAGAAGCCAACAGATACGATAAGGCATGTATTTTTGTGTCATGTTTCAAGCCATTTAATAGCATTGGGCGGGGGTGGGGTGATCAGGAACAAAAGTTGGGTTAAAAGATGTCCTTTATGTTAAAGCAACCTACTTGAACTCACTTGCCTGTAGTTTAAATGAGAAAGTGAATTAAATTAGTTCTGATCAAGTGCTAACTGCAGGAATTATGTTCACAGGCAGGAAAAGTGCAAATTTCTATCACTGTTCTGCCCATGCAGCCTTTTGGGTTTAGGGTGGGTTTTTTAGGACCCCCTTGTGGGACTGTACTCAAGGCCTTTCCCTAATAATAGCATCAATAGTAAGAAACTCTGTGAGGATTCTGCGTTACTGCTAACCCAGGGACAGGGATGCCAAACTTGTTTTCCTTGAGGATGATTTGATTAACCTTTTATTGAGTCCGTAAAAGGCTATTGAACCAAGCTGGACACCTTTGCTGTGTTTCGAAGACCCAAGGTGGTTTTTTATCCAGACCCTTCCCTTTCCCTCAGGAAGCCTGCCATTATGGGCAGCTTTCAAGGCTGGCAGCTCGCACCGACAGCCAGGACGCAGAGTGGAGGGGCTGAATTGCACTTAGACCAGAGTGAAAGCCATTTCAAATGGTGCCACTCAACCCCCCGGGGCTGGGACCTCCCCTCATTTCTGGTTGTGCCCGCTCAGGGGCCAGGATTTGGCCTCGGAGCAAGTGCAGCCCATCATTGAGGTTGTAATCAGCTGCTCCTCAGCTGTGGGGAACAAATACCTACATGCTGTTCCATGTCCTCTGCCGGCACCCCTGACCCTCTGGTCATGCCTCCCTGTACAACATACATGTTCCCTGTACAGGAAAGGGCAACGTTTGCATGAAAGCTCATGGGAACGGGGTGATCACATAGATCCTCACGTCCTGCCCTGCTTGGCCAAAACCAGCCAGCAATTTCAAGCACTTCTGTGCAGGGAGTGTCTCACCTTGTATGACTTGTTTCTGTAGAAAACCAAGCTTGAACAAATCCTCAGCTGACCTGACAGCCTTTGCAGAAGATGGAATTTCTTCAACTGGTCTCCTGTTCTCTTGAGCTCTTCAGAGGGGGTCTGGGTCTTTTCACGGCCTTTTCCAACTCCACCACTCCCACCACTCCAAAGACTTACCTGAACATGCTTGCAGGCTGGTGTCTTTCATTAAGACTAGCATGTGGCAACATCTAAGTGAAGAGGATACAAAGAGCATCGCTGGAGGAAAAGGAAAAGGCATCCTTATGAACTCTGGTCTTCTTGGTGAATCTCAGGGGCTTCCATTAAAGGATGGTGACTTGTTCCTGATGCTCCAGTGTGATGAAGGGGCTCTCTTTTGTAGGACTCATCACCCTGCTCTGATGTACCTGCATCTACATGTAAACCAAAGTGTCAGATTTGTCTCTGGAAGAGATGCGCCTCAGCCTGCAGTTTAGCTAGGTAGCTAATTTTTACAACCCAGCAGTATGTTTGTGGAGGGAGGGGGACTTTTTCTCCTTACAGGGGTGATTCTGGAGCTTTCGGTGGCACAAGGGCTGGCAGTTCTTTGTCTTGGCTCACAGGGTCGTTAATGTTGTTAATAGTCATAAAATTACTGCACCCTTTCCTAATATCAGTTGACTTTGGACTTGAGAGCCAGCGCTACCCTTTACACTTTAGCATTTCACAAAGACTTTTTAAATGTTGGCAGTGAGAGCTGGGTATGAACTAATCTGGGCAGCAAGTTACAGCGTTGCTTCACTTAAGCTTTTCCACATGTTGACTTCGGGATCAGAGTTTCTATGTGACTCCACTGCATGTAAATGTAACGGTTCATTTTTTCCCCTGCACTTGTTGTGACTGAGCTTGAAAAATTAGTTCCTCTGAAAGCCAGTCTATTTTAGGTTTTGCTAAAATGAACTTTTCTTTCCAGACAAGTGAAGTACTGGGCTAAGATTAAACTTTGTGATTCAATCCCTCAGCTTGTGGCCACTTCTCTGCCTTGACGTGGGGCTGAGGTGATACAAGGCACAGACCATTTCCTTCAAAGAAAAAGCAAAAAGTTCATCTAGGAAGGCCTGAAGTACCCATAGCCTGAAAGGTCCTTCAGGAATGTAATTTGTGGTGCATGGTGGGTTTGGGGCTTATTTGGTTGGTTTTTGGTTGTTTTTTTTTGGGGGGGGGGTGTGCTGGGGGGGTGGGGAGCAGAATATCAGGTAGATGTATCCCATACATTTTTATCTGCACAACGTACATGTCTCTATGATTCTTCACCCAGAATTGTACTTTAATAATACAATTGAATGTTTAATTGTTGTGGTGCCTGTAAGAAACTGCAGGCTCCTCTGAAGTCCTCTGAAACTGTCAAGTGTTTCACAATGTATGAAGGTAATTTGGGTTGAGAATCAATATGCTAATTACTATGTCAACACATTGTTTTGGTGTGTTCCTTGGCTTCTTGTCCCAGGATATACAGCCACATACGGTCCTAGTTCGTCTGCGAGGTGTAAGATGTGTCTTGGCTCTACGACAGTCACAGGACTTGTCAAAAGAGACACAGACTGAAGACCAGTACAGCTTGTACTGTCTTATCCAGTCTAGCTTCATTCTGTCAGGGTACATCATTTAAATCAGATGAAGAAATTAGGGAGCTTTTGTCTAGCCGGTAAGTTACACAAATATTGATTAAAATTAAATTATTGTTAAACAGATGTGTCAAAATAACTACCAGACCAATCCATATGGTTTATATAATGTCAAGCAGCATTAGAACACAAGCACCAAATATGAACCCAAAGATGTTCTCCTCAATTCTATTTGTTTCAAAGACGGTTGTGCCCTGAGTAAGGGACAGGAGTAGCCGTGCCAGGCGCTGCACTACCCCAAAACAAAAAGATGGACTTTGCCTCTTGGCTTCTTCCGCAGCCTGGCGGCTCTTTGGGATGCCAGGGCGATGTACACAGGAGGAGCATGAGAAACAGCTTTTAACATTGTGGCTTCCAGCATGAAACAGTATAAACACAGGACACATGCAATTTGTGACTGCAGAATATTGGGCTGCAGAGTTTCTGCCGTATAATACTGTGTGACAGGGCTGAGCGCCACCCAGGAGATCAGCCAAAATGGTTCTGGGAGCTTGGAAAAAGCAACCAGAAAACACCGGCTGTGTCTGCTAGACCTGTTAGTTCTTAATTGCTCCGTGGTAACTAACGACTAAGTTGCATAGGAAGAATTATAATGCAAACTTGGATTACGCTTCCAGTCTTTTTTAAAGTGCTTGCTGTAGGGGCTATGTATACGTGCGAGGCATGGGGAAGGCGGGTGAGGTGGAAAGGTGCTGTGAGTTAGGGTAAGTAGTTATATGAGCAGAATGTGCCTCTTTATTCACCCTCAGTGTCCCTGGGTACATTGAAAAACAGTGCAGGCAAAAGGGATGGGAACACACCTGAATGCTCCTTGCTTTCCAGGTGGTCACAGCACAAAGGAGAGTGGCTGGACCTCCTGCAGTTGCCCAAACGGCCACTGCAAACTTTCTGGCAGACCACTTGGCATCCTATTGTTTCCCCCTCACCTCAGAAAAAGCTGCTGGATTATTGCTTTTCCAGCCAGCTGCTAACCCAGTAGCACACAACCAAGCGTGACACCCCACTGGGCTCAAAGATGCTTACCAAATCCTGTTACTCATCCCCACAGCAACAAAATGGCACTTAAACCCACCCGGTTTATGTTATGTCTCCCCTGGGACACACGTACTTTCTGTGGAACCCAGTCACGGAGGGCCAGGGGCTGGTGGTGGGCTGGCTGGTGCTGGGGGGGTCAGGCACCCTCTCCAGGTTTGCTCACCGCCTCCCGCATGAGGAGGATTGTTACGTACTCTCTCTACTGCAAAGATAAATAGGAAGCGCTAGAAGAGCTTATGATCTATTTATAATTGCAAATAATTTTCAGATATAATTGTTATAAGTCTCTGATCAAGAGCAAGGGAAAAAAATATTTATAAATGGTGCTACTCCCCACCTCAGGCAACCGTCAAAGCCTTTATGTTTTTTTCACAAGTAGCTCTAGTTTTGCTTTATCGAGGCTGCCAAGGACCTTCAGAGCCTGATGACAAGCCTTTTCATTTGAACAAGCACATTTTTGGGTGGATTTTCTCCCAAAAGGTGAGATGATACACATGTAGGGTGATGATAACCTGGAGATGACCTGCCCTGCTGCTGGCTTATGGTTTTTTTGGGGGGTTTGGTTTTGGATTTTTTTTCTATTTCGTTTAGTGGGAAATTTCTGGGCTACATTTGTTAGGCTTATGTTCTAACACCGTACCTAATACTTTTGCTTTACATGTCAGCTTTTTGTTTTCAAGTTGCTGACTGCTATCAGGTAACAGGTCAACAGAGGTTTCTTTCTTTAACTTTTCTGTAACTTAGAGAGTACTTCACTGAACTCTAGGTATTGACAAGTCCCACTCAAAATTTCGCAGGGTGCTTTCGCTCATTTACCTGCAGTAATGAACCTCACACACACAGCCCGCAGCCCCTGGTAAGCAGCTCTGCCAGGGGGACACCTCCAGCAGCCCCCCTCCCAGGTGAGCACAAAGGCTCACAAAGCAGAAATGCCTTTGGGCCCCGGAGGTGTCAATAGGTCTGCTCAGCTATGCCCAGGAGTTTAGTCATGCATTTCAAGTTCCTTCCTGAGCTGGGGTCTTAATTCTTGTGCCATTTTACTGGAACAAAGAGGTCGGATTATTTATAGGTCGGTCGCCTTTGTGTGCGTGCAGCTAGCAATGCCTTCAGTGCTCCACTTCCTGGGACTCTTTTTCCCTCTAGCTCTTAAGTCTCAGCTATTCTCTCCTAATGCAATAACAGTAATTATCCTATCGCTGGCCACCCCAGCACCCTCCATTAGTGCCTGCCTTACCTAGCATACAGTGCAGGCTGGCAGCCAGGTAAAGCCCGTGTAATTTATAGCTCATCAAAGAAGCCAACCAGCCCACGGTCTTCCTGTTTTGTAAAGAGATGGACTTATCACCTAGACGCTGCTGTGATGGGTGCATTGGAAATGCAGGAAGATAAAAGTAGTGCACCGGCAAGCTCCGGCCCTGTCTGTTTGTGTTCTCGTCGTTTCATCCAGGCACGCAGTCAAGCAAAATTATCATGACTCGATGCAAACAGAAGACAATATTGACATGTTCCTTGCTCACCAGCAGTCCCACGACATTTCGCAATGTAATTGCTGTTTCACATCTGGCTGCTGAGCGCAGAACGAGACGTGGAGCTGGCCCTGCTAAGGCCAGGATTCAGCACAACGGTGACCTCTTACACACTTCATTTGACTGCTGTCCTGTAGCATCCTAAAGGGCGTGCTGTATGGTGCGCGAACTGGCTTCACAGCTTCTTCAGTCCTCATACATCTTTAGGGGGTAGCTGTGGCTCCTTTGGGCTGAAATCATGATCCAGTCCTCTGGCACGTGGCTTGGTCTCAAAATAGCAGGACAGTGGCTGAATGAGAAGAAGGGACAGGGATGTTTGGCTCCTGCCTGTCCCTCTGCCACCAAATCCCTTGGCCTGGGCAGCCTGGGGCTACCTACCACTCTGGCTGAAAACAACACTCTGCTTGTGTTTCTGTCTGAAAACCTGTTCTTTCTATGGCCAAATTCTTTCTCTCACTCTCCTTATCCTGGAAAATGCTGTGCCAGGGAGGGAGCTACCCATAGGGGATTTTTGTGCATCCCCCTCAAACTGAGCAGGAATGGTCTGTTGAGTTGTTGGTGACCCAAACCATCAGCGGCCATCCTAATGGCCCAGCTTCCCATCTCAGGCACCAAAGAACTGCTGTCACTGTCAGAAATATTTTCAGAAGTGTAACCAAATAGAAAACAAGAATCTATAAATTCTCCTTCTTGACAACAGTTGCAGTGTGTCTGCTCTTGGGAGGCGAAATTATTTTTCTTTAGCTGTTAGGCTGACACATCCAGCAGGATTTGGAGGGCAGAGGTAATTGACAAGGTTAGATTAAATGAGCAGCAGGTCTTGAGAGAATCACTCCTGACACTGATCCCAGCCTCATGCAGGCAGGGCCAGATAGTCCTTTGTGCAGAGGGTGCAACATGCACTCACCTGCACTGGAGAGATCAGTTGAGGAGAATCTTCTCTGACACCATTTGGACTTTGCCTGCTTCTGTCCTCCAGGTAGCGAGGAGTGTTTTCCACTGTGCCTTAGAACACATCAGGCTTATAACCATGCACTTGCCAGCATAAAAGTTTCTGGCAACATTTTGCTGAGAAGCTTTTGTACTTCTGATGGTCACATATGGTCTCTGACACTCAGCAGGAACAAAGCTGTGGAGTCAGAAATACGCTTTGTCTTTGTTCCTTTAGCTGCTGCTCACGGTTTTGGCTGAGATAAAAACTATTTTGGAAATTACACATGTCTTCGTTCAGTGCTTTGGCAATCTGAGGGGACTGCATTATTCGATGATGCTTCGAGCTAGCAATGGTAGGGCCCAGATATTCTTGGATTTGACAACCAACAAATGTCTTCATCAGTGAACTCATACAAGCTGATGTTTTGATGTGCAATTAAGTTACTAGGGATGCAGTCACAAAGCAGAGCTTTGAACTGAGTAGCTCTCACCGTTTGAAGCAAACAGGGGAATAAACACAAACATGTATGCTTCTGAGGCTCAGTTTGCCAACGGGCAAACTGATGTAAGCGGGGTGATGTTCCTCAGGAAAGCTGGCTCGAGTGGAGAAGGTGGAGGCGTGAATGCTGGGGAGGCACAGGCATGGAGGTGAGGGATCCTGCAGCCTGCCTGCCTGCCTGCTCCACGTGTCGGTGGCACTCAGTTCTCTGGTTAGTCCTGAGGAGCCTCGGGAAGGCTGGTAGGGAGTTGCAAGGGTTCGCAGGCTGCAGAAAGAGGACCTGGTCATTCAGAGGTCAAGAAGTGCCAGTATAACTGTCGAAAGGAAGCCTGAGCAGAAACTTGCAAAGTATTCCAGAAAATCTGGGTAAAACGTCTTCAAAACTCAATGCAGGAGAGGAAGAAAAGCAGAGTCAGGCTGCTGTGCAGTAAATGAGATTAAAGATGATCTAGGCATGGCCTAATATCAAAGGAGTATTTTACCTCTGTTCTCATTTAAGGAAGACAAATCCTAGGGGCAAAAGCAGGCTGGTTAATGGGAACAGGGATATGGAAATGGAATCGCAACTGTGCTCCAAAGAGCGGGCTGCATTCCTCTTGTGGGGGCAGGTCATGCCTGTCCAGGAGTTCTGGAAAGACCAGCATGTGAGATGGCACTAACAGCGACTGTTCTTACACATCTGTCAAGTCAGTGAGGGACCCTGTGACTGTGGAATATTCATTACAATGTGTTTGGTTGCACAGGGTTAAAAAATAATCCAGCCAACCATCGTCCTTGTAACTCTGACCTCACTGGTATGCGGGGCTTTGGAACATGCCTTGAAGGTTAATTAAAAATGCAAAGGCACATCAAAAATGGTATGAAATGCAACTAAAGGTACATCCTGCCAGACTAACCTGATGATTCTCTTTGATAAAACAATTATTTTTCCAGACAGGTGATATCTGCCAGATTTCCTTTATCTAGACTACTTTAATGTATTTGCTATGATGTCAAGTGTGAAACAACTGATGTTGTTGGAGACAAAATAGATTAGCAGAGGAATTGCATCGTTGATAGGAAGAGGAGCTACTGAGTGCTGAGGGTGGAGATCTCTGGCCAGGAGGAGCTGGGAGAGTTCTTGAAATAGGAGTTTGGGGACTAATTTTGTTTTAATGTTTGCATTAATAGCACGCTCCTGGCCCATGCGAGCATTGTGCTGATGAAATGTGCTGCACAAAGCCGTGACGCATTGCTGGCACAGAGGTGGTTCGCAGGCCAGGCAGGACGAGCAGGGCACCTTGACTACAGCTATAATAAAAGGAGGATGACATTCAAGTAAAAGACACAGAGTCATGCAGGTGAAAACCAGTGTCAGAGGTGGCTTTTGCTAGTAAGAAAGAGTGAATCATTTAGGAAAATAACTGAGGAAAAAGAAAAATCAGCATTAGCTAGTCATAGAAGAGTTGTGTGCTGCCAGCTTGATCCTTATGTTGCATGTATTTCCAGTTGAGATGAGGGAATATTAGTGCCAACATACACAGCCCAGATCAACTCGCTTCCTGCCCCTCCTCTTGGGAAAGGCGCATTAACAGCACAACAGCTACAGAGAAGGGCTGCAAGGGAGAGCTGGGGACTGGAGACCCTCTCTCCCAGGAGACCACAGGAAGGCCCTGCAGCACATGCAAGCGGTGATGGGGATGGGGTTTGATAGAGCAGACCCCCTCCTGCAGTCGTGGGCTCAAGTATCCAAATGCTGCCTACACAGGGCTGCTCTAGCCTAAAGCCAGTCCACGTTGCTGCCAGCTGCCAGCATGGTCACATTTATTTTCTTTGGAATAGGGGCAAAAGCAACCCCTGGGGCAAGCGGCATAGGCAGGTGTAAGGTAGAGGAGGGAGGAAAGGCCAGGCCAGACCAGCTCCATGGTGTCTCCCAGTACTTGGGTGCCAAATGAAGCCCCAGTGCAATGTTGTGCCCTCTGTCCTGGGAGTTACCAGCCCTTCCACCAGCACCTCGTGCTGCAGCTAGGCTCAGGCTGTGCCATAGCGTCAGAGGTCCGACTCCAATGATGGCATGCCATGAGGAGTGGTTGCAGTCATGTGCAATTACATTTGTTCTAATATTTTCCCTCAAATCCAGGAAAAACAACCGAAAAATTAATAAAAGCAACTGCCTGTCTATGTGTTTCACAGCCAGAGCAATTAATTACACATTGCCCTGCCTAGCAATTACCAGAAGGTTTTCTGCATGTGTTGTGGAGAAGGGAATTTGCAGGGGGGAGCCCAGACGAAGCCTGAACAAACAGGTATGAACAGAGCCTGACCCTCTGGCTGTGCCTCAAGCTGGTCAGACGTGGAGCAACCTGGGTCTGGGAGCTGCACTGCCACCCCACCTTCGTTGGAGACACTGTTGGAGAGGGGATGTTGCTGGGGGCAGATAAGGCCCAGAAAGTTGCTAAGAATGGCTTCCAGCCCAGGTTTGTTGCCCAAACACTCAGGCCAGCAAGGGAAGCAGAGGTGCTCAGGGCTCTCAAACTGGGCTGCAGGGCCGTGCCCTTTACGGAGGCACTGTGTGGTTGCTTTTCTGAATTTCTTTAGCTTCTCTAGGAGCTAATATTGTCTCCATCGCTGATGCCTGCCTAAAGAGAGGGGTGAGAGGGAAAGGCATAGCATGAGAGAAGAGTAAATAAGAAAGAGAAGAGCTGGATGCCCGTGCAAAACCGCAAGAATTAAAAGTGGAGGCTCTTAAAGCTTGTGTAAGACCCACACGGCGTTTGCAGGTTTGGCAAAGCAGCCGAGAGGGCTCCTGCCCTTCTCGCGAGAACAGCCAGGAGCAGAATGGGACTCTCCCACTGGGGAACCCTGGCAGCCTGATGATAAACATGTTGGTGTTGAGAAGCTAAGTCAAATACAATTATTAAACTGATCATTCATATTGCATTCTGTTCACTAAGGGAAGATACTCCTTTTGGGGTTAGGTTTATGGGCCATACAGATTGTTGGAGTGGATCTAATTAGTGAGAGAAATACAAATGGAACAATGACTGGTAATTGTTGTCAATGATGCAAGCGTATTATACCAGCTAACATGAAATCTTGGGTTGCAAGCAGCGCTGAAAGGCAAACGAACAGTAACAGTTGTACATTAAAACGCTCCGAGTCCCTGCCTCACTGCTGTCAGGTGTGGTTAAGCTGAGCTCCCACCAGTAAAACAGCAGTGACTTGCCAAATGCTTCCCAGTGGCCACTGGAATAAAATGCTGCAAGAAATGAACGACCTGCAGAGCTCTGGTAGGAGGGGTGGCCTGGAACATGGGCTGATAACTATCTCCTTCTTTGCCTTCACCGAGGCAAACCTCAGCTGCCTCCAGAGCTGATTTAAAAAATGGGATCCTTTTTACTTGCACAGCCTCTGGATTGTGCTTCTGTGCAGGTGCAGGGCCTCC
This sequence comes from Microhierax caerulescens, assembly GCA_035590215.1. Classification (NCBI taxonomy): domain Eukaryota; kingdom Metazoa; phylum Chordata; class Aves; order Falconiformes; family Falconidae; genus Microhierax; species Microhierax caerulescens. The sequence continues at coordinate 66,150,077 of JAVJGJ010000059.1, read as the reverse complement.
AGCCTGGGAGTCGGACCATCCCGGGCTCCCCAGCTGTTGGTGCTGCTCTTGGCGTGCCTCTCCAGCTCCACCAAGCAAGTCTGGGGCAAGCCACCATCCAAATGCTTTGGATTAAATTTGGATTTTGAATTATGCAATGCACACAGACACACACACACAACCTATTTTGTTGCTTCTGCCACCAGAGGTGGGCATGCAGACCTTTCCGACCATACGGCGAGCTGCACATCTGAATTCGTGGAAAGATCTGGTCCAGAGCCTGCATTTTGGTTAGCAGTCCCCAAACTAGACTGCTGATGACTGGCACTCTCAGTCTGTAGAGATTGCCATGCTTAAACAGTCAGTGGAACTGGGACAACTCGTAGCAGCTGTGGATTTGGTCCAGCACCGCGCTTCAGCTCTCACGTGGGATGGCCCTGGTCCCATGCCTTGTATTCTCTCTTTCCAGCCTTCAAAATGTTTTGGACTGGTCTTCAGACTACTATTCAGAAACAAGATTGTGTTTCTTGGGCAGGATGGGTTTGTAAGAGGTGAATTGCTTAGAAAAGTTGTTGGGAAAGGTGGTTCAAGCTGCGTAATTTTGTTTTTCAGAGATTAAAGGCAAGTTAGCTGCCTTTTTAGCGATACTATAAATGTTAATGTGATGGGAAGCCTGGGCAGTTGAAACATTTTCTACTTATTCACCCTTCCAAATGTGTGTGGGCAAGACAACCTGGTACAAACAAAAATGCAGTCTCTCCCTTACATTACTTTACATATTCTGTGGCATAAAAGGTGAGAGTTATAATAGCCAAGGGTGGGAAGGAAAGTGGAAGGAAAAATGAAAGAATGAGAGTTTTAAGACCACATTGTTGGATAAGACCTCTATGCCTGCAGACCACTGCGACCTTGACCAGAATGTGCAAGCTGGCTGTTAAATATCACTTTGTTGATACGGTGTGTTGGAGTGTTGCAGATGAAGCTGGACACTCAGCTAAAATGCAAATGTTGTTGTTAAAAAAGAAAAAAAAAGTTTATATTAACATCTGTAGAACTTGAATAAAACAAACAAGAGGGCTGGTAAAATTGAATCTAGGTACTTTTGTTTGAAATAGCATTTAAGAGTGGTCTGAGATGGTTGGTGTCTTATAAAAACCCTCAAAATTTCAATAATAATTTCCATTTCTTAAAAAAATAGGTTTGTCATATTTTTTAAAATATATATATAGAAAAGAAACTTTTCTTTTGTGTAGTTCTCCTCTTCCTGCTGCAGGTTTGAGTCATAATAATGAGTCCATTCGTAAGTGCTCCATTTTAACAAGGACATGTAAGGTTAAAAATTAAAAAGCTGTGAAAGTACTCAGTACATTTAATAAATTTTAAGGACTTTTGTCTGAGTTTTTGCAACGACTGGAGTAGAAGTTTTTTTTTATATATCCAAATTCATGCCAAGAAATGATTTTCCACAGCTAGGAGTGTAATCATAACTTCATTTTTGTCTGTTAAAAATAATGTTGATATTTGACTTTTTCTATGCTTTTATTTCTACAGGAGTATAAATGGTGAATTTTTATTTCTCTTTGCTATTCAGATGTGTTGAGGAATTTCAAAGGAAAGCAAAAATTTGCCATTAAAAAAACATTCCTACACTCTCAGGCAACTCCTGTTTTAAATATCAGGAGTAAACTATTTCTCTGCAAGTTATTTGAGTAAGAGAATGCATTAACCCAAAATCTTCAATTTTTGGAGAAATTAAAAACTCGTTTGAACAAGGCAGTGAGGAGCATGAACTAGTGTAGCAGCTGGTCCAGATCCGAGCAGGGGGTTATACCATATGAGCTCCAGAGGTCCCCTCCAGCCCAAATTATTCCGTGATGCTAAAATCAAATTTTCTTACTTCACAATTCTTAGTATATCCTTTCTAGTCTTACTTGAATCTAGATTTCTTCAGTATATGAACATTTTTTACTTTTTTTTTTTTTTTTTAAATAAAACCTGGGTCAGAGTTCTTTTATCTCTTCATTACTATCAATTACAATAAATAAATCTGCTACCTTCAACTGGAGGGCTAGGGAATGATTAACAATTACAAAAAGTCCTGTTGATATCTTTAAAAGAGTGAAAAAATGCTCAAGAGGAATCTTCACAAACCATTTTGCTAATTCACTTACAAATATTGTATCAGAAGGCACAACAGAACCAGCAAGATATCTCTGATCATGTTACAACCCAGCTATATTCTGTAACAGCTTCAACATGCTAACAAAAACCTTATGTCTTTATTACCAAAACCCATCATACTGTATCCAACTTAAAATTTTAAATGTACTTTTACAGACAGATCTCTGTAATACAAGTTTCTCACATACATGGCTTGAAATTATCAGTCAACGGAGCATTTAAAAGTACAGAATACGGGTGAAGCACGGCAGTACGAGCCATGATGGGCTCTCTGGTACAGAGCTTTTGCAGTAACTTAGGGCCATAGCTCACATAGTCTCCAGCGTAGCCAGGAAGGATGTAAGATTTATTTATTCTAGAATCCATGAACCTGCATAGGTGGAAACAGTTTGTTAAGCCACAGGTGAATCTTCCAAGCCTGTTTCTCTCAGCATGACTGCTGTGGGTTTTCAGGAACTAGAACTGTCCCACCTGTGAGATGGTGACTCTAGTGACCAAGAGTGTCTGTCAGTAGCACAAAGACTTGTTATCATAACCTTAGAAGATAAAACCTGCATTTACATTTATTGATTTAAATGGCATCATCACTATTTGCCTTGATGTACACTTGATGCTATCCCTAGATTTTGTCCGATGTCAGTGTCCACTCCTCCATTTTGCCCACATGACTTCTCCATTCGTTTGCTGTATGGGTTGATGTTTTGTCTTGTCTATTCATACAGAACCAGAGGAGGCAGCAGTAGGAGGTGAAAACTCAGCAGCTATCCAGCCAGGATGGGAGAAAATGTGTTCCCAACCTGTGAACACGGAAGTGTGAGAGATCTGCACTGAAGCAGGATGAGGTTTACAGCATCTAAATTCCATCTCAGTCCTGACACCTGATGTCTGCTGTTGGACATTTGTTCATCTCCTGAAAAACACTGGTTAAAAAAGAGCCCAACATTTTTCATCTCCCTAATGCAATAAACCTTAACCTTATAGAATGTGGTTATCAAAGAACAAAGAATCCCCCCTACTTTCTTCATTATGTACAATTTACATACTACCCCATCCTTCCAGTGCAGGTTGGTAATATTTTAAGGGCACTGAAGTATGACAACAACAAGTGCTATGCTTGCTGATGTATTGTGAAATGTATCCCATTAGTCACTTTATACCTGAAAGGCAGAAAAATTTCCACCAAGCAACAAAAAGGCTTTTAGGATGAAAAAAAAAATATTTGGCAGGCCGTAGGTGTGTTAAACTGCACCTGGATGAACTCAATTGGAGGTTTCTAGAAACAACAGGAGCATAAGTTGCCATCAGTGTTGCCCACCACAAAGCTGGAAGACAATTTGAAGCTCTGTAACCTAAAAGAGCAAAAGACAAGCGAAAGGCAGCCCGGTGGCAGTTGTGTGCTGGCTGTGGAGATCTCTGGGAGGAACCACTGCCCTCCAAAGCTGGAGGGAGAAATGCGGCAGCACACGCTCCAGCTCACCTGATCCCCTGTATGCCATGCTCCTGCTCATCATGTGGGCCACAAAGAAGATGTCTCACTTTCTTAGCTTAAAAAAACTGATCCACTATCAAAATGTTCTATGAATGATGGTGCTGGTAAGAGACATTGAGGCATTCTTGCCAAGGCTCCTTTTTTCCCTCCTACGTAAGAACATAGCTCATGCAAGAGATCTTACCACTGGAAAGACCTGCAGAGTCAGCAGAACACTTTTTGGACACAAATTTTGGACACAAAGCAAGACAGATAAAGGACATTAACTTTTTCTGTTGTTCATGTCATTAACTACCTAACAAAGTTCTTTCTCTGGGACCTGTAATTTATCCCGAAACAGAAATGTTCTTGTGTCCTAGTTTCAGCTGGGACAGAGTTGATTTTCTTCTTACTAGCTAGGGCGGTGCTGTC
>JAVJGJ010000059.1:66120919-66141495 GCA_035590215.1 Microhierax caerulescens | reverse complement strand
GAAAAGAGCCTGGCCCCATCCCCTTGACACTCACCCTTCAGATATTTGTAGACATTGGTAAGATCCCCTCTGAGTCTCCTCTGTTCCAGGCTAAACAGCCCCAGCTCTCTCAGCCTTTCCTCATCAGGGAGATGCTCCAGTCCCCTCACCATCTTTGTAGCCCTCCACCGGACCCTCTCCAGTGGTTCCCTGTCTCTCTTGAACTGGGGTGCCCAGAACTGGACCCAGCACTCCAGGTGTGGCCTCACCAGGGCAGAGCAGAGGAGGAGGATCACCTCCATTGTCCTGCTGGCCATGCTCCCCAGGATGATCCCACTGGCCTTCTTGGCCACCAGGACACTCTACTGGCTCATGGGCACCTTGCTGTCCACCAGCCCATGGATTGTTGAGTGGTGGGTGTGCAGCGTGCAGGGAGCTATCTCCCATGTAAAGCCAGCTCTAGTCATGAGCTTCCCATCTCCTCAGCCACTGAGCTACAGACCTTGCTGGGGTCATGTAGGCTCTTCCACAGATCCCAATCACCATTTCCAGTGCTTACAGCTGCAGAAGAAAACCTTCAGTTCATGAATGGAGAATTCAGTTACCCAGCATTTGTCTGTAGAGCCAGCCAGCTCAGAGAGTAGATTTCCTTTTGGCAAAATCATTTTCGTTATTTGAAGTAATCCGCTAACTTTGGAATATAAAATACAAGATGAATTATGAAATAAATAACAAATGGTCACACTTCATTGCCCCAGTAAAAACAGCCACTTGATTTGTATTACAGGGGTTTGCACCTCATCCACAGCATCAAATATTTCACCTGTCCAAGAGCTCAAATGTCCCGTTTCTCGCAATGTCCAGCTTTTATAATAGTTATACATCACAGTGGCTGACGTGCGTAATGCAGACTACTAGTGCTGCAAGGAAATACAAATAACAGCTAACTGCAGGATGTGTTTTCAATTCAGCCAAGGCCAGGAAATAAAGAGCATCCATTTATTTAACCGCCGCAGGCAGGCACAGCATGTGCATAGGGCAGCTGTGCACGGGGCTGGGTTTGCCATGCTGTGCCTGCTTCCACCCAGGCTGGAAGGCTCCTCTGCCCTGCATGTGACTGGAAGGGCAGCGAGAAGACCGAGCATGTGTCTGCAACCCACAGCCAGTGCAGGGTGGATGTAGCAAATGAGTCTCCCAAGTGCTGGGTATTTGTGCTACCTGGAGATGCACCCTGCCCGAAACAGAAATAACAGGCAGCGCTTCAGGTCTGAGGCACCGGTTCGGACCCTAAACTGACACTATAGCCTGAAAATTACTGAATCTGTCCAGAGCAAAACAAAGATCTCACAACTGCTGTGAAAAGTGATATGTATTCATTCTCCCAGAAGGATTTCTCAGATGCTGAACCTCAACCGTCTCTGCTGAAATCTATCTTATTTCCCAAACCCTCTTCTGATTTCAGGCATCACATCCACATGGTACCTTTAAAACCAACAAATCACAAATTTCTTTGCAAACTGAACTATCACCAAAATGTAAAAAGATACATTTTAAATATGTGCCCAGACTAGAGGTGGTGACACTAGAAGAACTGCAGTTAGGATCATCTGATATGCAAAATTTTAGTATCTAAAATTGGTGATCACACACTTTTATAATAGGCTCAGTACTGCCTGTAGGTCTAGGACAGTATCCAGGGGTGTACTGACCCAGCAGAGAGTGGGAACAATCAGAGTGATTATAAGCTAACACTGAGTCCATGTAACTTTAATCGATCCTGTTCCATCTGTACCTGGATTCTGACCATGACTACAGCAGTAACACATCTTCCACGAGGCAAAGTATGCACCCTGAAAAGAAAGAGCTTTAGGTTTTTGGATTATGTGGAGAAATGGTTTTGAATGGATCAGCCAAGATAACAATAATTGCCATGAGGCTTAATGTAGCTTGTGCAGAAAATGTTTCCCAATTGCTGATGGTGGATTGTCAGATGTAAAAGCAGACAAATTGAGCAGCCTGTGAAAATAATTCTAGCGTAGCTTCCAACAACAGAAGTTAAACTTTTTTGTTGCTAAGAAATGTGAAATTACAAAAAACAGTAATATCAGTTGCTGCAGAACCAAGAAAAGCATAAAATATCGTTAGCTGCGATCATTCATTATATATAATCTGATTAAAAAACTTGCTAAGTAGCATATTCCAAGACTTGCCTTTAGATAAAATGATACGTTTTGGCAGAAAAGGTCTTCTGTATTGACACATACACAGTGAAGCTCTTTGCAAATTGAAAAACCAGTTTTAAAAACTTTGCCGAAAAGAGCATATTTTTCCTGCTGTTCACTAGAGACTCAAATCATATTAAAACACTTTCAAAGGTTTTTCATTATCTGAAAGGGAACTAATCAGTTGTGTCCCTGAGTGTTTTCAGTATAAAGATGCAATGTTAGGAATTTTGGAAAAAAACAAACAAACACACACCCTCGATTACAACCAAATTATTTGAATTTCAATACAATCCTTATTTGGAGATGCCAGTATTAACTTTGGGAGATGCTACTTTCTAAAGGTTTAATGAAAAATGAGAATGAATGATTGCTGCCAGCTAACTGTTGGAATCATATATATTGCATACATCCATAATAGATGAACATTTAATCTTCATTTAATCTTGAGGGTTATGCATAGCTTTCAATCATTTAGGGGGTTTAATCATCTCTCCAAATGTCAGAATTACTAACCTTTGTCAGACTTCAATTCATGGGAACGATAAGGCATGCCCTCACATGACAGTCTATCTCTATACCCTAAAGTTGAAAGATCTTAAAATGTTTTCCAGCTAATAGAAGATATTTTTGTCCAGTAGTTAAGAATTGCTCAATTGCAATTTAAAAATTCCTTAAGGATGAGAAAGACGGTGATGAAGGAAAGATGTTTTCAGTAACTGAATACTCCTTATCTTCATGTCATGCTGTGCTAGAAGTTTGACTGCTCTAATTTTAAAGCTATTCTAATCTTTTATGTGCTAAAGGATATGAAATCATGCATTATTAGAGTTATGAATTACAAGAAGAGTTCATTTATTTTGCGTTATATATAACCTTTATCTAAAATGCATTATGTGGTTAAAAATTTTTCATTTAGTAATATTCATTAGGTCTCAAACTTCTATTTCAGAGAACAAAATTGCTTCAACCTGATTGAGATATTTTATCTGGGGGGGGGAGGGGGGGAAGTGACTTTTTTACAAAATCTATAAGCATCAGTGAATGTTTTGATGCTTGACAATGAATTGGATGTGAATCCTGTGTATAAAGGATGTTCCTTACAGAGAGATACATTTAAGTGAGTGCACAGGCCTCAGGAGTCTCACACTAGAAAAGTCACATACTCTTTCTTCAGAAATGCAAGTTTTTCTATTTCTTAGAACATGTGGAATGTGTTATATTCATTTCACTGTTGCATCTGAGGTATGTATGAATATTTTCTTTGTATACACATAGTTGGAAAGATTGCAGAAATCTTTTAAAGGCAAACTGCACTTATGGTTGAGCTTCCACTTTAAAGTTGTTTTAATTGTAGAAGTAGGGAGCTTTTTCAATTCTTTTTTTTTTTAAAGATGTATTTAAATGTACTAAAATTATGATTATCAGTTTACCAATAAACTGAAGCTTATCAGAGTGGAACGCCACACTTGAAAGCAGTGGACATTTCCACCTTGGAGAAAATCATTCTATATTTGAAAGACAAAACAGCATTTTCCTGAAATGTCACTTAAAATAATGTTCCTAATTCCCACCCGGACAGGTGGCCAACCTGCCCAAGAACCATTCTTTCACAACAGATGATTTGTTCTACAATGAAAACACAGAGGGAGTCTGCACCCCTGCTTTTAGTTCAGTCTAGGACTTGGGGGGGTTGTCTTTTGTTTTCAAGTGTCACTAAATCTTTCTCCCTGCCCCTCTGCTGCTAGATTAATTATTTGCTGTGCAAGGGCCCTTCTTTCAAAGTCCTCCATTATTCTGTTTTGACCATACTGGGGAACTTATCCAAGTCAACAAAAAGGCAGCCTTTATCACAGAGAGGCTGTTCATGAAGTGGATGGTTTCATACATTACTGGGGGAGAATTGCCTTAACATCGCCTATTCACACTGATGTGCCAGGTGCATCCACTTACACAGCTCAAAACGCTGCTACCACCACATCCTCCACTGCCAAGACCATTATGTACTCTGAGTGATGGAGCAAGAGGCAGGACTCGGATCTCCTCTGCTGGGAAGTGGAAGGAGAGAGACTGATCTTTGTGTCTCAAAAAAAAAAAAAAAATCTGCTGTAGGGAGCCTTTTAACTCTCTGTGGCTCTGCAACTGTGAGAGCTTTGGAAGAAGACAGGGAGGAAAATAGCATGAGTTTAGAGCAAGACACTGCTCTGCATCACTGCCCCAAGATACTGTAAAGAGGACAAAGGGAAACCGGGATATAAATAGAGAATGACATTTTCCTTGCATTGTCCACAATGAATACATTTGTACATGAACGAAATCGTTGGAACGAGACAACATGCATGCCTGATGTTGAAGAAAAGCCTGTTTGTGCTTAGTACATTGGAGACATTGTTCGAAAATAGTTCATCCTTTTGTAAATATTGCCTCGGCATTGGTGCCAGGGTCACTGTTGCTTTGCGCTATCAGCTGAGTAAGTATCAGTCATGCACATGCTGCTGGGAGAAATTTGAATACGGGCACCAGATTTAAAAGGAGAAAATTATCCTCCTAAGCACTGGCCCGTTCATTATTAGTTAATATTCCCTGCTTTCCTCTTCTTGTTTCTTCCAAACTCACCCTGTTTTCTTGCACCTAAAGGGTGTTTCACACATGTCACTGGGAAATAAAACTTGCCCCACCTCTCAGGTGCTGCTAGTATGTGTACAGAAAGCAGATGTCCTTTTTGGACAAAACCCTGGTTGGTGGAAATCGTGCCTTTGCTTTTCACCTGTAGTGATACAGCTACAACAAGTCCAGGCTCTGCTCCCTGCTCGTGCAAAGTGGCTGATGTCAGCTAAGTGGCACTGAGTTGGAGATCTTGGCTCTTCAGTTTGTTTGCTTGTTTTCTGGAAAGACATTTACATGGAAACTTTTTTTTTTCCCTCCAGAAGTTTTCAGAATCCAGGAAAAAAACAAAACAAAACCAAACCAAAAAAACTTGTATCACATGCAAAACAATATCTATGAAATTAATAAAATATGTTCTGCACCCAGTGAAAGCCTCCTTGTATCCCTGAGCAGAAGGCAAATCTGATGAACAAGGTACTTTTGTATTCGTCCCCATACCCAGCTTTTCTGGCGTGAAATACAGAAAAAAAAATCAGAGTTCATTAACATACTGAGATAATGGACCACAACTTGTCTTTAAGTATGTTTGCGCAGCTCCACTGTTATTAGTGCAAAAGAATGGGTGCAAATGAGGCAGAATTTAACATTAAATGAAAAAAACCCTCCCTGTGATGTATCACATCAAAACATTTCTGATCCAAACAAGTCATGCAGTCTCCCTTTAGTCATTGGGAAAAAATGGGCTTTCTGGAGCACAATTCCTGTGACCTACTTCAGATCCCTAGTTCAGACTGAGATGACCTGGTACTCATTTCTCTCTCACAAATGTAACGGGAGTTCAGAGAAGAAGAGGTGTGTGCTGTGGCTGTTTAAAGATGGGTGAGGTGAATCCCAAGTTTTTGTTAACAGATATGTACAAAGAGCTTTTAGCAGTAGCTATAGCCTTGGATGAATACTTAAATAAAACTGAAAGCAATACTAAGAGGAGAACAACTGCTCCAAACAAGGGTGCTGGGATTTCCAACAGACTCTGGTTAGTCTGGGAGGTAATTCTTACTGCTAGCTATTCGTTTAAAAAGCATTTATCCAATGTGTTGGGTTTGGCAAGCCAGGAGTCATGCAGGTGTGGAGGAGAGTGAAGGATAGCAGAGTCAGTCTGCTCCCCGGCTGTGCTGGCTGAGACCTGGTTTCAGAAAAGGTCGTTGGAAATGGAAAGGTCTTAACTCAACAGTCTTTGAGTGACCCCCAGCAGACAAATCCTGGCTCTAGGTGGCCTTGGCCTCTTCTTAAACAGCTACCTGTACTCAGTGGGCCTCATTTATCTTTAATACAAAATAGAATTTTATACAATTTGTGTCAAATAATATTATCATTTTTCATATTTCCTTGTTCAAAAAGCAAAGTCAGCACACTTACATGTGCATCCTATATTAAAATTCCATGTATTTTGTCTCATTTTGGATATGCCATGCTGCTCTCATTTCCCTGCCTCATTAGGAATGGGCTCTTATTTCCTGAAAACTTCCCACTCCAGGAAGGAAATTAATACATTTGTAAACTGAGAATACTGTTCCTCCTCAAGATAAACCACGATCTGAAACTGCAGAAATTGCAGGACCCTCCACCATTTCATGCTACTGGGCAAATACAGTTATCCCTATGATACAGACAGATCAGGGGAAAGTGAACTACTGACTTGCCCAAAAAGTAGTCAATGGAAAAGCTGAAAATTATACCTTTAAAAAATGCTATGATGTTCAGGCAATTTTGAAAATGTTTCTCTGCCCTAGAGAAGGTATAGTTCAAGTTCAAACAAGATGCAGTAAGAGCTATTGTATCCGGCTCATACAGTGTCTGAGGATAATGATGCCACACATCCTGAAGATTACTGTACTCTGCCACTTGCTGCTTTTATCTCTGTGGCCATGCCCCAAGGTTAAAAAGTGGCACCCTTCAAATCAGGCCTCCAGATTTTGCAGTTGGCAGTGGGAGTTTCATTAAGCTCCCTGACAGAATGGGAGCATCGCGAGTATTTTTCTTTCAGCTTACATTGCACCCAGTTTGAAGTTAAGTTGTGTTGCGCTCACCCACCTGGACCTGGGCAAAAGGGCCAGGCGTTCAGTCTGCTACCAGTCAGTGGGACAGGGCTTGGGTGACACAAGTCCTGCTCTGCTACTGGCCTGCTGGGTGACAGCAGACAGCTTCTTCGAGAGCCCTCTGGAAGGAAAACAACCACGGCATAGGCAGGCACCACAGGATTCCCAGTTTCTTAGGAGGTCTGTATGCTTCAGTTCCACAACTGCTTTTGTGCATTTGACCTCTGCCTGGGTTGATGGCACACAGGCTGTACTCTTCTGGGTATCCACTGCTCACGCAGATGTGCATTACCACCTTGACAGTGGTTGCTTAACTGATTCCTTTTATTTTTTGCCATGTTATTATAATAAAGGCTCTCATTCTGCTGTATCCTAAAAAAAGAAAAAAAAAAGTAAAATAATCTATATGTCAAGATGAATGTCCATAGACTGTAGTAACTAATTAATGGAAAAATGACTTCATATCTGATAATAATGATTTACTAGAAATTAGTCCATCATATGTTGCTTCAGGCTTTCCTAATAAATACCTTAATGCAATCTATTTCCATGTCTTCTGTTCAGGAGCTATTTGCAGTTTGTGAAACATTAGATAACTGTCTGCTAACCTGTTGCACCTTTTTTTTTCCAGAAGCAATGCCATAACTCCCAAAATTAAAACATACATATATTTTCACACATATAAGAGTCAACTAACAATGGTAATAAGTACAGAATTGGAAAGAAAAGGCAGACAACTAAAACTCATAATTCAGTCTTTTAATTATTATTACTCAAATCTTTTGTGGTTACAACACACAAGGGGATAAATAGATTTTGTTTTTTTTCCTAGGTTGGTTATGTAGTTTTCTAGACAAAAATGTTTGGAAGACAGCTCAAAGCCAACTACAGTACCCAAAGAGCTTTTGCTGGAACTCTGAACACTTTGGGCCCTCATTTCGGTGTCAGTTCTCTGGACGTTTTCCAGCACTGCAACAGGGCTGGGATTCCATCCTTCCTGTTTCAATGATTCAAAAAGAGTAAGAAAATCTAGGGGTCAAAGGAAAACAAAATGCTTTCAACAGTAAAATTAGGTTGACTAGAAGTATGAATCTAAATGAGAGCTAGAATCCATTTCTGCAGCATATGCTGTTGTGATTGACTTTCATGTATCGTAGAACACAGCAGACTTTTTTAATAAAATCTGTAAATATTACTCCAAAAAAATGAAGTAAAAAAGTTCTTCCAGCCCAGCAGAAAACAGAAGATCCAAAAGTTACCATTGTAGAAGTGTGGACTGATTACTCACAGAAACAGAGGACTGAGTAGCCAAGGAGACAATATACTAAACCCAAGCAGGTATAGCTTTCTTCCCCAGTTGTACTCTGCAATGGTTATAGAGCCTTGACCTCATGCCATATTGCTGGTAAGTAGAAAGGAAGTTTATCCGTATCTTCACAGGACAGAATGGTAACACTGCAATACAATGGAGCTATTCCAAAATACGTTTTCTCTCAAGTGTTGGGTGGTTTCTTGGTAGACCATAAATAGGGAGTTCAATATAAATATTCAAGAGAAAATACTGTCAACCAAGGAACATCCTACTTTACACCTTGGGAGTGATTTAAAGTAAGGAATTTTATTAATAGGATTCTAGCAGTAGCCTATACTACAAGGTTTTACCACTGTCTTTAGATGACATTCTGACACCATAAACACAATATATTATTAATTATAATTTGCTTTTATCATCCAGGTGTCCCACTTCAGAGCAGGGACCTTTCCTCTAGGCACTGTAAAAATTCATTAGAAATGTGTCTGGAGAGATTAAGATGAGTATCTGGCTACATCTTGGCCTTGATTGCAAAAGAGCACACTGTCAAGCATCTTAATAACATATTTACTGATGTTCAATTAGATGCTAGAGAAGAAAATTGATCACCATGCTTAAAAATATTTGCTGCTGCCTTACAGTCATGAAAAATGTAACCATCCATCATGAATACGGCAGACCTGTTGGCTGAACACCAGTTCCAGCAATCACTCTCCATGGCTTGCGGAGGAGCTGGCAAGTGCATTCAGCGCTGCTTTCTCCTCACCTTCAGTTTCCACACGTACCTGAGCAGCACAGATGGGGAATTCTGTGGGAATCAGAAAACAAAAGCCCTTCAAGAAAAATATCCCCTCCCTGTCCATTGCTGGTTAATGAACACAATGCTTTTTAACCAGTTCTTGCAAGACAAGCTCCATCTTGTCTTTCTGCACGTGAGTACATTTCACATTTCCTGAGTGCTGGTGGCCTAAATCACAAATGATGCCACAGATGTCATTTGGTCTGGAAAGCAGGTACTAGAAATCCTGCATATGCATTTGCTATACCCTACACCTGTGTTTGCTTCTTTCCCAGCTGCATCACCCCAGTGCCCCACGAGGTCATTTGGTGAGCTTTGCAGACCCTTGTGCCTGTGTTGGAGGGCCTAACTCATAAGCTCCCATCTGTAGTTGAAACTCTGACAAGTTCCTCAATATTCAGACATGGTTCTTACATTTTTACCTGCCTTTCTGAACACAGTGCACACAGCCGTTCACCACCGCTGTAACAGCCTAGTCCTCTTCTGTACTGACAGCGACTCCCAGCTCTTGCCTTGTTAGCAGTTTTCACCAGTACAGTTGATAAATGCATTGTGTTGTTGGTGCAGGGCCATTAATGAAAATATTAAATAACCCCAATGTCTGAGCTACTCCCAGTTGCCTCATCTAGGAAACCATGTCAGTGGACTCTGCCATCACATCTCTTTTGCCCAGTGTTTTGTGTCTGCCACAACCTTGGCCACAACGTTCCCTCCTGCTTACTAATGATTTTTGGCATGGCATTGTAATAACTGCTTTACCATTACTAATAGATTTGATCTAGGAAGATAAAAGAGGGGAGGATAGGCACAAATAAGGCTCAGGATATAATCAGACTACTCTACATACTCAACTTCATTACTCCTTATCGTGTTTCCAGAAGTGCCAGAGCTGCCCTCTTATGTTGTTTTCTTTTCCTCTTGGCCTTTCTAAAGGTGGGGGAGAAGGCTGTGAAGCAGATTGTTGCTTTCTTTTAGTAGAGTGGGGTTTGTTTGTTTGTCTAGAATTGGCTTTCTAGCTTTGATTTTGCAATGTTTTTTAAACACGCGTGTTGCTATGCATTTATGTTAAAAGTAGCCAGGCCTAAGAAACATGTGCAAACTTGGAAAGTGGCAGAAAAGTTTCACATAACACTATAATCATGTTTGCTTGCTGGTTGTTTTGTTTTTTTTTTAATCTTGTTCTCTGTCCCTTTCTTTGTAATTCCTAACATTCTGCTTGCTTTTTGAACCACTGCCAAGCAGCGCATTGATGTTTTCATGGAAGCATCTATTACAGCCCCATGATACTGCTCCAGAGGCAACAGCCAGCTGAGACCCCATCATTTCCCCCCGTGTGTCACAGTGCTGTTATCTACCCCAAGGTTCATCTGCTGTTTTGTTGCTCAGTCACTCAGCTTCATGGTGTCTTCCCTCACCCTGTCTTCGTGTTGACAGTAATCTCTGCAACTTTTATTCATGCCCCATCCCAGAACATTTCTAAGCACGCTGTATAATGCTGTTTGAGGGGCTCCGCTATATTTGTCTCCCATTATCATGAAAAGTGAGTGTTCATTTCTGTCCTCCGCTTCCTCTCTTTTCATGTGTTATTTGTGCACGTGAGAAGCTGCCTCTTTGGCCATGCCGCTTAAGTTCTTTGACAGCCTTTGGTAAAAGATGTCGTGGTTTTTTTTACTATCTTGTAGGTGTATTAACCAGAGCTCCTCTCCCTGTACAGAGGGACTCATAAGGCACTGCTTCCCTTCACAAAAGCTGCCCATTTCTTTCCCTATGTCACACTTACTTACCCATTTGTTCACTAATTCTTTTCTTTAACTAGTTCACCTGGCTTGGTCATTGGGCCTAATGGTCTGTAGCTACCTGTATCTTTCTCTAGAGCCACTGCTAAAAATTAGTGTCATGTGAGCCAGTGAATTTTTCCTCAAACTCATTTTTTGACACAGTTAATAGTGTTTATATAACCTGCCAGATAGATGTTCTTTTCCATTTTCCTCATTTGGGTATAACTTCAGGTTTTTAAAGGATGCATTTTAACTTGTAGCATCCTTAACCAAGTTGTTTTGCTATGTTCACCTTTTTTTAAAAAAATGTTATAAAACCTCCAAGATATGACCAGCCCTTGGCTGGACTAGAAGTGAAGCATGAAAAGTGTTAAAGTTTTTGAGAAATAAATTACAGGATTTAGAGGCTCTTATGTCTATGGTCTTCTCTGTTACATGCTAAAGACTCCAAGAAAATCCATGTTTCACCATCACCTCTGTGAGCTTCTCCATGAATTCTTTTGATGGAGGCCAAACGGCAAAAGAAAATTAGTTTCATTTTGGCTTTCTTAATTTCTGGGCAGAAAAACTTGTACAGGTTGGTCCTTGAGTTCAAGTAGAAGAGTAGCCACCTTAAATAGGATTTTAGAAGTAATCAGAGTTTAAAAGGGAGGAAAATTGGGACTGCCCACCAAGAACTCGGGTGTAAGGAAGTGTAGGATAAAATTGCATAAATAGAAAATAAGAAAAACATTACAAAGTTTTCCTAAGAATAGGTTACGGCACACTAGCCAGACATTTTAAAAACCACCAAACTCTCCTTTTCTGCATGAAGGAAATGAGTTGACCTAATCTGACTGGATTTCAGGAAAATACTTGTTAGTATGCTACTTGGGTACAAAAAGCCCAACCAAAACTAATGAAGACAGTAATTACTAAATGAACTCTTAATAGGAAAAAAAAGCTTGTGAAGTAGTTTTGAAGACAAAGTCTCAGGACAGAGGAAAGTTGATAGTGGACTTACTTGAAGAATGATCCCAGACAGATCTTATTAATTATTTTCACAGACTACCTTAACCTAGGAATGACCAGCTGATAACACAAAGCTGGGGTACTGTTTGCACAAAGGGGGGTTGGAATATCGTGTAGCAAAGGGCATGAAAGTCATTTTACATGATGGGCTTGACCCAGTATCCTGTAACTTGGCATACACCAAACCCAGCAAAAGCTCTTCAGTATGCTATTTTCTCTATAAAGATAAGCCACAGTGGTCAAGTTTCTTAGCTGTTCCACAGGCACAGAAGTAAAAAAGTCAAATAAAATTGCTATATAAAAATGAAACAATACAAATTTCATAGAGCAAGTTCCAAGAGAAGACAAAGAGAAGAAAAAAAGACATTTTTGCTTGTTTAGAGACAGTTGGAATGTTATTTAACTTCCAGAAACACAACCGCCAAAATCTTCTAGATTCTTCTATAAAAAAAAAATAAATTATTATTTTTACATGTTATTCAAGAGTGCCACATGACTCTTTTACATCCCACTCTCCCTTCAATCTCACAGCCATAACCTGTAAACTGGAGATTAACCTAGAGGATCAATGGAAACAATATAATGTGACACTAAGTCCATCTCCTCTGTTGATCCCGGAAAAATATTTCAAAATTCAGTCTCTTGCTCCCAGAGCTGTCAAATGAGGCCACTGCAGGACACTGAGTCACGAGCACTGTACAACTTTCTAAAGGCTCACCTGAAATAACACACCATAATGTGCCTGAGGTAACGTAACACCAGAGACAACTCTGTCCCACGAGCCAAGCTGGCTCACCTGTACAGCCCTGCACCCGATCATGTGCATGTGCCAGTTCACGTCCATGGCCGTGCAAAGCACAGAGATTCCTGAACAAATCTGGACATGTCAGAAAATTCACAGGAAGCTCACGGCTTGGATGAAGGTGATGACACCCTTTTTATAAAAAAGCCTTTTGACACCCTTGTCATGCAATACCAGTGAAAAGGTCAAGGTCATACACTAGGAACAATTAAGAACTTTTGCTATCAGCATCCATAAAAAAGGGTAAGTTGGGTGTTCCACTGAGTCCTCAAGGCCTATGAGATACTGATAGCAGGTAGCTCTGAATCTAAAAATTATTTTAAAAAAAATGAAATCATTACTTGCTGTACATCTAGCAGGGCTAGGAAGGTATTAATGCCACCATGAGAGGACCTGGCGACATCTTCTCTGGAGTACCATGTCTACTCCTAACCCTGCACATTAAAAGAGACTTACTGAAGTGGAAAAGGTGCAAAGGAGCATTAGAAAAATGGTCAGGGAAAAGCATCCACCTCTACAAAAGGTACGGCATGGCTATTTTGGCTGAACAGAGGCTAAGCACATGTCAGTAGTAACCTGTGAAAGCTCAAGGGGTGACAGATTGGAAGGAACTTTACACCAGAAGAGAGAAATGTTCTTTAAACTGAAGTCAAAGACCTCACAGAATGTGAGAGGTTCAGCTGTTTATGACACACACGAAAATGAAGAGCAACCTTACGTCAACGGTAGCTTCAAGATGGAGGCTGGTATCTCTGCAAGGAAGCTGAACAGTGCAACACAGCTGCCTGCAATAGCTGGGATCAGGCCTGACCGCCGAGGAGGTCTTCTCTCATCTTACATCAAGGTCAGAGCTGACTATGAAAGCTCTGACTTTCAAAATGCCTATCAAACTTACACACCCGACCCCAGCCAGTTTATCACCACCTGCTATCTTGTATTCAGTAACGTTACACAAGAGTGTAAATGAATGCAGAGTGCAATCCTCCTAACTATTACAGCTGGGGAACAAATGGGGTTGTGCACATGCAAGTATCTAGCTAGTCACGTCACGGTCGTGTGTATGTGGCAATACCCTGTTTGACTATGAAATCATACTGCCTGCTTTGCCTTATACAATGGTGTGTGCTGCTGCGTCCTGCAATAGCTGGGATCAGGCCTGACCGCCGAGGAGGTCTTCTCTCATCTTGCCTACATCAAGGTCAGAGCTGACTATGAAAGCTCTGACTTTCAAAATGCCTATCAAACTTACACACCCGACCCCAGCCAGTTTATCACCACCTGCTATCTTGTATTCAGTAACGTTACACAAGAGTGTAAATGAATGCAGAGTGCATAAGGAGAATTAGGCCTTCTGTTTTAATACTCCACCATTCTGGTCAATTCTGAGCCCTTAATCTTGCATCACAGTAAAACACTGTAGAAGCAACATATAATTGCCTATTTTTCCAATTCTTCATTTTGTAAAATGCTAGTTCTGACCTCTGCTAAGGGGCCTACCTTGTCACAATTATCTGAAAAGACTCCCAGCGTAGCTGTGTTAGTAAAAAGAGTATGATTTTACCTACTCACGAATTTCATGGTTTGGTCTTCTTTTCTCAGAAGAATGCTGTCGTCTTAGTACATCATGTATGTAGTTTCACAAGTTCTGTTTGCTTTAGACTGAGATGACTTGGCCTTATTAGCTCCCTCTATCCCTGCTGGTGGTGGGGGGGTCCCAAGTGCCTCCTTAGCAGATTTGCAAAGGAAATCCCCATAAACCACATAAAGCCCTAAAAAAGCTGAGGGCAAAACTGAACAGATCTCCGCTCTCACGGGCAACGTCCTCCCCTTGCGCAGCACTGCCACGGCGTCAATGGCAGCTCTGCAACAAGAACGGCAGCCCACAGGTTTTGCTCACTCTCCGTGTCTGAAAGGACACCCTCACCCGGAGCACCTTTTTTTCTATTTGCTCCATGCTTAAGGGAGCTTATTACTGGGATTTCCAGGGCAGGGTTGTCATCACTGTGGTGCTTCTGTAATTTACAGGTAACAGGCGATGAAATAGAAATGAAGTTTGGAGGACCGGGCACGGTACAGGGTTCTGTGCTCTAAGGCTGGTGAAACACTTGCTTTTCTGCTCAATCTGTAGGGTCACCTGCTCGTTCCTGAATTATCACTATTTCACTTAGATGAACATCAGCAATGGAGAGATAAAAAATTGTGTGTGTTTTAAAAGTACCTGGATCTTTTCTCCAGAATATAATTTCTTTTGCTTATATATACAGTAATTCAGATTCCTCCTAATTACCAACTGATTTTAGGGTTAATTTTACCTCCTCCCCCCTCTCGCAACACACAGATGTATACTCGTGTACATGCAAATACACATACCCCATCAAAATTATTTCAGCCTAAGTACGAATACCATGAACCGAAACTTTGGCATCTCTACTACAGTGAAAGCTGACTGCCACCTATGGGTAGCAGTTCATGTTAACGTATTTAGATAAAATTTTAATAATATTCTTTGTAACTAATTCAATTTGTCATTATGTAGCAGGATAGAGTTTCGATTCATTTGCTATATATTTTTTCAACAACAATCACTGCTCATCCTCTGAAAGCTGCGTATTAAAACTAACTCCCTTACCAAGAAGCATCAGCATTGTGACGAGTAAAAAAAATGGGGTACAACATTCTCAATTTTCTTATTCTGAATAAGGAATACATAGAAGTACCCTCATTCCCCATGCAAAGAAAAAAAGACTCAATGCTACAGAGCTAGGTAAATCATATTAGATAATGCTGTATTTAATGATCACTTTAATTTTAAAGTTTAGCTATCTCAGGGTTTTAATATTTTGCTTGCCGCTTTGACTAAATACATACAAATAGCTTAGCTATGCAGTCTCATGAAAATATGTATAGAATCAGTATGTCATAGTAATTCTCTATTCATAATTTTTCATTTTTCAGAGTAAAATGAAAGCTAAGTGGTAGAAGAGAGGCAGTAGAAAAATGTATGGCTTGATTACGTAAGCCTCAATTTTTCTGATAATCAGTCTATGTAGCATTTACTTAGAAAACTCAAAAGGAAATACAGGCTGAAAAGCCAAATGTGTTGTATCAAAGATATTTCTTCCGATTCAGCCTTCAGGTACTTAAAAATGAACCGGCTGATAGTTCTGTATATCTGACTACCAAAGAGAAAAAGATCGATTACAGTTGCTGTATTACAGTAAGCTGCATTGAAATGGACATCACTATTTTTCTCAGAAATACCATATGTAAAAAGAGCTGGAAGTCTAGAAAATTACTGCATACATATCAGTTTGGGAAAAAAAATAATTTGCTCCAGTAAACAGAAGCTAATTGTCATTATATTTCTCCCTTTTAGGGCAGGGTCATAGTATTTCTGAAGGAAGAGAGACAGAAAGGGATTTACAAAAAGGGAGAATTATTTATATATAATATATATGTATTTTAAAACAGACAGCAACTAATACAAACTAAGAATGGGTCTGATATTATTTTTTTTTAAATCCCCTTTTTACAGTAATCTTAGTCCTGGGCCTTCTCATTAGTGTTCTACTTCATTAAATAATCAGTCTATCTGAAAAAAAATGAAGTCAATATTACACTAGTGCTTACCTCATGCATTTTCAGTATGTTTTATTACTAAGCTTATGTTATAAACTGAGGTGATACCGTAAAAGCATTCAGTAAGTGTCACTTACATATCACAGGTTATCACATCAACATTTCGTGCCTGCTCTCCGATAGCATCAGTACCCTTTAAAATCTACGTAATTCAAATGCTTATGGTAAAATCTTCATGCTTCATAGACAAAAGCATCTTGCAGCTAAAGTAACTCTGCTCCACAGTAATATATTTGTGATGCATTTTCCTTCTTACTTCTGAACTGACATATTTTAGACACTGCAAAAATAGCATTCTCCAATTTACGTCCTTGCATCCACTTTGGCTACTGAATCAAGCTGTCAACTGTCCAGTAACATTTCCCTGTATTTTCAAACCACAGTTCAAACTTAACCCACTTAGTCTCCTTGGATGGGAGCCTCATATCAGACAGAAATTACTCCTTATCATGTTTGATGAATCCAGCTTAAAACAAAACACCAGAACTGCATGAACATCTGTGACAAATGACTTGTCACAGCCATTCTGCTCCTTCTTATTTAATCTCCCACTGGAGTACAATTTAGCAGGTACACTATTTTATAGTGCAGACCTCCTTCCACCAACCTACTGCTTGCAAAAGGAATAATAAAAAAAAAAAATTTCCATGTGTCGTACCAAAACCTGAACAGAATATAGTTGAACCTTTTAAAATATAAATTATGAGTAGGAAAAAGGAAAAAAAAACAAATAAGCTAGTACTCCAAATTTACAAGAGCAACAAAAAGGTAAAAAAACGTAAAAATGCAACAGAGGATTGTTAAACTAATACGTCTATTAATACAATATGAAACAAGAACCTCCTTTCCTGCTGACACATCAGTGAGTTACTACTTGCATACTTCTACAAGTACAAATTGAGAACAATTTTCTTCTTTATATAGTCAGTATTATGAATATTGACATAGTCAATATCTTTCAGTATCTATTTCAGTATCTTTAAAACCTGAGGCCCAGTTAAAGGACAAGGTACATGGAAAGATCTCCGTGATATTGGAAAACCTGGACAGGTTTTTCCCGATTTTTTTTCCACCAATGGTCTCTATGTTTGATAAGAGGCAAAATCCCGCAAATCAGGCAGTGCACCTAATTCTCTGAAGTGCATGTTGTTAATCTTAGGCCTTTACAAAAATACAAGGAAAATTCCACTTCCCAAGTAAAGAAATACAGAACATCCTAACATCATAGCTTTAAAAAATTATCATTTCTGTTCTATATAGATGTCTCATCAATTCCACTTGAATGCTGCTTATACTGTACAACACAGATTTTACCTTAAATAATAGTGCTTAATGCCTGTATAGATTTTTTTGTTATCTAACAGCTTTGCTAGATTGATCGTGGATTTTTTTACTATGCTACGTATTTTTTCAGTACTTAGTTATATGCCTGCATTTTCCAACAGACGTTCAAAATGTTACTGCATTCTGGTCTATTCCACTGTGTTTCAACACTGGAGAAGTGCATTCAGATAGACATAATATGCTTATAGATGCAACTAAACAAAAAAAACCAGAATATTTTGTGATAGGCCGGAATGAATGGGACTGTCTTCTAATGGAGAAAAAAACTGTGCAGAATGATTTAGTTTATAGTTGGGAAAGAGAGCAATGCACCTGGAACTGACTCATTGTAAATTCCAGAAATGCAAGGAGCTTCACGAAAAGTCTGTGGTTACCTTGTTTTTTAAGTAACCATGCAGAGCTGACAGCTATTAACAGTAGCAAGGACTTGCATAACGAGGACTTGAAGGAAGGCTTAGTACTATCCATGCTGGAGTGATTTAAAGAGAATGAAGGCACGTATTTCTTTATGATGCATTATGTAACAACACAAAGGGCAATCTGAGGCATACAGAAAAATACAGGACCCACATTTGATCTTATACTTGTTATTTATCACACCAATACTTAATAGTGCTTATAGCTTATAGGTTATGAAACACCTAACTTAGGAATGTTATCCGGTACAAATGACTTTGAAATGTTTTAGATGACATATTTTATGTTTTGTACATCTTTATGAAAATATAATAGAACCTATAATTCATTTTCTTCAAACTTCTGCAATACATACAATCTCAGATAAAATAAAATTGTCAAAATCAGTGATAGCTGGACCTTCTGGTTCACATTAGTGTGAAGAGAAAACTGCTGTTGAGCTGACACATTGATAGATTACGAGTTCTGCTGAAGAATAGCTAAAAATGGTGATTCAATCTTGTCGCTACTATATAAGAAGAATAACAGAAGTGGAGATGTTACTCATGATATCATGTCTTTTATCAAAACCCTAAAGGGTTCTGGTGCAGTGAACACATTCTCTTCCAGACAGCTTCTGGCTCTAAAAAATACCAGTGTAAGTAAATGAAACGATATTGTCCTATTAAAAAAAATAGGATGAGCTTGTGCCCTAAATTTATTTAAACATGAAAATAAAGATCAGATTGTGAAAAGACTATTTTAAAAGGGATCTTTTCCTCTCTTCCCACCCCCCCACCCCCTTTTTTTTTTTTTAACAGAGATGCTGGTCTTGTAATGATGAAATGGAGAGCTAGGAGGATTATGAAACACAAGTAACATGAAGGGCAAATCTGACTGAAAGAGAGGGAGAATATTATTCCAATTATTTAAAACTTAGCTGGGTTAGTTTAACTAACTTAAATTGATACAGCTCCCCTGAATTCAATAAGGTGATGCAGATTCACCCAAGATGTATCTGGTATGTAAGATAATGCGGACCATCATCTTCTGTTAGGACAGTAAACATAAGCACACTGCTGAGAGTCATCTTTTCTAAATAGCTCCTTAATCTTTAGATACACAAAAGAGAACTTTTAAAAGAGGCACCTTAACTACTTCTGCTATTCTACCCCTGGTCCTCCGCTGATCTGAAGCTTGGAGTTATCTATGCTGAAGTCAGGTTTAAACACTGACTTCAGTCCCTCAGTGCTTCACTTCCCTGTGCTGCTGCAGATCGTCATGGAAGGCTCAAGATGGAGGGAAAGGGGCCTTGGTGGCTCATGCCTTCCTCCCATGGCCATCACCGAACACTCCTGGTGCTTACTTCCAATTCATGCAAGGAGTTCTGCAACAACAGAAGGGGAAACAAGTCCTTCATGGTCCTCGTCCTTCACTGAGAGGGGTAACAGGTAAGCAGGAGGACAAAACATAAGCACAGGTGAGGAGGATTTATAATTACAGGCTCCCCTCTCCCAAATGGAAAGAAACCAGGACACAAACTTCACATTACAAAGACATACACAGGCAGGCACCTCAGATTTCTGCTAACTCGGTGGTGGTGTCTCAGGGAATGATAAAGTATGCTGTTGATTTTGATTTTTACTGGGGCCTCTATAGTAAATATTTGCAGCTTCTCCTACAGTAATTAATATTCACATTGCATAGACTTTATTTTAGCTTTAAAAAAAAAATTCTCCCCAGCAGAACTGTGACTTAAGTTCTGTTCTTAATTCGAGGATGAATGGGGACGAGTGGAAGCAGCAAAGCAGAAATCCCAGAAGCATCTCAACCCTGTTCTGTGTTTTGCCTACAGTTCTTGACACACACATTTGCCTTTTGAGTACACACCCCGACATCTTCAGGATATTCAGGCAACGTATTAACACCCTGTGGATAAGGGAGAGAAACAAGCCAGAAACATTTGGAGGGCGTGGAGCGGTAACCGGTAACCAGCTAGAAACGTTTTACGCAATGCTGTTACAGCTTGACGGCAAAGCAGATTTACAGATCCTCCTTTCCAGCTTCTAAGCTTGGTAGCAAGTGAAAGGAGTTACGTTTCCGAGTTTGGCACGTCACTGGTTTCCGTGTCGCCCACTCCGCCGCTGCCCCGCGGCGGCCCAGGTGAGCCCGGCGGGTGCCCAGCGCCGCAGGCCGGGCCCGGCCGCGCAGCCCGCGCCTCGCAAGACCGAGGAGCAGGGGCCGTTACCGCTCCCCGTGCGGCGCCAGGCCCAACACCCGCATCCTCGTAATTTTTATTTATTTATTTTCTTTCTCCCTCCAAACAGCACATCTACGCAGCGGCGTTTACCTATTCGCTCGAGCCGTGGCTGCCATGCAACCTATCTGGGCGGCCGGCTGCAGAGCCTACGTTCACCGGAGCGTTGCCGAAGAGGAGACCCCCGTCCCTCCTGGGCGCCGGGCGAGGGGCGCGCTGCAGGCCGGCTCCTGGCGAGCGGCTCTCCCTCGGCGGCGGGGCGGCTCCGCTCTGCGGCCAGCGTCCATTGCAGCTCGGCGGGGCGCCTCCCCGCGCGGCGCCGGCGTCCGCGGGC
>JAVJGJ010000059.1:66107733-66120903 GCA_035590215.1 Microhierax caerulescens | reverse complement strand
GTCTCCTGCCCCCCCTCCCCTAACGCCGCTGCCGGGCGCCCGTTACTGCTCATCCCGTCCTCTTCCCTCGAATCCACCGTCTCCGGCCGCGGAGCCCCTGCAGCCCGGCCAGCCCCGAGTCACGGCGGACAGATCTCTCTCTACGCTCTCGCCGAGGCAGC
Source organism: Microhierax caerulescens (assembly GCA_035590215.1). NCBI lineage: Eukaryota > Metazoa > Chordata > Aves > Falconiformes > Falconidae > Microhierax > Microhierax caerulescens. The sequence goes on along the minus strand of JAVJGJ010000059.1, from coordinate 66,120,742 downwards.
GGGGCGGCGGAGCTGCTCTCCGCCCGGCGCTCGTCCTGCATTTCACCGCCCCAGGGCCGCCGCCGCCGGAGCCCTTAAAACAAAGGCGAAACCCGCCACTTTCCACGCTCCCTTCCCTCCCCGCGCCGGCCCCGCCGCGTTACCCGGCTGGCTACAGCAGCTCGCCTAGCAGGGGTAAAAAAAACACCGAGGGGGACGGGGGGGTGTTAAGGAAAGAAAACCCACCCACGCACCCGGCCCCACGACTGAGCCCCTGCCCCGGCCGGCGGCGTGGCGGGGCGCAGCGCAGCCCCGCGCACCTGACAGCCCGCCGCACCGCGCTGTATTTCCCTCCCTTAGCGACAGGGGAGGTGCGCGGCGGCAGCGGCTCTGCCATTGGCGGAGGGGAGCGGCGCGGCGAGGCCATAGGCTGGCACCGTCGCCAATGGGGTGCGCTGTATCCAGGAGGCAGGGGGCTGTGGAGCTATTTAAATCCAGCTCGGTGATGTCAGCGGGGGTGGCGGTTGGCGGGGGCGGCGCGGGGGCGGGCGGTGATTGGCGCTGAGGGGAGAGCGGTGGCCGCCGCCGCGCCTGACAGGCCGCATTAGGCGCAGGGCGGACGCTGCCGGTGAGGTGAGCGGGAATGGGCCGGCTGTACCTGCGCCTCCTGCCCAACTATCCCCGCGTTACGCGATCCGCCAGCCCATCCCTTCCCCGGTAACCCGGGGCGGTACGCTTGTGCTGGTGGCGATCGTGGAATGTGCGTGTTAATCTCGAGGGGTTGGCGTGGCGCGCGTCGAGGCTGAGCGCAGCCAGGGGGGCTCGCTAGTTGTGTGAGTTTCATATTAAGCTATCCCTTAAAGAGAAGGCGAAAGGGCTGCTGCCCGCATTAAGAACGTTTTTGCAGCTGTTCGGGGGAGGGGTTACCTCACGTTACCTCTCTAGGCCGCTCTGATTCGTGTCCGGTGCCTCCCCACGGCCTCGGCGATACTGCAAAGGCAGGTGCATAGCATTCCGTACCTTGAACCCTGCCTTCACGGGGTCGCAGCTCACCCCTTGGCGTGTCAGGGTCGCCTGGTTTTGATCCTGAGGAACTGCCACAGGTGGGGCATCCCCAGCTGCTGGGGCTGGTTTAAAGGTGCACATTTGGGCAATGAAGTGTACCAGTAGTAGACTGAGTCACCGCCATGCCGCCTTTCTTCTTGCATTTCTCACTGTGGTTATGGCAGGTCCTGTTGTGTGGGCCACAGGGAGGACTTTCAGGTGCTAAAACTTGACACGTGATTCTGGCCACAAGTGTGGTGTCCTGGAAAGGCAACAGAAATCACAGATGAAGTTGAAATGATGTTAAGTTACAACAGAAGATAAGCAAAACCAAGATGCGGATACACTGGTCTGTCTCAGCAGAAAACATTTTGTAATTTGTTCTGCATTTCAATATGCTGGAGACCTGTCCTGGAGCTCATGTTGTTTAGCCTAATTAAAGGCTGAAAACTGGAATTAAAGTAGACTTGTTTGACCTGAGGTATGTAATAGTCCTGCCTGCAGCCTGATGCCTGATACCCTGATAGCTACACAGCTCCTTCCCTCCTGTGTGACCCAAACTTATGCAGGATGTGACCAAAATGCAGGCATCTCCCATCATGCAGTGGCATGATCACTCGTGTGATAGGAGTGCACCTAAACATCAGGTAACAGACTGCAAGCTTTTCTTATTTTGCAGGTGGAAGTGCACTGTGACCTGTGATTTTGGCCTGTAACTACAGGCATTTTGTTTGTGTAACAATGTGTGTTCAGCTACATGGCTGCAGAAGGATATAAGGTGTGATGACCTATGGAAGTCATTCCCTAAAAGCAGTGCTGGGGTGTGGTAAGTTGAACACACAGGGCATTACTGAGCTGAATGTTGTTGGTGCCAGAGAAGGTCTATCATGAGGAAATTGAGACTGGAAACAAGGAGGAAGGAGGTTGCTCACAACCAGGAGACTGAAGGTCTCAACAGCCTCCCAGGCAGGGCAGTGGGAGCAAACAGCCTATGCTGTTTCATGGTGAAGCTTCCTAACAGTCATGATTAGCGTGAGAGGGCTGGTTTGACCTGGGACTTGGCAATTAAAGCTGGAGTAGGGAGTTGATATCGCCAAGGAAGGATGAAAAGGCTTTACTGTTCCCTGTGAAGGGGCTGTCACTGAAATTGTTTCGTCTCTGTGGCAGGTTATGGCAACAGATACAGGAGACAGCAGGTGAAGGCTGACCATGGAGGTGGCTTCTGCAAGGGGAGGGGAAGGCTTGTCATAACTTGGGGTTCTTGAGGTAAATCTCATTTTCTTTTAAGTACTTTCTTTCACTGATAGTGAGATAGAGAGAGAGAGAACATGAGAGCACCTTTTGTGAACTGGCTCTTTGTGTCTTTCCAGTCCTGTTGGCATTTCCTTGCTTGGAAGGAATTCCTTTCCCTGTTTGGAAAGCTGCTTGGCATAAAGATTAACTCACTACAGTCAGTGTGTTGTTTATGTATCGTATTTGTCCATTAATGCCACATTCCAGATTTTCTGTGAGTTCCCTGCAAGGCTCAGGAAATAATGTTTTTTGTTGTTTTGACTGAACTTTTCTCCCTGTGATCCCTGGCTATGTTACTTCTAGGGAGACTTGGAAGTATCACCTTCCTCTAAAGTACAAGATCAGCATTGGCAAGCAATGAAAAGCTGGGCAAAGGTGTTTGTGGTGGTCCTGTTCCTGACTTATGCATCTTGCTTACATGCTTGGAACTAATCTTAAAATTATTTTGAAGACATTTTTTGCTAATGTGAGCCATTGCATTTTTGGGTGAAAAAAAAAATAAGGGAGAGGCATTCACCTTCCTCTGCAAGATGGATCATGGTTGGCTTTGTAAAATGAACTTGGGTATTTTGGGGGCAGGAACTACTGAATGGACTTAGGCCTTAGCCTGGAGTAGTATAAGCCTTAAGTTTGGTGCGGATGGTGGTGATGTTAATACAAGTGAGTGGAAGAGGGGAAGATGACTGGGTCTTTCTGGACTTCACAGCAATGGCATAAAGTTACTGGGACAGAAAGAAATGCAGAGTTCATCTGGTCCATCCTGTCAATTTACTACCATAAAGCAGGATCCGATCTCCCCATCTCTTTCTTGGTAAATATCCAAACTATGCAAAAGTCTTCTGGGATGGAACTTTATAAATTCCCTAGGCATCTCTTCCAGTGTCCCACTTTACTTAGATTAAGACAGTTTTCTGTTGCCTCTAATTAGAAACTACTTAGGTGCAGTTTAACCCCATGACTTTTGCTCTATCCATGTAGAGAACAGGTTGTTCACTTCCTTTTTACCACGGAGTTTATGTATTTTGAAGACTGCTAGTATATGTACCTTCAGTCTTCTCTGTTTTGGGGGGCTAACCAAATTCATTTAAATCTCTAACCAAAATCTGTCCAATTTTTTATCATCAGTAATTTTTGTTTCTACTGTTCTTAATGTGACCCTAGGAGACTATAATCCCACACCCCTCCTTACTTTCAGTCATACATATCTGTTTAAGAAAGATCTGGAAAGAAAAAAGGCAAGTAGTGATGTCAACATTTCCTCATAGTCCTTTTACTGTTCTAAACAACCATGGTGAGTGAACAAAATTAATGGTAGGTGAAATTTGCAGCCTCTGGGAAAGGAGCACACACTGTAGGGGAAGATGGATGGATGGTGCTGAAGTGGTGACATTGGCTCAAAAGAGGGATGTAGGGACAGCTGCCTGATAAACTGTGTGCAGTTCCATTAAAAAAAAAATAAGCCCAACAAACCCCAAATTTTAGAATGCTTAAGGAAGGAGGATGCTGAATGATGAACAATAAAATGCTACTGTAAATGACACTGGAAATTATGGTGTGTTGCAGCACCTCAGCTCTGGAGTTTCACAGAGTATACAAAGGTTGCTGCTAAGGCTGAGTAAACTGAGGCACAGAGAAACTAGGAGGCACATGAGTAACTGAAGTTCAGACAAGGCAGAACTGGAAATCCCCTCCCAGTCTTGACACTGCTTCTTCCTGGCCAGTCTTTAGAAATCATTCCTGCTTCAGACTAGTGATACATTATACTGTATTTCTTTTCCTGCTAAGAACACATTTTGCAGAAGGGTCTGTAATACTGTAGGATTCAACTGAATTCAGTCTGCAAGACGAGGTCAGTTGCAGTCCTCTGCTTTAAAATACCATTGATTAAAAATTATTTTAAATGTTCTGGTCAGGATTAGGGAAGCAGTTTTGCACGGAACATTCCTCTTAAATAATTAGCAAGTGCTCTAAGCATTGCTGCATATTTTGTATTTCATCTGCCTGGAAGAAATGGACACTTCTGTTGCTACACATTAACTGCAATTTATTTTGTGGCACTTTTGACTGCTGGGAGAGAGACTTCATAGTTTATTTATTTTATGTCTGATTATGCAAAGAAGGACAGAAGAACGATTTAACCACAACTTTTCTTTTACTCGCAGTCCCAGCAGACATTTGAGTTTATAAAGAAAAAAATCTGCACAAGCTGAAAATGTGAGAAACAGCAAGTGGTTCAACAGTACATGGGATTGCAATGCTGCATCTTATTTTCTTGGCTGGCACTGCCTATGGTGGCTTGTTTATTTTTCCTTTGACATAGCCTTATTCCACATTTCATTATAAATTTTTCTCAGGCAGCAAAAAAAAAAAAAATAATCACTGCAGCTGCTGTTGCATTAATTAGTCTTAGGTACCAGTGGACACTAATTGTGTTTAAAATGAATTTGGTGCAAAAAGCTGTTCAGATTTAATCTTTTCCTCACAGAAATGGAGTTACAAATGATTCTTTTTATGGATTGAGGATAAGATCACCTTTTAATTAATTTTTATGATCAAGTCTTTGTTACTGAGCAGCAGGTTGTGTCAGAAGCATGTCCCTGGCTCTGCTGTGGGCAATTCTGTACATCTCAGAGCTGTTGGCAGACTACACCAGCAGCCCTTGGAAAGAAACACAGAATGGTAACTGTCACATCTGTTTTCCTAGAAAGTTGTTTTGTCCTGTCTTTGAGACAAACTTTGAATTCTGAGATGGTTTTGTATTCTTTGCACTGCGATTGGCAGCACCATTCATGGAGGAATAAAATGCATCAGTTTTCATGTGTGTTGGACCCAATAGCCCTCCTGGCAGTCTTTAGCTTTGGAGCCTTTAGTATGCAAAAAATACAGATGTGAGCTCCTCAGCCTGAAGAAATTGCCCTAGATTAGAGAGTGCAGACAAATGTTGATTAACCAAACATGCTTATAACACACAAAAGTTCTCTTAGATTATAAGCTAACTTCCAAGTTTTCTCCTCTGGTGTAGCACCAATAGCTTAGATCTGTAAGCATCCCTCCACTTAGTTTCACAGCCATTGCTTAGGTAGCCAATCCAGTTTGTTTTCTAAGCTATGTTACGCAGAAGGCACGCTGTTGCTGCATGCACTGGGGCTCAGTTGTGTGTGTATTTTGCCTACGTCAGCTTCTTCCAGTGTTGCCTGGTTAGCGCTTGCAACAAGCATCTTGTGAAACCTTTAGAAAAGTCTCTTCCAGCTTGCCAGAGACAGGCATGTAGGATGCTGGTGACCATCTGGGATGGTTACAGTGGTACTCAGTGGTCTGTTAAGGGCCAGAGGCCAGCGAGGATTGCAGGGAGAAGTTCAAGAGCTTGAATAAAGCTAATTCTCCACTCTGGCAATCAAACTGTGGAAGTGCATGGTTTCTTGCAGCCCTGTTGAGGCTTGCAAAAACTCTTCCATCTCCAAAACATTTCTGTGACTGATACCAATGAAAGTAACACGCAGAAACATTTTTAACATTTATGCCGCTCATTTGCCATTGGAGTATGGTGAACTCTTGTGTGCTGAATTGCCCGGAGTGGAACAGAACAGACCAATCTGTCTATGAAGACTGGAGAGGGTATTCACCATCACTAAGATTTAGAGGATTTTTTTATTGTTATTGATCAATATTTCTGAAATAGTGTTGAACGGTAGCTTTCCTGTTGTGGTAAAGCTGTATGACTAGTGTTTTGTTGGTTGGTTTGGTTGGGGTTTTTGGTTGGTTTTTGTTTGTTGGGGTATTTTGTTGTTGTTGTTGTTAGTAGCTTGGGACTACATGTCAAAAGGCAGGAGACACCAAAGGCGGCTATAAAAATGTGTTCAAAACAGCACAAGGAGGAATTCAATATAGTATTTCCTAGGTACAGTGTTCCTAAGGCAGTGTAAAATTTTACTTTGTTCTTTCATTAAGCTTACCTATGTATATATATCTAACAAAGTCTGCTTGTTAAATATTGGTCTGTTTGGGCAACTACTTTTGGATATGGCACAAATATAGTGTGATGTGATAGCATGTCAGTAGGTAATATTGATATCAGCATAATTTTCCATGAAGGGCAGGGAACTTGAGAGGAATGTAACGCCATATAATGAAGGGGGAAGGTTGTCAGCTGAATTTCCAAGTGTGTGGATTATTTTTGTTTTTAAAAGTTAGCTCTCACATTTCAGTGTTGTCTTCCTTATCCCCACAATCCTGAAGAACAGCTTATTCAATAGCTAACATAAAATCTAAGTCCAGAGATTACTATTAGAGTAAATATGAGTGTGACAGTATAAATTCTCACCTAAAATACCTGCAATAAAGCCTAGATCCTATAGGTATGCACATGTATGTATTGGTACTAGAGTATAATCTAGGTAGGGTTTAAACACCATGTTCCAAAAAAGCAAATCCATGTAAACCATTCATCACCTCTTCATCATCTGAGCATATGCAGACACCTGCCATATTTGTGACACTGTTTTAATCCTATGTGGAATGGCTTCATGAAGACAGCTACATCTTTAGCATACACGGAGCATGGAGCTTACTGAGCTCAGAACAAAGGTACTTCCAGTCAAGAATGCAAACCAGCAGAGATTGTTTTGTCCACCTCTTGTCTAATGGTCAGCATTAGAGGACTTCCTGATGAAACCAGACTTTCAGTGCCCTCGGACAACTCCCACTTAGATCTCACTTTAGTGGCATGAGTGAAATCATGACACAGATTCTTCCATGATTTTCAGAGTTGATTATATTCTCTGCCATGTTTGCAGGGGAATGTTTTCCTTTCTATAACCACTTAAAATGCTATATTCCCCTGGATTCTGTGGAATTCCTGGTTGGATTAAGGAAAGGGATAATTTTAACACAAGAACTGAAATTGTCTGACTCCCGAGTAGATAGAAAGAGGAAAATGTCTCTAGTGCTATTTCCATAGGTCTTTAATTTTTGAAGATAAAAAACTTACATCTTCGCTCTGGTATGCATACTTTCAACTTCTTTTGCATCCTGTGAATAATTACTCTGTTAGAAGTTGTAAGTCATGCAGTGCTTTTCAATTTATACAATTCAGCATGCAGAAGCGCATATCAAATTTATAGGCTGAAATGCAATCATCAACCATTCACGAGGCAACACCTGCAAGAAAGAGCACTCACAGCTTCTTGTCCTGAGCAATACAGAATGCCAAGCAGCTACTGGGTTAACCTCTCCTAACACAGAGCAAAAGCCCATGGAATGAATCCAGCATTACTTATCTGTTTAAGAGCTGTGTCCATGTGTCTGATTGGTGTTTTCTTCTGGTCTTATTTTTCCAAGGGAATCATAACTCATTTGCAGAAAAAATCCCTAGTCCATAATGAATACACATACCAGGATTTATAATAGTTAAAGGAGATGTGCTCATGAGACAGCAAAGCATGAAGTAGTAGAAAGGATAAGAAGTAGCTTTTCATGCTGTCTGATGAGAGTGATAACTTAGGGCAGAATATAATTTTCATTTCTAAGCTATCCAAATACCTGTATCAAAAAAGGAAAACAGAGAAAACAGGTATTTATGGGCACACTGGTGTCACAAGTGCTTTGGTATCCTGCTTTTGTACTTTGAATTCAGTATCTGATAGGTAATATACAGCACCAAAGTGCACAATGTTTATAAAGATGTCATTAAAGAATGTGACAGTGTAGGATGCGGGAGAAAAAAAAAACCAACAACAAACCAAGGACTGTTAAGCAGAAACTGTGTCTGGTGGCAAGTCATCTGCTTCTCAGAAAAAGGGGTGAAACTGTATGGCATCCTCAAAAAAAATGACAGCCAAGAAGTTGTGATCTGCTGCAGAGAGCTGAGGGTGCCTGTTACTCTTTAAATTAATTTAGGTAAATTTAATTACCAGTAAATCAGCTATGATAAGATGTTGGAGAGAGATAACCATGTTGTAGGTGTGGGTGGAAATAATATGCACAGCGAAACAAGCTGGTTGGGTATGTGGAGAAGCATGGTGCTGGAAAATCTTGTGAGATACTCCATACTAGCTGCAGTATTATATATAAATGTGTGTCACATGCTGTTGATCAGGCAGAATTCAAATGCTTAAGAGACTGAGCTGTGGCAGAATCTCTGGCTTTGTGTGGCTGCCAACAGTCCAGTTTGGAACACTTAACTTGTACTTATTGCTTGTTATGATTATGTCGTGCTGTTTCATGGCAATTTTGAGATGATGTGAAGGAGTCTGGGAAAGGGAGTCTGAATGGCATGGCATACAGCACTGGAATGGACACAGCAACAGCTGGAAGATGCAAGAGAATTCATAGGGGAGGAGAAGAGCAGAGGGTAACAGAAGGAAGCAGAAGTAAACAAGCATGGAACAGAGGTATATGACTATGGTATAGTTTAAGACCCTACCTAGGGATGCTAGGAACTGTGGGATGCTGTTTGCTTAGCATGGCAGACCTGCTTACCTTACTATTTTATCTGTAGTATCCTAGAATACAAGTATGCTGGTTTTGGCTGTGCAAGCTGTACAGCAACATGGAGACAAGCAGTAAAGTCAGTTCAGCTGCTGGGATCTGCAGATGCTGATGCCTGTGGTCCCTCATAATCTGATACATGGCTGGCAGGAAGGGAGGAAACTTGGTAAAGGAGAGTCACAGTGCACTTGGTTCTGTGGTTCAGACACCTATAGCTGTCAAACAATAGTGTTTCTTGTTTGGGAGTTATTTTGGGTTAAAGCTGTTCAGGCCGACTTCCCTGGGGCAAGCCTCCCAGCTGGAGTGCTATTAGAATTTACAGTTTAAAGCTCCTTGGCAGCATTTACCATTTTTCAGCTTTTGTGGCAGCAGAGCAAGTTCCTGGGAGTGGGCTGGGAAATCTCGGAGAGTATTTGTGAGACACCTGGGAGATGCATGTAGGGATGGGGAGGCAATCTGGGAGAAGCCTGCAGGTTGTTGTGGGTCTGTGGCAGACCTGGCAAGGAGGAGGGGGATGTCTCTTTCTCCCCACGGGTGGCTCCTCATGTTCTTGGAGTTTCCAGCTTGCTTCCAAAGCCCACAACTATCTCCTTCCCACCTCATAACTGTCTTCCTCTATCAACTCAATTCTGTCTAGAAAAAACCCTGCTCATGGCTTTGCTGTAGCCTATAATTATTCTCTGCTGAAAAGAAGAGGGTGTTGGTGTGACTCCTGTTACAAAGCAAATAGGGGGACAGAAAGTGGATGAGATTATTTAGGCCAGAACCGCAGGTTCTGTCTCCAAAGGCACTGGCAAAGTGCCTTGCAATCTTCAGCTGCCCCTACCTTGTCTTGGCCTGCTGAGCTGATGTCATTTGAGTAGTCACACTGATGTCAGAGGCCCACAGCTTGACCTTCATTGTTAGGGATGTAACTTTTGTTAGGTAAAGCAGGATCAGGCAAGTGTTATGAAGAAAACATAACTGGTAGAAGTAGCAGAGCTAACCTAATACAAGAATACTTGCCCAGCAGCTCGCTACACCCGTCATCAAGGAACACTTTAGAGCAGATCACCAGCCAGTAAAGAACGCCAGCCTGGATGGTGCTCTCCACCTCTTCAAACTCATCTACCTCAGCCTGAAGGGCACTAACACAGCCCTACCTTCAGGGATACCTGACCGTGGAGGACCTTCAGGGACATCTGGGACCGAGCTTGCGTAGCTGGAACCAGCACACTTAACACTAGTTGTCCTGACTAATGACAGCTGCTGATTCTGTCAGCAAAGGAAAGGGGAAGTAGAGATAACCACTCTTCTATAACTTTGTAGCATTCTTTGCATTATTTATCATTCTTTCACATAGGTATTGAATAGCCACACTCCTTTGCACGTATCCAATTATTGCATAATAATTAATGCATGCATTTAGCCCATCCTGACCTAAACCACAAGTTGCCGAAGTCTCTTGAGTCAGTTCAAGCCTGCCTTGTAGGTTTCTAAACCAGGATCAGTTAATACTGTAAAAAAGTATTTCCTGCACACTCTTGCCAAGCTTCTCTCCCAGGTTCTGCCCTTTCCCTTCAAAGTCTGGTTCCCAGTGCACTGGTAGTCAGGCAGGGGTGACTGTTGGATACATCAGGGTCATAGCTCAGTGGGAAGAGACCTGATGAACACAGTAGCTTCGTCTCTATACCTTTGAGCATATGTAGATGTTATAGATATGCAGCTTTGTGACTAGCTTAAGTAAGCAACTGAATTAATGCTGAATGAATGTGTGTGGATGGAATAGAACATTTTCCTCTTAATTCCTGATCTGTTTTCCTATCCAAACTAGTATCTTGGCCAGTTGACCTATCCACCTCATTGATGACATCCTTTGTCTCCAAGCGTATACGAAACACACCTCTATGTGTTTTGTGCAAGCTCTCCTGACTTAGATGACTAATCATCCCTTCATTCAGGTGCTGCCTTTGTTCTCCTCAGGGTCCTCGTATCCATGCAGTGTGTAAAACTGGCTGATTTTCCCCCTAAGTTATCCCTAAAATAGCTCAGGGTTTTTGGACAATTGAAACTTACCTGGACTTTCTTCATCTTATAGCTTTATTTATGACATTTCAATTTCAGTGGTCTGAGAAGCCCTTTGTTTTCTCTCCTAGTTTTCAAAGAAGCTGGTTCCTGTCTTTGCTCAGCCAGTGCTTCCATACTGCTTTGCCTACTTAAGTTTCAACTCACGCTTCAAAATGCTTTCTTCCTCACTGGCTTGAAGTCAGAGTAGTCCTTTACAAACACGTACAGTAGGCCATGTTAAATGTTACGCGTCTTCCAGTCACTCTCCAAAACTGTCATTTTAGGCACCAAACATGACCAGAATCTAGCTGGAGACATTCTGGGATTCATACTCAGTATTGTAGCCACTCCTTCATAAATACCATCTCTCTCTCTCTCTCTGCATCCACCTCTCTTATTCCTAGTAATTAGATTGCGAAATCTTTGTGACCAAGAATGTTGTCATTTTGCTCTGTAGGTAGAGAAACATCTAATACAACTGGCTTATCATTAATGACTGGAATTCCTAGGTATTACAGAAATACAGTTGTTTTTTATTTTATTAATGTATTCAATTTAAAATAGCATGTGATTTTAGGGAGTATTTGTGAGATATTTGTGGAATATTCCTGAGAGAAAATATAAACTGTCAGTGAGTCAGGATTCTATCCATGAAACATTTTCTCTATCGCTCAAATTGCCATGGAGTCCTTCTTACCTTGTTTGTAAAACCTATATTCAGCACTTTTAGCTTTTATCTGGACCATAAACTGGATCAACCTTCACTGCAGGAATGCTGTGATATTAGGACAGAACAGTTTCAAACCCTCAGCAACTGTGTATTCTTTTAGATACTTAAAAGTAATGGATTTTTCTAAGCTGTATAACCTCACCAGATTCTTAATGGACACTGCCTGTCTGTACCATCACAGAAGTCCAAGTATGCCCTCCCCCTCCCAAACAATTCAAGACTTTTTGGAAGCATAACTGTTGAAAGTCATTTTTACAATTAAAAAAAATTAACTATGTATTTGAAAATGAAAGAGCATCAACAAAACTAAGAAAGAAGATCGTGGAACTTTCCTCCTTGGGAATACTTGAAAATCGCAGACCTGATGGAAATTTGAAATACGAGCAATGTTTGTCCTTTGTTCCCTCAGCTCAGGAACACTGCTCTTCCTGCTCTAGGGACAAAAATCAAAATACAGATCTCTGACTGTACTGTGGGAATAACAGGGCAGGATACAGAAAGTAAATATTTACTTCTGACCAAGTCCCACTCTGTTTAGTGCTTTCCTGTATTAGGATGTTTGCTAGCAGTAGATCTAGTGATAAAAACAAGCTTTCTTATCAACCTTCTTTCTACTGGACTATGGCTTTCCAGTATCCTGCAAGCCCACAGGTCACAGCCCAAGTTCTAGTTGTGCTGCATCAGGATTCTGGCTTATATTAACATCCCTAATAGATGAGAAAATTGCTCAGTGAGTAGAGGAACCTAAGGCTCCATTAAAGCCTTATTGCATGTTACTACACATTTGAGATTATTATCGTCCATTAAAGAAATTTTGTTAGTATACTGAAGTGTTCCCTCTCTGCAAGAATCACTCACACTTCTATGTACATAAATTAAAAGTATAATGTTTGCATACATATATTTAAAAGGGTAGGTTTACACACCTGTAAGAAGAGCAGATGAGAAATGAACTGATATTTACAGAGTCCTAGGCCAGTGATCAAAATGCAGAGCCCCTGTGTCAGCAGGTGGGAAGCGTTTCTTTTCATAACTGAAATCACAGGAACATAAACAAAGTAGAATGAGACTTCTGCTTGAATGCCTATTCTCTGTATCCATACAAGCCCTGAAAGCTCTGCTAAGGTGAATTTCAGTTCTCATTATGGATGTGAGGAAGATGCAAAGAAAAAATATTCCCATTCAAAATGTCTCATCTGATCCTGCTTGAACTGGCAGTTGAATGGGCAGAGTTCCCACTTTTCTCAGCTGTTGGGTAAGTGTATTTATTTTGTACTCATGATAGCAAAGGGTGACATTCTCTATATGTGTTGTTGCTGGTCAGAGAGGCTTCCCACACTCAGAGACCATCACTCCATCTCCTTTCTTAACAGTATCATTAAATCTTATGCTGGCATGGGTTTCTGTGGAAATCCCTTCTGCATATAAACG
>JAVJGJ010000059.1:66082097-66093935 GCA_035590215.1 Microhierax caerulescens | reverse complement strand
TGTCCCAAAGTTTACCTCCATCCCAAAGGCTACCCACCTCCAAGGTGCAACCACTCCTCTTTGAGTCTGCATCCTCTATTTTTTGTAAACTATACCTTTAAACGTGAAGCAGGGGAAATTTCCACCAATCATGATTAAAGGTATGTATGACAACAGTCACTCAATCTCCACCTTGAAGGTAGAAAGGATATAAAAATAGCCAGGGAAATGGGGAAATTTTGGGAGAAGATATCACCGTGAGCAAGTCAAGGGAAACTCCATCTCAGACTGCCTCTGACTACTGGGATCGGCTGATGGGCTGAGCCTTGCTTCTCTCCCCCTTGGGATGCCTTGGGTGAGATTTAGACTAAGCGCTTTTCTTGGGAATCTTAGAAATCTTTCTAGAGAGTTACTCCCTAACATTTATAGCCAGGCTGTATTATTTATAACCTTTTCACGCATTTTATACTTAATAACATCATATTTGCATGTGCTTTCTTCCAGACAGTCACTATCATTTGCAATCCAAAAAAACCTATATATCTCTTGCACAAATTAAAACTGCATTGTTTAAGTACCCCGTTGTCAAAGTTTCTCACTGAACATGACCGAACCCTAGAGTGCAGCTGTGCTAGTTCATGAGCACAGCTGGACTGAAGGTGCAGACCGCTGTTAGTGTATCCAGAATCGTGGTAATTTAATTTACATATTAAATGTGACTGGACTGGTAGTGGCAAATTGGATGTCACTCAGAATTTAAACCTAGCCACACCTAACCTCCCGTTCTGGTGAGGAGAGTTAGAAAGCAAGGGGGTTTACTTTCTGCCAAATTACTCCATCTCTTTTAATGCAATGCTCCAGCCACAGTCACTCACACTGTCTACTGGAAATATCTCTCGCAGTAAACCTGAGGATCAGATTTGCCTTTTTCACATCCCCTTAACATTTGAAGCCAGTGGTTAACTTGCACTTCCAGGCACAACTTGTGTATTTCTGTTCCTGAACTAATGACCTTGCAACTTATGACAGAAATTGGTATTAGTTCACAAGGGCACAAGCTTGGATTTTGCACTATGAAGTTTCATTCCATTTCTATTACTCTGGTTCTCAAGGTTATTCAGGTCCTCCTGTATCATATTGCCATTCCCTCCCATATTAGTGATGTCTCCCACTTTTGTGTCATCAGCAAATTTCATTAACAAACTCCATCTTCCTATTTTAAGGTAATGAATAAATATATGACTGAAGGTGTATTCTTGAGGAGCTCTGTTAGTAAAATACCATTCAGAGCCAGGTATTACAATAGTAGGGACTGAATTCTTCAATTTCACATTTGCAGGAAATTTAATTCATCTCAATGAAAATTAAATTTCCGATCCTAGTGGATATAAACTTTCGAAACTCTTGTCTTCAAAAATCTGAACTAGTTCATACCTTAAAGTTCCTAAAATTGAATAACACCTACTTAAAATATTAGAATAAAGGTTTTCATAATTCCATGTACATACCTCTTTACAACTATAAAAATTTGGAGCGTAGGAATTGTACTCATGGTGTAGTGGTCACTTTGATTGTTTCTAAGCATTTGAGTCTGGTAGTTAAAATATTAGTTTTAAAGTTACTTTTACCTTAGAAGTCAGTTTTACTCTTTATCCAGTCTCATATTTAATTTCTTTTCACTTTTATACTGTTCCATCATATCACAGCTTCCCTGGAGAAGATGATCCTCATGCTTGAGATCTCATTTCCATTAATTCATGTCCTCTGTGGGTCTGAAAGTTCAAATTTCCTCATTTTCCCACTTTGGGCAGTCAGATCATTCTTCTCCCAGGAAACACTGGGCCTAGATTCATGACCCTTCCTCATTTATTTTTTCCAGTTGGAGAGTCAGCAAAATCAACTAATATCTTTCAATATTTGTCAGTAATTTTTCTTTTTTTTCCTGTTAGTATTTTATTTGCAAAAATGATTGTGACTGAAGTACATGATCTTTTGTCAAAAAAATTCTAAAGAAAAAATCTACTTAGAGCAGCCAACCCAAAACTCGAACCTGTCTCAGCTGCATCTAATGCTACATTTGCATTTTGATAAATCTAAGAGGAGGGAAAGGGATCTTGTTTTTTCCAGCAGAGTTTAGATGGCCTCTTGTTATCACTTAGCAGAGAATGACCTACTGGAAGCTGGGTTTGCTTCATCAGCACAGTACTGCCAGAGAGGGGACTGCAAGTGGTAAGGCAGGAGTAAGCAATGAAGGTTGTACAGTTGCAGTGCAGCCTAGTGAGTAGTGCGTGTAACACTGGTGTAACTGGACCTGCAAAGAAGTCCTCTGCAGACCAACCGCTGAATATCAAGAGTTCATGCTAGCAGAACCTCTGCCTGTAAAACTGCCTTATTCAAACAAGGCCAGCCACAGGAGAGTAAAGAAGAGTAGATACAAGTTACAGTGTATGTTGGCCTGGGTGTTGTGTGGAGAAGGCCAGCTGGGCTCTCCCCTCACCTCTTGCACTGCTGCCACTGTGTGAGCAGGCACGAGGATGCCCACTGATGAGGTGCCCCGAGGCTGCATACACCACTGTTGGCCTTGTTTGAACTAGAAAGTTTTACTGGCAGAAGATCTGCTGGCACGTGCTACTGACATAGCTGTTTTGGCAGGGTGTGTTCACATTTGGCTGTTTTAAAGATGCAGTATGTCCTCAGAGCATCAGGCTTTCATCAGCAAAAGTCTGGCATTATGGGAGGCTAACCCACAATACCTTGTGCTGCATTTGGTAGATTGCCTTTGATGATTTTTTGCAGCATATTGTGGAGCTGCCATTGAATACTGTGATGTACAATGCCACATCATAAAATCTGTGTAAATATTGGGTCAGATTTTCAAAAATTCTTCTATCTTATGTGATAACCTATTTTTGTATGTGTTGTTTCTACATATTGCAGATTTCTGACTGCCAGAAACCCAGACTGTATCAAACAGCAGAGCTTTCTTGTTCATTTAGGGCAAATGAAATGATTCTTTCATATCTAAAGAGCAGCCTAAAATACTGGGTACCGTGGACAAGTGGAACACAGAGACGATGAAGGGTAGCTAACTATTGGCAGCAACTATTTGCTAAACTACAAGAAAAACTGTAGTTTTGAGTCATACTGTGAACACTGGATGCGAGAAAATTTCAGGGTTGGATATCAAGTTTGTTTTAACCTCATAGCACATTCACCCCAAGTCAAGAGCTGCTTAAAGAGGAGACAATGGAGAAGTGGTGGTGCCAGCTTTCTGGAAAGCTGTGCTGATCTGGGCATTCTGGCATTATTTGGGGTGCTCAGTCTCCAGTGAGCTACACAAAATTAAGTATTTCCTGCTTCATGGTCTTTTCATGCTGGGTAATGTACTGGAAATAAGAGATGAACCTGATACAATGGGCTTTGCTAACTGTGGTGGAACAGTAAATAAAGTTTATGTCCAATTTAGTCCCATCTTGTTTTGAATGTATAAAATGATAGCAGTGCTTCTCCATGGTGACCTCTCTAGACAGTATTTTACATCAATGTTGTTTGGGAGAAAGCCCATGCTTTCCTCCTCATCTATACTGTGATCATTAAGAGAGTTACAAAGCCAACTCTGGCAATAGAGACAAGGCAGCTCTGATTGGAAAGGTATTTGTGAAAACAACCCCCCTGTAACTGGAAAAAAACCCAGACAAATCCACCAAACCACAAAACTCTAATTTAGCAGTCTCCTGCAATAAACACGAAGGGTCTCATAGGGTTCCTTCATTTGCTGGGCAGAGTTTCATTCTGTGTCCTGAATTCAGCACAGAATCAGTGGCACCGATTTGTTTTTTTCCATGACATTTCCAGATACTAGAGACAAGTGGATTCCTTAGCAGCTATCATATGTATATAGATGGATAGAAAATACATAATGCTTAGAGACCATATGCATGTGTTGAACCTGCTGGACCTCTGCATAACTGTATGCGTAATGTGAGTTCCCGAACAATAAGTCTGACATGGTATGGACATGCAGTACCTGTGGTCTGCAGGCAGCCTGTATACATGCAGTAAGTGCAATGTGTTCTGGACATGTCCAGTTTATCACATATTCACAGATATTATGCTTAGGACATGCACAGAAGGTCTGGCATGATTGTGTATGTGTTGTGCTGCACATGGACTGAGTGCTGTTTTAGATTTCCTGGACAAAAATCAGAAAGTCCAATTTCTATAGAACAATTTACTGAAAAGATATACTCACTCATTTGGTTCCACTGTCACTAAAAAATCATCTAAACCAATTTGGGTTTGTTCCAATGGTACTGCATGTTATCACTTTGAAGCAAGTATGTTTTAAGTGATGAGTGTGCTCGCTCGCTGCTATGCTATAGTATTGTTTCTGCTCTGTGAAAGTTTTGGGGTTGACTTTTTGGACTTTTGCCAAATAATGACATTTCAATACTCTTAATGTTCCCTCCCACCAGCAGCTGATAGATACAATTTGGCAGGAGAATGCATTAGGAGGAAAGGCAAGGAATGCTGATGTAGAAACCCTGAGAAAGTAAGACCACCATGTTAACACACCAGCCCTATTACAGTAAATTTCCTTCCTTATTAGCTACATATGTTCAGTGACCTCCCTAAAGGGTTCTGTATCTCAATAGTTTTGACTCTATCCATGTCTCTGTTCCAATTTAGCCAGTTCTTGGTATCCTTCACCGCAGGCTTATGTGAATAATAACAGCAGTATCCCAGCTCAGTATCCTGTCCGTAATGAATGCACAACCATTAAAAAGTGTGCACAAGCTGGTCAGAATAGGAACACCTTGGACCACTAAACTGAAGGATGTGTCTTAAGAGGAAACAAATTGCATTTTCTTCTTCACCTGGCACTGGCTCTTATCTCAGGTTTTAGGCTTTACTTTAGACTGTGGCCTCCACAATATTCACATTTTCCTTCCAGATCTATTTATCATTGACAAAAGGCTGTTTCACCAAGTATCCCTTCCTGCTGTAGACATTTGGGTCTTAAATGGAGTAGCAGCAGCAAAGTCATGTGGAATCCTGTCGGCAGTCTAGAAGAAAAGCAGGCATTTTGCTAACACACCAGGGATTTCCAGTCACTGGCAGAGGCAGCAGAATTAGCAGGAAATCAATGAAAGCAGTCATTGATGTAGGGACAATTGCATAGTGGGTGTGCGGCTGGTAGATTGCTCACAATGCTTAGTTGGTACAAGAAGTCCTCACATGCCAAGTGTCAGCACAACCATATCAACTGAAGAGTATTTCACTTGGGAAACTAGCATAACTTCACCAGGAAATCTCAGGTTTTTATTGATGGGACTAAACAGTGAGCATGGAGGGAATCAAGTGCTGGCCAGAGTGAGGGTTAGGTGCAGAGTCTGCAGGATGCTGGCACAGTGACTGAATCACACTGAGCAATGCAGGTTAGAGATTGATCATGGCAATTTCCAAAATCTTACATTTCAGGGAAATCTGAGTAAGATTTTAAGGAATGAAAAAAAAAAATCTATCACTGAACTTTTAAGGTTGGAAGGGGCCTTTGGAAATCATCTAGTCTAATCCCCTTGCTCAAAGCAGCCAACTAGAGCAGGTCACTCAGGGACTTCTTCAATTAGATTTTGAATACCTTCAAAGATGGAGACCACACAACTTCTATGAGCAACCTGTTCTAATGTTTGACCACCCCCACCACAGAAATTTGTTCTTATGTTTAAATGCAGCTTTCTGTATTTCAATTTGTGCCTACTGCCTCTTGTCCTTTTACTTGGCACTACCGAGAAGTCTGGCTCTATCTTCTTTGCACAATTCCTTCAGATATTTATACACACTGATAAGATTCCACCTGCAGCCTTCTCTTCTCCAGGCTAAACAGTCCCAGCTCTCAGCCTTTCCTCATACAAAAGAGGCTCCAGTCCCTTAGTCATCTTAGTAGCTCTTTGCTGGGTTTGTTCTAGTATGTCCATGTCTTTGTTGTACTGGGGAGCCTATGACTGGACCCAGCACTCCAGTTGTGGCCTCATCAGTGCTGCACAGAAAAAAAGGATCACCTCCCTCCACCTCCTGGCAATGCTCTTCCTAATGTAGCTCAGAAGGCTGCTGCTGCCTTTGCAGCAAGGGCACATTGCTGGCTCATGTTCAACTCAGTGTCACCTGGGATCCCCAGGTCTTTTTCTGCCAAGCTCCTTTCCAGCCAGTTTGCTCCCAGCATGTCCTGGGTTATTCCTCCTCTGGTGCAGGACTTTACATTTCCCGTTGTTGAACTTCTTGAGATCCTTCTCAACCCAGTTCTGCAGCCTGCCAAGGTCCCTCTGGCAGCACAACCATCTGGTGTAGCAGCTACTCCATCCAGTTTTGCATTGTCAGCAAACTTGCTGAGGGTACACACTGCCGATGACTGGCCTCCCGCTGCATTTTATGCTGCTGATCTCTTTAGAGATCCCTTTAGAACTCTTTAGAGCTCTGCAGTTCAGCCACATTTCAGTCCAGCTCACTATCCACTTAAATGGCCCACACTCCATCAGTTTGTCTCCAAGGGTGTAATGGGAGACTATCAAAACCTTAAGATAAGCAGCATATACCACTCTCCCCTTATCCACCAACTAGTCATCTCCTCATATACCCAGTGCTCTTTTCCTGTGACAGGTTTCCCTGCTGCATATAAGGAGATCTTCATAAATCTGTTTGATTAAAACTTATTAGACCACCTACTATAGGGGTTGTTTTTAACTGCTGTAAAATGAACTGCGTCACCTACCTTTGTAATGATCTACAAGTGATACGAAACAGAGAGCTTATTTAACAGCACATACCAGATGGTCTATGCGAAGTTGAATATGACAGGAAGATTTTTGTCCAGATTGGGGGTGGGACTTGTTCTGTTTTGAAAAAGAGGAAAGCAACAGGGGGAAATGGGGATTGCATTGCCACCTGTGTTGCTGAAGTTGCACTGGAGGCTGCGCTTACAGGTCAGCCACAAGAAGCAGCAGGTATGAGCGATGAACACTTGGCAGGCAGAGTGTTTAACACTGTTAACTAATTCTGAATTGCACTGAAATATAGGCCTTGCATGCTTGGATATCCAGGTAAGTTTCATTTCTAGACAGATTTAAGTTAGCCAGTCTGAAAACTGAGACTGGATACCAGCACAAACTCCCTTTCATGATTTTCAAGTTGGAAAAATAATGTAATTTGAATGAGTATGACATAATTGAATACTTTGTATTTTTTTGTTACTTAGCCAGAACTCAGATCACATTGCTTGTACTTCAGCAATCTCTTGAGTGAATATTGGCTTGCCTAGATCATCAGTTTACATGTTTTGATACTTCTATCCTAAAGCAGTTTTATTGCAAGCAAGGAGATTTAATTAAGTACCTGCATTTAAAAGAGGTGTTGAGAGAGTTCATTCAATAAAAAGCACATGAGAAAAGGGATTTAAGTAAAAAAAGTTGTAACATCTGAGATATAGCAGAGACATCACAAAAGAAGTATTTACTATAATTGCAAAAGCTCAGGAAGTGAATAAAAAATTAACTCTTCAATTTGATGACCTAGAAAATAGAGAGGAGAAATAATGTGAATATGAAAAGGATTAAAAAAAGAAGCCAAGAAAGAAGGCTTAGTGGTCTAACTGGGTGGATTTAAAAATTGTTTAAAGAATGATGAGATGATAACAGTAAAAAGAGATTCAAACTGGCTTTGCCAGGGAACAGATCTACCCATTCTTCTGTGAAACTTTGCTTGTATTATCCCAATAAAAGAAAGGCTCAAAAGAAAATAACAGAGAATGAGCTAACTGTGAATGATCTGAAAATAGCATGCACACACACACATTCTTTTGGCTTTTAAGGAAGAGTATACAAAGAAAAGCAAGTACAATGCTAAAAAGGTTTTCATTACTTCTGAGGTATTGAACTTGGCTGCATAAGAAAGGACTAGATGCATAATAATTACAGATAAGTAAAAGCTACCAGGGATAACAACATATATTATGTAAACCAGGTAGGGTTACACACAGAGATCTTTTTACAGCTATCATAATGCCTTGTTAGAATCAAAAAAGGAACTGGAAGAGGACATTTTTCTAGAAGAGAGGTGTGTAACAGGCTTGTAATAATATTGCGACAGGCAGACTAAATTTAGTGTCCACAGGGTTCTTGTCTAACAAACACAAAGAAGTAAAGTTAGGATGTTAGTAAGCAATCAGTAGAAAGTCAGTAATATATATCTATATCTATATCTATATCTATATATATATATATATATATTTACATATAAATACATACACAAGATGAATTTATTTGAAGAGTGCTTTCAGATATGTCTGAAGTATGTTATAAAGGAACCAAGGAAGAAGCTGCATTAGATGGAGCTGCGTTTTTTGCATTTTTCTGTTATTCACAAAGAGATAATAACCACCTTCCTATAGCAGTTCTTAGATAAATTTCAAAACACATTCAGAAATAGTGAACGAAGGCTGTCCTCGTCAGTCACAAACAACTCACTAGCCGCAGCCCGCCTGTCTTTGTTGTTGCTATATGTCTGGAGATTTTCTGATATGTGCTGTGATCACATTACACATCTAGTGGAAGGCATGCAAGGGAGCTGTTCAGGGAGTGTCTGCTGCACCTGGCCAACAGTGTCCTGAAACCTGGCGGTGGATGCACCTTTGGTAGGACCTTGCCCTGGAGGCAGCCTGGGGGGGAGATGCTCTTCCAGCCTGCAGGACTAGTTTGTGCGAAGCTCTGCTATGGACTGATACCACTGTATAGAGTATATTAGGACAAGAAGGATATTGTGTATCAAAGGGCAAAGCCCGAGTAGGAGAAGAAACTGTGCTCTGCCTGGAATTTGAGATTTCCCAAGGGCAATGGAAACAGAACCAACAGGAAAGAAGCGATCTGCCAAACTCCAGAACCAAGAACTCTGTGGGAGCTGAGAGCATTCCTGGGCATAGGATGGTGCAGATTGTGAATCCTCAGCTATGGACTGTTGTTAAAATCCCTTTGGGAAACCCTGAAGGGGTCAAAAGAGAACCACATACTAGGGACCCCTGAATGCCAAGCAGCCTTTAAGGACTTAAAAAGGGGCTCTGATGTCAGCACCTACATTGGCACTACCTGACTTGTCTAAGCCTTTTGAGCTATTTGTATATGAAAGACTACATTTTGCTCTGAGTGTGCTGACTTAAAGATTGGGAACATGAAGAAGAGCTGTGGGGTACTTTTCCAAACAACTGGACAATATGAGGAAAGGATAGCCAGGATGTTTGCACGCTGTGGCTGCAACTTCTTAATTCAAGAAACAAGAAAATTAACAATGGCACACAGAATTAAGTTGTATGTTCCGCATATGGTAGTTTCTCTTCTAGAACAAAATGGGGGACATTGGTTGTCTCAAATATCAAATTATCTTGTTGGAGCAGGATGATGTGGAACTTAAACCCCCCACCATGGTTAACCTAGCAATGTTTTTAAATTCAGAACCAAAGAATTCTGAATCCCCGTATCATGATTTCAAGCAGACGGGATCTGAGGAATGAACCATTAACTGATCAGGATTTGGAATTTTTTACTGATGGTAGTAGCTTTGCACAAGATGGAAGATGGATGGTTGGGTATGCAGTGGTTACAACTACACAGGTGATAAAGGCCGAGGCTCTACACATCAATACATCACCAGATATGCATTTGGGATAGTCCATGCACATGGGGCTATCTGTAAGGAAAGAGGACTGTTGTCAGATCACCTATTAAATACGTGGAAGAAATTCTTAATAATGCATTGTAAAGCATGCCAATTTGGAGAAACTACAGTGAACATGGGTAATCGATTGGCTGATAAAACTGCTATGGAGGTGGCTGAACAAAGCATCCCTACATTAGTGCCAGTAAAACAGGTACAGCTCCCAATTCTGAGGCCAAATTACAGCGAGACAGATCAACAATTGGCATCACTGTTAAAAACAACTGTAAACAGAGAGGATTGGTTAATAACCCCCACAAAATAAGTCATTGTTCCATCACAGCTTGATGACTAGGACTATAGAAAAGAGATATGAAGAAACACATTGGGGTTATGGAGATATGAAGAAACACAAGTGAGGCCATGATGTCTACTCTTCAAAATTTGGTTGTATATATAGGAATGACTGGAATAGCAAAGTCTGTAATAACAAAGTGTCCCATTTGTTTTAAAATAATCCTATGAATAGGAAAAGACCACCCCCAGGGACCACTAAGCGGGGAAATTCACCTGGAGATTACTGACAAGTTGATTTTTCTGAACTACAAGGACAGAATGGGCATAGGTGTATCTTAGTACTGATTGATACCTTCTCGGAATGGCCAGAAGCTTTCTCCTGTCACACCAACAAAAGTAGAGAAGTAACTAAGGTATCACTCACAGAAATAATACCAAGGTCTGAGGTATCAATAGGAATGTTCTCTGATCAGGGTCCACATTTTGTAGATCAGAATTAGACCGTTTAGGTGAGACTCACAAAGAGAATCACTTTGAAAATCTGACATAAATAAATAAGACCTATTAGAAAAGCAGTAAATCTCAAAGGGGGGAAACGTTATGGAAGGATTAAGATTTAATCTTAAGAAGTAGTTGAGCATCCTAGGTTTGAACAGTTAGTATACCTCAATTGTTTGAAACTAGTCTTTGTGTACTCATAAGCAATAAATTCAGGTTCTAACAAAGAGGTAGCCCTGGAGGATGAAAGAAAACTGGCCCAAGGCCAGTGATTCCAGGCCAAGAAAGAGTAAGAGACCGAGATGACCTGGGTTAAGACCATATATGGGGACTACAAAGGAAAATACTAGCCAACTCAATAGAGGAGTGGGCGAATTTGCAGACCCTCGAGACAACCGAAGACCCCTGCTTTGGACAACTGGGCATGCGTGAGGGGGAGGGCAAATATTATAATTTGTATTGGGCAATCTCATGAATACGTATGTCTTTTCTGGGAAATTTGTTGAATATGTATACACATACTGCATAAAGCTACCTGAGAGAAGGAAGCCATGCACGTTAGGTGGAGCGATCCCCCGAGCCGCAGTGAACAATGCCTGCTGCTTGATGCTGCATGGGTTGTTAAGGTGTTTCATAGTCCCAGTTTTGGTGACACTCCCAGCACAGTAACGAAGAATGCCTGCCTTCTAAAACTTCGCGTTTTAGAGTTTTTTTCTCTGTGCCCGACTTTATGGTATCGGGACGTGAAAGGCGCTTTTGGCCTCCCAGAGCCAGAGTGGAGCGGGAGATGGACAGCCTCTGTGCCCAGGCAGGGCGCCCCCGGGGCGGGTGACCCAGCCCTCGGTGCCTGACCAGCGCGGCTCCGGGATGGGTCGTGAGGCTGCCGCACACCGTGCCCGAGTCCCCGGGTTCTGCTTTACTGTGGAAAACTTTCAGTGCCTCCATTTGTGATCTGAGCTCAGAGAGAAGGTGTCCTGACAGGTCACACTCAGCATCTCCCAACCGAGTGACTTCTGTCAACCCTGACCTGGCCTTCTGCCACCTGTTGCTGTGCCCTAAACGCGGGCCGGGACCGGCCAGGGGAAGTGCCCTCCACCACACAACCCCCGTCCCACGGGCCGCCGCAGCCGCTGGGGTGTGGGGGCGCCGCCCGAGCAGACGGCGGCTGCCACGGCGAAGCGCCGCCTCCATCCCGTCGTTTGGCTCGAGACAGCGACGTCGTCGGGCGACCCTTGATCCGCCGCCGCGATCTCTCTCGCCCGGGTGAGCACGCGCGCGCGGACGCCGGGCGGCAACCGCCGGTGGCTCCGACCGTGCTCCAGCAACGCTGTCAGCTCCGGATTCTTTTGTCTCACCGCCGCCTCC
>JAVJGJ010000059.1:66063529-66081997 GCA_035590215.1 Microhierax caerulescens | reverse complement strand
TGGCACCTGCCGGCCCCGGCCTCGCCGCACCCCTCCGGCCGGGCTCCGGAACGGAACCGGGGTCACGGCCCCCGCCGCCCCGCAGTCCCGCTCCCCGCCGCCGTGCCGGTGCCCCTCCCGCCCCCGCCCCCCGCCTGTCGGTGCGTGCCCGACGCTGACGTCAGCCCGAGCTCCCGGACCTATATAACCACCGGCCGCGCCGCCGGCTCAGCTCCGGCGGGACGGACGGCGCTCCGCTCCACCGGCAGCGCACCGGCAGGGGACAGGGCACAGCGCACCGGGTACGGGATGGTGCGTGGGTATGGAACGGGGGCAGCTCACCGGGCAGGCGCCGGGGCATGGGAGCGGGGAGGGCGCGGCGCGTACGGGACGGTGCGGGCGGCCGGGGAGGGGGCACCGCACCCGGGACGGCCCCGCGCTGCCGGGTGCGCGATCCCCCGCGGGACCCCCGCTCCCTCCCCATTGCGCTGAGCCCCCGGCCCCGCAGGTGCGGCTGAGGGAGCGCGCGGGGCGCACCGGTACCGGCGGCGCGGCGGGGCCGCCGTCTCCCTCGGTGGAGGTGAGTGAGGGTTCCGCCCGGCCCCGGCGTGTTGCCGCGTCGGCCGCCCCACGGTCGCGGTGTGTACTGTTGCTATGGGAACAGCGGGCGCCGGTGGCCGCGGAGGTCGCCCGCGGCGGGAAGGGTGAGGGGAACGCAGGCCCGGTGGAGGCGGCGGCGGATCCTGACCCTCAGCGGGGCCGTGAGGGAGACAGAACCTCGCGGCCAGCGGCCGGTGTCGGCCGCAGCCGTGTCCCGCCTGGCCGTAGCGCTCGTCCGCGGGGGCTGCCGCCTGGCGGCGGGGGCGGAGGGCTGGGGAGTGCGGTGGCTTGGGCGGGGGGCTTCGCGAAAGCGGCCGGAGCGGGGGGGCTCCGCTCCGTTCCTGGCAGCTCGTTGGCGGCTGCGGCCCGGAGGGGATCTCGGCTGCCGGGTTTAGTTGGTTATTCGCAGAGCCCGGATTCAGTTCGTGCTTCACAGGTGCTGCTGGTTTGGGGAGTCCCTCATGTGCAGTTATCTGAGGGCTGCGCTGGAAATCTCGCTCTGTTGAGGGCAGCAGGCTCGGTTTCTTGTAACTTTGTTCTCGTTTCTTTTTGGTAGTGATCTCTTGGCTTCAAAATTCAACCAGCCGGAAAGCATATCAGTTGTGGTCGATAGGTTGCTGATGTTGAAAATGACATTTTACAACACCCGTTATTAGTTTACTCTTGCTAAACCTGTATCTGGGTGCTAACTTGTGGAAATTTGCTTGGGCAGATGGAACGTGGATCCAGATATGGGTTCATGGCTTGAGTACAGGGTTTCTCCTCAGTGATTGCAAGCATACCACTCTGTGTGCTGGCTGTTAAATGACACTGGGTTTGAGGTGCGAGGTAGGATGGCAGAGCCAGTGTGGTGCCACATCTGATGTAGTCAGCTGTGATTCTCTAATGTGTTGACCCAGAGTAAGTGCTGTGAGGGTGCAGCTATCTCACTTCTGGAAATAGCTAGGACTAATCTGGGGTTCTCTGATCCTGTACTGCTATCTATTGCTTTCAAATCTTACTGTACAGCAAAGACCAGACCTCCAGAGGAAACAGCTGGGGAAAAAAGACAAGAGCCCAAGTACGGCTCTTCAGACACTGGTGCAATACTCTTCTAGCTTCCAGTAGAGTCAGAGAGGAGCTTTTAATCTGTGCGGGTTAAAGGCTACCTGAGAAATGGTGACAGCAGTGGGGGACAAGATCTGTGTGCACCATTTATGCTGTCCCCACTGACACTCTGACGTTCCTTTTATCTGTCCCCTGCTGAGATTTGGAATCAAAATAGGAACACTGCTGGATTTTTCAGGAAGAAGCACTAAGAATTATTTCTTACTCTCAACTAAGATACTTTATTTTAAAAAAGGACGTAGAGTGGAGTTTATGGGGAAAATAAAAATTCTTACAAACGGATACAAAACCAGGCAGAACTAACAGCCTTGTATAAATAATGAAAGTCAAGGGTAAAACCAGATTTTACACTGTGCTGCCAGTCGCTTCCCTTCCATTCTTGTGCTGCTCTTTCCTCCTATACTTCCGGCTTGTTGCACCTTACTTTAATTAGTCTTTGGCACTGTGATCTAATAATTCAGGTACCTTATGCTTATCAAAGTCAAGAGAGCTTCTGGTGACTGGAGGGTTTTTTCCTTATGCACAGGTTGAGGTAGTAATTTTCTAGGAATAGAGCTGGTGTCATCTGCTGAAGGTGCTTCCTCACAGCCTCTGGGGTGTGGGACACTGGAGAGCAGATGAAGCTTGTTTCTTCAGTGTTGCTGCAGCAAAGCAATTGCTTGGTGTTTCAGCCTTGGGCGTTACATAAAACAGAGTGCAAATCATCTTTATCCGTCTTTTGAGGGACAGTGGTTGTGCTGTGACGGGACGGCAGCCAGACTCATTTGGGTGAAGAATTACTCATGGTTCCTAAAGCTTTGAGAGGAAGAGTAAGCTTTCTTGTCCTATCGTGTGTGTGTGTATATATATATATATATATATATATATACACACACACACATCTCATATTTTATGACATTGCCTACTTGTTTCTCTGCGTTCTATTACATTTTCTGGCAAACGGTTATGGATTAACAATAATGCACTGGTATCGTATCGCTACTACTGAATGTGTGCAATACTACCTTAGGCCAAAATGAGGAGGCGTTGGTGCTCTCACCAGCTCGGCGCTGTTTCACGTCGCGCTCGCTGCCGCCCCCGGTGAGAGCTCGGGGCGGGCTCCGCCTCGGCGCTCGTACAGCGGCGGCTGCGGTCCCCAGCCCGGCTGCTCGGAGGCGGCAGCGGCCCCGCTCTCCTCCCCGCTTCAGCAGCCGCGCAGCGCGGGGCTCAGCCAAGCGTTCAAACCAAGCTAGGTTCTCTTGGCAGCGTTAGTGGTTAAAACTTTGTTTTTAATGGATTGGAAAGGCGACTAACGGCGCCCAAATAGTAGGACCTATCTAATGAAGCCTGTAGTACAAAAGTTCTTTTGTCAGTTACGTAGGTATGAGGTAAAAAAGCTTCAAAAGAACGTTGATACTGTAGTAGAAGTTTGGTCTCAACTGTGGCAAATAAATGCACTTCTAGGGTAGAAAAACTGCAACTGACAGCAGAATTATCAAAACTTTAAGCTGAGTGTATCAGAGATGGGCTGTTCCACAGAAATACATTGTACCTCTCAGGTTGCTTCTTAGTTTTACCTGTGAAGAACATATACGTAAATCCCATACAAATTTCAATGTCAGATCACAGAGAGTTTAAGACCTAAAGAAAACAGTGTCCTTCAGACATTAAATATAAGATATTAAAATACATGAGAAGACTTATTTTAAAATTTAGCAAGGTGGGTAGAAATGTATAGACCAGAAAAGAAGTGTGAATTAAGTCATATTTCTGATTTGTAGAATCATGTTGATTATGTTTCAGTGTTTATTCACAGCTTGTTTTCATGTGTGCTGGACATAGGGCCCATGCAGAAGACCTTCCACTTAAAGGTCAAAGTCTTGATTCCCAGTGGCTGGGAGAATAGGGAATGATAATACACCTTCTCTATTCAGTGAGGAGTGGCTGTGTGATCGCTTCAAACAGACTGCTGCAGTGGTATTCCTCACTTAACTCTTTTGAATCATATTGTAACAGAGGGATAAGTAGGGAGCGTAGACAGCCAAATTCAGTCACAGTGAAGGAAAATAATCTGTTAATGGTAATTGGAAAGATTAAAAATACTGACAGGCTCAGGCTCCTGATCTGTTCCTGTGTTTTGTAATTATGCTTCTTTTAGTGGAAGAGGTTGGTGCATTTTTCCTTAGCATCCAATTTTATCTTGTGTAGTTCAGCTGGAAGGGCTGGGTTGTGTATTAGTTAAAGAAACTGCAAGAATGTATAGGCTCTCAAAATAAAACCAGAAGAAGTAGTTGGAAGTATAAAAATCCAGAATAAGAAGAATTCTTACTGCTTGGTTTTGCTTGTCTCTGCTTATCAAGTTCTGATAACTGTGCCTCAGGTACTGATAATAGTAATACCTCTGACTAATTAGGAAGCTGCCCTTGGTAAGGTAAATCATTCGTATTGGATATTTCACAAGTTCATTGGAAAGACAGTATCTCTTTACAGCATATTACTGAATTCCTGTAATTAGGAGTTAAGAAACAGAGTTGCTGTAGTATTGGGCCCAGAAAGCACTGTGGTACTGAGTGTGGCGTATTTTAGCTCCCTCTACAAAGTTAAAGGCCCTCCATGTCACATGCTTTCTGGCTGTCAGTATTTGCCTACAGAACTGAGAAATAGTGAGAGAAATGCAGTATCAACTACTTGAGCACTCTCTAGGATTTTGTTACAATATCCTTTTTGACTACATTGCAGTAGCATAACCATTGACGAATTAGTAGTTTGTAATTTAAAACTAGCATTATATTCTGTGCCTTCCATATATGTTTTACAGTGTTCTTCCTACTTTGCAGAGGAATGCAAGCTTCAAAGAATAAAAATACAGAAAAGGCGGAACCATTCTACAGGCTTTCGGTGCCAAAGCAGAAGACCAGTTCTGAGATAATAAATGAAGCCAGAAATGTTCTACGTACACTAAGTACTCGGAGACCATTTACACCTACAGAAGATCAAAGGAAACTTTTTGGATATGGATCCTCACGAGCTCCTCAAAATAGACCTCCTTCAGTTTTTAGGTACTGTGGCTTTAAGATTTTTTTTTCAAATATCCTTTAGCAGTAAGAGATTTGATTCTGTAATTATGTTTCCAGTGACTTTTTTGCCTGTGTTAATCTATTACTAATCACATCCTATGCGTTCTTCTAATGATCCTTACTGTTGGTGTTAATCTAAATGTCCAGGAAGTTCCTGTGGATTAGAGCTACCAGAGGCAGTCATTACACTAGTTTTGTACGTGGAGAATAGTATAGGAAAATGGTCTGTAATTTACCTTTTTCTTAAGACAATGTATGCTTTTATGTGAGATAAGTCTTCGGCTTTTCCCTAGAAACTGTGAAAGCTTGCTTGTTTCCACATAAACTGTTTGCTAGATCTTTTTTCAGAGCTTTCTCAGATCTTTTTAAATATGAAATTGTAGATCTTGAAGTATGAAATGCTCATTTTTAAACAAAATTTATACTACTTCAAAATTATTCCTGTGTGGAGCTTTGTTACATACTGTAATTCACAGAGCTCAATAGATCTGTCTTTTGTGACGAGAAAAAAAATGTGTATTGGGCTTTTTTCATCCATTTTCCTAGTTAGTCTTTTAGATCTCCTTATATGCCAATGCTGCAATGATTGTAGGGAGGAGATATAAACTGTATTTGTAATGTCATGTGCCAGGCATGCCAGAAGGGATGCTCAGACGTGTTTGAATGGCCATAAAGTAAGTCAGTGTCTATGCTGTTTTCATGGCAGCATGACTTCAGGCTCTCAATGTATCCCATATTCCTTACTGTATAGTATTGTGCCCTTACAGAAGGCAAGAGCCTAAGTAGGACTTGGCTGTTGGTGATCAGGTAATGAGGTCTCTCTGGCAGATATCTGTGCTTGTTCTGTCTGTGCTGCTTCAGTGTATGGGAAGGAGCATGCTCATGCCTGCACAAATATGGGTTTTCTTCCCTGCAGTGTTCTGCAACTTGTGTCAGATAGCTTGGGCACTAACCACTGGTGGGTTTGTGCGTGAATTTAGGCTAATACTAGAGAATTGTTGCAGATGTGTGTGAAATAGCCTGCACACCTACCATAATACAGTTTATCTTGTAATTCTTCTCCCTTAATGCTGCTGGATTACCAGATATCAAAGTTAAATAGCATTTGTGGAAGAAGAGTATAGTATAAAAGTGCTCTATCACTTTTCCTTTCTTCCCCCTTTTCCCTATATTCATTGGCAAAGGGAAGAAGCATGCTATTAAAAAACTCCAGAAAATACTGGGTCTCCTTTATTCATATTATATTTGATTTCTTTATGCTAGCCTTCATGCATCCAGTTTTGATTTGGCTGAACCAAGACCAGTGTCTGGAGTTCGTCTTAGCCCGCTGGATCATGTGAGTACTCGGGAAGTAACTCACGCAATACTGACATATTTGTATCAGTAGCATTAGGGAAAAAAAATGGTTTGAACACATTGGGGAGAAATGGAAGCCTGTTGTAATGCTAGTCTGAGACTTATAAAGTCAGTTTTGTAATTTTTTTTTCCCCCAAAGAAACCTGAAAATAATTTTAAGTATTTAAATGTTGCTGTACTGCATTGTAATTCTAAATGACATTAACAAGAATCAGAAGATGGATACTTGAGTCAGCTTTCTTGTGTAAAATTACTAAAACAGAAAAAAATTCATGAGCATCAACATGAGCCAGCAAGTTGCCTTTGCCGCTAAGAAAGCAGCTAATGGTATCCTGGGCTGCATTAGGAGAAGTGTTGCCAGCAGGTTGAGGGAAGTGATCCTTCCCCTCTACTTAGCACTGGTAAGGCCACACCTGGAATACTGTGTCCAGTTCTGGGCTCCCCAGTTCAAGAGAGACAGGGAGCTACTGGAGAGAGTCTAGTGAAGGGACTGGATCAAGGCTGAGAGAGCTGGGAACATTCAGCCTGAAGAAGAGAAGGCCCACGGGGGGCATCTCATCCATGTGTATAAGTACCAGAAGAGAGTGTGCAAAGAGGGTGGGGCCAGGCTCTTTTCAGTGATGGGACCAGAGATAACGGGCACAAACTGAAGAGGTGGTTCCCTCTGAACTTCAGGAAACACTTTTTCCTGTTGTGAGGGTAACGAAGCCTTGGTACAGGCTGCCCAGAGATCTTCAAAAGCTTCCTGGACATAGTCCTGGGCAACTGGCTCTATGTGGCCCTGCTTGAGCAGGGGGGTTGGGCAAGATGACCTCCAGAGGTCCCTTCCAACCTCTACCATTCTGTGGTTGAGTGATCAGTAACTTGAAAGTAACTAGGTTGACTGTGATTTCTGTTTGACTTATATGTCTATAATATGTAGTGATTGTAGTTTATTTAAAACCAAATAAAGGTACTTGTAAGAACCCCTTTTTGCCCCTCTGTGAAAGTTTTGAATTGTTTTTTATTTGTAAGTGTATTTGCCCTTTTACATTTTTTTATATTTAATCTTCACGTATAAGATTGTCATGATAGTTTGCTGAGTACTTGAGAGAACAGAGCATGTTAAAGCAGTTAAGTATGCTTGCTGTATATATTCTTTCTTCAAGACAGTAATGTAAATGTAGCATTCTTCAAAAAATTAGGGGAAAAAAGTTCGAAGAAATGTTATTCTTCACTGATTTTGATAAGGTAATGATATGAATCAAACTTTAACAATTCTGATTGTATTTATATTTAGATTAAATGTATCTCAAGTTGGATTTAAATACTGGTGTTAAATTTTCATTTATCTTGTGTGTGAGAGTGGAAAAAAGCTAGAGAAAACTCCTGTTAAGACCAGTGCAAGATCTGCCTTTTCTGCTTTACCAATGAAGATAAGTTAGTACGCTGTAAATGAAGAGCTTGTATTAGTCATGGTGGTTGTGGGGGAGTAGGTCTCACCTCTTGGCTATCTTCAAATAATACCAGGGAGAGCTCTGAAGGATCAAACTGGAGACTTTCTAATGGATTCTTTATTTTGGGGAAAGAACCTTGATCTTAGAGGGAAACACATTTATGTATGGCACAACAAGTGTTTTGTACCAGAAGTTCAGGGGGTTGGTGAAAGGCAATGACATAAATAAAACTAGAACTTACACATTTCTGGATCTGCATGATTTTTATCTCAGTGTATAAGGAATGGTACATATGATATGAACACATTTGAAGTACTTTGGAAATACTACTTTAGTGCTCAGAAAGCCAAATCCTAAAGAATAGATGTGCCTCTAGAATTGTTAGCATCAGTCTTTGGCACAACATTTTTTTTTTTCTTAAATAAGCATGCTGCAGATGATGTTAAATGAGTATTTACGAGGGAAATAAAATAATTCTTAGTTTAAGTTGCTCTGCTCAGGCTAGTTTTTGTTTTCTGCACCCCTGATTGTTTGCTTTTAAATAGCTTTCTATGGTGATAATGGTACAGATATCTGGCTTGTTCAGTGGAATGGTATCATTAGGTTCTGGATATGAAAATGAAAATTTCTTAAAGACCAAAATCCATGAAATGTTTATCTGTTCTATTCTGAACTGAACCCTTCTTATAAATAATTTGGGCTTTTTTTTTTTTTCTTATATGAAAATGAAATTACCTGTGCTTTTATTAAAATACCTTCTTTATCTTTGTCACAGAAACCAATATCAGTCACTTTTGCAAAAGATGAAGAATGTTCCATTTCTTTTCCAAAACCTCCTGCCGATGCTGCAGGGGTTCAAAAAGTCAGCAGTGTTCGGGCACGCTTATTTAGAAGAACTTCTCAGGAAAATTCCTTTTCTGCTAAAATGGTTCCTCCTGATCAGAGTAAGAATGTTTTGATATGTATTATTTCCTAGAAAAATAACTGCATGATTTTTATATCATTTTTTAATATCATTAATTACATGAATTACTATATTAAAGGACCTGCATGTCCTTTCAGAGTACATTTTAAAAACCTGTAAATGGCTTTAAGGCAGTTTTCAAAATGTAGTTTCCAAAAATCATGCTGGCTTTCACTTCTGAAAGTGAGTTGAAAGCTGTGCGGGTGCCTTTTTTTTCCTATAGATTTCTAAGTAACGGAATTTTTACTGGGAAGTTTTCGTCAGTGGGTAAAATTAACATTGAATGCTGAAATGTTTAAAGAGATAATGAGATGGTATTGTCTAAGGAGATTCCTTGATGGATTATTGAGAGTAAGAGGAGGAGCAAAGAAGAATGATATGTCTTGACAGATTTCCAACTCCTTTGTATTTGTTGTTGAGTTACATTAGTGGAGACTTACTAAAAATTGCTAAACGTGGGATTTAAAAGTGATTTTCTTGCACATGGGAAATGACATCTTGGTTTCCTGCACATTGGCTCATAATAAAATGTGCTGGAACTCTGTCTTTAATGAAAGCTTATTTGTAATAATGACAATTCTTACATTGCCTGGGATTGTCACTTTGTATGATAAACTGAATAGCTCACTTTTAATCTTATTGCAAAATAAGTTTTATGCAAAAAGTACTAAACTACTTCATTATTATGTATGTGTTCTATCAAGGTACATGATAGAAATACATATTTATATGTAGTTTAATCTATTAGCCTTAATAAGTTGATGTTACTAATTGGGCAAGTTGAGAACCTAATGTAGTTATAGCCTGAGTTTGCCTCTTCTCCCCTTTGAGGATATTGTAAATGTTTATGTAAATTTTTGTGCAGGTCCTTATCATGTGTACATACCAAGGTACAAGTTTAACAGATACCTTTTGCTTGTGTTTCTTCATAATATTCAAGATCCTGAAATACAATCATTTATTTCACAACTTCTAATCCACCTATCTGTAAAAGGGAAATGAAAATAAAATAGATGAAAGATTAAAATGTTAAAATGCAAAACTGAAAGACTTTAAGAAATTATGTTCATAAGAAGACTGACTACTTTGCTCTAAATAGTCTTAAGCTTTCTCACCTTTTAAATTGATACAAGCAAATTTTGGCAATGTAACACGAACTAATTCTTTTGAGTTCTGTCACATGTATTGTGTAAGAACACTTCTACAAAATGTGTTCTCTTTGGCTATTTCAGATGAAGAGAAGCTAGATTCTGAAGAACCAGCTATGATGAATAGTCTTTGCAGAGCTAATAATAACTGCTTAGCAGAGCAAAGGTTATATACACCATTTAATGATGAAAGTAGACAATTAATTTGTAATGAGCGTATCAGCAGATTGGAGAGGGAAGACTTCCTAAAAGGGACAGCAGGAAAACACTTATTCCAGCTGAGAGGAGAAAGGTCAGTACTGCTTGAGTATGGTAATGTGTGCTTTCTGTGCAACCCCTCTTCCTAGATATTAAATTGTGCAAGTATCAACATGTTTGAAATTGATGGAATTTGAAGGTAGCACTATTTATGCATTAAAGCAAAATTTTGTTAAGATCATTAGGAAAAAAAAAATATTTGCACTTCTGTTCTTAGGAAGTTTCTACACTCAGAAGACTAATTTGTCCAAAAATTGTTGGTAGAAAGTTGCTTGATATGAAATAACTTTAATTTTGTTTGATTGTTAACACATTTCAAAACTAAGCCTTCTAATGATTGAGTAGAATACTCAAATTTGAATTCAGTGTCCTTGCTTTTACGGTTCAAGCCTGTTTTAAGGTGCTGTACATTCTTCCTTTAGCTCCACAGATTAGTAGAGCCGTGTTTTCAGTTCTGGTATTGGGGAAATATGTGGTAATGCACAAAACCCAGGCTTAAACTCATTGGCAATAGAGGCAGACTATTTCTGTGGCTTTGCATTTTTTTCAGTTCATTTTTTTTTTTCATGACCAAACAGGTGAAAGAGAGTAATGAGACTTACGTGCATGCAGTCTGTTTTTACTGAACCTAGGTTATTACATCCATTCTTTAATTCACAATTAAGTCCTTTTTTTTCCCTCTCCTTTTGATTCAGATCTGAATTCTTGCACAGGGAGGAATAGTCCATGGCACTATGCTCAGTAGGTGTATTGGTTGCTGCATTAGTAGATGGATGAAAAACTGTTTTGTGCTAGTAATGTTCACAGATCTGACAGTCCCTACAATAAAGAATGAGTAACAGTTTATTTCCAAAACATGTCCTATAAACACTTGGTCACTATTAAATATGTTTGCCAGTCTTTCTACCATGTTTTTATGTTTAGGAAAAAAATATTTCCCTGGATATTCTTAAACACCTTCGATATTAAGGAGTATATTCTTAATTTTATAAAATGAAACGTGTTTCATTTACTAACTTGATTATATTGCTGAATAGTTTAGAGAATATTGTCCGTTGAGGCTGTTACAGCAAATTATATGTAGCAGTGCTATTGTAGCACTCTCACATTAAACTGAAAGCAGGATATATTTTATTTTTTTAAAAAAAAGACATTCTGAAAGACTGGAGACTTGTGGGAGCAAAGAAAAAGCTTCATAAATATGGAGGGAGGGAAAACAAGAAAATAAGTCCAGTGCCAGTGATGAAAAATTTGGGTGAATGGAAGTGCCAAGGGGAATGTTTCAATGCAAAATCATTTTTTCCCATTAAAATCAGTGTCCCAAAAGACTTTTTAGGTAAAGGCTGTATGGATTATCATACTACATCAGTTACTGTAATTTGACTTTTATTTAGTAAAGGTGTGGTGTGAAGTACTTTGGTGTTGCAGTTGAAATGGGTAGTTAGTTAATGGTATCCAAGTGTCTCTAATAAGAAAAGGCTAGTTGATACTTCTACTAACTGGAAAGTGTGACCTTCCCTCTGAGCCTTAAGTTTTAAACTTGCAGGTATAATTGAACAGTTAACTCAGTATACATCCTTGCTATTTGTTCAAAATTATATGCTTCTCCATTATAAGCTTGAGAGGTCCGCAAGTTTTTGATTTTTTTTTGATTTTTTGTTACTGGAGCTTTTTGCTATCACCCATTCATATGGCATTGTGTACTGTAACAATTGAGTTTTCTGGTAGCCTGAACCACAGAATGTTATGATTTACTTTGATTACCTTGATAATTTTTGAGAACAACTGGCTTCTCTTGAAATATTCTTAGGAACAGGCAAAGAAAAGCCTATTACTGAAAAGATTGCTCATTGCAACATGAAGTCTTACAGGACTTTTTCAGTTCAGTTTCTCCGTGTGAGAGGAGTTTTGGAAAATACAAGAAGTTGAAAGGGGAAAATGATATTTTTTCAATTTTATATTCTTCAAATATTATTATGCATATTTGAAGAATAGGTTGTCAAGGTTCATTTTCTCTAAGCTCCTCTGGTATAATTTCTTTATGACCTGTTACTTATTTTCTGACTCTTAATGTGATAGGTAATGATACTAATGATTCTAACCATAAAAGATGGAATATTAATGCATGTAGCTTGTCACACCCATGTTTGAACTAAGGAGAGTAATACTAGAGACAGTTGAATCTTACCCATCACTGAAATTAGATCTCAAATTACTGGCCTTAAGATAATAGAAAAAATGTTTTTCAATCTTGTTCTGACTAGTTTTCTCCAAAATAGAAGACTAACATAATATTCTTCCCTCTTTCTGTGTTGAGTGCAAGATCTGTATTTGTGAATGGGGCATCTTTTCCTTTGTGGTGGGTTGGCCTGTCCGGATGCCAGGTGCCCACCAAAGCTGCTTTATCATTTCCTCTCAGCTGGACAGGGGACAGAAAATACAATGAAAGGCTCATGGGTCAAGATAAGGTCATCAAGATAAGGCCAGGGGGAGATCACTCACCAATTACTGTCATGGGCAAAACGGACTTGACTTGGGGAAATTAATTCATCGCCAATCAAAGCAGAGTTGGATAGTGAGAAATAAAAAGCAAATTTTAAAAGACCTTCCTACCCTCTCTCCTCCCTTCTTCCTGGGTTAAACTTCACTCCCAATTTTCTCTACCTCCTTCTCTGAAGTGGCGCAGGGAAACGGGGAATGGGTGTTGTGGTCAGTTCACCACACATTTCTGCCGCTCCTTCCTCCTCAGGGGGAGGCTCCTCGCACTCTTCTCTTGTTCCATCATGGGGTCCCTCTCACAGGAGAAAGTTCTCAATGAACTTCTCCAGTGTGAGTCCTTCCCATTCTTCATGAACTCCAGCGTGGCTCTTCCACAGGGTGCCGTCCTTCAGGCCCACACTGCTCCAGCATGGGTCCCCCTGCAGGGTCACAGCTCCTGCCAGCGAACCTGTTCCAGCCTGGGCTCCTCCCATGGGTCCACAGGTCCTGCCAGGAGCCTGTTCCATGGGCTTCCCACAGGGTCACAGCCTCTTTCAGG
This sequence comes from Microhierax caerulescens, assembly GCA_035590215.1. Lineage (NCBI taxonomy): Eukaryota > Metazoa > Chordata > Aves > Falconiformes > Falconidae > Microhierax > Microhierax caerulescens. The sequence goes on along the minus strand of JAVJGJ010000059.1, from coordinate 66,069,056 downwards.
TGCATCCACCTGCTCTGGAGTGGGGTCCTCCACAGGCTGCAGGTGGAGATCTGCTCCACCGTTACCCTCCATGGGCTGCAGGAGGACAGCCTGCCTCACCGTGGGCTGCAGGGGAATCCCTCCTCCGGCACTTGGAGCACCTACTCCCACTCCTTCACTGACCTTGGCGTCTGCTGAGTTGTTGCACTCACATATACTCGCTGCTTGCTCTTGCTGCAGTTGCTGTTGCACAGGTTTTCCCCCCTTCTTAAACACACTGTCCCAGAGGCGCTACCACTGTTACTAATGGGCTCAGCCTCAGCCAGTGGCAGGTGCATCTTGGAGCCGGCTGGCATTGGCCCTGTCAGAATCAAACATAGGGGAAGCTTCTAGCAGCTTCTCACAGAAGTCACCCTGGTAGCCCCTCTGCCACTACCAAAACCTTGCCACGCAAACCCGATTCAACCTTCCTTTGTGGGTTGTGCATGCTTTCCGTGTACTTGAGACAGAGCTGATTTTTTGCTGATGCTGCCTGTGCTGCTTTATACGTTTGCATCAAGGATTGCTGACAACATTTAGGTGCATGTATGGCTTAAGAGTACCACACATACCTGCGATGCTGCAATATGCACAAAAATAATACAAAATCCTTTCACTTTACTAAAGGACAAAGATTCCTCATCTATATCAGCCCAAGCTGTTCATGCCATCCTATGACTGAATGGCTCTAGGTAATCTCAACTTCTCTCATACATTCTAACTCATTGCTAAGACTTATGCCAATAAACACATTGGTTCAGTATTTGCATATGATACTACACGTCAGGCAGACTTTAATCTATATTCTTTTCTGAGTTCAGAGATGTCATTCTTAATCTGACAAGGCAGTTAGAAGGCATCTCAGACTTGCTGTTCAATATAATTTGTTGAGTTTGGCCTTGATAGCAGTTGTATATAAAAAGTTCCAGTACTGTGAAGGGGTCATTGCGGTAACAGTTTTGGCATACTTTCTCAATGGAATGTGTTTACAGGTTATAGATGATTGCTGTGATTAGATTGATGTGATCTGCTTTGATGTCATAAATACTTGAGTCATCTTGTATGAAGATTAAAGGATAGTTTCTATTTAAAGCACATTGTATTCAGGAATAATAGGATGAAGGCTTAAAGAAACGTGAAAACTTTTATTACCTGGAATCCTGTCATTCTCCATATGAAGCAGTTGTGTCAGCCTTGATTCTGTATCCCGGTGATTTAAAATCCTTGCAAGAATTAAGCAAGAGGATTATAGAAGTAGTACACTTCATACAGGAGAAAGTGCATGAGTGTTCTTACTCCCTTTTCCCCACAGTTCCTATATATGTTCCAAAATATCATTTCTAATAAAGTTGTTTTTTTTTCTGTTAATGATGAAACTGTAAAGCATGCCGAAATAGCATGGCAAGTTTCTGCCGTTAATGCTATTACATTTATTTCAAAGAGAACAGAGGGAAGTATTTTATGCCAAGAAGAGAACCGCTCACTTTCCATCTCAGGTTCTTGTGTCGTCCCAAGGACTGATGAAAAGAATGGACAGCGCTAATGAAGTAACTACTGCTTTATAAAGATACTGGAGGGTAAAAAAAAGAAAAGACCTTTTTGAGGGGAAGAGTTATTTGTCATTTTGTTTGCAATTCTGTTTTTCAAATAACCATCTAGTTAGAATAGGTATATTAATTGATGGAGATTCAATTTATTGACATGCCTCAGCAAAGCAAGGAGCAATTTCTAACAAACATAAGGAAGCTAAGTTTTGATTACATCTTCATTCAGCCATTGTGCCTTGCTATCTATTGTGATTGCTATAGAAATGAAACTTCTAAAATGTTTTCTGCATTCATATATTTCAACAGAAGTGTCAACAGTGATGGCAGATTTGCTGATGAAGAGCAACAGTTTCCCTGGTGAGGAAAGATGATTTTTTTTTTTGTTTCTCCTCCTCCTCCAATTTCTCAATATTCTGAAAGCTTAAATGTCATTCCAGGACTCCTTAGAAACATAGGTGCTTTCAGTGAGGAAAAGCTTGGTGGCAATCAGTTAATTCCCATGTGGCCTGCAGTGTGCTTTTTTTTAAAATAAGCGATTTCTGTAAATAGCTACAAAAGTATTAGAAGGGGCTATAAAGAAGATACACTATGCACTGTTTTCTGTTGCTATTGCTGTCCTTATTAAATGCCTGTTTGACAGAATTCTTGAGAGGTATTCATCAACTGCTTCCATAAGGCTAGTTTCAATTTCTTGTGCTGTTTAGAGTTTTGGAATGCTTCAATAGAAAATTATAAAAGCAAGGGACAAGTGAATACTGGAAATCACTTCTGCCTGATTGCTTAAACTAGCTTCACATCTATGCCCAAAATATTCTTTCCTTTTCTCATAATAGAAGAGGATTCCTACAGAGGAGGTAATTTCTTTTCTGAAGGGAACATCCATTGTGTTTTGCTCTGGATGAATATTTGAAATGAATGACATGATGTGGGTATTACTTTGTTGTATGGTTTAGCTGATATTGCTGCAGAATCTCCAGACTTCTTTCAGGTTTTCTGTTCTCTTGTTTATGTATTTTTGCAACTTCTAGAGTTCTCATAAAGCCACAGAAACAGGAAATTAATCTACTAACTAATCTTTATCTATTTCTGCCTCGTTCCTTTAGCTATTGAGACCACTAATTTAGAAAGAAACAATCAAGTGGTGGGAAAGCTTTCACAGGTAGACCTTCCTACAGTGTTATCCAAAGACAGTAACAACACCTGCCCTTCCAAGATGGTGCCTGTTTTATATAGAGTTAGGGTATACCAAGAGAAAATTGGGCATGAAGAATTCTTTTTTTCAGAACTTTTCATAGACTATATAGATATATCTATAGTATCTATATACTATATATAGTATAGATAATGTATCTCTTGTTTTTTCACTTGTGAAAGAGAGAATGGAGTTTAGGCTCATTTTTACTGCCTACTCCAAAGGGAGTCTTTCTACTCTAGTCATTAGTTTCAGGATAAGGTCATTGGTCATTTGGAGATTGGTCTCCAAATCTGGGAGATCGAGGTTGTGAGAGTCCTTATGACCAATTGAATGGGAATTCTATAATGGGAAAGTGTACCATGCAAGGGGTAAAGAAGGAATGCCAATTCAGTCTAGGTAGGACTATAGTGCCAATGGATTTAGATTGAATTTTTGTTTGGAATGGGAATCCTTATGCAAAAATCCGGTTAGGAAGATGAAGATGCTGTGGTTTTCAGGCTCAAATATATTTAGGCTAGTGTTTTCAGTGCTTTTTATGGTTGGAATTAGGCTGTTGGTTGTCTGCTTGCTTAAAGATACACTGGCACAAATAGATAATGTTTGTATTTTCTGCATTAGAAGATGCGAAGACTGTGAAGAATAAAAAGGACACAGATATAGTTTTCTCATCAACCTCTATTATTCTTGTAAGCCATACTATTTAACATGTGTCTTCATCAACAGCCTGTATAAATAGAATACTATATTCTTTTTATTGCTGGAGCTTTTTTATTTTAAGTAATGGACTATGGCCATGATTGTGTTTATAGAGGAACTGTTATTTGCTCATCTTTAGGATGACTCAAGAGTGTACTTGACCTATTTGTCAACATACTTTTGCAAATTATGTTGCCTTTCTACTATTTATACTTTCTCATATCAGTGGTATCCATTATAGTCTCAGTTGTAGTTTTCAGTCCCTTTGTTTTTGTCTTTTCTGGTGGTGTTACTTATGATATAATCCTCTACAACTCCTGAAACAATTTCAGGATATCTACATTATCAGTTTTTCAACTATTTGCTTTTGAAAAGCTTCATAGCTGAGAAGCAGGACTGACTAGAGGTTGTGTAATTGGTTTAATACTCTGTATTTCTTTTAGTTGTCCACAAGTAATTTACTACGTTATGTTTTCTAAAAAGAAAATTGTCTTTAAAAATTGAGCTCTTACACTAATTCTTTTTTCTTTGAGGCACACATATTATTTATTTCCACATTGTGTTTGTATCTATTTTCTTTGTCCCTGAGAGGACATCATAGAAGTGAAAGTTCAGTGGTAGTTAAGCAAAATAGGAGACATTCTCTTAAGTGTCTCAGTGAAAGTCCATTCTTTGTCTAAAAGAATAGGGTGTCTTTCAAGTGCTAAGTTACAGGTCAGAAAGAAATCACTTGGTTTGAAACAAGACAAAACTCACAAAAACATATTCCCTACTATTCAACCAATGAAAGACAATACAGAAAACTAATTCTGATGTCCTTTTGGCAAGATAAAAGGTCTGGGTAGTATAATTAAATAGGAATAAATGGTTTAATGGAAAATGAAAATGTTAATTGGCATATGGAAAAGTTAATTTCAATGAGAATGAATGATAATGCAAAATACACATTTTTCTCATTTTACCAAAAGCTAACCCAATTCCTATTAGTTGTTTTGGCAAAAATACTAGGATGTTGTTTACACTTACTTTCAAAGTCTGCAGAGCAGTATCTTGTTATTAAACTCAGTAAGTATGGTTTAGAGTTAGAACTGTCTTGTTTCCTGATTGCTGAACACAGTGGAAAAATGGTAGCAGAGGGCTTATGCTCTAAAGCAGTGGTTCCTAAGCATCGTGTAACTGAACATAGGGGAAATCAGTTATACTCTGTCACTTGCTCCAGCTCCACATCTGACGCCCCTTCTACTTTGCCTTGGGGTTCTTGTACCACCTTGTCCCTAGCTGCTGGCTCGGGGTTTGCTGCATCATCCTTCTTGCCCTGATTCCTAGGATCACCATTAGCTACTTCCTTTTGGCTCTCCTTAGAGTTGCCATCCTCTTTGAGATGAAGCTGCTGAGTCTGGCTGTGCCCTGATAAACTTAGTCTAGAGCCTTAAGTTAACTTTGCATGGTGCTCCTGCCAAAAGACCTGATATGAGTAGTTCATGAGACCACAGTTCTGAGTAATTTAGAAAAACCGTAACTGACGTTCAATATATAAGCATCCCATTGGCTGATATGCCAGAGGGTTGTGCAGCTATCCAGAAGCACCTTGACAGGCTGAAGAAATGGATTGACAGGAACCTCATGCAGTTTAAGAACAGTAAGTGTGAAGTCCTGCACCCAGAGAGGAACAACCCGAGGCAGCAGTATATACAGCACTGTATGCTGGGGGCTGTCCAGCTGGGAAGGCAGCTTTGTGGAAAAAGACCTAGAGGGGTTGTGGTGGACACTTAAGTTCACAGAACAGCTCAGGTTGGAAGGACCTCAGAAGATAATCTGGTCCAATCTTTTGTGGAAAAGGGAGTCTATATGTGTCTATCTAGCACTATTTGTATCCTGAAAACCTCCACCACACCTGGAGTGCTGGGTCCCATTCTGGGTTCCCAGTGCAATAGAGGTATGGAGCAGCTGGAGAGAGATCAGCTACTAAGATGATAAAAGGAGTCCTTTCTGCAAGGAAGGGCTGAGGGAACTGTGACTGTTTAGCTTGGAGAAGAGAAGGCTTGGAAGGTGTCTCATCAACATAACAATC
>JAVJGJ010000059.1:66031687-66063429 GCA_035590215.1 Microhierax caerulescens | reverse complement strand
GGTGTCTCATCAACATAAAAATGCCTGAAGGGGGGTGTGTGTTGTGACACCCTCGTTGGTTGTGTGATGAGCAGCTCTTCCTTCTCCCCCATGACAGGCACTTGAAAGGAAAAACTATTTACCCGTTACTGCTCTTTTGCTCTTTAAGTGACTTACTGGCTGTGTATACTTTCACAACATATCCTTGCAGCTTGTCTGTAGTCCATATAGAATTTGGGAATCATTGTTTGAAAGGAAAATACACAACTGCTTAAATAGCCAACTGATCCTTATCAATAGAAGGTATGCCATCCTGGATAATGCTAGCATTAGAAATAAACCCAGATTACAGTGTAGATGTCACACTCGGAATGTACGTGTCAGTAGCATCTCAAAGAACAGTCTAAACGGCATACCTGTTTCAGGATTATCTGCAGTTGGGGGAACTGAGCTCTTAACTACTCTGAAAGATAACTTTGTGCCTAGTAGTCCTTTTGATATTCCTGGTTTGCCTGAGCAGGCCCTCAGGATCTGCTTAGCATTGCTTTTAAGTCTGTTCCTCTTGCCACTTAGTGAAACGTCTTGATTTTTGGGTGTAGATGCATCATGTCTGGCTTTCCAATGCACACAACATATGTTTGTAAAATCAGATGTTCAGTGCTTGTATTTATGTATAAACAGTCTGCATCTTTTACTTATTGCAGTGCCTAGGCTGGTTTTAGAGCCTTGTGTAAAGGTAGAATTTGCTCTCCTACATGTTTGAAGGCCTGAAAATGGGGATCCAAAATAAAATCTGTAAAAATTTGAGTCACTTTTTTGAGTTTCAAATTAACTAGAAGAAAGGAAATTTGTGGGTGCTGAAGGAGGTGGAATTAAGGGAAATACACTGGGGAGAAATTGAGTGACTACAGGGGGAAAACGGAAGAAAAAAGAAGAGCAGGGGAATGCATCAGGGTGAAAAACATGTCTGCAGTTCTTCAGATTCTGCCTTCAGGGCACCCCAACACAGCACCCTCTATGTGCTTGAGGCATCTGAGAAACTTTCTGGTCACTGTCAGAAGACACTGAGCAAGGTGGACTTTCAGTGTGACCTGTTACAGCTTTTGTATATTTTTGTTGCATAAATGGCTAGTATACTTTTAACTTAAGTAGGACTGGTTTTGTTTACCTTATCAAAATAAAGACAAAAAAATAAAAGGGCTCTAAGGACAAACAATGCAACTGTCAGGGGCTTAGATTTGCTTATGTGGAAGGAACTTAGAAGATTAGAAATGTTCTACAGATACAGAAAATGCTCTGCAGATAGAGATGTGTAGAAATTGTGTGCTCATAATTACAGTTTTCTGACTTAAGAAAAGGGCAGCAAAGAAATAAAAGGGAATTGAGAGTCAGTAAACACAAATACCATAGAAAATTATTTAAAGATAAACTTAATGCAACCCCCAGCCAAATACTACTTTACTTTAGGAAATGCTACCAGAAGTTAGCAATGAGGCCAGTGTTTTATCGGGAGCACATGGATAATGAGAGATCTTTCACATGGCAGTAACACAGACTAAGGCTTCTTATCGGGAAGGAACTTCTAAAGAGGTTTTTCTGTGAGTTTCTACTTGCCAGTTTTATGTTGTTTTCTCATACACTATAAAGAAGTAATTGAAGACAAGCTTTTAGACTAATTAGACCATGTTCTGTTTCATATTTTTATAAAATGAGTGTAAACATATGTTCTGTATATTTTAGTATTGGAATTTATGCAGGTGACGCCTTCAGAAGGCAGTGTGCTGTGCATTTTTTCCAAGTATGTTCTAAGTTACCTTTCCTAGCTTAAATATTGCTGATTGAGGTTTACTACTATTTGGAATGTTTTGTGTGGAGCTGACTAAGAGAAAATGGTGTTTGTTAGTCAGTTTCATAAAGGCCTTGGACATTAAGCCTAATACTATATTTCTGTCAGTGGAAACCAGTTTGATTCTTCTGATGTCTTCAACCACTGCTCCCAACCCCAAAGAAGTTGCCTTAAGCAGTCATGTAGAATTCACCAACAAAAAATATCTTTAAATACAAAGTTAAGGGTGATCTGCAGAATTCTGTTATCTACTGGATCACAGAGTTGGTAATTAATTTTCATTTCCTTGCTTAAAAATGGAAAAAAAAAATCTTATTTCCAGACACCGGGTTGTGTCTACTTTGTATGCCTTCCTCACAGTGTTTACTCAAGGCATGCTATGCACTGTCTGCATGTGAGTAACTCTCTGCCTTTAAGATTATGTTCAGATTCTAGTTTACATGCGATAGTCCCAGTTCCTATCTCTGCTTCGAGCAAGAGAGTCCACAGATTCCGTTTACATGGGTGCAGGAGAGGAGGCTCATAATCTCTGGAGGAGCAGAGTCGTGTGAGGCATGTGCAGAAGCAGATCACAGATTTATGGCCTTTTCCATATCCATTGCCCTTACCTTTTGCTCATTCCTCATTATTCCTAGTCTTCTCATTGAAAACTATCTGTGAGTCTTCATTCTTTTTTGCAGTTACTGTGCTCCTTTGTTCTTCTCCCGCTTCTATATTTTCTACTTTTGCCTCCCAAAGTTATAAGAGTATGTAGGTGTTACAAGAACCCTACCGAGAGGAGAGGGTAGTATCCAGAGGGGATGCCTTCAAGTTTGGCAATTCAGAAAAGATGATTATGTTCCCTTTTCTTTCTAGTTAGGCTTCGCTACCTTGCTGATCAAAGGTGCTTGTTAAAGACAATTCTGTAGAGCGGTGTTAACTTCTTAGTGTCAGGCCACGTGTCCCTTTTAACTGGCAACTGAATCATGGGTGGGGCACCAGGGCTACATCTGTACTAATGATTAATAAAAATTGAACAAAGGACTCTCTGGCTTTGTGGCCAACTGCTGTGTCATGGGTTATGTTAGTACAATGAAAGTATTTTTAACCCCTTCCTTGCCATACACAAAGTATTGGCTGGGAACGCCCCTGCCTGTGCTTGTCTGTCACCAGTGCCCAGGCATTTGTCAAGGAAGGTACTACTTTTCTTGGCACAGAACTGCAGCAGGGACCATGCTAAGGGTCTAACTGTACGGAATGGCGTGGCCCAAAATTCAGGCCCATTGCCAGAGTGTTTCACAAATGAAGAGGTAGCCAGATTCTCAGACGTTTAAGGCTCTGCAGTATGAGGAAAAAGCCCAAGTGTTATTCCTCTGTTGGGATCTTGCACTCACGTTTGTGAATCAGACCTTGCTGTTGTGTGCAGCTTCTTCAGAGAGAACAAGCCCAATTCTTTGTTTCTGGGATGCAGTTCTTAGAAATATAGTTTTCCCTGGAATACCACTGAAGGGTGAGAGTTTGCAGATTTACCATTAACAAAAGGCTTATGGCAAAAACAAGCAATTAAACATCTAAATATGCAGAGTTTCTGAATAAATGCTGCTTTTCACTTAATTAGGCATGCTTTTGTCAGGGTGAAAATATTGAACATGTGTTGGGTCTGGCTGAGGTGGAGTTAATATTCCTCGTAGCAGCCCTTGTAGTGCTGTGCTTTGTATTGGTTGCTAGAAAGGTGTTAATAACACACCAGTGCGTTGGCTGCTGCTGAGCAGTGCTCACATAGGATCAAGCCTGTCTCTCCGACATTCCATCTCCCTCACCAGTAGGTTGCAGGTTGGCAAGATCTTGGGAGGGGATGCAGTCAGGACAGCTGACCCGAACTGTGTGAAGGAATATTTCATAACATATGATGTCTTCTCAGTAGTAAAAGCTAAGAGAAAGGAAAGGGGGTGGTGTGTGTGTGTGTCTGTGTGCATGCATTAGTATGGGATTCATCTTCCGGAGCAAGTGCTGTGTGTACTGACCGCTTCCTGGGAAGTGGCTGGATTTCACCTGCTGCTGCAAAGCCTTTGCTTTTGCTTTATTAAACTGCCTTTGTCTTGATCTGTGAGATTTTTTTCCATCTAACTTTGTCCCCACCCTCCTGCTGAGGAGAGCAGTGATAGAGCAACTTGGTGGGCACAACACACTATTGCAGTGCTGGTTCACGTTCCTTTTGGAAGTCTTCGTAGTCTGTGTACATTCAAGAAGGCAGTGTTCCTCATAGGGGCTGCTATGGTCTCCCTTGCATGAGAAGGACAGAGACGATCCAGTTGCCAAGTTTTTTCCTCTCTAAATCATCAGAGCCCCTGTCAGTTGACTTCTTGATGAGTCCCTTATCAGATGATCAGATTTCTGCCAATTGACTTTGTTTCCAAGGCAACCACTCTCTTGACAAGCCAGTTCCCTTCAATAGTAGGTAACTTATTTTTTAGAGTAGGTTGATTGCATTTTGACTGCGTAGTTCTCAACAAGATATTGCTGCTTAAGTTTCAGCCCTACATGAAAGTGAAAAGATAACAAAGAAGCAGAAGTCTCTAACTCAAACGAAGTTGGCAGCATCAAAAAGATAGATAAAGGGATTTTATAATCTCTTACAAAATTCATAAATTGTACATACTCCCTAAAGGTAAGCCTGCCCACCAGTCGTTCTCATTTATGTACATGGTGTATTCTTTGTCTGAAAATAATGAGAGTTCCAGTTAAGCTGTTTAATTTATGAGGCTGTTTCCCAAAAGTGCAGATAGTTCAGTGAATACCAGCACCTCAACAATTTGGTTTCCTACTCATAGATCTTCAAACTGGTTGATGCTGGTTTATAAGAAATCATAGGTTCCAACCAAGCTTTCTTTTTTACATAGTTAAAACTTTGACATTGTCTTACCTTTCATCTTCCTATGTAGTGCTTCTACCTAATAAGTAAGTGTTCAGGTTACCACATCCTTTGCTTCAGTGTCTTTTCTATTCAGCTACTTCTGTTTCCTATGAAACTTGTAGGATTGTCTTTGTTGGGGTTTCTTGGATTCATCCTGTGGATTTACATTTTAGGAGAAGAGGCACAGATAGGAGGATATAGTTACAAAACTTTTCTTCTGAGGAAAGCAAACTGAAACATCCATATTCATATAGGCAGATAGTATCATCATGCCTACGTATAATTCTAAAGATACTGATTTCTGAACATAGCTAGGTTTGTATTAGGTGACTGAAGTTGTTGCTGTCTTGCTTATCCAATGTCCTTTCAGGTTATAGCCTTGACTTCAGGAATGGCTGAACCTCATAAAGTCATTTCTTAAACTTACAAAGTTTGAAGGACAAGGCATTCACAGAAATGGAACCAAATTTTGATTTCTCATAACAAACTGGACTGTATTTAATGTGTGCTGTAGAAATTCTGCTTCTCACAGATGTCAGTCTTAGAGATGTAAGCACTTGTCTGTTTATATATATATATATATATATATATATATATATATATATATATATTTTAAAGCGCTCCTTCCCCAGAGGAGTAGGAATTGCCATATATGAGCTGAAATGATTTCAGGATAGTTTGTGTAAGCATTTGGATTTTGGAGCATTTAAATCCTCATGCTGTAAAAAGAAAGCATTATTCACTGTTAGCCATAATGAAGCAAGTGTTCCTCTGTAATGTGATTGCTTGGGAAATTTTTGACTGATCACAGTGAGCTATCCAGTCCCTTTTGTAGGGAAGTGATCTTACAAGAGCTTTGTCTTTTATTCTGTCTCCATCTGTTGATAGGATGACTTACATCTTCTGTCTGGAGTAGCAGATAGGATTTAGGCACCAATCCAGCAAACCACTTAAACAACAGTTTAGCTTTAAGCCTTATAGCAACTACATTAACAGGTTAAAAAAATTGAAATAAGATTGCTAACACACTAGTGTTGTCTTTAGAAGGAACTTTAGGAGATTAGATTGTACTGGTACCTGTACTTTAAATGCAGTAAGAAGTGTTAAATTAAACATACACCGAGAATGGAAAACATATATTAAGACCTTTGTCTTTAGTACGGAATTTAAAGGAGGAAATATTCCTGTTTAATAGCAAAAGGAGTCTTTAACTTGTATGTTTCTTTTAGATCAGTGCTGCTAGAGTGTGTAGCTAGGCAAACAATAGATTTATCACAGATGTATGTAGCAGTTCCCTCTGGGCAAGGAAAGACTAACACAATCATCAGGAATTATGGCATTACTCACTGTTGCTTTACAAAGAAATGACAACATGTATGTTTCTTGTACTAACAGAACTAGTGACCACTGCACAGTTAGCAATAGTTCACAGGCAGACCTGGAAATTATGACGTTTACATTAAAGGTTACTAAAGTGCTTGTTTCTTTGAAAAATCTTGTCATTACATCTTGTAAAAGCATTAATTCTATCAGAAGAAAGCACTGTCCTTGTGAATGGATGAACTTACAGTTTTAAGGTAGTTGAGTTTATATTCGGTTAATGACACTGATGATAAAATAAAAATTGGCTCTTTCTGCGTTTAGTTGGGTTCAGCTTTGAGGGTTACTGTACAAGTGGTAATTCTTTAAGGTTTTGTGTTCCATAATGGTGACCTCTTGTGGTGTAAATATGCCAGTATTTCTGAAGGGGCTTTCTGTAATGCACAGCTGAGAAAGCTGTATTTATATGTCAATTTTGATGAGGAGATAACCTACTAACTGAGTAAAATAAGTTAGAGTCTTTTCCAATTAGTTATCAATATACAGATCTCATACTGAGTGCATATGAAGAAAGAAGCATTTTGAGCACTGTATTCTGATACACTTGGCATGTGTCTATCTTTCAGTGACCAGATGAAAAAGCCTGGCACAATTTCATCACGGCCATGGAGTACAGGCTGGAAGAGAAGAGTAACAGGTACTTGATAAGGCATTTCAATAAAAACAGTCAAAAAATGTGAAATACAGTCAAATAAAAATAATCTATTTTTTGTGATTTGAAGATGTTTTTCTTCTTTATTCACTAAACAATATTTGTAATTTTTTAGATGGTTTTAGGTGGGTTTTTTTTTGTTGTTATTAGTAAATAGAAACAATATTCAGGAGAACTTCACTATAAAAATCTGTTGATATATTCTCTCTTGTTTTTCCCATATGTAGGCTTAAGAATTTGCCAATCTATTAACACCTTGTTTGCCCATCACTTTTTGTAAACTGGCATGGTTACACAGAAACTAATAAAGCTATGCCAGGCTATATTAGCTGAAGATACAGATTCTGGATTGCCCTGTAGGGATGCATTTTGCTAATTATACATAACAGATTCTGATTAATATTTCCTCATAGCTAGCATTTTTCATACATGGCAAGTGCATATTTGAGTCTGGTATGGAAACCTGAAGTTTCTATTCTGCTATTATTATGCTTTACTACTCTTTTTCTAGAACTGAGAAATTGTGTTATTCTGGATCATTCTGGCAAAGGCTGTAACGTGCTCTGCTTTCATTTCCTTCAGAGGAGTATTTACCATGTCATGGGTGTTAGTATTCTGTGGGACTGTATCTTCTCTTGTTTATAAGCCTTTTAATTTATTTGTGTGGTTGAAAAAATGATGTGTGTTATTAGGATTGTTTTTTTTTTTTGTATCTATTCTTTTTAACGTTATGTAGCTTGCTTTGTGCATACTTCGCCTTTTATCCCAGAATGAAAAGTGCGATAGCAGTAGGAGTTCTCAATCATTTCTTCTCTATCGTGGACTCCAGGGGGAGCGTTCATTTGCAGATTATTTCTGTTTTCTGGTGTGAGTTGTGCTTATACTTTCACATTTTAGAGAGGAGGTAGACTTTTTTAATATTGATATGTTCGTAGCCACTCAGTATTCCATGAAAAGACTAAACGTGGTAAGTCAGGCAGTACACAGCTTTTGAAAGCTCAGTGTTGCTAAGGCTCTTGTATTTACATGCTAAAACCAGCAACCAATAAATGTAGACTGATTAGTGATTTATTTTTTTTTGACCAGAATGCAAAGCTGTGGTTAAGACCTATGAAAAACTGAGACAATGAACTTGAACTTGCTGAATTCTTTTGCTTGAGTGTTTTTGCTGTTGAACTGTAATCCACTCAATTAGAAAGTTCAGGACAGCTTCTGCAATATTTTAAATACAGCTAGTGTGTAACTTTTCAACAGCACCTTAAAAATCTACCAGGACTGAGACATGTGCAAGTTTACAATTTATTAATGTTGCTTTCCTTTATAATCATAATTCCTGTTCATTCTTATTTCTAGGATTAATATCATTTAGTAAAAGCTGATTATCTCTTTTTTTTTCCTAGTTACAAGAGATACTTGTTTAAAAAAATATGCTATTGTGCCTTTCAGGTTGTTACATTTTTCTGATGAATGTGAGATAAGTGCAGAAGAGTGGCACAAAAAAATCAGTTCTTTTTTTTCTGAACTGAAATTGAATGTCTTTTTTTCTAGTGGAAAGTTTGGTCATATCTGCAGATGCATACATTAACTATTTATTTCTTGCTTAATAAAGTTAAGCATGTGCGTAGTTAGAAAGTCAGTCCCATCTTTCAGTTTAAGAGAGGTAGCTATGACTTGGAAAGAAAAGAAATAATTAAGTCAGTATGTGGGTTTTGTGACAGGAAAGAACAGTGCAGATTATTCTAGTGTTCTCATTTCAGCTGTGCCCTTACATTATCCAGAGCTGAACTTGCACTTCATTGCAAATGCTGCATAGTGTTTTATTAGTTAAGCCAACTCATTGATCTAAGTAAGACTGTTAACTCATTTGATCTAGAAAATAAAAAAGGTCTGCAAAAGAAGTGATAATAATATTACCTAATAATGTGTTCTTATACTAATATGTATGTATACACATGCCAAAGATACATAGTTGTTTTATTGGCACACCAGTATATTACTCATGATAGCAGCACGTGTTGGAATAGATATAATTGATAGATACATTCTGTGTAAAATATAGGTAGACAGTTAAAGCTAATGCAAATTAGAAAAAAGGAGTCTGGATAGAGGGTGAAGTTTTCAAATAGTCAGGAATTTTTAATTGTTTCACTGTTCCAGGTAATGCTCAGTAGGGCGTAGGTTTTTTTAAGGTATGAGATACTGTTCTCATGATACAAACCTCTCAATATCAGTATTCTCATGTAGTACAGTGTTTTTTTGTGTTTGATAATAATTACGTTAAGAATTTATATTGTCATTTTAAATGCAGGAGCTAGTAATGAACAGTAGCAGACACTTTCTGACAAATCTGTAACTTTAAAAAGTATTTATTCTAATCTTAATGGCTTTCTTCATGTTATTTGGTGGAGTTGCGTGACACTTATTTTCCTATTTAAAAAAACCCAAACCAACTAACCAAACCCCAACTTTATAAGAACAAAATGGTTGCCTCCAAGAGAAGGAGCTTAATGTTATCTTGAACTCCAAAAATATGCCTACATGCACCTTGTAAGCAATTGTTAGATCCTTTAAAACTGAAGTTGCACAGAAACTGTCCATTCAGCTGTAGTGAGCCAATGGTCAAGACCATAGAGCCAGGTGAATGTGAAAAGGTTGTTCAGCAAGTCAGAACAGTTCCCAATGATACTGCATCCATGTGAAAGTCAATCCTGGAATCCATTTTTTAATAAACCATGTTTCACCAACTCCCATCTCAGGTCTGAAAACAGATACATGCTCTCAGTCTTGTTTCCAGAAGAATTCCAGACCACTGTTTTTTTTGTCTACCGGTTTTCAGCTTGATGTATGCTGATAGAGTTTTTTTGTCTTTTTGAAGCAAAGTATTAAAAAAGCTGGTGTATTTTTAAAAACTTATCTTTTTGTATGGACAAGGTTTCTGATAATGAACAGTAGCTCTTTCTAAAGTCACTGGAGGAAACTGGTTATGGGTGGCCAAGCAAACTGCGAACTGGTTGCCTTGAAGGTTTCTGACATGTTAACTGGAGGCAAAACATCTTTCAGATATTTGTAGTTTGCTGCTTATTTCCCAAAATGCTGTGTGAGAAATTGTTTAATGTAACAAAGAATAGGAGGGAAACATGCATTTTACAAAAATTTAGTTGAGAAGTTCTCAAAACTAATTGCATGAAGTGGTTAGAATTGCTAACAGGATTTCCTAACTAGCAAGACCATTTTTCCCTAACTGACCAGAGTCAGTTAACCAAGCTTGGTGTAATACTGTGCATGTGTAGTAGATAAAATTGTACAGTTCTAGAGGATTGTATGTAGTATGGATATTTTTTAACATGGAATAAGCTGTCACATGAACACAGGGTTAAATGTTGTTGTAAAAGTAGTCATTCCCTTCCAATTCAGCTATCAAATAAAACATTAATGTCAGCAAACAAAATCAAATCTGGCTTTACAGCATAGCTTTAAGTTTCCAAACATTTATCCATCTAGTTTTGTCTAAAACTTTTGTTTCTGAGAAAACGTAAATAAAACCAAAAGCTTGAATAGGTAGAAAACCCCACAATATAGCAAAATGTGACATTTTCAGATTTTTTTTCTGACTGAATGAATGAAGTATTTGTAGCTATTTATTTGTGTAGAAGTTGAAGCCTTCATTGAATATGTACTTTTGTTTTGAATGTATTTTGAAGGCTTAGAGGATGAAACAAGAATAAATGAATCAGAAGAGGAAAAAATCTTTTGGCATAAAAAAATTTTACCAATTCTGCATGAACTGGAAAAAGGTGGGTAACACTGTTCTTGAAAGGGGGTGTTTTCTGTACTATTTCCTGCAGGAAACATGGCTCTCATTTGTGTTTATTACAGAGGAGTAACAGTAGTTGGGCTGTGTAGCCTTTTATGCTTTATGTGTTCAGTGACTGTGCAGTTGAAAACTGGCCTGGGCAACTGTCTCTAGGTGGCCCTGCTTGAGCATGGGGGTTGGACCAGATGACCTCCAGAGGTCCCTTCCAACTTCATCCATTCTTCGATTCTGTTAAATAAAAATACTGGTTTCTCAAAGATCTTGTCTGATTAAATTACATTATTTAAACAACATAGCTCTGTCAGCTTAATAGTCAGTGATGAGGTAATCATTTTAAGACTGAAGTGCTGCACAGATACACTGTTATAAGCATAGACTGTACTGATGGTCTCAATTAATTTTACAAAACTTAAATCTTAATGAAAATTTCCATTTTAGAGTGTTAGATGTCTCAGAAAAGTATGTAATGACCCACAATGCTGAAGCAAAATTGAGTAAATTAAGTATCTCTTGAAAGATTGAACTCTGAAATCCATTTTAATGTTTCATTCAAAAGATGGTTTAGTTGATTTCTATAGGCATTGCATTTATTCGTATGGTGGGAATATAGAAAATGTTGCAGTTTTTCCTATCAAAATGAATATTAGAATTCCATAATTTTAATGTTTTAAGTGGGTCTGTTGCTAATTCAGTAAGTTTTAATACTGTGTGCCTTCACTTGCTTCATAGCTTTCTGCTAATTCCCTGAACATGCATTTAGGTCACATTTAGGGTTTTTCTTTTTTTGTTAATAGAAAATCCTTTTTCTTCTTCCTTCACCCCCAAAAATATTTGCAAAAACTTTCCATTCAAAAACAAATCTGAAGTTTAACCTGGACCTTAATTATTGACTAAAACTTTATAAATATCGTGCACTTGAGATGATTATTCTATGACAAAACCAAATGGAACCCCAAAGTCTCTTTTTCTGGAGGAGCAAATACTCTATTTTGTAACGTTACAGTACTCAAGGGAGGGATACCTCCCTTGAGGATAAAAGACATCCCATGGGATGAGTGATGAAGAATTTTTTGTTGTTCTTATTAATTTTGATGAAATGGAGTGGAGACCTTTCAATTTTGGATCCTTGCCACTCCTGTTTCACTGCTTACTGGAGCAGAGGATTTAGAATCATGCTAAATTTTGTTAAATTTTCTGTTGTGATTGGAGTAGGAATGTAATAGTCATTGCTGTTTCTTGAATATGATGTTTGCAAATTGAGAGATTCCAGGTGCTGTTCAGCATGAGACGTGGGTCCTTGAATTCGCCTACAGGTTTGGGGCCTTAGACATAATGGTTTTTTGTCATCACTTCCTGTCCTATTTCATCACAAGTGCTTTGCCTCCTTGAATGTGACTATTTCAACTGTGAAGTACATTTTGAGTAAATGCAGAGTTTATACAGGCAGTTTTGATGGGTTTGTATGGTGCTTTATTGACGTCACCTTATAGACAAAAGCAAATGTAAGAAAAGAAAAAAAACCAAACCCCTAACGCCTGAATTTTTAAAATAATCAAGACTTTTCCCATTCCCTCTAAAGTAAATGTGTACATGATTCCATTGTGTTGTAATTAAGGTTTTGTTGCTGCAGGTTTTATTTTTGTATTCTTAAAATAGTATCTGAGGGACTCAGGTTAGGAGGTAGATGGCTTTTTTGTCAGTAGGCCAACAGTCGACTCAAATATACCTTGCACCTCTACTATGCATTAGACAGTTCTAATGAGTTTTTACATTCACTTTTTCACATTCCAGCAAGTTTGATATATTGGGTTATGCATATGGGCAGAAAAATATTCCTTAACTCTCTGCTCTCTGTTTTTTCATGTAATGTTTGGTGGAATTCTTTATAAAGAATATATTCAGATTCACAGTTTCCTGGTAGACATTTGGTCAATCTGATTATTAAACATTAAAAGGGAGTTTCATTTCACCTTTTTTTTTTTTTTCAGGTATTATTTTGGCTCTGTGATTTCTTGGCTTGAGTCTCTTCTTTTTGAAAGAGCAGAATGAAACTGTTTCTGAGGATCATGTTATAATTTTAAGAGATTTATCGGGTGCCTTAATTTTTGTTGTGCAATCTGTTCCTTCTTTTGTTCTCCTGTATCTTTGCATATTGAGTTGTTCTGGAAAAGGTGGCACTGCTAATTATTTTATTTTTTTTTTCTCCCTCTCACCCTCCTTGAAGTAGAAGATAATGTAGAAAAACTTTGTCTGGCTTGCACCAAGCTCTATCAAGCCTTGAATGAAGGAAATATGCTTGGAAAAAAATTTAAAAGAAGGAGCATGCTTCTGAAGACATTATATAAACTTGTAGACATTGATTCAGATCCACTTTGCCTGAAGCTGGCAAAGATTATTCTGGCTGTAAGTGTTTTAAAATGCTGTTTGGTGGAATGTGAAGCTCAAAATTGTGAATTACAACTTACATTTAATTTTTCATTTCATACTTTTAAACTGTCTAAACTAACCCTTTCCAAAGCCCTGTTTTGTACCACACAGATATTATTCTCCCATTCATCCAGATCAGCACTTGTTGGAACCTATTTTCTACAGAGATGTTAAGTCTGGGAGAGGAAGGAGGGACACAAAATAGGGTAGATGATGTATGGTGGCAGAATACTGCTTAGGCATGGAAGAGAGACAGTGTCCTGAGCTGGGATACATATGCAAGGATTTAAACAAAAACAATAATTTTAAACATTACACATCAAAATGAAGCTTAGTTTCTGAATAATATTTTTACCTTTTTAAACATCTGTATCTGAAAATACCAAACCAGGTTTTTTTGAAAGTGATTAAGTGTAATTATGTCTTTCTCTAGTATTTCTGGTTAAAATTCTCCATTAAGTTGGTGCTATTGAACCTATTTGTTCAGCTTCTTATGTACGGACTGGTGAAAGAATACCAGCTAGCATTGTGTTGTAGACAGTAATTTGTGTGTGTGTGCATTGGGAGAGGGAATTCTTCTTTAAAGTAGTGTATGTTATTGTAATCAGAAGATATAATCATATGTTCAGATACTACGTAGATGTGAAGTGGTGCTTATTAAAAAAAAGTTTGTTACAGACGTTTTTCTGTGGAATCTTAAAAATCATGAACAAGAGAAGAAATTGCCCTTGAAATACAGATGAAAGGAAGAGATTTCTTACTGTATTTTTAATACTTTTACTTCCCTTTCATGATCTCTCAGTGACCACGATAAGATCTTGTTTTCTGATATTTGAGAATAATTTTCATTATGAGATGTACTGTGGTACTGGAGTTCTTTGTGGTATGGCCACAGATGCCAGACCAGCGAATCCTGTGGAGAATTTCTTTGTAAGAGTGAATTAGATAAAAAAAAGTGCAAGTTACTGATACGCTACATTCAGAAAATACATAATAAGTTTATAAATCATCTGTCATTTTGAAGTCAGTCAGCACAGTTTGCTAAATAGAGCTTCAAGTAGCTATTCAGAAGATATTCAGGAAGATTCAGAATCCTTTAATTCTACAAACTTTTCAGGTTGGCTCAGTGTACTGTGACGGTTTCAGCTGGAATTTAATAGTTTGCTATGGTGTCTGAACTTGTAAAATGTTATGGTGCATATTTGTATGTAGATTTTAGTTGTGATTTTTATGTCTTTCACTTTGCAGATGAAAGTGGATAGGAATAATCTTCTCAGTGTTTGCAAGCTTGCATTTAAAATTTGCAAGAATGAAAAAAATGATTACCTCATTCAAAGTGATAAATTATTCGGTATGTATTCTATTCTTGTGTATATGTTAGATGTTGAAATTCCATAATTAGATTGATCATCTTTCAAGAAACATTCTGAGTTAACTTAGTCACGCTCTAAAAATTGCCTAGGTCCATCTAGGCCAGTATTCTGTAGTGATAGGGAATGCTGTTTAGGGAGGGCATGGAAGCCTACATGTTTTCTGTGATCCATTTCCCCTGTACTACCCCAGCATCCAGAATTGTTACATTCTATTAGGGACATTAGATGGTACATCCCTGCCTAATCCATTTTGGTCTTGGTTTATAGATCTTTTGTTCATTAATTTGCTGAATTTCTTTTTGAATTTTCTGATTCTGTCTGCCTTTACAGTCTCATAGAGCAACAAGTTCCAGAAGTTCTCTCTCTGCTGTTTTACACCTATCTACTTTTCATTATGCTTCTGCTTGTAGTTTTGCAGGATTTGTAAGAGTTTCTAGTCGGCTTACCCTCTACTTTAATGATTTTTAAACCGCAGTCATCTCATGCATCTCTGCCTTCTCTTCAGACTGAAGCATCTCTTTGAAAGGGCATTGTGTCATTCTCTCAGTTGTTTTAGTAGCCCTTCTCTACCTTCTCCGGCTCCAGATCCTTCTTGAGATGTACAGAACAAAACTGTCTACAGAAGTCAAAATGTGTCTGTTCATAGAAGTGAAATGATGCTGTCTTTGTTGTTGGCCGTTGTCAGGAAGGATATTGAGAACAATTGTTGGCTTTTTTAGCTGCTGCTGCATATTGAGCCGATGGTTTTGGAGAATTGTCAGCAATGGCTCCAAGATCTCTTTTGTGATTGTAACTGTATTTGTGTCATCCATGCATACCTTGAAAGTATGAGAAATATAAAGAAAATGACAGTGTGTGAATGATACTCAGTATAGATGGTCATTCCTTTCGTTAACACTTCATTGTGTTTTATTAATGTAGGCCTTGACCTTGCAAGCATTTATTGCATATGCATAATTTAAAGCATATGTGTATATCTGTTTAAATAGATGAGAGTCTTCATGGTCTTAAAGTTTAGTATGTGAGTGTTGTCAGAAATAAAGACCAGATAAGCCTTTCCAGTAGTAAGATCAACAGGAAAGGACCTCAGATTGCACAATTGACTTCAGATACTGAAAACCACAACTATGTAGAGATTAGCATCATAGAAAAATCTGGACAAGCTGAGTGGCTATGTCTGTGTAAGTATTGGGTTTTTTGCTCTCATTTCCATCTTCACTCACTTTTCTTTCACTTGCTTTTCTTTCCCTGTATTTTTAAAAACTAGTGAAGGAAAGAACATTTGTGGTAGGGTTTTGTTTGTTTGTTTATTCGCTCTGTGTTTTGGATCCACCTTATCCAGGCTGGGTGACATGTATGCCTGTTATCAATATAATTACCCAGATTCTTGTTGCAGTCACTGGGTTATAGATTCCATTTCTTTTTCTTCCTCTGGCTCTGTGAACTATTCATGTGCAGTGGAGCAGCTCCAGTAGAAGAAATAAACTAACTGTTCATCCCAAAGTAGACAACTACTGTTCGAGGCTCTGTTTGATACTGAGCAGAGCAAGGACCTAAAACTCATTTCTCACATTGCCACAACCCAACTGGCTTAGGTGACTGATAGACAGTTTGTAAAGGTGAGAGTTTGAGCAAGAGTCTAAAGTGTGTATACTTCATCCATGTACACCCATACAGAATTACAGAATCATTTAGGTTGGAAAAGACTTTGGGATCATCAAGTCTAACCGTTAACCCAGCACTGCCAAGTCACTAAACTATGTCCCTAAGCACCACATCTACACATTTTTTTAAACACCTCCAGGGATGGTGATTCCACCACCTCCCTGGGCAACCTGTTCCAATGCTTGATGACCACCCTTTCAGGGAAGAAATTCTTCCTGATATCCAATCTAAACCTCCCCTGGCAAAACTTTAGGCCATTTACTCTTATACTGTTGCTACTGATCTGGGAGAAGAGACCGACCCCACCTGCCTCCAACCTCCTTTCAGGCAGCTGTAGAGAGCAGTAAGGTCCCCCCTGAGCCTCCTTTTCTCCCGGCTAAACAACCCCAGTTCCCTCAGCTGCTCCTCATAAGACTTGTTCTGTAGACCCTTCACCAGCTTCGCTGCCCTTCTCTGGACACGCTCCAGCACCTCCACGTCCCTCTTGCAGTGAGGGGCCCAAAACTGAACACAGGATTTGAGGTGCGGCCTCACCAGTGCCCAGTACAGGGGGACAGGAAAATGTTTTTATTTAATTGGATGGAACACCAGAAGCAGAAGTTAATACTGGTTTCAATCAGTTACTAGAAATTGACAAGTGTAAAATTGGTTAGGATTAGTGATTTAAGTTACACCCACCAAATTGAGAATGTCTTAATTTGACTGTGAAAGATAGATTGTGCTTGTACTAACAACTGTTAATTTTAACAATTCAGGTATCTGACAGTGGTAACATGAAGCAAAACTTTTACAGGAACTTTACCTACATAAAAAGTAAATCTGAAAATGCTACTAACAGACTTCAAATACAAGATCTGAATTAGGCACCTGTGCTTCTTAGTGCTCCATTTGAGCTGGTTTAAGACATTTGATTTTTAAGGAAGTAGTGCAAATTAACCTCTTCAGAATGTCTCAAGTTTAGCACACAAAATTCCGGGCACACACAATCACTTTTGCAAATTGTGACTGAGGATTTCAATGGTTACTGCTGTGTGTTTACAACTGGTGCTGGTTCTTGAAGCCTGAGATGACAAAAGCGAGGCACATTCACTTATTCATCGATAAGTGTTTCTTGCTTTCAATACAATACCCCATTTTTCTATCCTACTTATTAGAAATGTAAGAGCTCAGTCTGAGGTTTTTTCCCTCCAGTTGTTACTCTTTTCAATGACTGGACTGTATCAAATATAAATGTTGATATTGGGCTTTCTGAATAATGATTTTCCTTTTAGATTGCTTGTTGGAGGTCCTGAGAACTGAAGATCTACTAAAAAATAATGAAGCTCTCCTGTATTGCATGGGTGCTATAAAATTCATGTCTGGAAATGCAGTACTACTTAATGAAATGGTCAACAATGGAGCTGTTGAAATGTTGCTGCAAATAATGAAGGCCATTAATAATATAAAAGAAAAAGACACATGTTTCTCCAGCTTGGGCCACCTATTAGTCCAGGTTAGCATTTACATTTATGTCTAAAAGTACACACTTCAAGGGCAAATTAAAAATTTAATTAGAGGAGATAAGCTAGCCCTGTGTGCCACTGACAGAGGTTGTACCTATATTTGAATAGACTTATTTTTAAGAAGTTTACATTAAGTTGTTCAGGACCTAAATTTAATTATCATAGATATTTTTGTGTAGTCAACTTTAAAGCCTTTAGAAATTCTGAAGTTAATAACGGTATTTTTAGGTACCTAATAAACCAGTTTCTTCTTTCTACCTTATGGTGCTGACAGTGTTCTGGATATTATAATAAACAGATAAAAATGTGTTCCCTGTTTAAATTCTTTAAACTGAAATAATGAATACAAACCAGTTCAGCAATACTCTAGATTACAAAAAGCTTCTTATTATAAGAATAATGCATTTAAAAGAATACATATAGGTATATTTCTTTGCCATAGTATTTTTTAAGAACTGTAATTTAAGGAAAAGCTACTTGTAAAAGCCAACAGTTTTTGAAGGCAGCAGGTTCAAAACTATCTTTTCACATATGAAGCACCTTGATGAGTGGTGGCTGTGAAAACTAATCCTTTGCCCTAAAACTGTTTAAACCTTAGTGTTTTAGAAAAATATGGTTCTGTAGCTAATCTTAAGTTATGTACGAGTTGTGGACTTTTTGTATTTGTCACTGATTTGCCAGGTAGATTCCTGGTATTTGTCTTGGAAATTATTGATGTAAAGATTAGTGAATGGTGTAATTGTAAGCTTTTAGGTAGGTCATAGGAAATTATATTGGACAACTTTCTGAAGATGTGTTTACACTAAGTTTCTCTACTAGTTATGCCAGATCTCTTTAATTCTTTACTAACTTACAAGCAAAGGGTTTCATACTACTTGAAATTATATGAGGAACAGATAACTTACATCATCACATTACTGTTACTGATTTTTGTTGGTTTATTTTAGTGGAGCTATATGGTATGTCTCTCCAGAACAGTGTGTATGATCTTGATACTAACATAAATGGACTGGTAGGTGCTATGAAGCACTGAATGAAATGATCTGACTTAATACTTACATTTGGCTAAGGAAGTTCCAAGTGGCAAATTGCTAAGGACTGGGAGAATATATGATGAAAATGGATATTTTGTACTTGCCATGTTCCTATTTTCTTTCCTATCTGGTCCTGTCATCGTTAAGTTCCTATATGAATCACAAAATTCTCTTTTATACACTTCTATCTTTAGAATTGAGAGTGTTAGCTTTCTTGTCGTGCTGTGAATACTCCAAAACAATTCTAAAATCATCTGTGCTGTTTTGTGTTATACAAAAATTGTATATGGGATTTTCAAGCCTTTTTCCAGAGGTGTAGAAACTTTAGGTCTGCATGTAATCAAGAATTTAATGACCATATTTTTCTTGAATGCTGCTAGTTAGACTTTGTAAGTCCTGATACTACTGCAGTGCTGCCTTAGGTATCAGTTTAATTAGAAATCCCCTTTTGAAAAGTATGGAGGTGGGATTGGGAGTCCAGAACAGATTCTGTTTTCAGTGTAATTTGCAAGGTGATAGGCAGTGACTTGAAACACCTGAACTATAAAAAAAGCAAGCTTAGATGAAGTGAGAGTATGATGCTTCACGTATGGAAGCTGTGCAGCATTTCAGTGAGTGGACGTTTATGTTGTAGGTAGGCATTTTAAAAGCTAAATTAGAGATACGTGTCCTGTATATCTCTTTCCATGTCTGTATAGTTTTAAAATATTTATCCTTTTGAGAGCAGGAAGGGTATGGTTAAAAGCAAAGCATGTTACTGACATTTGCTGGCTGCTGTTGGCATTAGTCATGTAATACATATAATGGGAATCCTGTTGAGTAGGAAGAGATGGAAATGTATGTTAAATAGATATAAATAGAATTTTTGCTAGTTGGGGCATTTAAAAATAACAAATGATGCCTAAGTAATAAAACTAATGAATCAGATTGTTTTCAGCTGTTTGACTGGCTGTCTAAACTTCTTCACAACTTTGCAGAAATGTTTTTGATTTCATTATTTGTATGTAAATAAATTTATTTTCTTTACCTCAAGGGTTTAGTTTGCAAATTTGTGAAAGAAAAATGTTATGTTTTACACTTTAATTTGGTCGTTATTATCTCTGCTGTTTTCACTGTGATTGGAAGTATAGGAGAGCTGTTCTGTACAGTTTGAATAGACTGGCTGTTTCCTAAGAAGGCCTCAAGTATTTTGGGGAAAAAACAACACTGACAACTGTCTCTTACTGAGGTTGCTGTTTCACTTGTTTGTATTCTTTTCTATGGTAGTACAGACTTATTTTTTCTTCTTCTTGAGAAAAGTAGTAATTCCTGTTGCTATGGAATTCCTGTGCAACTTTCTTGTATCAGTTTATTCAACAAAACTACGTCAATATGCACCATTTCTTCCATGTGAGTTCATTGTTCAGTCATCATAGACACAGGAATATTTCTGTTTTCAGGGATACAGCATCAAAGAAAGTTTCTTCTGTGATCCATGTCTTCAGAATAAAGGAATTTTTTGTGGCATACTTTAACTTGCAGCAAAAGATCAAATACCCAGTGACATACAGAAAAAAATGAATAAATAAAAGTCGTCAGGAATAGAGAACAAAATATATTGGAGGAGAAAACCACCTCAAATGGTCACAGTGGTCTCTAAGGGAAGCTCTGCCATCTCTTCTGATAACCGAAGTATTTCAGTTAACTGAGACCAACTCTTCCTTCTTTAACCGTGTAATTACGCAATCACCAGATGGCAGTGTTATACATAATCTTGCCAGATCCTTTTTGTGGGTATGAAGTCCCTCTCTGATTTCTTCATTGTTACACAATGGATTTTATGCAGAAATCCCACAATACAAACATAAAAATGTTTGTAATAATTTCTTTTTTCTTAGTAGAGGATATTAAACAGAGGACATCTTTGATTCATTTTATGTTTCTTCCCCTAATAGTCTGATTATATGAAATATGGTAATGCTTACTCAAAAGCCAAGGCTTTTGAAGTGTCCCTGTAAAGATTTAACAAGTACTCCATGTTGTTAATTGAAAAGCACTTAAATGTCATCTTCTTTTAAAATAGCATTTGTCTGCTGTAAAATTTTCTGTTTGGGTGAATTTGATCTTTCACATGGCAACATAAGGAGTAGGGCTGGTGGGGACTGCTAGCGCCAATGGTTATGCATCTCTCCCTGAATCATGGTGTCTGCTTGAAGCAATCAGAATATCTCTTGAATTCATCTGCTGTCTGGCAAGCTTCTTTTATCTTTTTAATTTGTATTCTTCAATTTTCACTTGCATACTAACTGTTCTTTTTTGGATATATACTTCTGTGAACTTCTGAGTTTCACTGTCTTGCACACTTAATGTATTTGTATATGTTAGTTTGCATTGCTTTTCCTTTCCAGCCTGTCTCTGTGCGAGGATGCCTCACACAATAGCATTTACTGCTGGGAAGATTTTGAACATCTAACTGCTTCAGGCAGTGAAAAATTATACTGTCTTTTTGAGGGCCTCCGCACCATTCTCTATTGATAAAAATTTTATTTTTTCATCATCTAATACCTAAGCCTCATTGCTGCAATGAAAGCCCTGGTTTGGCTTTCAACAACACTTTTAATATGTGGTTTATCTATCCTTTTCTTCATTGTGAAGGTTAGCTAGAGCTCAACGAATACTAAATCCAAAACACAGCATTGTACCAGCTACTGAGAAGAAATTATTCCAGCCAAAACCAGGGCATCATCCTAGACTGACTGTGAACATCTTGTATGGGAGTGCTGAATGGAGTCTTCTGTGTCCATTCCATTTGGCAGGAATTTTTCCACCAGAACTTTTAAATAGCAAAGTAATTGATCAGAGTATTTTTATTTGAAAATATTTCTCCAGTATTGTGTTGACTTTTTGAAGCATTGTGACTTGGGACAGAATGCAGATCTAGGAATGTATTTTTTGGAGTTGTTTACTTAAAATAACAAAAACCTCCAGCTGTCTTCTGGAAATATGAGCAATATGAAGCAAATGGCATCTACAGGTTCACTTTCTGTTTATTCTGAACATACTGTACATTTCATATTTAGTGCTGAATTTAAATCCATTCATAGATCACATTCATATTATCAAATAACTTTTTTCCCCTCTGTACCTTGCTTCTCCATTTTAACATATTTTTCCCTCTCCTATTGTACCATTACAGAACATCGTGTAGTAACTGAAGACATACCCTTTTGTCAAATTTGTCAAAATAGGACAGCAAATTTGAAACTGCTGGCGGATGGACAGAGTAGTGCATAGAATCCTATGAGCAAAAGCTCCTCAAACACAACAACTTAACCTGCTCTTTGTCAGATTTTTCATTTAAAATTAGCAATTACATATCACTAATTTCTAAAGCTTTTTGTGATTACAAACAACTTGAACCGATATTCTTTATGCCTTGTCAAACTATATTTAAAACCAAATTGAACTTAAATACCTTACTCTTAGAAGAAGGAAAATTTGAAGAATCCCCATATTGGCATAGGATTAAGTATTTCTCCAAAATAAACTTGAGGACTTAAGTTTTCCATTTTTATACTGTTTGAATACGGGAGTTCCCTTGCTCTTGATTAATATTTTTCAACAAAAATATTTTTTTTTAATTATTTCATCTTTGTTTGCAACTTGTAGTTATTGTCAAAATATGTATTAAGTACCAGTATTAATTTGTAAGACTTAAATGTAAATCTGCAAAATCAGACAATATGCAAAAAAATCACTTTATCCAAATCTTTTCACCTAATTTCCATTTGGTGTATGATTGTATACATGTGTGCAAAATCTTAAAACATATGAAAGACCATGTTTCCAAGGAGGTAGTTACATGCAGGCAAAGACCACTATTAATCTTTCATTTTCAAACAGTTATTTCAATATATACAATTCTGTTACATAGACGTTTCCTGTTATAATTTATTGGTTGATACATACTCGCAGAACATTAACAGGGCATTCAGACTGTCATAGACATTATAAATGTGATCTGAACTTTATAAAATTTTCAAAGCAGGGTGGATTCTGTTGTAAATGTGATTAATAATTCTTTGAATATTCTATATGCAGCTGACAGCTACATTGCGAAACTTCGCTGACTTAGCTCCAGCCAGACGCCTGCTGATGCACAGCGGTGTGGTCTCAGAGCTCTGCGTGGCGCTAGAGCAGCGTACGGATGATAAGGATGTATGCACCTATATTGTCAGGATATTCAGGTATGTATAGAACATGGTGCTGTTTCTGTGTGCGGTCAGGTCAGTGTTACTGCTTCAAGTGACCTCAGAGAGGGCAGGATCAAGCACTGAAATTGGAAGATTTACATTTAATTGTGTTTTTTTAAAAGCTCTGTGTAGTTAATGATTTTGTATGATAATTGTGTCTTTATTCGTACTGATAAATTTAATTGTACCCATACAGACTTGGATTCATTGTCTCTGTGAAAAATATTCTGTTGTATTGTATCATTGATCCCACAGGTTCTGATTGAGGTTTTTTAAGTACCATCTCTTCTTTTTTAAAGCTGCATAAATTAATAAGTATTAATCCTATTTTAGACCATGCTTTTAAGAAATGAATGAGAGAAATTACACAAGCCTAAGTTATATTGGGAACTGTGTATTGTGAAATAAAATACAAAAGAGAGAAAATATGACCAGTGTTCATTGTTTTGAGCTGTCACAGAGTGTTTGAGGAGATTAATCTGTGGGATCATGGCTTGAGTGTGCAGATGGAAGTGCTGAAAGAATCTGAGTTTTATAAGCAGCTCAGTGGCTGCTTCCCAAGATGTGCTTTTTAGAGGGAGATCAGTATGTGTGAATCACTCCGAAAGATCTTTTTTGCAGTCTCAGTAGTTTCTTAGTCAAAAATCTTTCAGTTACCATGCACCAGCTTGCAGTATCCAGTACTAAGTGGACTTGCAAACAGTTCAAGGATTTTGAAGAAGTTGTGAAATCAACTTCTGGTAATTTAAAGAGTTGGTTATAAGCACAATTTAAGAATGCTATTCTAGATGAAGTATTTGCCACTGCTCCTTTGCTATTGTATTGAGTCCCGTTGCCTGTGGCTCTGTGTTCATTGAGATTCTGCTGTGGACTGCTCTTCCTGTTCAGCCCCTCCAAATTACCCATCACATTCTCCTTGCTAGATGAGATGGGGTTGTACTTTGAAGAGCAGCTACCTAAGGGGTTGTCATGCCTTCCTCTCCACAGCTGAAAACAGGCAAATCTGGTCTTTTGCTGCTTGTGATGTAATTGAACATCAACACAGATATTTGCTGGTGACTACATGGGAATTAAGAGCATATCCTAGTTTGTTCTGTTGTTGCAGTATTTCTGGTATGACCAAAGCATGTCCAATTCTCTATTTTTGTAATTTTCAAGGTGAGCGGTGTAGGACTGAAGCAGCTGTTAGGGAATATGCAGAGATAAAATCATGACTGCAAGAAGGTGCATTCTCTCTGTTTGTTGGTGAGACATGTTGTGTTAGTGCTGCTCTACTAGACGTGCATTAGGAAGGGACCCTTTATTTCCTCTCCTGTCTGACTTCCCATGTCATCTTGAAATGACAATTCTCCCATTTAACACTAAGAAGTGCTAGCGTTAGCATACTGTGCCCATATGGCAAGCAGGTTAGGGAGCTCCTTATGTTTGCTTCTTCCTGTGACTCACTGTGGCAAGGATAGCTAGACTTATGCTGTGCTCTTATGTAACCGCTTATGCCTTTACCAGAACTCGGAGTATTGGCATTCATTTCATTTGTTTGAAAATGCAGCTCTGAAAGTCAAAAGCAGAGTGATTTTTAAAAAATCTTTTGTGGAAAAATGTGATTTCATTCATTTATATTTTGGTTTTGTACCTTTGTAGCAAACTTTCTTCCTACAATGACTTCTGTGCAGCTTTAGCAGACTGCTCCAGATGTTACATCTTATTTTTAGCCCTACTAAACAAACACCAGAAGCAGCAGGTCAGTTTTTTCATCTCTTGATTTTTATATATTAATCCTCTGATGTGCCTGTGTATTATTGTGTATAAGCTTGTTTTCAGTGACCTACTTTTATGCATTTAGCAAATAAAAATTTTAAATGGTTGACAGCATTTCTAAGTAGTAAATAATTCAAATGAAATCATTTAGATTAAAAATTCAAAGCAATACAGGGGACAGATAGTTGATTAAGTTGTCTACCCTTTGCATGTGTAGAAACAGTCCTTTGAGTGCTTAATTATTTTTCTAAGTTTTAAAAAATACTTTTAAAAGCAAATAATTCATTTGAATATTTAATAGTAGGAAATTGTTGGGATTTCTCCTACCCTTCTCCCCTGCAAAAGAAGTGTGAATTTTCCAGAGTTAAACAATTGGAAAGCAGAGGAAAAATTGTTCCTTGATAACTGTATGAGGTGTCAGAATCTCTCGCTGCTCTACCAGAGAAAACAGTATGCCTGGAATACCGCATTTGGGACATTCACCTAGGAACAGATGTTTAGAGTTTGTCAAAATGCCTTGTATTACAAAGTAAAACTATAGGAGTATACTTGCTACCAGCTTAATTAGAACTTCAGAGGTCAGGTGTTGCTGTATTGTCCTGCTGTATCAATAGTGATCTCTCCTACCTTTGCTGGAGCACCAGGCTCTGGATGTTTGGTGCAGGATCACAGTTTTAAAGATTGCCATGTTGCTAAGAGTGGAGTGTCCCATGCATGGCAAATTGCTCTCTCAGGTAACATTTAAGAAGAAAATAATTTTTGTGTCAAGCAATGATGTTCAAAGGTAGAACAAGGTTTCAAAACATAGAACATTAAATCACATTAAGTTTATTCTTAAAAGTAATGAACTTTTTTGGCTGCTCCAGCATCTAAACTAGTTTGAGGACTTTTAGCTATTATCTACAATTTGTCCCAAAGTTAGTAATTCCTGGAGAACAGTTGGAAGGAGATCTTTCGTGCTGCTATTGTTAGAGGCAGTTAATGAAGGTAACCAGATCAGCTGCACTGAACAGTCTATTCTTTACTTTGCCAAATGCAAAAATATTTTCTCCCTTTCCTGTTGCTGTTTACCTGCATCCCTGTTTTCTGTGTTAATACACGTGGAAGAGGAATAAAGATTAAGTTGTTTCTATTCTCCTAAATGTTTGTTGATGAATATTTCTGCAGCATATCTGAGTATTTTTAGGTTCGGGTTGCTCTTTCATTGTATAGTCTTCCAAGACATTTCAGTAAAACACTATGTAAATGTTGTGTAAATAATATGAGGAATATCAAATTATATTTTACTAGATCTATAGTTATTTTTCCTTGTGAGCACAGTATTAAAAACTCAGCAAATGATGGGACTGGGATTAAAGAGCTTAAATCAAGTAACATCTTCCTCTCAATCTTCATCTGTAATTTTAAGGGGAACTTTTCTAGGCTACTGAGATAATAGCTTTGTGTCATAATGAATTGTAGGTTCATATATAAATTCAAATTGTTTGTTGTCAGGTAGTGTTCAGAATTTAACTTCTCATTTGTCTACTTTATTAAGCAGTTCTAAGGTATGTCTTTCTTCACAAGATTAGTATTGCTTTTTGTGTTAAACTGTCAGTTGTTTTATCAAAATACAAATTAGTAAAGAAATAGTTTATCTTTAAAAAACTTAGTTATTATGTGATGATTATATATGCATTGTCTTCAAAATAATGATTCTTACTGCGGTGTTTAAACAAGCATGCAACTGTCAGTTGTCAGCTTAGTGAAGCCCTGCAGAAAAGGGACATAGATAACATAGTGTACCACTTTTTCTGTAGTATATAATAAACACTTGAGCTGTGAGGAGTGCATATGTTTTTCCTGAGGTGTAGTTGGCACTGCTAATCTTTCTTTTAAAAAGCTGACAGCTAGTGAGTTACAGTGTGAGTTGGTATGTGTTGAAAAGAAAACAAGTAATAGCAGTGTGAGTAAAATTGTCTGCTGTGGGAAGAAGCGAAGAGGTAGATAAATCAGTATTAACTCAAAGCATTAAAAATCCGTCAGACTAAGATCTGATAAGTTAAGAAAGGAAGTGTGTGTGTTCTCTAAATTTTCATGTTGCAAATTTTGTGGGATCAGGTTTTTTTGCTAGCAGTCATGGCAGCTAGAAACATGCTGGGGAAACTCCCCTGAGCTTTTAGACTTTCTCACGTTCTTTTGTAACTTTGACTTTAAAAATAAGCATTAAATATTGTGAAAATAAAAACGTGAGCACTGGAAGTAGGATTAATGACTTCCTCGCAGTCCACACACTGAATTCCACAACTGCCACCCAAATAGTTGCTGTTCTTTTCACCACACTGCAGTTTTAGCTCTTTTTTTCTCAGCTCGTTTTCTCTCTTGGGTAAAAGAGTCAGAAGGAATGGGAGAGTATTAATTTATCTCTGTGTGAAAGACTTTTGGGGAAATTGAGTTGGCAAGGCTTATTAAAATCCATGTGTCATAGTCTTAGGTAAGGAGAGGTGTTCAGAAGATTGGAAAAGCTGGATCTGCAAGATAGGACTGGGGAATTCAGCTGTGCTTTTCTACACGTTTGAAGTATATGTTCTGTTGGACTTCACTCGTGGTTGGTTTTGGAACTTACTTGTGTGGAGTAACAAAAAAGTCCTTGGTGGCTGCCACATGCCATGAAAGCTGTGAGAAATGTTCTTGTAGATATCTTGGAGGATGATTTTTGCATGCTTCTGTTTCTAGTCAGCATTATAGACTTTTGCCCATCTTCAGAAATTGTTTAACAAGATGCTGTTCCCCTTTCCCATATCATTATCATCTCTAAGTTCTTCAGATAATCTATATAAAGGATGACTTTCTCAGGCTGTGGTTAACTTCGTAAATCACAAGGAGGCTATGTTTTTGCGACAGGGAGATTGCCTAAACTTCTGTCAGTAAGTCAGGCATTACCTGAGCGTAGGTGGCCTTTTGGGGCCCTGCCAACTTCCATATAATCTTTTGTCAGGTTACAGTTAGGAGTCTGTTTTCAATCCGAAGTGCACAAGCACAGAGTATGATACTAAAATTTGCATAGAAGAAATCTTGTGCCTGTTGTATAGAGAAGTCCCATTATACTTTAATGCAGCCTACTTTTTAAATTGGGAAACATTTGTTAAGTAGCTGACATTACTGGATGCAGCAATTACCTATTCAGGAAAAGAATAATTCCACTAGGTCATTTGAAAGGTTCATGCAGCATACTGTGCATACTTGGCAATGATGAAAATCAGATGCCTAGAGAACAGTAAACACAGACCAACCATATATGATACTTTCTGTGTACACTTACTAAACCTCTTGCTCTTTCCAGTTTGGAAGCTTCCTCAGCCAGCTGTGGTTTTCTGTGTAGGAAATAAAACTCAGTTGACTTATTTTCCATTAAATTTTACAGTCTTCCCTCTACGCCATCTAAACTTCTAATATGTTGAATGTCCATTGGCAAGGAGTTGCCATAGCGACTACTCATTGCACAAATAATTACTTTTGCTTGGTTTGAATTTGGCCTTTATTGTCTTTACTTGATACTTCCTGGTTCTTGTATTGAAAAGTCAGTGAATATTTAATCCTATCATTCATTTCACACCACCCCTGACTTTCTAGACTTTTATCACAGCCTCTTTTCCAGGCTGAAGAGTCCTTGCTTACATCATCCTTTCTGGTATAGAGGCTATTCCATACCATTGTGCATCCGTGTTGTTTTTCTCAGAACTTTTTACAATCCTGATTCCTGTATTGGTTTTTTGAGATGAGGAAACCAGAACACGGCTGGCAATTGAGACGGGGCCATACAGTAGATTTGCATGCTTGCATAAGTTTATTTCCCAATAATTCCCAATAATTTATTTGCTTTCTTGACCTCCTGTGAGCATTACACCCTCATGAGCAATCTGTTGTTAACCCCAAGATTGCTCCCCAGGTTGGTTCAAAGGCTGTAGTTTTATACCTGAAGGTATGTCTGCTGTGTGTTTTTTCCACACGCATCATTTCATGTTTATTTGCATTTAAATTTCATCTGCTATTATATGGCCAGCTGACTACCAATCCTTCTTCTGCTCTTCAGCCTTCATCTTTGCTACTTTGAATATATTTATGTCATCAGCAAACTTGCGCATATCACTGCTGTCACCCACTTTTCCATGTTG
Source organism: Microhierax caerulescens (assembly GCA_035590215.1). Lineage (NCBI taxonomy): Eukaryota > Metazoa > Chordata > Aves > Falconiformes > Falconidae > Microhierax > Microhierax caerulescens. Next base: position 66,034,720 of record JAVJGJ010000059.1, on the reverse strand, counting down.
TTTATGGATAAGTTGAACACAACAGGTCCCAGCACAGAACCATATGGACTTCCACTGGTCATCTTCCACCATTGCAGGAGCTGCTAGTTTATCAGTCTTCCAGATTTCCTTCTGTAATCATTTTTCTATACCAGGACATTCTCCCTTACAGCATGACTTAGCATGACAGCTTATTTTCACGAGGATTTTAGTGAGTGACTTGGTCAAAGGTCTCCTGGAAAGCCACATGGATGGTATCAGATGGGTCGTCTTTGTGCATGTTTGTTGATCCCTTCAGATCCACTTAAGAATTGGGTAAGTCAGAACTTAGGAGTCTTAAAGCTCCCTGCATTTATCCAACTGTCCACTGATGTTATTCCTTTTTTTGTGGTCCCTTCTAATTTATCTGCTACAGACACCAGACTTGAATCTCACTTGGATCCTTTTCATGTTTGTTACCCTTCCAGTCCTTAGGCATCGAGGCAGTTTAGAGAAGTTGCACATCACTGTTAGTAATTAAGCGATGTAATTAATTAGTTTTTAGAACTCTGCAGTGATTATCCAGTCCTGGTGATTTGTTGCGGTTTGCTTTACCAGTTTGTTCCTTCAAGTTGCTTGCAATTACTTCAGTTTTGGACAGATCCTCTGATGGGTCTTTCCCAGAGAAGGCTGTAGCATTGAGATCTCCCCAGTCACTTTCACAGTGGGCATGAATCAATACAAAGAACTCATTTAGTTTCTCTGCAATGACATTTTCTTCTTTGAATGCTTCTGTTTTATCCTGGTCATCAACTAGTTCTCCAGATTCTGGCAGAATTCCTGGTCCTGATGTGTTTGAAAAGATTTGTTATTATTTTTGCATCTCTTGCATCAGCTAGTAGAACTGCGCTAATTTACAGTTATAATTTGTGTGCTGCTTTATCTGTTTGATTTAACAATCAGTTGTCAGAAACAATTTATTAAATGAAGAATAGACTGATGCTGGCTTGTCATCCTCTCTAAGGAAATGTCCGCATTTATTGGGTTCACTGTCCCTGAATCTGCCCAGCTTTCTTCCCAAATGCATCTACTAGGTAGTGGGTCCCAAATCAGTTTATGGTCTTCTGTGAGAAAGCAGGCTGCTGCTTGTGAGACCTTTTCTTGTTTCCCTCCAGGGGAGCCCACATTTCAGGGCTGTTGAATGTCCTTTTTGGGCTTAGTATTGCGGCAGTGGGGAAGTTGGCCACAGATGGGGTCTGTAAACGCAGAGAATTTTTCCACTTTGTTTCTGGCTTGGTTTATTAGGCAAAGGCTTATCTGAATGCAGTGACTGGCCTTCCTGGCTGTTTTTTTTGCCTGGCATGTGGAGAATTCTGTGATGATCTCCCAGGAACCCACTATCCGTATGTTTCAGTCAGTCATTTAATGTTAGTCATGTAATACCCTAAAGCAACCACAGACTCATAACAGTAGAGTCTTAATGCTGCAGCTGTGTTTAATTCAGATATACATGTTTGCCTCTTAAATGCTTTGAAAGTAGTATTGGTGCTCTGCTCAGTGACATCATAGTCCTATGAGATACCAAAAATTTTAAAATTATTTTTATTGGGGGTGGTGGTGCTGTGTTTCTGTATTGATACCTTGCCTCTGAAGAAATGGTCATCAGTGTTGGTGTTCAGTGTTCTTTGTGTTTCGTTTACTCACTTTACTTGCTTTTCCCCTCTGTGCTATCACTCGTTTGGACTGAGGACAGCTGTTGGTGTGACAACGTGATTCATCATGTCACAGAACTGACCTGGCTTCCAGTAACTAAAACTGAAAAAAAGAACCCCAGTCCTTTGCTGCGTTGTCACCTGCATTGCTTTCCAGTCTAGTTTGTTGAATAGCCACACAAATAGTTCCTTATTCTCAAATACTGAGGAAACAATATGGGGAGAGGAACCAAACTGTGGATGGAAAGGAGAGTGGGTGCTGTTCATGCCACCAGTTCTGCTGAAATGCTTGTCCAGGTTACCCTGTGAAGAACTTGCACAGATAATGTAGTTCTTTCCTCTTACATTCACAAATACATATTTTCAGTTATATTCCTCCTCCCTTTAGCCCAACATTATAATAATGTCTTAGACAATTTAAGAAAATCTATGAAGGGGATATGGTAATTGACTATTAAAGAACAAAAATGTAAGATTTTTGTCCTATGTTTGGTGTGTGCATATGCATATTCTTAACATTCATTCTCTCTGAATTAACATGTTTTTCAAGAAGACAGTATCCATTTTAGGATAAATATTCTGATGGCTCTGAAGGAATCTCACTGCTGATAAAACCGAATAACCTCAGAAAGTCACCATTTCCCTGCAGTGTGATTTCTGACATTATGCTGAGCTGAAAGTGTATTTGTATCTTCCTAATACATTGGTTATGATTTTTTCTTTTTTTTTTCTTTTTTTTTTTTTCTGAAAGAAAAAGCAAAAATAAGGACAGTGCAGAATATGCGATATGTACTCTATAAACAATCAAGAATGTAGAGCTTAAGAGTTTGTAGTCAGCTAGCCTTCATTGTCACATATCATATAGAAACCTGCAGTTCTGTTGTATCAAAAGATACAAGAGAGTGAATGTAATTAGTAGATAGGTAAACATTAGAATATCAAATTAAAAAAATAATAAAATATTACTCCTTGATGTGACAGACATTCACTAAAATATTTTGTCTTAGTTTTTGGTATTAATTTCTACAAAATATGCTGAAAGCTTGGGAACAGCTCTGAAAAGAGCTAAAGGGATGATTAGAGTTCAAAAATACCCCAACATTAAGCAAATTAATTTAGCAATGACAAGGGTCAGACCATTAGCAAGTTTCTTATTAATAGAATCTGCACAAGGAAGACATTTCTGTTATTAGACCGTCCTTTAATCTAGGAAAAAACGAGATAAGAAATAATGGCTGAAGCTGTACAAATTCAAACTAGTAGTAACAGTGAAACAGAACAAGGTTTTAAAATAAAAAGATTAGTCAGGATGAGTTTGGTACAGTGCTCTGGGTGATGCTCTGTTTGTGTTGAGAAAGGAATG
>JAVJGJ010000059.1:66003214-66031556 GCA_035590215.1 Microhierax caerulescens | reverse complement strand
CCTAGATCCCACCTATTGTGAGTGGAATGATTAGGTGTCAAAATCAAATGAGTATGTATGTAAAGATGTTGTGTAACTTCTCATGAAAACTGTATAAACCACCTAACTTTTCACTGAAAACTTTGGAGCTAGTTTGTCCGGTGCAAATTGGCTAGTTCCCCAACGTTGTACAAAATAAATACCTTTGCTGCTTAAAGACAAAATTCGTCTCTGAGCAGTTACTCTATGCTGTTTTGGCATCAAGAATAAAGATTTTAACCAGGGGGATCAGTAATCCTGCAAGCGATGTCATGGGGGATATGGTTTTCAACTTTTTTTTCAATTTGCCATTTCTGAAATGTTTTTTGTTAGAGAGTGTACCCTGCTTTTCATCAAATATTGTTCTGGTGACAGTGTGCTTGCTTTTCTTCATTACCTTTCCCAGATCTCCTGATGTTAACAGACCAACCTAAGGACATGAGTTCTTCATTGCTAAAAGTCACTAAGTGCAAATGAACCCTTTTCTGAAAAGTTTATTTAAACAGATCACATTTTGGAGTGTAGAAGTTACTGGGTAGGGCCCTGTGGCATGTGATACACAGACATATAACTACATTCTTCTACTGGCCTTTCCTTTTCCTCAAATGCATCCATATTTGTGGGAAAGGAGGTTCCCTCTTTACTGACAAAAGTACTCCCTGCTTTCACTGTGGCAAAGCTCCTCCTCTCTTTTCAGGTCCCTCAGTCAAGAACTTATTCATTTGCTTTTGAGACTTCCAGGCTATTCTACACCCCGCCCCACCACTCCTCCTTTTTTCTTCTTTAAATTAAGTTTCATTTTGAATCAGTTGTTATTTCTGGGTTTGACCAGGAACTTTCACAGCCAGAATATCATTTCAAGATAAATCCTTACAGTATTTGGAAGAGATTAGCTCTAGGGTGACATAGCTGCTGTTATTTTGTCCATAAGTAGACTATCAGACCCTGCAAAGAAAACTCCCAGATTTTCTTTCCAAATTACATAACAAAGCAGAAGTACAAATTTGGAAACAAAGTGTAAGTTAGATTTGAATGAGCAGCAGTTCATACTGCTGGACAGGTGGTAGAATTTTGACTACCTCCATTGAAGTTTGTGTAACATGGAAAGCACGTTTCATTTATAGCTGGAGATTCAATAGGAACTCAGCTGCTGGCATTTGAATTTTTGTTTCATAGTACCCCTCCCCTTCTGAGGGTCTAGATACCAAACAGACTAACAACAGGTACTTGGCCAACATGTTCAAGTTCTAGAAGGGACTGCTTCCCTTATTTATCTCATCTCAGAAATTACTGACCTAATTTGCTTTCCTATTCTACTGAGAAGTAAACCTGTACTATTTGAACCGCTGTTCATCGAGCTTTACATTGAAAGGCAGGTACACTTTGATTGCCAAGATAAACTGCTGTCAAGTTCTGTGACTCAGCAAGTACATTGGGTACCTTTGCTACTAGGACAGTGCAAGGAAAAGATTTCTAGAGTAGATAAGCAAAGAAATCTTTAATATCAGTGGTCGAATGTGTATGTTCCTGTTGTCAGAAAAATAAAGAGTTAAATGGTGATGGAACATGTGGTGCCATTACTGCTTTAAAAACAAATATAACGGTGTCTTCACAGATTGGAAGCAAAGAAAAAAAACCAGTTCTCTTTCTCAAGCTTTTCTTGATGTGTTTCTTCTTTGTTTACGTAAGTGAAGCCGTGTAGTTTCATATATAATCTTCCAATCAGGTTTGGGTACACTCTCTGGACAGCATGTCTCACATGAGTGTCTAGTTATAAAAAGATTAAATAACTTTGCTGTAATTCCTGTCTTTAATTTATCTTTAGTGTCATACATGGTAAACCCTCCATATGATATAAATTTATCTGATAATTTAATTTTTCTGTAAGTGTGCAGAAATGTCTGAAATTCCACATGCAGTTGACAGTCCAAACATTTGGAAATGCATAATAATCTCATTTATTATACTGATTTTTTTGTTATGTACAGAAAGGCTCATGGGCCTTGTACAGGTTTAGTCTTGTAAGCAGTTTCAAAATGCCATTTGTCTTTACGTGTTTTCTCTTCACACAGCACTTCTAAGCTCGTGTTTCTTACTCTTGCAGTGCTTACCCCATAAGCATTTAAAAAAAATATAGCCAAAAATAATACAAAAACTTGAGTATTATACTACTCAGGAGAAGTTGTACCAGCTTTTCTCTTTTGCTCTGCTAGTTAAATTTTCACTGGAAAATAATGAAACTTTGGTAATGTGCTATTAAATCCGGATGTGCTTAGCTAAAAAGAAGTGGTTTATAAGTTTGTTTTGCTAGCCTGTAGGTGGAAAGCACAGTTGAGATCACTGTGCTCAAAATATCAGTTGATTGCTGTACCGTACCTGTTTGTCTGGTGGCTGATTGGGTAGAGCTGTTGCTGGGCTGATACTGTTTTGACCAGAATTAGAAAGTCAATATAAACGAGTCAAACAAGACTGCCTGCTTTTTTTTTCAGTTCTCTTTTCTGATTCATCAGTTGTTTGCTTCTAATTCTTGCAGACTTTGTGAATTGGGTGTTGTGCCAGCAAAGGTGAAAGCAAGCTCTTAGTGGTTAGTCCATAAGAATGCTCATAAAAATCTGTCTTGATGACATTTAGATGCTAGCAAAAATATCGCGCCTAGTTAAAAAGAAGGGGAAGTGGGTCCTGCGGACCCACATGGACACAAGAACCTATTCCTCACTTAGGATACTGCCCTGCCTGCTTCTCATATTCAGGGATAGCATTCATCTTCTTGACCTGAAGAGGATGGTATTGCCAATGTCTTGTGGCAGAGGCTTAAGACCTGAAAACTTACTGATGAAGGCATATATGAAAGGATTCACTGCTTATACATCTTTTTTTCCTTCAGTATTAGTACAATGTACTTTAACAAGTTGGATTGTGCCTGGTTCAATTACGTTAATACCAGGGAGGATTAGCATATCTGAGATTATAATTACTATATTTAAAGAAAAACAGCATGTAAATTGTTTAGCAAAATTCTAGGTTAGTGCAAGTACAGCAGTTTAGCAGCTAAGGGTAGATGGCTGTGCTGTACTTGAGGAAATTCTGTTATTTTACATGTACTGTTAAGATAAAGCTATGGACTTTTCTTTCTGGAAATGAGTATGTTTTGATGCAAGTGACAGAGGCAATTGTTTTAATTAGTTTATACCTGGGTTAGTTCAGGCTTTAGGAATTTATTTTTTTCTTCTTCCATACAGGTGGGTAAAAAAAAGATGTGGATGTTGGTGAATGACATTCAGTTAGGATCCACTAGTCTTGCCAAAAAAGAGAAAGCTACTTCTCAGTATGTCCAAAATGAAACAATAAGGATATAGTTCTGTATCCTACAGAAGGATATAGAAAGTGTTTTAAGTGAGCAACTTGGTTAAATCCTAAGATTTATGGTAAGATACCATATAAAAATAGAAAGTAGGTCTCATTTAGCGATGATAAGAATAAGAGGGTAGCAAGCACATAAAATCAAAATCAGAAAAAAAACAAAGCACAAAATGAGATGCAACTAGAAAGTGACATAAAAAGAAACAATAAAACTTTCTATAGTACATTAATTGTGAGAAGACAATAAGGAAGTAATTGCTGCAGTGCTCAGATAATGAGAATTATTGACAGGTGCCACTGTGGATACTAAAGTGTGGAATGCGATTTTTTGCTTTTTTCTGAAAGGGTTAACTGTGATCAGTTGATTAATCTCTACTTCGACCTGAGTTCTTTTATCACTAACAAATGAGCTGAAGAATATATAAGTATCTTCAAACCAGTTAGGCCTGATGAAATTTACCCTTCAGTGCTTACAAAAGGTCAGAAGGGGTAATGTCTCTAGGATTCTTGGAAAAGTTATGTAGGATTGCAAGGTTGTAGGGCACCTGTCTTTAGAAGAAGAAAGAAGAGGAATTGAGGAAGAAGAGACCGATCAGTTTAGATTGCATTTCGGGTAAAACTTTAGAATAAACAATTCAGCTGTAAGCAATTGTACTTAACAAAGAAATGAGTAAGAGCTAACATGGATTTAACAGTTAACAAATAAAGGGGAAGCAGTTTAACCTCTACAATGAGTAATTTTGGCCACCACAACCGACACTTGCTTACTACTTGAAAGATTGGTAAGCTCTGGCATGTATGATTATTCTAGTTATATAAAGTGCTGTTTTAAGATGTTTTAAGATTACTGTGGGCTTGTTAAAAATAGATGACCTATACTAAGTATATGCCATTAGTAATTACCCCAGCGCTATGCTAGTTCTGTCAGATGTTTTTTATTTCTTCTGTAAACAGGATTATGAAAAATAGTAGCATAAAAAATTATTTCTAGATGCTGTATTTGGCATTCCTTCAGTTGTTCTGGACCCGCTATTAACTGAATTGTGAAGCAATTTAAGTATTATCTTCTTTTTAAGCAGCCAATAGCTTCTGATGTTCTCCATATAATATAATTTTTTTATTTCGTTGCAGGATTTGGTTATCCGTATCATCTTCGTTCTTGGTAATTTAACAGCAAAGAATGACCAGGCCCGTGAGCAATTTTTTAAAGAAAAAGGAAGCGTTAACACCTTGATATCATTATTCCAAACCTACCATAAACTTGATTTGGACACACAGAAATGGTACCGTGAAGGAAGAGAGGAAGGAAAAAACCACCCAAAACATCCTTCAGAAGCAGAAGATGTTCTGATAAAACTGATAAGAGTGTTGGCCAATCTCTCTATTCATCCCAGCATAGGAGCAGCTCTGGCAGCTGCCCATCGTGTTGTAGAATTACTTGTTATGGTACTAGGTAATAAAATCTATGTTGTGTTTGTTACCTTTTTTAAGTCTGTAAGGAGAGTTTAGGATTTTTCTGCTTGACCTTCTTAACTAGGTTGAGCCATAACTAAATCAGTTCCTTTGCTAAAATAACGGAGTCAATCTACTGATACTCATGAACTGGTTTATGTAGAAAGCCTGTTTGAGACAGTGGAAGCATTGCTGCTTTGGTACTGACTTTTCAGTGTCTGGGGAAAGATGTCATACAAGTGTTTAATTCCGTGATCAGATTTGCAGATATGATCATTAAGGATAAGAAAACAAATTTCATTTTAAATACATCTCGCTGAAAGTTCTTATATAAGGGAAGTCTATTATCAGGTGCAACACAGATGTGGTTGGTGGTAGGGTTTTTTTTAAGGTTTGGAGGTTTTGTGACTGTCCTGGATTAAGTACTCTTTTTGTTTCCTGCACCCATAACTTTCAGCTTTCTCAGAAAATTTCCTTTTATTTTTTCTTCTTTTTCAGAGTTTCAGCCTATATCTCTTTCAGGTGGAAGAGTGTTCCCTTTCCCTCCAGACAGAGGCTTAGGACTGCTCTTCCTTTACCACTTACTGATCCCTTTGTAAATCTAATTACAAGCTAGGATTGGGCAGTCTGTTCTCCCTGTAACAGAGTTTAGCAGTGACAAGATACATCTCAAAGAATTCAGTGTATTTTAGTGTGTGATGAGAACATTAAATATTAAGTAAAGACAATCAACCTGATTATATGCTGGTTTACCAGTCTTACCCACCAGCTGTGGGGAATTAGAGAAGGCAGACTCATAACTTCATCCATTCTGTCTTAAGGCCATGTAGGAGCTTCCAGGGTTGGAACTGTTTTAATCATTGTGTAAGTGCTTTTGAGCCTCCAAACTTCTCTCTGCCACACTCCCCATTTCTTGAGCACTGTATAAGTTAGTTTACTACAAAATGTCCTCTCTCTCCCTATGAACTAACCCCTCATTACTTTCTTTACTCTTGGTTTCTGAGGCCAGAAACCTCAGATAAATTGGTATACACAACTCTGACTTGCTGGTGTAATTTTACACTGGCTAACATTCTGTCAGGAACTCTTAAGAGAGAGACTCTTTCAAATATTGTTGAAGAAATATTTTTTTGGTTTTGTTTTGGTTTATTTTTCATGGTACCTGACATTTCAGTGTAACTCCTTGGTATTTCTCTGTGTCTATCACACAGGCCTATTTCTGCATGTGGATTCTACTCAGTTCCATCTTAAATCAGCAAATAGGATCTGTAAAATGTCTAACTAGATTTTAAACCATGTTGCCTAAGTCACAATGATTTCTATAGATGAAGAGTTGGAAAGAGTGACTTTGTATTGATGTTTTTGGATCAGCTGTGCCTGTTAGCTTCTGCCACATTACTGAAAAACAGAATAGTTGTCTGTAACAGTGGCCATGTAAGCTATGATTCAGTTTGCTTCTGAGATACAGTGCACTGCTAAGTTAGACTCATGTGCGTGTGTGTATCTACATATGCATGTTTGTGGCATTTTTTACTCAGAATACAAATCAGTTGATGACTGTGAGGAGTTGGTAATCAATGCTGCAACAACAATCAACAATTTATCCTACTACAAAGTGAAGAGTTCTGCTGTTCAAGACAAGAAGCTACACATTGCTGAAAGTAAGGACTTTTAAACTAGTACTTTTTGTATGGCTTTTTGAAAGTGGAAATGTTTTGACACTATAGAAAAAAAGACACTGATAGTGTTTTGTGGTGTCATATTGCAAGAGTATAAAGTTCACGGGGCTAAATTCTTCCCATCATTTCTTATTCTTTTAGAACATAATTCTGTGACTTGTGTGAAAATACTTAGGTTATTAACAAAACCCCTTCTTTTCCTCCCCAAAGGATTTTGTCATATTTTTTTTCTGTTTAGCAATTTTTGCTAGACTTGTTAAATCCACGAGCCTGAGCCAAAATAATCAAGTTGCTTTTTACTTCTAATCAGAGTATGGTAAGAGTTCTTTTCTTCTTAGTACCTTCTAAACCTGCAAAATCTGATTTATATCTGTTTCTGATTTATAAATCCATTGGCAGTACAGGAGTGTTGTGATTCTCTCCCCTCTGACAGTATGGACAAGTCATAATTTAATGATGTGTAGGAACTGCATCTGAGTTCTGGGACTCATAGTGTTGATGTTATACAAAAGGTAGAGTGTCTTATGTCTTGCTTACCTTTCTTTCTAAATAGACAAGACGTGGGGGAGAGATCAGGTAGAATGAGGAATAGGAAAAAGTATTCTGGCAGTTGACCTAGTGCCCTGACTGGCAGACATCGTATTCTCTCTAGGTAACAGTTCTGTTGTTCTGTCACGAGTCATTTCATCACCCATAAGCCAGATGCCTCTTATTGCTAGTCGGAGAATGTGGAAACAAATGACTTCTCTGCCTGTCCCATTCGCTCACCCTCTCGTGTTTTTATTGTTAGTATGTGGAAATCAGTCCCATCACCTTTCCTCTGCTTGTATCGGGGAGATAGAAAACCTTTTGATGGAAGACCAGCAGGCTTCCTTCTCCAGGAGACATTTTGAGAATACTTGCTGTTTGACACAAGTGGTGGATCCCAAAGGAAAAAAATAATCATTCCAGATGTCTCTTTAAAACAAGTCCAAGACATGTTCAGTATTGCAACACTCAAAGACTGAAGTAATGGGAAGGAAGCCAACCTCTTCCCAGTACTTTTTTCTCTCGCTTTTCTGTGGTAGAAGGATTAAGGGTTGACTGATTTGAGTCCTTTATTTGATGGACTGATTTCAGTGGTTCACTTCATACTCACAGAAGACTTACAAATATAACTTCTGTAACATTTCCCCTTTGCTGTGCACCAAACCCCTAGATGATGGTAGCTCTTCCTAGGAAATGCTGAAGGTCTCATTCTGCAGGCTGAAGCTACACGCTAATCGTATGTGAAACTGCTAAGCAGGAAAGTAGCAAGAAAGTAAATGCTTCAGACCAGGGGCAATGTTAAGAAGCTGTTCAGAGAAAATTTGTTTGCTTGTTATAGCAGCACTGAGAAAAAATAGAGCTAATGTCTCCTAAAAAATTATTTTCTGACATCCTACAGTAAGGCCATCTGTTCAGGATGTATATCAATTCTCTTACATATTACAACATTTTTTTTCTTCTTTGTCCTCCTGGATTTTCATATGAGCCCACTCAAAACTGTATAGCGAAATTGGCTCCCATTATTACAACTGCGCTTAGGCTGTCTCCATAACTCCTCATTTGTTCCTTTGCATTTAGCCCCATATTGGAGCTCTTTGTCTCGTCTTCAAAGCTCTACAGTCTACACAATTTAGCTCTTGTTCTACTGTCAGCTCACTCCCTTCACTGCAACCAGACAGATAGATGACTGTTCCCATTTATTACATTTATTGCTGTTGCTACTTGCATTCTGATATTTATTGGTAGGAAGCCAAACACGTTTGTGGTACACAAGTAATTGTTTTTATTTCATTTCTTTTCAAACCAATAGTGCTTTTAAAGCTGTTAATGAGCAACAATATGGATGGAGTTGTGGAGGCTGTCAGAGTCTTTGGCAATCTTTCCCAGTATCATGAGATCTGTGACTTCATCATACAGAAAAAGAGTGAGTTACTTTTGCATTTGTAGGAGTCCTGTTTTTAAATGTCCATAGTGTTAAAAAACAAAGATTGTTAATAAGCTCTGTCACTTAAAGGGCAGAAGCAATCTTCTCTGATGTTTTGCAAATTAAGCAAATGTTAGAATCCAGTAGTAGTTGTTATATACACCATTTTATTTGTTTCATTAAAATGGAAATATTGGAGTAGGAAAAATATGCCATGGTGCCTTCACAAAGGTAAATACTACAGAAAGTCTGATTTTCCTAATGATTATAATTTTTTAATTTCCCTTCACTCCTTCAGTTTTTCAGATCCTACAGGTTAGTAGCGGTATGATATAAAACGAAAATCCAACTAAATTCTTATTTAGGTTCATAATCACAGATTTTTGTTTCCCATATTTGACAGCTTGTTAGCACTTTGTAATAATGAATTTAAGACATTTGACTGCCTCAATGAAGAAACCTCCCATCTGCCTCTGGGTGAAGTAGGATTCAAGTCTTCTCAAGTCCTTTTGCTTTGGGTGTCTAAATAGCTTTTGGAAAAACAGCAACTCCTTGCTATCCATAGAAGATGTGTCATAAGTTTAGTAAAACACCAGTTCACTGTAAATTTTTTTGTATCTACGTGTCAGTGCTGAAAATGAGTTGATACGTCACAACATACAACCCCTTCTTTCAAGGGTGGATGGATCACTGCTTTTGGAGGAGAAGGTATCTTCAAAGGGAGAACTGACACTTGGTAGCTGGTTGCTGATGAGCTGTCAGTAAAAAGACTGAGTTTTCCATCTGGGAGAAACTGTGGTGTTGATGTGTAAAGCTCAGGAAGAGCTGAGAGGCTGCCTTGCCTCTCCATTAGGCAACACTGACTCCCTCGCTGGGGTCCCCTTCCACCACAGCCTACCGAGTGCAGTGTCAGCGAGTGCTGTGAGATGCTGCACAGCCAGCGTCTGCTTCTTGCCTGTCTCCCGCAGGAGCCCCAGGCTGCAGCAGTTCCAGCTGGACTTGGTGCAGTCTGGGGCAACCCTGCTGCTCATGGAGGTAAGAACTTCCCTCTCTGAATGCCAAATGTCGAATCCTAGCAGTTTCTGCTAACCTTGTAATTGAAAGGAGGCTGATACTTCTAAGAAATAAGCTGTAATTCAGTTTGGTCAACTTAATCTCTTCTGCTTGGATTCTCACGTTACTTTGGTGTATTTTTATAACTAGAATTTTGTATGTGTTGATTTGAAGAAAACCGGTGTTCTAATGGCTGTTACTCTGGCCTAAGCCTACTCTACAAACATCACAGGAATATGCTACAAGGTTAAATTTTTGGGTAGGGTATCCTGCATTTAACTACTTTCGAAGTATACACATTTAGTATGTTATGATGCCACTTGTAGGATAAGTCCATCTTCCCAGTAATACTGTTTGCTTCTTTATAATCCAGTATACAAGTTCATGATTGCTTTGCTTGATGCCAAGAACCAAGACATCTGTTTTTCTGCCTGTGGAGTTCTGCTCAATCTCACAGTAGATAAGAACAACCGAGCTCTTCTGATGGAAGAAGGAGGAATTGGAAAGTAAGTTCCTGATTATGCTTATGAAAAAGACAATTTTGAGTAGTTTGGCCAGAGTTTCAATCAGATTATTTTTCACTAGGGTAAATAACTTGTAATAAGGATACATATTTAACAGATATTCAGCATATAATGTTCTTCGAGAGCCTTTCATATTCTTTCATATGTTTTTTGCAAAAGCACCAGAGTGGTTTAGCCTAGTGCAGAGCCAAACCCCACAGAATAGCCTCTCAGAGATCCTCCCGATAGATACAGCAGAGGAGAGTACCATCCAGCAAAGCAGCTAAGGCATGGCTTTGCAGTAGCTGCTTATGCTGGACTTAACTGGATCCTATGTGGACTACAGTTAATAGGCACCACTAATGTGTATGTGTTGTGTGAAGATTACTTCAGGAACTGATATGCCATATAATCGATCTCTTGCAATTTTTGTAACTACTTAGTACTGTAGGGAAAACTATCTGATGTAGCCACGCTCACCAGAGAATAGCTCCTGAGTCTCCTCTCCCTGAGAGTTCAAATTTAAGGCACTTGTATTGTAAGCAGCATTAGATCTTGAAAAACCACTCTGGAAGCAACACTTGTGGCTTTGATCTTCAGATAATAGCGGAACCAGCTTAATTGGAGCAACATGAAAGATCATGTTCGTATGCTTGTAAAGCAGTTGACACAACCCACATTTATGAAACAATATGCCTAGCTTTGAAATGCTTTCCTGTTCACACATCATATAATTACTTTTTTATACAATGTAAACAATGCATAGTCTGCTAATCCTTCCTTCCCATGTTCCAGTTAACTTACAAAATATAAAGCTGAAAAAGGAGAATAAAAATAAGTTACAGGCAAATTGAATAAATGTGAGAAATTTCTATTATGTAGAATATAGAATTTTCTGTATCTGAAAATCTGTGGAGAAGGAAGGAAAAACGGTAACAGTGTGGAATACACATAGGAAATTTGGAAGTGATTGTTGAGGAGGTCACCCTGACTGTGCCAAACCAGCTCTGTGGATTTTTGGAAATGAGGTTATTGTACCAATATGTAGTGGCCCTACTAAAACATGGAATTAGTCTCATCAGAGGGTTAAATTTAAAAAAAATTAGGGCAAGTTCTTTTGGCTTTTCATGAGTTGCTGCCCACTCTTTCACAAAAGTTGCTGTCTTCAGAGAGGGGAGAAAAGGGATTTGGTTGCTTTTCAATTACTGCTATTTTCAGCCATACCTGAGTGTAATCCTGCATTCCCTTTACTAATCACCAGATTATAAATCTCACAGTGAAGTAGAGAGGTGAGGGAAAGGGGGATTTCCATAGGGTTGGAGAAGAAAACAGCAGTGAGGAATTACTATTATTGGTCACTAGGGCCAGCAGGTGAAAAACTTTACTGCTGCTGCTCCAGGACTTGCTGCTGTTTGGTAATGGGAACTCGGGATAGCTGCTGTATGTATGTAAGCTGGTGCAGGCAGAAAAGTTATAGCTTAATTTCAGAGTCCTCCTTACAATCCAGCCTGCATTTGGTATCTGCAAGGAAGTGAGATTAGAAGAAAGGTCAAGAACCTTATGGTCCTTCATAAAACTGGCATTTCTGAGAGGATTCCTTTGGGAGTGCAGGCTAAGGAAATACAAGAAGGGGCGAGAGCTGCAAAGTACTCAGACTTCACTGAACGTAAAATATACTTCTGTGAGTGATGGAAATAGCAAATTCCTTTTGATTTGTGTTCTGGTCAGATCCTCTGATATGTAATAAACTGGATATTCTGCCTGAAGCTTTTTCTGCATTCATACCATCTTTTCCAGATGAATTCTTAGTGCCTGATAAGGTTTGGCTTGCATTGCAATCTCTGCAGTAGTGGTAGCCACACGTTTGGGACAGCCACAGATTGTCATGAAATTTGATGGAATTTTAGTATCTTGGAGATGGTTACATTTGTGATGTATGTGATTGAAATTGGTCAGTTGGGTTAAAAAGTTAAAGGGGATGGACAGACACAGGCAGGCATACACAGGTATGTTCACATCCTTAGGGAACTAGACTAAATAAAAGGGGAGAAGTTACTGAGGAAGAAAGTAGCATCTTAAGTTTATTAACATAGAATTTTCTTGCGAACTTTCATGGGGTGTGCATATGTTTCTAGACTGCCAGACTTTGATGGGTTCAGAAGAAAACTATGTGGAGCAAAACGCTGTTTTTGTTTGGTACTGACAGGTTAGTTGACTGTTTACAAGACTTTGGGCCAGCAGACTGGCAGCTGGCTTCTTTGATCTGCAAAACGCTGTGGAACTACAGTGAAAACATCACAAGTGCAGCCTCATGCTTTGGGGAAGATACTGACAAGTTGCTGGTGCTGCTTACATCACTCTTAGGTGAGATTCGTAATCTTGGTCTCTTTTCCTTAATGAAATAGAAGGCGCAAA
Source organism: Microhierax caerulescens (assembly GCA_035590215.1). Taxonomy (NCBI): domain Eukaryota; kingdom Metazoa; phylum Chordata; class Aves; order Falconiformes; family Falconidae; genus Microhierax; species Microhierax caerulescens. The sequence continues at coordinate 66,019,125 of JAVJGJ010000059.1, read as the reverse complement.
ATCAAAGCAGTATTAGTTTGGGTGGGAAGTCTGTCTCACAGCTTTAAGGGGTTGGCTGGTGTAGACTACCCAGCAGCGCAGTGGTCTATTGCCATTCAGCACATTCCCTCAGATCTTACGGACTGCCAAGGTGGAATTGGCTACTGTCACTCCCCACTCTAGTTTGTCTAGTTAGCATGCCGCTGATGCTTTTCACCAGCTGCCTTTTTGCCTGCTTGAGCCAACTATCCCGTAGCCCTTCAGTGCAAAACATACTTTTCACTGGATGTGGGCCCTTCTGGCCTCCAAGGTCACTTGACATTGACAGGCACTGACAGGAGCAGGGGCTCAGCTGTGATGCCCCTGGGTGCTGCCGAGCACGAGCACGCACGGGGCAGCCTGGGCAGTACGGCTTCCCCTCAGCCGGAGGGCTGTGTGGTGCAACGGCCTGAGCTTGCCTGCTTGTGACAAGAGTCCCTTGGCCGCCCTTCTGTTCTCATTGTGACCACCTTGTGGGCAAGGACAACAACCTGACAATTTCTCATCTGCTCCCTAAAGCTAGGGAGGGCGTGCTCCTCCACAAATACAGGCTGGAAGGTGCCTATAAGTGAATGTTGAGACCCTGATTCACTTACCCAGTTGGATCTTTGCAAACACTTTCATCTTTGCTCCAGATTTTACAGAGGTTAATTGCTATGTAATGGTCCTGTAGTCGCTATATGTGATTTTTCCTCCTTTGTTTTATGAGTAGTGCTTTGGTTATGGTTTCATTTTGAGTAGATCAGTCGCAACTATCTTTTAAAAAAATCTTTAAAATGTAAATGAAATTGAAGCAAACTTTAATTAATTTTGATTTGGTTTTAATTGAAAATTTACCAAGTATGTATGCTTGCTGTGGAGAAGGCTTTATGTTAATGAGACCCAGACAGAAAGTAAGATTGCCATGGCCTCTTTTTCTTTTCAGACAATCAGAAAAGCGGGTGGATTTGTGAGGCTTTTTTTCCAGTTACAGCAGAATTACTGTTAATTCATTGTTGTAATCATTCCTTGCATTGCATTCCTTGCTATGATAAAGCATACCTTAATGTGAGCAGTAACGCCATATATTTCTCTGAAAATACTTGGTGTTCCAAGATCAGTAGTGCACTTTTTAACATTCTGCAACAGAACTACAAACTTTATAGCCAGAATCATGCTTGAATTTTTTGGCATGCAGCAAGGTATACGTATCTTTGTTTTGGAACACTCTTATCCAGCAATTAATTTGACTGCAGAATCCAGGGTGGGTAGTAACTGGAACTCTCATTAACTAGTGCAGCTTTTGCAAACTGGAAGGTCATGTACAATTACAATTGCAGTTACAATTGCAATTGTAATGCAACTGTAGTAACAATTAATTAAAAATAGGTCAGAATTAAATTGGAAGACTAGTCTTTCTTCACACTGTAGTCAGAAGAGTAGCTGTAGAAAAAGCACATCTTATTCATTGGATCTGGTTCCTCTGTGTGTTAAAAGCCAGAAAATTTTAGTAGTGACAGCTGGTTAATATTTTCCTACATCTTCCTCCCCCCATTGTATCCAGTAACAGCCTTGAACCGTCATTGCTCTGATTCTATCATTCAGGAAGCAGGAGGCAACCGCTGACAGTCAGTGGACTGTACTTAAGCATCAGCACGCCCTCAGGAAGCAGAAAAAGCGGAGCATGGCACAGCAGACACGTCACTTCACCTGCTGTGCTTGGCCTCCTCCCCTTTATTTTTCTTTCCCCTACCTGGCACAAGATGACAAAAGATACGAGGGAGCCAAAAGGGAGTGGAAATAGCCTGAAAAGATGTTGGGCCTGAAAAAGGCTGGACAAAAGGCACCATTTGTTTGTCTTATTCCCTGCCTGATCCCAGCAGCCTGAGATGTGGTGGCACTGCTTTCCAACAGCACTGTCATTTGCCTTCTTTCAGCTGCTCTTGAGTTTCATGTCACTTTATTGGCTCAGAGCTTCTGTTTCCAGGCTCCTGGCAGCAGCCTTGCCTTGCTCTGGTCCCTCAGGAGCAGCAGTGGAGATGAGCCTCTGACTTGAGAAGGTTGTGTTTGGTCATTCAGTGAAATCTCCTTTCGCCCTCCCTTTTCCCAGCCTTTTCTTCTGCTCACCTTTACCTCCGCTATCATTTTGAGGATGCTATTTTGGAATCTCAGTACACGTGAACTCTCACGTGGCATGACACTAGCTGCCAGGGCTCCTGGCCCCTCTCTTGCCAGGGTTAGAGGGGTGGCTAGCCCTTGCAGACTAGAGTCTGTACGCTAGTTTTCAGCTTCCCCCACAACGTGCAGACCCAGTGTGCTTGTCTTGTTCCTGGGCTTGCAGCCAGTTCATATGCTGTTTGGCCAGTACCCAATTTTGCTGCTTTTGAGGAGGGTCATGGGAAAATTAAATTATCTGAGGATGCACAGCTTGCCTGTGGGACACTGATCCTTGCTGATCCCCGGTATTACTCACATTCTGCTTTAGCAAATTTACTGTTTTGGTTTAACACTTCAGCTTTTCAACTGGTTCTGACCCTTGTTCTTGTAGGCTGGAATTCCCAACCTCAGCGAATCCATAAACATTCTGTCAACTTCTGGGAAGCACAGAAATGTTTCTTGCATTGTGAGATAGTTCATTTGGGTAGAAGAATAATTTCAGCAGTAGGCAAAGCAATTCCCCCTGAAAATAAAAACTATAATCCCTTATCTTCCTCTTCACAGGGTCTCTCACTTCTCTGCTGCTGAGATTAATTTTAGGTATGTTGGGCTACTGTGCCATTGATAACAACAAGAGCTAATGGGCACAAGTTGCAATAATAAAAATTCCAATTAAATACTAGGAAAAGAAGTTTCCACTATGGCAGGGGTCAAGCACTGGAACAGACTGCCCAGAAAGGCTGTGGAATCTCCATCCTCAGAGATGTTCAGCACTCAACAGAACATGGATCAGAGCAACCTGATAATGGTGGCTCTGCTCCAGAGATCCTGTCCAACCTAAGTTACCTTATGATACCATCCAATATAGATCTGATGTCTGAGGCTGGATTTTATCTGTTGAGAGGGTTTCTTCCTGCAGAGATATGACATGCCTTTCTTCTTGAAAGAATGGGGGGGGTGTTCTCTTTGTTTCATTACAGAAAGCCTCTAAATGACATCTTCTCTTTATGCAGAATCCCATTTGGAATCTACCTCACACTCAGCACCTCTTTAATTTTGATAATTTAGAAACACTGTTGTGGCATAGAAGTATTGTTTGCAGTTTCTGGTAACTTTCTAGGAAATGGAGCCCATCTCCATGCAAAAGTGATGTCATCTCTTCTGTTACAGCTGTGGCAGCTCAGGCCATATGCCCAGCAAATGGACCTTGGCATTCTTTCAAATGGGGATAGTTGCTGTTTAAGTGTCTCTTTTTCTACACAAAGTTTGATTCAGAATGTGTGTAACTGAAGTTTCTCTTCAGCTCCAAGTTGTCTTTTACCTGCTGTGAATGTGCAGTAAGATCCCTTACAGAATAACAGATTGAGACTCTGGTGCTCCTCCATAGTCTAGGACAAAGATAAGTCACACTGCCCGTTGGGTGCAGGATTGTATCTTCATTTTAGGTCCATTTATGGTCTAAAGGCTGTCAGATCTCCTTCTGTTAAAACTGTATGAAAACGCTTGTTCAGAGTTACCACTTGTCTGTAGATTCCTGATTCAGGAGCATGCTTCTGATTGCACACTGACTTCTTTTTTCTGCAAGGGTTTGTTTCTTTGCCACATCTAGTGCCAGGCAAAATGTAGGGGGAATGGCGAGTGATGACTTCCTTTCATTCCTAACAGTGTGTGTCTCTATTAGGAGTGTTCTATTATTTTATTTATGAAGTTTGTAAGGAAGGGAGGGTGTTAGTAATACAATAACTAGTGTGGTTCAAGTTCAAGTATCAAGTATGATACTAGATACAGTTTGAAAGAGTCTTTGTGAACCACGTTAGCAGAGCAGTTTGTGCCAGGAAAAACCCAGTTGCAGTTAGATGACTCGGTTACTTACATTAGCAAAATTGTGTGGGTAATGTTAAAACCCAAGCAGTTTCCAGGCTGACAGTCACAGTAAATGCTTGACCTTAAGACATGGTTTAGCTACACCTGTGAGGTGTGAAAATAAAGGAACCTGCCTGCAATACTCTTTTTACTGTTTTACTGACCTTAACATCCTTTATTTTCAATTAAATCTAAGTCACTCAGACAGTGATGCTTAGTTTGTCTTAAACACTGAGTTGTTTTCAAGCAATCAACATACACAACTGGTAAGTTGTACAGGCTGTGGTTGTGAAATACATAGTTGGGTATGTTTTTATTCGGAACTGATGTATGATATTTTCCTTGATTACAGATGAAGAGCTAGAATTGGATTACAGCCTCGACAGAGATTTAAGGGACTACCAGAAACTATATTGGGAAAGAGAGTTCAAACCTGTGGCAGAAAAACTTCTTGATAGAATTCAAAGCCATCACTCCTTTCTTCCAACTGTGACCATTACTCCATTTTAATATTTTGATCGGGGGGGGTTTGGTGGGTGTTTGTGTGTGTGTGGTGTACATTGTACAGCTTTATATTTCCAACATACCTGTACATTGCCACCAGTAAACATGCTGGAGAGCTTAGCGATTTAATTTTTACAAAGTCAGTAAAACTTGGCATTTATACGCTGGATACTACCTTTTGAGAAGCTTGTATGAAAATTTTGCATGTGTAATTACTTTTTTCCAATATATTTGAGCTGATCAAACAGCTGTTCAGTGTGATTTGTCTATTAATTGCAAAGTTTCTTGGCTAGGAAAATGAAACGAAACTACTTGCTGAACTTCTCCTTTTTGAAAGGTAAATTACCACTGAGTACCTGGACCCCTACGGTACCAAAAATGCTGTGCACTGTAAAAGAATGTTACATGTTACAGGAGCCACGTCTTACCTACAGCCTTTGACATGCTTTTATGTTATAAGAAATTCTGTGACAGAGTAACCTAATGTGGTCAGGGCATTCTGCTGTGCTGTGTCATAAGCTTCACTCTTCACATTGGAAGCTGTCAATGGTCAGGGGGCAAGTTGCTCCCCTTTCCTTGGAGATTCCCCTTTTCTTTACCCAGTACTGTGTGGCTGGGGTATCCCAGCTCCTGCCTTGATGCTGTGGGGTACAGGTCCAGCTGTGCTGGAAAGAGGCTCTTCTGAATTAGGACTTAGCACATCTTAGGGCAAAGCATCCATATCCCTGATGTAAAGGATGATCTTAGCTAGTCTGGTGCATTTTTCTTTCCGTTGTTCCCGTGTTCCCAGGAGCCACCTGTCTGCCTGTACTTCTGAGACCATCTTGGCCAGCTGCCTTCCCTGGGCTTGTGTCTCCGTCCGTGGAGCAAAAAAAGGCTCTACATCCTGCACGTTCCTTCTGACTGCTGCTGGCTTGTTCATTGCTGTTTTCATCCCTTCAGTGTGCAGAAGTCCCTGCTGTAGCCCATGGGTTGGCTCAGCAGGTGCACCGCTGGCCTCAAGCATTAACAGCCCAGTTGGCTACAGAATGCTCTACAGACCTGACCCATTTGTCTCTTTTCTGACCTCAGATTACGAAGAATAAACCGCTGTGCAGTGGCTGCCAGGCTCCTGGCTCCGATCCGAGGGTCAGCAGCTTTGCACTGTGCTGTGTGCAGCAGAAGAGCAAGTCTCCAACTTGGCAATCCTGTCGGAGAGGCTGGAAGAATTTGGTTTCCTGAGGCAACAATTCAGAGCTCCCCCAGTGGCACCGCTGTACCTTCAGCAGTGCCTGCACATCTGCTTCCAGGTGAGAAGATGAAGTGAGGAGCCTGGGAAGTAGAGCAGGAGTAGAAGGGCAGGGAAACATTTTTCCTGGGTTAGGTCCTCGCTTCTACTTTCTTGGGGACTTCTTTACTGTTGGTAGGGCAGGGGAGGGGGGATTTCACGGTCCATGTTTTGGGAGTGGTGAGGAGGAGACTTCAGTGAAGGTACTGAAATTTGCAACATTTCTTTTGTCCTGGTAACTCCAGTATTTCTTGTGACCAGCACGGCTCAGCCCCACAGCGAGTCACTTAGGGTGTGCGTGTGGCAGCCTCCATCACTGCAATCCGCAGGATTCAGTTTGGTTTGGCTCCAGTAGCAGCTCTGCTGAGCTCAGAAAGATCTCAGTTATCATTCCTTCTTTTGCCATTTTAATTTTAGCTGAAGTTAAGGAGATAAATGGCTTCAATGCCCCATTTGTCTCTTGAGAAAAATAATGAATTTGATTTTTGGGGGTGTTAGAGGGTAAGGGGTTGGTACTCCCCTGGGGGGAGGGAGCTACAGGCATTTGTTCCTGGCGTTTGCATCAAGGCAAAAGGCAGGCGGGCACCAGGCTGCGTAATGCGGGGTGGGATGCAGTGGGAGAGGCCTCGGGGCCAAGTCCTGTCAGCAGGTCTAATCAGGACTGACACGTGCTGAGTATCTGTCAGAAGGGAGCCTGAAGCTGATGCTTTCATAGAATAGTTTGGGTTGGAAGGGACCTTAAAGATCATCTAGCTCTAACCCCTGCCGTGTCCCACAGGCAGGGACACCCTCCACCAGACCAGGCTGCTCAAAGCTCCTTCCAGCCTGGCCCTGAACACTTGAGGCACAGGGATCCACAACCTCTCTGGGCAACCTGTGCCAGTGAAGTTTCTTCCCAATAGCTAATTAAATCTATCCTCTTTCGGTTTATAGCCATTCCCTCTTGTCCTGTCACGACGCGCCTTTGTAAAAAGTCCCTCGTCAGCTTTCTTGCGTGCCCCCTTTAGGTACTGGAAGGCTGCTATGAGGTGTCCCCGGAACCTTCTCTTCTCCAGGCTGAACAATCCCAACTCTCTCAGCCTTCACAGCAGAGGTGCTTCAGCCCTCTGACCATCTTCCTCACCCTCCTCTGGACCCAGTCCGTGTCCCTGTCCTTCTTTTGTTGGGGCCCCCAGGGCTGGATGCACTACCCAGGTGGGGTCTCAGGAGAGCAGTGTAGAGGGAGGGAATCGCCTCTCCCGACCTGCTGCCCACACTTCTCTAGGCACAGCCCAGGATACGGTTGGCTTTCTGGGCTGCGAGTGCACGTTGCTGGGTTGAGATTCTTTAACCAACACCTCTTCTTCTCACGCTGCTCTCAGTCCATTCCCCACCCAGCCCGTATCTGTGCTTGGGATTGCCCAAGTTTCACAAGGATGCCCAAGGTGGGTACGTAGGCAATTAACATTTGTTCCCAGAAAACGCCAGGGCCTAGAGCGCTGCGTAGCGTGTCCCGTAGCACAGGGTAGATTTGGGTATCCCACAGTGGAGCGCAAAGCTGGGGCAGCCACTGTGCGTGAGCTGAGCTGGCGTTCAGCAGTTGGCCTGAGCTGCTTCAGGAAGAGGCACGTTCAGACCAGACGTGCTGAGTTGAGCAGAGAGGGCGGCACAGGCCCCGGAGCACCTAACAGCAAAACCCAGCGGGAGCTGCACGGGCCCGTGTCTGTCTCTGAAAAAAACCTTGTGGGTAGCAGCCCCAAAATGCTGAACGTCTGTGTATTCGTATGGCATCTCCTCCCATCTGAGTAGTAAGATTGTTGTGGTCTTTGCCACAAACCTCCAGGAAGCAGCTCTGCTGCGACTTCAGGTGCCCATTCCTGCTCAGTGGCCACGTCCTTGGCCTCTGTCACGCTGTTCTTGTTTATCTGCGTTGGGGAGCGTGTGCACACACATGTGCGCACGGTTTTGAACTGAACCTCTGAAGACGACGGAAAGGTAAGAGCTGCTGGGGAGGGCTGTTAGTTGCTGCTCCTGGGGCAGACAGCTCTGCCGTGCTCCTCGAAGCACGGACTCAAATTCCCGTGTGGTTTTTTTGTTTGGTTTTTTTTCTTAATAGTGTCCTACCTGGGCCCACGCAGCAGCCAACCATTCGGTTTCCGTCGCTCGTGCTGGTGCACACCACCTCCTGTCATGTATGGCTTTTTGGACTGGATCCCCCATCGACAGGTTCCTTTGGGGTGAGCTGCCAGCACTGCTAGCGCCTGCGACAACGGAGCTGCACGAGATGTTGCTGCTGCACTTCACCGCCACGGGCTGAGGCTCTGCAGGAGCTGCCTGGGAGCTGACAGGGCTACAGCCCACGGCAAAGGGGGCCGCTCACGGCTGCCAGTGGCCGAGGCAGCTCCTGCCCTGGCATCACACACAGCTGCTGCTCTGTGCTGTGGTCACCGCTTCCATGGAGCATCTGGGGACTTAACCCTTTTCCTGTTTTTAAAGACAAACCCCGCTACCTTTGGTTGGCACCGTGCTTAACAGCCTTGCTTGTTCTCTTCTTCTTAGGGCCACAAACATCTCCGCATTTTTAATGGAAAATCCCCCCACGTTTTGGGGCCCTTTCTGCGCAGTAAGTAGCTTGGTGTGTATTTAGTACTTGATTGAAATGTATTTGATTGTCTGTGTGTTGGGGTTAGTGCTCCGTTTGGAAATGTCACCGCGCCAAACCACTGCCACGCACACCGCAGCGTTCGCTGCTTGCAAAGGGAGAGTGCGTGTGATGGGGGCGGCCAGTTCAGGCTTCTCAGAAAATCTGATGTGTACCTTTGACCCCCAAAAAGCAGCCCAAGAATGAGGGGCTGCAGAACCTCCATTTACAGACTGGAGAGACACTTCTGCGTGCTTAGGCACAGCATAGCGCTATGATATGCCTTAGACAGGAAAGTTTTGCTCTGGTTTTGGAACATTAAAAATCCTGTATTTTTAGTTAAGAGGAAACAGCAGATGCTTCCTGTTAGTCACAGTTTTTGACAGTTTATTAATCTTTCTCCCCTAGATCTTTTTAGATATTTTAGCTTCTTGGACTGTAAACTTAAAACTGTTCTCACAATGTTTCGTAGTAAGAGAAACCAGTCCGAGCCAACTGTGAACCAGGCCAGAACTCTTAATTCAATTCTACCTGTGGGCTTGGGAAAATCCATTTCTTTCCTGCCTTACAGATAAGGGTCCGACCTGCCTGTAAGGAGGTGGGAGTTCCTACACTTCAAACCGTTGCAGCCAGCTGTAGGAGCATGGCCAGGAGGGTTTGTCAGCCCCTTGTAGCAAATCCTGCTGCCCTTGACCTCTTGCCATAAATTCCTCAGCCTGACGGCACAGACCTGGCTGTGCCTCTGATGCCAGATATCCTTCTGGCACTAGCCTATGAAAATTAGCAGCATAATCTAGAACTAAGTTCACTACTGGAGGGGTTTAAAATTAGTTTAACTCTTAAAACAATATTTAGAGTCAGGTATTGAAAGTAAGTGATTATATAGACATGCAGTTGGAATCTGATCATATCACACCTGTGAGGAAAGAGAAAATGCAAGACCCGAGGGTGGAGGACTATGGGAACATAGGTGTTCCTACTGTAGTTTTAATGAAGACCTAAATCAATTTTTTAAACTTTAGTTTTCTCCCATCATTTTAGACTCAGTTGAAAAATAGGTGGTTTGTTGTTTGTCTGCTCAGTTGCTGTTTCAAACATTTTAAAATGGTCTTTGAACCAGGAAGTAAACCAGTAAGAACAGAAGCGTAAAGTTAAATGACACAAGAACACAAAGAGAAAAAGTTGTTACCTTTATTTAAAAAATACCAATAATACTGACAAATTTAAAAAGCAATTCACACTCATACAAAAGTATTCATGTGTTCTCCAAAACCTCGGTATATTAAATGTCAGCATTTTGATCACGTTTTGATTTACTAAAAATAGATGGGTTTAGCCTAGTTATTTAAGCAACTGCAACAATCAGTAAGACCAGCGTTGGGCATGTAATACAGTAGGCCTGTTTGGCAGTCTGGAACAACACTCCCACCCTTGTCCTAGCTCCTCCTTGAAAAACAGGACAAGAAGCTACTCGCCACTTCGCGCCATTAGATCTCTCAAAAGCTCTGAGGACTGAGTCCCCTTCTTTCGGTAGGAAGACCATTGCACTTTGGAGCTCACCAAATAATGCTGAACAAATGTCCTGTAGCATTTTAAGGCTAAACTATGTGAGAAAATCGACTGCTATCTTTCAAATATCAGTGTGGACAAAAGAGGTTTAGTTCTGATTAAAGAAGGAAATCTAAATAACAAGGCTTTTCTGAAACCACACACAATAAAGGCTCAGACAATAGCAGTGCTCACTTTCAGTTTTAGCTTAACTGGAACAGCCTGTGTCTGTTCACTCCACCAGCACAAATAGCAGCATCAAGATTTTCTAAAATTATTCTCGTAGGGAAAGCAAATGTCATCAAGTCCCACTTCTTTTCACGCTCCAGCTCCCGTAGTATTTGCCTTAACACAAGATCTATATATCTATCATTTGCTATATTGCCACAAGTTCATAGAGTGTCCCGTGCTGTCTAAAGCCAAAATACCATGAGCAGGCAGCACTTCTGCACAACCCTGTCTTTTCAACTGCCAAGTGGCAGCAGCGATATTCCACACACGGAAATAGCTGAAACTAAAGGAGTTATGGCACAATGGGCATCTTAACTTATAGCTACCGTTGGTCCTGAGGCTTCATCTCTTCCTCTGCCATACTGCAGCTGCAGAACATTCCAGCGTCGACAGGCAGCCAGAGACATCAGGTCATATAGCGAGTAATAGCTCTCAGAGCATAAAGTAGTTCGGCTTGCATCCGAGCTTCTACCAGAAGCAAATTTACATGGACCTTTGAGAAAGAAAAGAAGTTAGGCTTTAACAGCGTGCTCCGGTGAAAGGAAGGCTGTGGGGCTGTGGTCTGCGTGTGCAGCAGCAGTGGGAGAACACTTTGCGTTTCAGCTACCCAGGTCATTAGTTCTAGCTCTGAAACTTGCTGAGGGCAGAGAAACAGATGCTGTGCGCAGCGCTGGGTCAGAGGGAGGCTTAACCAGGGCCGGGTTCACAGGGAGAGGCAACTCATCCTTTAGGAGCCCAACTGGTTTAACTGGGAAACACAAGCTTTCAAGCACAGAAGCCCTTCTTCAGCAGCAGACTATATGCAGCTTAAACATAATTGTTCAAGTTTTGCTTAATTAAGTGAATCAAAGGCAAAAGGGCGGTTGGTACCTGCGGAGCAGAGGGGGCTGTTGGCAAAGGAAGAGGTGATAAGGGCGTTTGCCCCTGTGGGATAGAGAGAGACACATCGGTAATTATCACCTGAACAACATGGTGTAGTTAGCCGAGGTGAAGCGCAAGAAAAATCGTAAAATGCCATAAAACTATTATCTTTATTGAGCCAGAGGTGTTCAGTAGCTACCGGAGGTAAGAATTCTAGTTCCCCAGCTCACCTCCTCAATGTCTTTACTGTATTTCTTTGAGGATTAGATCAGAAGCCATGTGGGGGAGGGAGTGAGAAGTATTCTCTCACTGACAGCAGGTTGGCTCTGAATTTGTTCTGGCGTGTAGCGGCTGTGTGGATTAATTCACATGATTTCCACGAGGATGGGTGGTGATTGCATTCAGTGACACACACAAGTACAGTCCCTGGGGTTTGATGGCTATGGAGATGCAAAGTTTTGGGCTTTAAAGAAAGATTTGTGTGCTTGAAAAGCTTGTCTCTATCAGTTAGTCTAACCAAAACAAACAAACGCAGTATTTTAGTTGAACAACCTTACATCGCTGTAGCTATAGCACCCCTGTTGTAACTGGGCATCTCTGTTTTCACAAGGAGTTTAGCAAGAAATTGAGCCTCTGAGATACGAACAGCGATTAAAGCACATTTATGTTTCAGCACTGTATCAGCATCCATTCTAAGTGAGGCCTAGAACTATTTTTCCAGAAAAAAAAAAAAAAAAAGTGGAGGACATGAACTTGATGGAGTAGACATCTGAGAGTTAGCAGCAAGAGACACTACTGGGAGGTGCAATTCAGACCATAACCCAGCAGCAGGAATTCAGGCTTTAACACGAAGCAACCGTTTTGGGGCCACTGCGCTAAAAATGACTGCAGGACTGCAAAGACCTTGGGCCAGCCAGCAAGCTCTAGCTCTGAGGCCGGTGCGTGGATCCCACCACTTCCCTGCCTCCCTGGGGCACAGGCAGCACCAACCGACAGCAGAGGAGAAAGCTGCAGTTGAGGTGAAGCTCAACCATTGACATGCTGAACCTCCCCACGCCGTTCGGAGCTTGCTCGGTCCATGTCAGCTGTTAGTAGCAACATGTGGTAGGAAATGAAAAATTGTTTCAGCCTGGGAAGCACGGCACCTCCTAATGAATTATCTGACCGTGAGCGGAACCCCAGTAACATCAGCTAAAGCTTCAACGGCTGGCTTGGTAGCTGTGGCAAACGTATCCCTCAGCACACATGCAAACTGTACCTTCTCAGAGTGTTCAAACTGCCTCCAGAAGCTATCATACATTCTTTTTGTGGTCTTTTCAGGAGTGCAAACCACAGTCTTGATATAAACTTTAAAGCTACGATCCAACAGCTGATTAATTTCACCATAGTCATAATCATCGTATCTGTTTGGAATGGAAAGAAAAACAGTCATTTTCATGAGCCAGTTATTTCACTTGCATTGTTTCTAAGTTCCTACGGCAAAACAAATTATTGTGTAATTTGTACCACTACTGGCCCTCCCCCATTAACAAAAATACGTTTAAAAATACACGCACGTTTGCTTAATAAACACTTTTGCTTCACCTCAAGAAAGAAACCCAAAAGCTAGCGCTGCAAGTCTGACACGTTTGGAACAGAAGCAGTAAAACTGACCTTATCCCAAACATACAATGAATATAGTTCCAAATAGCTCGTCTTAGCATTGAGGTATCCACATCCTTGTGCGTGGCCATTGTGTTGTAAGTCAGATTATAAGCAATGTGAAACTTCTCATCAAGTAGTTGTCCCACATCTGGGTAAAGACGATTAACCAAGGAATAGCCGTGGTCTTCCCAGGAATAATCCTTAGAATAAAGAAAAATGCAGAATGGAGCATTTCAGAAAAGAGCTCGTGAAGACCTAGCGCTCAGCACAACTTCTCTCAGGGCAGGTAATCGGGGGAGGGGCTCATCTGCTTGCTGTGGGCTGCCTCATCCACGGGGCAGGAAGTTACAGCACAGCCACCTCCAGGTCTGGTGCTTGGCACAACAAACAGACGGCGCACTAAGCCTCCTGACAGAGACTCCATCCTTGTTACCTGAACACGAAAGGTGGGCACGTGCATTCCGTGTCTGGAGAAGTCTTTGTAGCCATAGCTGGTATCCTCAAAGTGACGAGACACATCTCTCGTTGCTGCCGATTCTTCATCTTCTGTTAATTTCAAGCAGAATTTCACATTATTTCAGTTAGAACAAAACTAGCAGAACTCTTGCAGAAGAACGGGAGTCCGTGCATTTTAAATAAACACACAGTTTCACTGGACTACCTATATTACAATTCTTTGATACAGCTCTGTGTGACTACAACTATGTTTTTTTAGAGGCAACTCCACAAAAAACACCCAGATTCTAGACAAACATCTTGTTCTCCCTTCTTTTGTGTACCAGTCTTCACCCCACCCCCTAAGTCTAGGGGACACTTTGATCCTAACTCAAGGGATGTGTAAAAAATGTCAAGGGAAAATCTGTTTTGGAACAGAGCTTATTAGATTATTAACGATTCCACTTCTGTGGGAAATTTCTATTAAACATAATATTGGTCAGTGAGTGTTAGGGTGTGTTTGAGAGAGGCTGCAAATCTTGGCACTGCTTTGCTTTGAAGTGTTCCTAGAAGAAAACAAGGCACCCCTAATCTTGATCCCTTCAAAGAAATGGTAATGTTTTTGAGACAGCCGATAACACTCCTTTTGCTTTTGTGGTAGAATATCTTCAAGTGATTTGGAAAAGTCTAAATAAATATATATACATACTACATCTGTTTTACCTGAAGAACACACGAACATGCTTTCTCTCTTCTCTCTTTCAAAACGTGTAGCCATCTCTTCTTGGCTGGCTTCCTCTTCATCTCTGCACTCCTGCAGCTGCTTCATTTTCTCCATAAGAGCTTCAACTTCACAGACGGACTCTGTAGACTTGAAAAGGAGAGCAAAACATTTCATTTCCATGTAACAAGAACTGACAACGATGGCAGAAATTGTTAAACCAGAAAATTTAAACACAACTTATGTTCTTCGTTTACATCTTTAAATACTGATTTTTTGAGAAGCACAGTGCTTGAAAGAAATCTGTACTGACCCAATGGTTCACATTTAGTCATCATCTTTTCTCAGTTTGATCCCTAGTATTTTTAGCATATCTTGGGAATCGCAGCTTTTTGGAACAAGTAGTTCTCACATTAAAGTAGTTTCTCTTACTTAATCTAAATGTTTAACAACTGAAAAAACAAGGAGTTGTAACAGAAATTCTGATAGAGGAAGTAACCACAATTTACTACCCAACTGTATTTTTCTACTTCTCTGCTCAGCGAGAAGAAACATATTGAAGGAAAAAGGAAGAGTGAGTGTTAGTGCAGATTTAACGAAGCCTCAAAGGAATGCTAGCGCAAGATAACCTTATTTCACAAGAACTGTTTTAACACCACAACGCACTATTAATTCAGTATCTGGTCTTGTAAAAATCCATCAGCACAAAGCAAAATAAAGTTATCTTTAACGTACACACTTCTGCCCCTTTCCTCTCTGCCTCTTGCAGCTTGCTCCTTCGGAGAACCAGCAAACTCCATCAAACAAAATTTAAATGCCACTTACACCATTGCAGTAAAGCCTCACAGGCAGGGAACCTGCACTGAAAATACCCCGTTATCACTGTTCTTAAACCAACACTCAGTTCATATCATGCTTTTCAGTAAGTGGAAGCAAGTACACATCAGTGAGCGTAGCTGCTGCAGGCAGCAAATACTGTTTTAGAGACAGAGTCAGAAAACTGTGAATGTTCTGTTGTGTGCTGCATCACAAACACCCCAAGGCAACAAAGTCTAGTACTGGAACCAAAGGAAAAGCCACCTTTCCACAGCACCCATGAAGCTCAGGACACGTATCATGAACTAGCCGAGACCAGCAGTTGCCTCGGTTCACCTCTATGAAGGACAAGAGACCAGAAATATAGACAATTGAGACATTGTATCCTTGTCTCTCCCTTTGTAGCTTCCCTCAGTTTACCAGTGTCCTTTCAGCTTCTCCTAAATGTATCTTTTACACTAGTCAGCCCTCACCTGGATTAGGCTCATCAATCCCACTCCCTGCACAAAAAGCGACAGGCACTCTCCATGCATTAACCTTACAAAGAAAACTACTACTGTTGAAAGAGATTGTTCAGACAGACACTTACTGGAATACTTCCAGTTGGGCTGGCATGGATTTCGTCCACCCCATGGTAACCATTTGTAATATCGCAGATGCAATAGTTACTGACGGAAGGGGGCCTAAAGGTGTGACCCCCTTCACAGTCGATCTCGGGGCTGATCCCACAACCAAACGTGAAAGAAGCAAGGGAGTGGTAGTGTGTAAGGAGAACGACCGCATGGATCAGCTCTGCCAGGGACCAGCTGTTCTCTTCAGTCTTCAGAAGTTGCTTTAAAAATAATGCAAGACAAAAGAATTAAAGTCATTCAGATGATCCCACCTTAAATGCAGTTTATCAGCACATTTCTTTACCGGATAAAATTGTTTTTCCAGTGTCCACACTTGATTCCTAACCCTCTGCTGCCATTAGCATGCTCAGTGTTCTGTCACACACTGCCACGGTGACCTGCCAGCCACAGCCTCGTATAGTTAAGCCACAAAGAACATGACTTCTCTCCCCTCTCTGCCCCTCAGCTATTGAATCACAGATACAGAATCAGAGAATCATTTAGGTTGGAAAAGATTTTTAAGATCATCAAGTCCAACTGTTAACCCAGCACTGCCAAGTCACTAAACCATGTCCCTAAGCACCACATCTACACATTTTTTTAAACACCTCCAGGGATGGTGATTCCACCACCTCC
>JAVJGJ010000059.1:65942381-65982672 GCA_035590215.1 Microhierax caerulescens | reverse complement strand
GACCTGTTATAAGTTAAGGAGATAATACCAGATATGCCATTTTCATATCAGATCTGTTTCTTTGACTTTTATACACAAAGACAAACCCATGAAGACCTCTGCTTGAGGAGAATCATGGTGAGGGTGCCACCATGACCAACAGATGAATCAGGTATTTCTTGTCAGTTTTGTCAATTATTATTGGCATTTTGTTTAAATTCAGACAACACACTACTCTTCATACAGAAGAATATTCTTCCCTATTTGAGAAGATGCAGCTAAGACATTTTGACCAGAATATGTTTATTGGCCCTTGCTTTCTAAAACAGAGGAACTGAAAAAAAGCACTGCTTTCCTGCTAGACACAAATCCTAAAAGATCTATCTTGTCTCCTACTCTGCAATCAACACCATTTCCTACAGTGCCTTTTCCTATTATGAGCCTTGCATTAATATTGTTTCTTTCTCTTATTGTAAGTTAAAAGGACACCAACACCTGCCTAGGGGGTACAGCAGGGACCAGAAGCCCCCTGCCCATTGGGAGCCAACCCTGCCCTGTGACCAGCCATCACACTTACAGCCATCACCTGCTTTGACAAGCTCCAGAGCAGGTGCAGCAAGCTGCAATGCCACTACCAACATGTGCTTCAATGACATTGTACATGTTAATGCAGCACAATTTCTGCATCCTTATAAATCCTGGATTTCTCCAAAGCTTGGAGAACTCCCTCAAGGCCCCTGGGACAAGCTGTCCTACCACCAAAGTGCCTGCAGGACCACCTTCTTACTGTCCTACCCACACTGCCACCTTGGTGCTCTTCCACTGGCCACGGAGGCTTTGGGTCCCTGCAGAACAATTATGAAATCACAGGGAGATTTCTGCAACTGAGCTGCTTGGGATCTCAGGGATTTTCTGGGCTTTGCAACACCCTGTCTGCAGTGGTGTGATGTCCGAACAGTGGAACTGTTAATACCTTCCCCCAGCTACCTTCCCAAAAGCATATTTGCTAGGAGGACTAAGTCAAAACAGAAGTGAAACCAACTCTAGCACTTTCTGCTCAAATACTGTTAAGTGCCTTTATTTGTTTTTTAAAAAAGTTAACCACAATATTGGAACGTAGCCTTATAACCACTGTTCATTAACAATCATAATTTTAAATCAACCACTTGCTATTGTGAGAGAGGAAAGGCTACCTACTGTTGTTGGACCACCCTGACTACATACCATACAGCATTTTAATATACTACATGATACTTCAAAAGTCCTGGGAAAGGCCAGTACTGTATGTGTAGCCCCTCAGATTCAAACATGCTGAAACCACACACAGAATACATAGAGCAGATGTGCTGCAGAAGACACAGTGCTCCCAGATTTCCATAGCAGAATCACTATTTTGCAATCAAGCTAGCATTAAAGCCCGATTTGTACTGATTTTCAAATGTAAAGTAAATAAAGTACAAGTAAATAAGTAAGAATCCACACATACCATACTAAACACACACATTTTACTAAGACAGTAATAAAATCGGGATAATGTCCTTAAATAATAGGTTTGGTGTTTATAGTTGACATTTGAGCTTATAGATCTGCTTTACTGGATACAAAGCTATAGCATTCAAACACCTTCTCATTTTGTCAGTAAAGCTACAAATCTATACCTACCTGTCTGTCACCAGCATGGCAACTGCCCTCTAACTGCTCAGCAGGGATTCCAAGTCAGCAAAATAATGCAGCAAATGAAAACTTGTGCAGAACTGGACATTTTCACTACAGATGAAGATGCAACAATGATCATTGAAGCCTGTACACTAACTAGCAAGACCTCTGCTTCATTTGCCAACATAGCTGTTTTACTAACAACAACTGAAAGGATGATTTCTCCTTATCAGGATGAGTTTGTCATCTTCCTGAGAAGTCCTCCTCTTAAAAGAAACTACCACAAAAACAATTCATTCTATTATCTTTGAAATATACAAGATAAATTTTGTAAGAGTAATGAATGATTTGTAACTTAATGTGAAACGTGACTTTACAGGGACCATCACACTCTTCTGAAGTTGGTAAGGCTGAGGCTAAATCAAGTTTGGATTTCAGCCAACAAGGGCCTGAGACCAACTCCTAGAGCTGTAGAAAATCGGGAATTATTTAGCAAAGCATAGGTCTGGAGTTGTCAAGGATCACTGCACGATGACTAAAACAAGACCAGGATGAGTCCAGAACAAATCATTTTGGTAAGCTGAGAAATGGGTCTCAAAGCGAAACTGGAGCCAGGACCTGCATTAGGTTTTCAACCAGCGAAGACTGGCAGGACAGAATTCAGGCATTGGGCTAGGGAAAGAGAGAGGACTCCTGAGGATCATCTATCTAGATTTATCTAGATATCTAGATATATCTAGATTTAAACTTAGGCCTCGTGGGAGTAGTTTTCCAAAGGCAAGGTGACTGCATGTCCACAAGCCAGCAGAGTTCAGAGCTTGCACTAACCAGGATCCAGAAAGATTCAGCTGTGGCAAATGAGAGAGGTTCCTGGACCCCTCTTGTTGCTTCCAAGAGGCTGACTCTCTGCTCTGTAAGAAAAAATAAATAAACCCCTGTGTCCCTGAATTCATATTGCAATATCATCTATATTCTTTCTTCCACATGTAAGAACCACGTTTTCTACACACATTCATTCTCAGAGCTATAGAAGATTCATGCAGCACTGTCCTGCATTAATTATTTTGCTGAAATACAATCAAGGCATTGCTGGAAGGGAATGTTTTATACTAGGGTCGCTTGAGACTCGAGGTTGCTTCTGGCAGCACATTACCCTGGCTCAGGAAAATGGTCTTGGACAAGCAACCAAAATTCATTGTCTGACCACACCTAAGCTGACCTGAACAGGAAAGATAACTCCCATATAAACTTGTACAGCAAATATGTTAGGAGTGGAAGACTTTGCCCTGTTTCACGTGATACAGCAACTTAACAAATTCTCCTAACGGCTCTGAACCTTTCTTAAACACAGCTGCTCTGAGGGGCAGAGGGAAGAAGAAAGTAGCTAGAGGTAAGCTGGGGAGCTGGTTCGCAGGGAGAGACTCAATAAAAGAAACCACGGGACAGGGGCTGCACATTCCTGGATGGGAATGTGTGCATAGTCCAGGTGGCCAGCATACATGATGTTAAATGAACACATTTTGAAAAAACGTGAAAAGTAACAGGCAGTGCATCCAGAACACAGCTGGCTCATTGGGCACTGCCTGTTACCTCCGAAGTATTGCATATACAATAGGTCTGAACCTGCCCCACACATATCAGACGCCTGGGTGTATGTGTGCAGCTGTCATTTCACAGAGCTACCAGAAGCCCCAAATGACCAAATGACTTTTTTTTCACTTGTCTACACAACCTTCCAGAGGGGAGGGGAGGGCAGGGCAGAAATAGGAATGTGTGTGGGTAATGACAGCACTATTTATGGGATCCTAAAAACAGACTAACTCTCTGCACGCGTAACTCACTGATGAAACAAAAACAACACAACTGACTGCTCTGCCTCATAACAAGACAGATATTCACATAAAACAAAACATACATTTAGATTTTTGGCTCAATATTCTTGTCTCTGAATTGTTGCTCTACATACCAACAAATGATCCTTTGTTTTAAGAAAGCCTTACCAGCCACAAGTTTCCCAACAGAGGGACACTACATCCTCAAGCACTGACAGGCCTGTCTGGTAATAAGCAACCAGCATGTATGGGATAGATGGCACAAATCCAGGGCTGAGTATAGAGGAATCACAAGAATACTCTCCAAGAGAGAGGGTAAGTTAAGAAGGAATCTGGATACAAGAGTGACAGAAAGGTACTGGCCAGTTATCCTACAACCCTGCTATGCTGCCTTGCCTGCCAGCTTGTTGACATTTATATGGCTATTAAAAAGACAGAACAGCCACAAACAAGTCACTACGCAAAACTTTTTATTTTCTAAAAGTACAATGCTAAGGAACATTGGACACAGAGGTGTCCAAACCAGTCTCAAAGCAATCAGCTTCAAGTTGAGAGTTACTGGCTAAAAATTCTCAGTCCACAGTAGTGGAAAACACACTTAATCCCAAGCACCTAGAGCATGGGAAGGACTGTAGCCTATTTAAAAGTCAGGAATATCATCAAAAGCTGCAGTAGAAACAAAAGTCTGAACTTGGCAAGTAAATGCCTTTTCCACTCCTTTCTAGAACAAACTCCCTTGATGGAAGTTGCCTATTTTAAAGTAATTTAATTTTGCATTTGAGTATGCTACTAACTATTAACTGAGCTATGCATGGTTAAAACATTATTTAATACAAAATGCAAGAACATAATAACTGTTAGGGTTTTTTACTGAACAGTTTGTTGACAGAATAGAGCAACAACACTTTACATTATAGTTTTCAAATTGTAAATAAAACCTCTAAAAGCAGATTTATTTCATGTTTTCTCTGTACACTAGCAAAGTATCAACTAAATGTTAATGGCATTTATCCTGCTATTTTGGTCACCATCAGATTTGAAGGAATACAGCTGCATCCATTTTTCCCATATGTTTTATACAATCTCTCCCTAAATATGTTTTCCTCCTCTCCTCACACAAAACTTCCACCAACTGTTGGAGAAGCTATGCAACTGCTAATGTGAACTTCCTGATCAGATCATCTACAACCTTTAGCCCATGTTCCCAGTTGTCTCAGGGGGCAAAGGGAGTGGGCAGCTGCTCAGAAAGTTTGTAACTAACAGTACATTGTGAAAGGAACATGAAGGGAACTATAATCAACAAATTAGATTTGAAGATTTAAGCAAACTGCCTGGAGAAGCAGCACATGTTTTTAGTCTGTTAACAACCTTGATCATTACAGAAATATATTGTGTAGGTTACCCTGGAAAGCACAGAGTTCCTGTAGTGGAAGGGCACAATCTCCATGGCTTGCTGCTTACAAACAACAGTTTACATCAAGCAAAGGAGCCCATCTTAGGTGTCCTTAAACCAAAAACTTACTAAAGCACTGTTGCAATTACGTGAAAAGTGGGCGGGGAAAGACCCAGAAAGAAAGCTTCCAAGGTTTTCAACTAACTTCTAAGTGACACTTCTAAGAATCAGCACGTCTGTTCCACACTGTGAAATTATTTTCCAGCTTTTTCCTTTGCCCAGTATTTCTGCAAACTGACTAGGACAGCCAAACACAGATAGGAGACTAGGAAGAGTACACACTGAAAGACATTTCAGCAGGACCCTGGGTTCATGACCTATTTTATGTAATGAAAATTTGCTTAAACATGAATCAAATGCAGATACATGAACTCTTTACATTTGGATGATATCCACCTATCTGTGTATCCCTTAACACACATGTACCAGTAAGGCTTGTACACCAAGTTCTTCCTTGGTAAGAAGCCCCTTCAGCAAATACACCCACAAAATTCAGAACATAAAAGCCAGTTACTGAGGAGGACACCTAAAAGAGATGAGAATGTATAGAGAATAGCAGGGCTTTTAGATTCAGATCTGTGCACACTAATCACAATTCAGTCACAAGCTGACTTCCCTCTTCTCAGCCTCAGCTCTCTCCTCCCTACATCATACCTCCTTCATTCCTCTCACTGTTCCACCTTCCCCACCATTAATTCTTGACTTAACTTCAAAGAATCAGAAATTACTGTAGCAGGAATCTGATTTTCCTTTTCTTACTACCCTATTTTGAATTGCTTACTGTTAGCCAGGTTGGGCTGTAATTAACTGAACTGTGCTCTGGTACAGCAGCCCTGCCTGCTCACCTGACTCTAGACACTACTACTATGAGCGCTGGTGATTACTTAGTGGTGCCATGGGCAGAACAGAGGATATCCTCCCTTTAGAGCATGCGCTAGTTCCAGCAAGCACACATATTTAGAGTCACTATGACTTGGGTCATACAAAACCAGGTAATACAGAGAGAAATCAGGATAACGTTTTTCTGCTCTTTTGTTTTCAGTCTCTCCTGCCCTCACTGCTTCAGACTAGGGACAGCTCAGCTCTCCCATGACACAAGAACTAGAACTGTAAAAGGGGTTAGAATGACACACTAAAGCTTCAGGACATCCTGCAAGCAAAGCAGCCCCGCAGTTCTCCTCTAAACCTCCACCTGCAAAGATTTCCCTTGAAGGTATGCAAGAGTGATTTCTGGTACACTAACAGGTTGCTGTTACTTCCAAAAGACCTCCAGCTCTGTAGGAACGGGTTAATGCTTTGCTGATGGCTCATTCTCAAAGCCACCTGCAGACTGAAAACGTCTGACCTGCTCTAGGAAACCTAAAGTCTGGCAAAGTTTATCTGGGTTTGAGTTTGTTATTATGAACCTGAAGCTTTGCATGAGTTCACTATATGCAGGCTGAGTTTCAGCTAGTATCACACCAAAACCTCCTTCTACCTTGAAAGAACTTGGAAGGTAGAGGTTGAAAACTCTCCCTGTACATCATATACATAAAAAAGTAGAAGAAAACAGGCTGCAGTCCTCCCCAGTGCCTGGCACTGGATCCACTGGTCATTAAGGACAGGGGAGAGCGCAAAGCCAGAAAAAGCAGTTTCTGGAAATGAAGTATGGCAAACCAGAGGCTTAGGTGCAGAGAGTAAGAAAGATCATCTGGGACCAAGGACTGCTAGGGAAAAGCATTCCTATACTATACTTGTTTGGCTTAGGGACAGCCCCCTTAGTATAGGGACTCAGCCAGGACAGCAGCTTCATAAATTGCTGTGTAGTACATCAGCAATGAGTGGAAACCACATCTCTCAGACTAAAAGCAGTTTTCAGGGGGTGAGGTTTGATATGTGATTCAACTTCACTGAAGTTTCAAACTGTGAAAGTTTAAGACAGGGCAGGCATTTTCATGGAAAACATGGGTTTACCTGAGTCTGTGACCGAACTGCAACTAAATCCTTCCCAATGGCCTGAGACCTTCACTGTATAACCTCTGCAGATGGGTTCAATTCTTAGAATCAAACTTTCAAGTTTTATTATTAATCAGAGCTGCTAGCAAACAGAAACACCAAATCCAATGTGAAAATAAAATGGTAGCCTACCTATTCCTTCCACTGCAGCAACTGTATTTGTCTTCTCTCTTTGGACAAACACTCATCCAAGTTTGGGACAATTCCAGCTGGTTACGTCAGAAGGTCATACAGCAGCAGTTACATACAAAAACTAGTCTTCAGTGTAACTCTATGGACTTCATTATAATTTCCTTCTCAAATCAGCAGCATTATTTAGAGACAAACTTACATGTTATTAAATCTATAGCATCTGAGAAAGAAAATCTAGTTTGATTGCTTTATTTCTCCTCTTCAGCACAAATACTACAAACCACGGTTACAAAGAGCATTTAATTATCACAGAGATTTTCAGAGACATCAAACTATCATCAACTTTGCAATTGACACTACAGGCCAGTGACAAAAGATATAGGAGTACCTGTTAACACAATTTAACAGTTAAGTCCCAAAGTAAAGAGGGACTCAAAGCCACTCAGTAGGCAAGAAATAGCAAACAGGTGGCAACACTAAGAGATTTAAAGAATACAGCAGCATTCAGCAGCAATTTGAAAACTGTCTGCTTGAGTAAGGCTGAGTTATTAAAAATATCTCCATTTATAAACAGTGTTGATGGGATTTTTTAGATCAGCCTGTGTAAGAAGGATTAAAACTCAACTGAAAAGTCTCTACAGATAAGAAAGCAAAAAGAAACTGTGCCCTTGCATTCTGTACATACTGTTTAACCTTACCTCTGTTTCAGTCTCTTGGCACACGGCGGAGATAAAACAGGCTGCCTTACGCATAAAGTGGGGGTCTGCATTAAGGCTATTTAATGCTTGTATAGTGCTTTAAGCTGTACTGTCCCCTCATGCACCCCTCTCTCTTTAAAGCTGTATACTAAAAATCATCATTTACCATCCCCACAAGGTACAGCTAGCAGATACCAGAGAGCCATAAATTGCAAGAGGCTGCCCAGGCATGCTATAATGATTACGTGTTTTCCCTCCTTTGTGTAACTGATGATCTTGTTATTCTCTGTTAGACTTTTATAACTGTACAACTCCAATATAACTAGTGTAAATATTGACAATGGGGAGGGGCAAGTGGGGATTTCTGGGAGGAGGAGTAGTGGGTGGGAGATGAGAACTTGGCTTTAAGGTTTTTTCCTCTTGCTTCCAAAGTATGCTGTAACATTCTGCTTTACACAAAAGTTATTATGGCTTTGAATTTATGCATCACTTCTTAGAATAAGATGACAGACAGGAACACACAACTAGCTCTTTTCATTGATTAATCCCTCCCCTATCCTTTCTCATCTTCTCATCTCATCCGAAATCCAGCCTATTCTGGTAACCAAAGTTGCCTATTTCTGATGTGCCTTTTGTAAGACAGCCAAAGCTAAAGAGCATTCAAGGTGAAAATGTACAATACTACGTCTTGTCTTGGTGTCCCTAGCCTGTAACATAGCCTAACATGTGATTTGCTTCCTTTGGTCTCATCCAGGATACAATAAGAGCTTTATGAAAAAGCTCTGCAAGAATCTGGGCCATTGATTTGAACAAGGACTATTTAGCCATGACACACAGTGCCAAAGAGAACTGCTCACCGAGCCAGCTCTGGAAGCAGTATTGCCATTTCAGCACAGGGCTCTAACAGTAGCACAGTGCTAGGCAGCGAAGCTGGAGGGCTTCTGGGACCCGAGACCTCTTGGCACAGTCCTTCACCACACTGTACCAGCCTGTCAGAGCTAGTTCAGGTGTGTCCAACACAGCACCACAAAACACACTGAGAACATATTCTGATTACTTACCTGTAATATTTATCAGCCTATACTTTTTCCAAGGGATCACACAAGCCATTACATAATCATAACCAGAATATTACTTGTAGAAGGGAACAGCTGTTCCACTGGGAAATTGAGTTATATCTAAGAAACAATCAAGCCACACATATTTGGGAGTACATTGCCTCCGTGCATATTTAGGGTAGAAATAAAGAATGCCAATATACAAATATAGCCCCAGGGAGATTCAAATAGCTAATCAGCTTATTTGCTGTTATTTGTACAAACCACACAGAACACGCAAATTCTGTAGGTGATATACTTTTCTAACTCTTATGGCTGCAAAGTTAATCTTTTAAATGCAGTTTTACTGTAAGGCAACACAACCCTGTCTCCACTGGTGTGCCAGAGCATGAAACTACCTTGATAACAGCGATCTTCTCACTCTCCCTTAACTTCATGTAGGTGAGGAAGCTAAAGCCCTAGTACAAATACTGTTTGATGAATGCCTCCTTCAACAGATTTCATCATACACTTGTTATCTGGTTACTGTATACTCTCTGTATTCATGAGTGTTACTCCTTGCATTTTCTAAGCGTGTTTTTATATCCTCTTACTCTGGATGTCATACCCAGGGAATCCATATCAAGGAGATGGAAATAAATGTAGCAAAACCAATCCCTCCTTAAAGGTCATCACACTTCAACACAGTTCTACTGCTTAAAAAAGGAGGGCTTCCTGGTACTTATTTCTGTCTGGGCTGCAAAGTCAGCACTGACAAGATAGCTGTGTCTCCCTGTTTATTAGTGCTGCTACTTGTTTATATGACAACAAAAAGGAGTGGATTCCCATTCTCTTAAGGGCTAGGAAAGACGAGGTGAACCTTAAAAACTGAAAAACCACCTTGCATCTGAATGCAGCCAGGCATCTGCCTCATTGAAACTCCTTAAGAGTATTAGTCACAGGTCCTCTGCTTCAGTGCATGTAGCTAGAGGATTATGGTCTCAAAAAGTGCAGTTTGGCTCCCTCACTGTAACCTCATGATGTGAGTTGGGCATTTATGAATAGCCAGATCTCCATGCAGGAGAGCTGCTAATAGCATGGCATGTACCAATCACACTGCAAAGCAAGTGACCTCACCTAGGCAGCTTGTGTAAACACAGCACAGCCACACAAATATGACAAGCTTCTGAGCATACTTAAGGTTATTTGATGAAGAATATTGACTGTGTTGCCTGGAAACACATAACTAGGGCTTTTAGGGGTTCCCCTCTATTTTCCATAAAGAAAATCTATGGAAAGAACAAGGGTTCCTTCAAAGAAGAGGTTTGCTATTGTGGTAATTCAGCATACCATACTCTGAAGAATATTTTTTTCTAAACAGTATTTCCAAAGCCAGCAATCTTCCTTTCTGAGTACCTATTTCCATTAGGAAGTATTCTGCTGCTATAGGCAAGAACTAACAGCACTTCAGAGTGCCCTATTTGAACAAATGTACACAGCTGGAACAGGACAGAATCTCCCCATGAATGCATTTTGGAGAAGTACTATTTAAAGGTCCCTGGACATTACAGTGAAAGTGAATTTAAATTCTGAAAGAAAAAAAAAAACCTTCCAACCCTTTGAAAGAAGCTATTAATATTTACATACCTTCTTCCTTAAACCAATAGATGTTACTTACTTGCTGGCAAACTGACAGAAAACTCTTTGGTTATTCACAAGGTCTACCAGAAAGTCACAAAAACCCAAGAATGGATAGATGCAACTGTCTAGTGCTCTCACAAACAACTAAATCCCAGTTCTGCCCAAATTAGAAGAGGGTAAATCCTATTTACCTGCATTTAGTCTCCCCTATACTATGTCTTCCATTAACAATACTTAAGAGCGGAAATCTCTTTCATGTAGAGCAGTGTTATAGAACAGAAATCCCACAGGAGTAAATAGGAAGATTACTGAATACAAAATTTCTGGTTTGCAAAATATCTACCAAAGAATCCTGTAAGAAAATAATGTTTATTTTTAAATAATGTATCTCATTAGATCAACTAATGTAGTTGGAAAACTACAGGGGGCAAGCTCTACTTCAGATCAGGCTTAAAAGCTTATCTACTTTTATCAATTGTATGAGCTCATTAAGAAAAGCTACTACCTCTCTTCATAAATCTCATGTGCTGTTATCACAGCTGCAACACTATTTTTATTCAAAAAAGAAAGAACAAGCTTAGAACATTTGTTACAAGTTTTTAGTTGGGGTTTTTACCCCCATCACAATATTAATTAATTAATTCTTTTCTTAAAGGCTACACTGCTATAAATACCAGAGAAGGAGAAGAAATACTGGTTAGACAACTTATTTTAGAGATACATGCTTTGGATTAAGTGGGATTTCAGAGAAAAACTCTGTGCTAGCAAAGTGATAAAGAGGTTTAGCCAACAGCTTTGTTATTTTGAGGTAACTTTGTGAAGTGAGCAGCTGTTTAATTTCAATATATAGTTATTGAATTCTGCCTGGCTTACCTGATGGGTACAGAAATGTCTAATGGAAAGTGACAGAAAATTTTTACATATTCTTCAATTATTTCATCTCCATGACCACTAAGAGAAATACATCTGAAAGAAATTTGTGCAGCCCACCAGGCAGAATACTTAAGAAACAGTCACAAGGAAATTACAAAATTATCCCATGTGTAGAAAAAGGACAGGTGGTACCCCTGAAAGCCTGGCTACTCAAGACTAACCTCCTGCTTCAGCAGATTCAACTACAGCTTTGTCATCTTGATGGATGTTTGCCTAACCTGTTTGTAGGCCTCTAATGACAGACATGCCATGACTCCCAAAGTAAAGAGTGCTCAAATATCCTCATCATTGAGATCTAAATTTTACCTGGTATCATTATCTGAATTAATCTGTGAACACAGAATGACTCATCAGTGTTAAACAAAAAAAAATATTATCTTCTTTCTAACTGCTGAAGAATTCAACACACCACCAGTTCTCACAGAGTATACTGCTAAGAGAAACTTCTATTATGCTGTTGCTGCGTGTCTACAACTGTATTTTCATCCAGATATAAAGTGAAACAAACACAAGTCTAGAGAAAACAGCATCAAATATAGTGCCTGACAAAGTACAGCTGACAGCAGGTACCTCAACTTAAGTGTGGCTCAAAGCATTACTGTTCTCAGTTCTTTTAGGTCCACAGTAGATTTGTGACTGAAAAGCAGGGGGACAAGGATAAAGAAAAAGGTGATTTAAAATTTCTAAAGAACATTGGCTTTGTGATAAATTTTTCCAAGCAGGGGAATAAAGCTACTAGGAAAAGCAGCAGCACACAATCTTACTGCTCCTGAGAACAACATTTTGCAGAGGATAAGGGCAGGGGAAGAAGGAGAGGGGAAAAAAAAAAAACAAAAAAAACCCCAAAAAACCAAACAAACAAACAAAAAAAAAGAGCAGCATGCTCTTCCTTCTCCCTAATAAAACTGGTTGCAGTACACCACTGGAAAGACTGCTTCCAAAGGCTTAGATGCCATATCCATACACTCCCACTTTAGTAACAGCTCTTGCTAATTCTTGAGTATTTCTTGTTCTTCTCCAGCAGCCCCACTGTTAGTTACTCTAACAGGGGGAGAGGTTACTTCTTCAGAGACAGATAGGTAATGGCTTTGGACAGCAGGTTCATTACTTCATCTTTGCCTCAGAAGATTGAGACAAAACGTTCTACTTGCTCTGTGCAACCCTCTGCTACTGAAGAAGAGAACAAGTAGTGGCTAATGCACTGTTGATGCACACTCTTTGAAGAGGGAGGAATTCCATTCCCCTCACCCTGGCACAACTGGAGGCTGAAAGTCCTCTTCCAAGTAGTTTTTTGGCATGCCCACTTCCAGCTGATTCAACAAATCCACAGGTTATCCACTGGAGAATCAGCTCCTAACATTTCCTATCTTTTTCTCCATTCTCAAGCCAGAGACTAGACTTTTCCACACTGAAGAGCAGCAGTAAGAAAGGCCTAGTGACAGACACTTAACAGTTAACTGTGCTTCCTTAACAGTAGTTGAAGTTCAGAAGGAACTTGTCACCCATGCACTCTTCCACTGTTTCTTTTGCTGGCAATTTACTACAGTTATATCCCTCTTCTCTGCTCACAGGAACTCTGCAAACAGAAAGCAATCCTGTCCTACATCCTGGAAGGCCCATTTATTTTTTTTCTCACACAACAGTAGTAGCCCTGTCATTGCATCAAAGAACAGAGATGACTATCAGCGAGCTTCCCAATGCACACGCAAAGGGAAACAAAAATACACAGCTGTTAATAAAAGTCTTGTGGAGGACCCTCAATATACTCATAAAAATCCACACAAAAGTGAGATCAGTGAGTCTCCAAGCAAGACTTCACCCAAGTGTGTGACATTCAGATTTCAAAAAACTTGTCACACTTGAATAAGAGAAGGAATGCTTGGAAACTTTGTTCAAGTTTTAGGTGAAACGGAAGTGTGGAAGCACAGACCCCAGCCAGGGTGAGATGTTGGTGACAAATGGATAACTAAGTTTTTGCAGGAGTCTACAGAGTCAATGTGAAAGGGTATTTTAACTATTACAGAGGAAATACAGGGCAGAGGAGAAAGAGCTCTATCAAACTTGAATGAATAGGAAAGTGAAGAGAATCCCAACCAGCTTCTACATGAAAAGACTGAGGAGGATGAGATGGGGAAGGAAAAAAAGGGCTCTAGTCAGAGGTGAGCCAGATGGTTAGATGTAAGCATCTATGAAAGATTCCAAGCACTGGAACTTATGAAAGCCAAGGTAGGCACAAAAAGAAACAGACAAGACAGTCACCTAAGGGAATGATACTGGAGGTGATTCAACTTGACAAAAGCAGCACTTCTTGTCAATCAAGACAGCCAGTGCTGCCTTAAAAAGAGCAAATACGAGTACAGTCTGATCCAAAGGAAAATAACAGATGCACATCAAGTTCTCAGAAAGGCCATTAGCTCTCTTTCCTGCAATTTGTTTCACCATGTGGCTCTACAAAACATTCTGCTGTGACGTTAAGGAAAGACCTTTATTTAAACGTCCCATGTTCTATTTAATTTAGCTGGTACCTCTAGACTGTTCCCAAGGAAGGAATACAGATTGGCAGAAACTTGATACATACCATGGTGGGTAAGCTCATTTACATGGATCTTTCAAAATGCCATGGCTGTCTCAGGAAAGCCAAGATGACTACCATTCAGCATGTCCAGCCACAGAGCAGCTAGCTACACCTTGCATGCTCTCCACCTGCCTCCAGTAGTTATAGGACACTACTGATTGCTCACCTTTGAAAGTATGTGACAACAAAAATCAATCCCACAGCAAAAAAAGGAGGAAACAATAGCAAGTGCAGCTCTGACAGACAATGTATGGCTCAGATGAGTATCTTTCCCTCCACTGGAGCCTCTGACTAATTTGTGACCATTTGTGCCAGAGACAGGATGTGTGTACAATGACACAGTAAAGACAGGGAAAGAAAATTGCTGGAAAACTGGAGATCTCTCCACACCCAATGGTACTAGCCTTTTCCTCTCATCCTACAAGTAACTTAGGACTCCCTGCCTCCTTTCAAGAACTCCTTACATAAACACATTGTGCCTGCGCTGCCATAGTCATGTATGTAACTCATATTTCCACTTTTATTTGTCAATTAGTGCTAGATTTTCTTCTCTGTTAAACTGGCTGCTTAGTCATCATTATGACTCAGCTTGCAGCAATGATCAGGCACTTCTATCTACATAGAACAATATCCCATGCACAGAAAGTTAGATAGACATCTTTTGCCTACATAGAAACTTATGGTCTCACTGGAGAGCAGCAGAAAGAAAACATCACGCTAGAACAGTTACCACAGTGGGAACCCAATCAATGACTGTAACTTCCCAGAACTACCATAACATTGTAACAGTAAATGAATACTTGGGGGAAAAGACTGAAATCTGTTTTTTGGTCAAATTATAATATGAATTAGTATACTAATCCATGAAGGAGAAAAGCCTACATATGTAATCAAATTCAGTATGAAACTACACTCTACAAAGATCTCACAGAATTTATATTATTACTATTGTCCTCTTTAAATATGTTGATCTTACTAATCCAAGCACTGTACTTACCTGAAACTGAAAGCTCATTTTATCGTCAAGAGGCAATTCTTTTTCCGCAGTTTATGTCTGAAAAAAAGTTTTTACGTCTGCTTTAAAATGTAGTTGTGTTCAAGCAGCATTATTTGGTTGCCCTTGCACCATATCTCAGTGATTCCATTCGAAATATACTTAGCCCATAAACAAAAGCTTTTTTAAAAAGGTTTTATACAGTTGCACAGCTGAGCTTGACAATTCATCTGGATCCAAAAGTCTGAAGTGCATGTCTACAGAGTGCAGCTTACACATGCTGTGCCAGTGCACGAAGGCATATGAATGCAAGCCAACTTCAGTGCAGGAACTGTATAACCCTGACACTGTTTTCACCATTTCAGAGCTAGTAAATCCCACCTCTTAATGTAAGAAACATCCCTATGCCTCCTGGAAGACATCCAGTCATAACAAAGGTCAAGTTACATCCCAGATCATATTTGCAGTATCACTCTCTTCAGATCATTAACAACCATATAAAACTAGAAATGGTATCAGAATTCAAGCAGCTAAAATAGCTTTGCTGATGATGCTCAATCCTGGATGACCATCAGATTCATTCTTACTCTACTAGAGAATTCATCAAAGTGTCAGGAGTCAAAAGCAGTGAGCATTCATACAAGTTGCTATGCTCAGCAGGTAACTATTGAGAGAGGAAATGAGATCCATTGAGAAAGCAGTCTTTTTATAGCCTTAGCTATATGCAGTATTTGTAGTTAAACTGCTATTGATTATTTAAAATGGGTTTGGTTAAACTGTCACAAACTATATGCGTACCTTTTTAAAACACTGTTTACAAATGGCTTAAACAAGTCAATAAGAAGCTTTTATAAGCCAGCCTACATTTATTTACATCAGGACTCAAAAGAGCTTGTATTTTACTGATTAGCTGGGTTATGTATGGAACAACATTTGCAAAACAGACTACAGACAAAAATATGTAAACATATGCTGCTGTTCTTGCAGTACTGTCAAGTCAGCTTGGGAACAGCTACTGCCGTGGTTTCGTTGTTAAAGTGTAAGCACTTTAAGATCTGATAAGAGACACTGTAGGAGTGTATTATAATAAAGACAGAAATCCAGTTTCAATTCTTCATCCTCAAATTCACTAGGATAACAAAAGCTCTGTGTGAGTGACATACGTGCAAGCAATTCTGGGCTTTAAACATGAAAACTGCAAGTTTGAAGCTGAAGTTTTTGAACTTCACACTGCCTATCAATATTGGATGAGCCAAGGAAGATTCCAAATTTTGTCCCTTTTCAGCTTCAGACAAGCTATTTATGAAAAGCTTAGCTTCCAAATTAGCAGATTTAAATATGCATAATCCAAATATCTGCATGTTGTTTACCTCTAATTCAAGATCAGTTCTGTAGCTGCACTCAAAATTCTGCTGGATTACTGATGTCAATTTATTGTTGAAATGCTGATTTCACACAATGACTATAAATGGGGGAGGGCAGAAAAGAAATTCAAGGAATCACTCAGCCATTACCTGGGCATCCACAAAGTTTGCATGCTGAAGAAACTGCCTCCTCTATTTCTCAAACCTCAAAACCAAACACACACATTACCTGATCTGTAATAATATGGTTTCAGAGAATGCACAAGCAAAGCACGAAGGGGAAATTGAATTCTCTGCTGTGTGTCTTCAGGTACAATGAAGAAGTTCTACAACTGACAAATCATAAGCCTCAAAAACAAAGAAACCTGCTTGCTGTATAGCCTTCATAATAACAGCTTAAAATGATACAGTAAATTTTGATATATTCTGTTCTTAATCTTTGGAAATGCTATCTATGATAAACACTCGTATAATACAAATACTTTAATGCATATAATTTTTCAAAACATGAATTGACAAAAAGACATGGGTTACATTACCCCAAAAACATATGCTGTGTGGCTCAGTAAGACTAGCACAAAAGTTTAAATGGATCTGCAACAGTCTTTAAAGTGGTCTAGAAAGCCTGTGTGATATGCTCTTCTTCGCCCTTCAAAAACATGGGAGAAATAAAGGAAGTTTTATTTGCCAATTTGGAAATTCAGGTCTTGTTTACTGGAACTACTAGAGAACTAGTACAGATACACTGCAATTTTAAGCAAGTAAAACTCCGGTCATAAATTACAGTGTGTATAACCAACCCTGGCATGACTCATTCATTTTGCCACTGTGCTTTAGTATCTAAAAAGCCCTGCCAACCAGCCTGTTTCCAGGAATACTGCCCTTTTTGCACACCTGCCTAATGGTTTATAAGTAGAATTTCAGCCTTTGTTTTTGATAGGGAAGCCTGAGCTCTAACACAGGTCCTGCCTCCCAATACCAGCTCTGTCCAGCTGTGACACAGGTTTGCAAGCCTAAGTGCCTCTGGTTTAAGTGGCAGCCTTGTTGACCAGGCACTTTGCTCCAGACTCTTTGGTCCTCTGGTCCAAACTTAGGCCACAACTTGACTGCTAGACAATAATACTAATCTGGGTAAGCACAAGGAAAAAACTGCAATAAAGAGTAGCTATAAAAGGATTTCATTCCAGATGAAAAGTGGATTTACAGAAAATGAAGGAGGAAAGAATCATTGGTAGGCTGTACTCATCTTCTGTTAGAAAAAGCTATTTTGTTTTTCCTTTGTTTAATAAATACAGATATATTACAAACTTCAGAGGCAAAATATGCAGTCATATTGCAAAAAATTAAATGTATTTGCAGTTTTATCCAGAGTTTAAATTAACGTGATGCAACCATTCCTTTATAAGGGAACTTTTGTATTCACTTGGCACAAGACATTTAATTTTCAACTTAATCAGACAAACATTGTCAAAGTCTAAGAAAACTTAGCTGTTTTTCAGATTCTGAAAAATAAAATCATGTTTTCAAATATGCCTGCATAAACAAAAAAAAATCCAAATCTTTAAATATCTTGAGAGATTCTTGTCATTCATCTGATTGTAAATTACCGGGACTTTGGTAAACAACTCACTGGTATTTGATAAACCTAGGGACTACTACTGCACTGTTTAAATGCTATTCATAAATTGAGAAGACCTTCTTCCATAAAAATGGATCAAAAGCTTGTTTTTCAGAAATCTGGTTTTAAACTTTTTGTGTTAGCCATAATATAATGCATGAGTATGTGTGTACACAATATGTATTTTTTAAATAAAAGGATTTTCCTGACAAGGAAACTGGTTTCAGCTACAAAACCCATAGCTGACTTCCTGCTCTTTCATTAGACCTAAACAGTGAGTCAAATAGAGTGCACATTGCTGCTTCTCCAGTAAAACACTGGTACAAACCACCTATCATTCAGACAGAGTTCAAGTATCAAGGCCAAGCCAGCCTGATATTATCTTAATAAAAATCCTTGTCTGGATCCTCTGTCCATATTCCAACTAGAAACAACACTATCCTTGCTTGCTTATCATATTTTGATCTATATTGTTAATGGTCAAAAAACCTTGAATTATTTGGTACAGCTGTTATTTCCACTAACATATGCAATTAGGTCCTAACAAGATGTTGTGACATAGGTAACACATGGACGTATGGCTATATCATAGAACACACACTTACATAGCCCTGAAAGGTGAAAAGACTGCCAAAAACTCAGAAATGCAGAAGGTCCAGTATTTCAGCAGCTATTGTCCTCCTATCCTGGAATTAAAAGCAAAAAATTTGAAATTCGGAGATAAGTTGAATGGAAAATAACAAAAAGGTAACATTACTCATACAAAACCATCTGAACTTCCTTTTTTAACCCTCAGAGCTCAACATCAACACAAATTGTCAGACTAGAAGACAGAAAGTCAGGCCAGAGAGTATTTAAGCTATTTTTTTTAATTGGCCAGGCTTCTTTAATTTCACCTTAAATATATAAAGACTTGACTGAAATGGCTAGTGTTATTTTTAAGAATTTATGGAGGATGGCCAAAGTATCAAAAAACAAAGAAACAAGAAACACTGCTTTTATTTAAAGAAGGAAATAAAAAAGGAACCAGTTCAGCCAGCTGAATTTCAATTCCTGAAAAAACATGGAACAGAACAAAAAAAAACCAAAGAAAAATTCAGCAAAAGTTTGTAAGTGCCTAGATGATAATATGCAATGGAGCAAAAGCCCCAAATCAGTTTGATGTACATGTTGAGGAAAGATCCTCAACAGATCTTTCTAACTTGCCTTCCACAACAGAACAGCAGATTTGTTGAAGGGAAGATGGTAGTGCATGTTACAATAATAAATATAACCTTAAGGATTTTTTTCTTGAGACTACAGCAATATGAACATAAAACTGTCTTATGCTGAAAGAGCAGCCATAAATGGCTCACTGCCAGCAAGAAAAGACATAGTGCATGGGATTCCACAAGTGCCCTTAAATCTGATTCTACACAGAACGGTGACTTGAATTATGAGATAGAGAGAACGCTAGGACAGAGTAAACCTGAGTCGTCAAACTAACGTCTAAAGGTTCTTGACAAATTGGAGAAATGTTCTGAAATTACCAAAAAAAGGGAATACAAATCTTACAGAAGAGATTTAAATTATTACTCTCTGATAAAAATTATCAACTATACAAAGACAGGAAAGGGAAACAAGATGCTAGAGACACTCTGCTTGAAAAGAGTTGAGGTTATAAAGGATTATGGTATCATGAGGTCAACATGAAAAAAAAACAAGACCTTAATGTGATTCATACACAGTAATTTAGCTTGTAAGACATAGGAAGCAAACCTCTCTGTTCTACTCAGCAGGAATACCCCGTTGTTTTGGTCAATGCATATCAAAGATGTGAACTGAATGCTGTCCTCAGTATTCTCACCAACAAAAGTGATCAGATGCCTAGAAAAGATGACTGAGAAAGACTGGGAGGGAACAGGGAGTAAAGCCAAAACATTACAAAGACATTTGACCTAAGGAGAAGAAGACTAAGAAAAGAAAGGAGATTCTGCAGACTCTTGACTGCCAGTAGTCTTTTAAACAGGCAGATAAACTTTTCGTGCACAGTCTAGATGTAATAATTGGTTCTTCCCTGCAGCATCATGATAGATCTAACAGATCTGTTCAGGTCCTTCCCTACCTTCCCTATTATGTGGTTCTATGAAAACACATGTTAATATCGCTAGCTATCCCACACATAAGGACAAAGAAAATAATCAACATGTACACATTGGAAAGCACTATCTCCAGAAAGAATGTTGGGAACTGTGGATCAAGCTCCACTGTGCATTTATAGTGTGGTTCAGCTGCCTGAAAGGCTAATTTGATCTAAAATGTATTAAAGTATGAGTATCAGGTAGAACAAGCTACAACCTTTCCTGCATACTTTATGCTGATCTGACTCTTTAAGAATATGACAGCTTTCCTGGTGTCAAAAATTATTTGGAAATACTGGAAGGATCTTTATGGCTCCTGTTTGACTTGATAAAGAAAAGGGGCCTGTTAGTAAACAGCTTAAAAACCTTGGTCTAGGCAAATTATGAAAAAGAAAGTTGAGAGGTGAGCTGATTTTTTGCATATATACATACATACACATATACATTTATACACATACACATCTCTGAGATGTCTGAGAAGGAGAAAAAGACTGAAAAAAGTCAAGATTTTTCAGAGTCATAAATTAACTCAAGAAAACTGCAGTGAATGGAAACTGACTTTACATAATGTATCTTGCAGAGATACTATTTCCTAGCAGCAAGAACAATTGAACTCTGAAAGCTCTTACTACAGGAAATGGAGACCACTGCTTCAATTTTTTAAGCAAGATTAGGAGATTTTTCAGGGAGAAAAACAAAACTCCATGACCTACACCCACAAGAGATTGAATCAGATTATCACAATTCTCTAACCTTGCCTAGCAGCCTAAACACTTCTTTCCCTCAGCTATTGTATTAGATGCTTCCTGGTCTCTGCATTTTGCAGCAGGAGAGACAGCAAAGGGACTGAATACAAAAGTGACCTGATGCAGAAACAGGCAGAGAGAATACTGTTTCAGGTACCTCAAAGGCAATAGCCATCATTCCTTCAATTCCACAAAGTAAGAAAGGAGCCTTAAGACTTGGCAAGTAGAAACTTGGGGCCATAGGAAAAGTAAAAATGCAAGGAGAAAAATGAACATAGCAGGTGGAAGACGGTAACTATCTATCAGGGAAGAAATGGTGAGTTGCCTCTTGAAAAGGCTCTGGGCATGAAATATGTGCAAAGTGAAATGAAACTCATCTGGGGAGAAAAAAATGACATTCTATTTTCTCTAAAGGCTGCCTGACATGTTTCATGTTAATTGTACCTGAGGCTTTCTGTTGTCCCTCCATAGGCTCAGACTTGCCTGACAGAGCAGTTCCAAAGTCACTTTGCTTTCAGGAATGTCACAGAAAGCAAGCATACATTTTGTTGTTATTGCTGCAGTGATTAATCCGTGTCTAAACCTACCCTGTACATTACATATAGTCAGTTTACATTTTAATTACTGTACGAGCTGTTTCCAAAGGAATCTTTCCCTTCCCTACAGCAACAACCAGGAAAAAAAAATTCCAACAATAGATTATGTTTCTATGTGTGGTTACTGTCATGACAACTTAACTTTCAGCCCATCCTAGTAACTACTGCTAGAACAAATTCTCCCTTTGGCCAGCAATGCATCAAGTCATACTCCAAAACACTGTCAAGGCTGCTTACTGGATGCTCAGCAGATGGACTTCAGCAATGTAACCAATTCATGCTACCTGTCTGCTGAAGAAAATTTAAGATTGCTAGTATAGCTGGATCTTTCCTGTGACAGCAAAATAGCATAGTTGACATGCTTATAGCTTACAGGCTATAGGTCTCAATATTTTTGTCATAACATTGTCACAAAATATTAGTAAGAATGGCATTTCCTATGTCAAAAGAAATTATAAAGTGGTTGGGAAACTGAACTTAAATATAACTAGGTGGCTGGGTTTTTTTTTGGTTTTTTTTTTTTTTAATTAAGACATTACTGTACAAAAGATTCCCAAAAAATCTAATAATGAGAAAGATTTATTATGATGCAAACATATATGACTCCAGAGTAGCCAAGACAACATATTTACTCATAATATAATACAGAGAACCTTAGGATGTTTTTGCTGATTTGGAAGATATGAGTAAGTTAAGTTAAAAGAGATAAAGAATACACACATATATAATAGCCTTGAATAAATATATTAGTGACATTAGAAGAAATATATACTTAGATTAAATTACAGTTAGATTAGATACATACTGGAGCTGGGACAGAAACACGCAAAAAGGAGTCCTAAGGGATGATGACCTGGGGATTGGAAAGTCCCCAAACAGAAGAGTGAAAGGATGCTATATGACAAGGTTATTGAGCTTTCGAAGACTGCCAAGAGGTGCAGGGGAATGAAGGAGGGACAAGTGAACAGAAGCAACTACACACAGAGTTAATTAAGTGTGGTACATGTCAGACAAAAACCAGCTATGGAAAGAACACTGTGATTTGAGGCTGAAGTCACATGCAGGAGAATAACAGAAGATCCTGAATTTCTTCAGAGTGAAAATGTGATTTCGTAATACCAGTTAGGCCTATGGTTTTCTTACATTAATCTCAGTAATAATAAAAAGGATTTGTAATCTTATGTGCATCTACCATATGTTTCTACAAGAGTGCTCCAAGTCCAGGCACCCATGGAACAGAGGGTGACAGGGAAAAGAGCCCTTTAAAAAAGTAGTACTAGAGCAGCTCAAACCTGAATTCCCATTTCTGCCTGAATGAGATTTTGAGTTCATGGGACAGACAGCTAAAACCTTATTCTATGTGTGATATGGAAACAACAGAACATGGAAGAGTTTAGATATGTGAAGAAACATCTCAGGGATGTGCAGGGAAGAAGAAACTATGATATAGCACCCATTACAGACCTGAATAATAAAGAGAAAGATAATATTATCAGCAAGGCATACAAGAAAAGAACAAGCTGACTATGTTAAACCGCTTCTGGAGCTGAGCCATCTAACAACCATGGGAAACATTCTGAGAGATAAAAAGCTCCACAAAGCATACTGAAACCAAGTGTTTGTTTAGGGGATGGGGGATTTTTTGCAGTATTTTCAGGTAGGTTCTGCTCCTCTTTTCAATGTTTTGGTTACTTTTCAGCCACTTAAAAAATTGGCATTTTAATATTACGATCTTTTAAAACTGCTAAGGTTATCAACTTTTAAATTCCTTATTTTAAATGTTCCTAGTATTTGAATTGAACTTCAGATGTCTTATAAACACTGCTTCCTACAGAGGAGAACAATGTGGTATTACTAAAGCAGAAACCTGAGTGACAGTACCACCAATGACAGTAAAACAGAAGCATCACTTTTGGAAGTACTTTGGAGAATTGTTTTTTTGAGGTAGATATTTACCATTAGCTCATATTTACTGAGCTCCAATTAAATGTTGAAAACTTTTTTTTTTTTTAGTCAAAAGTGGAATTTAAAATTCTTGCTAATTTATTACCCAAGTGATGTATTAGCAGCTTCTCCTTACTGAGCCAGACATACCCATATTACAGGGAAGTTGAACAGGCCAACCAGGAGTTGTCTGCTTTGGTCAATACTTAATTTTCACATGGAAGCTAACAACATATGCAACCTACCTAGGAAGAACAACTCTAGATGTCACAAAAGATACAGGCTATTTTTATTTTTACTCCAGTATCTGTACTAATACCAACAGAACATAGCTGTTTCCTAATCAAACTACCTTAAAGAGCCAACACAAAGTTCCTGGGAGAACAAATACCCAGATCTCCAGAATCCAGAACAGGTTTGAGTTTTCTACTTCACATCAGATTCATGTTGCAACGCTGTCACTCTGGAAGCAAACTAACATTTCCTGTCTTTTTTCCTAATTCTGAATCCATGGACACAGAAACAGTACTGATAGGCCTGTATTTTAACTGCTGGTGCAAAACTGTTCAACCAACCATTTATTGATTCATAAGGCTCTGACAGTCCTAGGAAATGTTGTAACGTATTTAGATTTATGATTTTCATATGTAAATCATAAATTAAATAGGGCTTAATTACATTTTAAATTCCCCCTTCTCCCCCCATGATGAAGAGATATGGTACACAGCTTTCACTGTAGGATAAAGCTGATCAAAGTGATTAAAATAGAATTTGCTGTACAGTTGCTCAAACCACACTCTTGTTTTCTGCAGTTTCAGCATTTCCAGAACTTGCAGGAAGGCATAAATAGACTACAACAATGAAACAGAGATCTGAGACAATGTACGCAAATACAGGAACTTCCCTTTTTCAACTCTTGGTGGTCCCTGATCTAGATAATATCCTACATCAAAAAGTTTAGAAGATGTAAGTTGGACATGAGAAAATGCTAAACTTGCCCTTGGCTAAAATTTTAGTATATATTCTCAGAATTTAAATTGGACAGTGACTGTGGTGAGGACATTTTCTACATAATTGAAGGGAACATCAACACTCAAGGGACAGAGTTTAGGTTGCATGAATCATTTCAAACACAAACGGCACCCTCTATAAACTCCCACTAAGCTTCAATCCTGGAAACTCTGGCACTGTGCCACAAAGCTGCTGCTGGTGCCCTGGGATACAGGGATAACTGTACTCCCAAGTAGAAGTTTCTTTACACATCATAGACTCTTAGACTGAAGAAATTATTCTAGTGAACAGCAACTTTTTACCTGTGTTCCAATGGTAGTGTTCGTTCCCTTCCCGCCTCCCATTTCAGCTCCAGGGGAAAGGAAAATCTACCATGACGATGTAACTAGACTGCTGGTTTGTGGAAAGAGCCCAGTTTTACCCTCTTGTATTCTCTACTCTCACAACTGATCTGACAGCTCTCCCCTATTCCTAGGCAATGCCCACAACTGCTGCAAATTTTTCATAGGTGTGTGACTGCACAAAGGGAAATCCTTCTTTTTAATTTATACCCCTGACAAATCTGACTGGTAGTCACGGAAAAAATAAAAGGCCCCTTGTGTAGTGCTTCTGCCAAATATCAAAAGATCTGCTGCAAAAAATCAATAGACTCTCTCAAATAAAAGGTCATAACAATCCTTTCAAAGGAGAAGTTAGGGCATATCTATGCAGGTT
Source organism: Microhierax caerulescens (assembly GCA_035590215.1). NCBI lineage: Eukaryota > Metazoa > Chordata > Aves > Falconiformes > Falconidae > Microhierax > Microhierax caerulescens. The sequence continues at coordinate 65,957,634 of JAVJGJ010000059.1, read as the reverse complement.
TGTCACATAATATTGCCTCAGTAATACAAAGCAATACTAACTTAGAAAGAAATATGGCTATAGCTATAAAACTCCCAAATAAAGACTCAGTAATGACAAGACAAAAGTACTTCTATTGCTGCATTCTGTAGCAGTGGATAAAATGGAGGTGAATTTGTAGCGTGGAAATTTTAGACTGGCAGAAACATTTCTGAGCAGTAGCATTATAAAATAGAAAAAAGAAAAGCCCTAGAGAAGGTGCAAAAATACCGAACCATATCCTGATGCATGGTGATTTCCATGTTCTATTTGACCTATAAGCCAACCAACCAATCCAAATTACTGAATCACGCACTTCCCCCAAATCAAACCATATTCAGTGTTTTTTCCAGCTCTAATTTAGTGACCACAAACATTAGATTAGTCACTTGCCATCTATCTTTTGTTTCAAGTCTTTCTTTACTCTTAAGTACGTTTACTTTGAGGAATTTCAAGCTTTTCTTTCAGTTTTTCAATACAGAGAGCAAAGATAGAGAGGTGGAGTTTTAAGCTACAGTACTGGCGCTTTTACAGTGACCGAACAAACAGATTACATATTTTTGGTTTAGTTTCCACTTGAAGCAGAACGATATAACTCAGCCCAGTCCCTCTGTGTAGGAGGCAATTATTTATCAGCTTCCTTTTGGCAAAGATTTCTTTTACCTCTTATTTTAAGGCACTGAGGGTACCAAGGTGTTTCCTGCTCAGCCATTTATCACAGCAGGCTTATGATTTATTTTAACAAGAAACCCAAGATTAAAGGGTTTCACAGAAAGCATAATGCCCCACAGTATGTGGAACATAATTCAAATAGCCACCAAGACAGGGTTCCAAATCTGAATACTCTACCGAAGCAAGCACTGTTAATGCATGTTTAGCCACAGCACTGTACAGACTGCTAGTATATTCAGGAATTACTGTCCCCTCCCATTCTCCTCAATTAGACTGTTCACAGGTATTATGAACAAGTTACATCTAACCCCACAGAGATAACTAACAGTTTTATACACACACACACACGTACAAACACTCCACACCATGTTACTAGAACTCTGGATTTCTTCTGTCAGATCTCACTTTCTGACAGGTGTGTACATGCTGTTCCAAAAACCAGCCTGAAGCAATTAACTTCTATATGGCTTCCACCTCCATTTCCAGATTAAGATTCTTCACTGTATGAAACAGCTAGCACCAGCTGATGAAACTAGTACTTTGGCTGAGGTTTGAAATTGGTACTAAGTTCACATTAACTTTGAAGTCACTACAGATTTGATAAAATCTAGTTCTTTATTTAGTTTTTAGTTGCTGACTCAACAGATATGTTCCTACTTCCTCCAGGAGACATGTAATTAAAACCCAGAATTTATTAAATGTTTGTGCTCTGCCCATTCCCTGGGCTGCATGACAAAAGATCCTGGACAAGTAAGCGTAATTGAAGCTAAACATTTCCCTCATTCAAGGATAAAATTTTGGCATCTATCTTCTTCTAAAAGAAATCCAAACATTTTTTAAAAACTTAACTTTTTCCTTAAAGAAACTTTCAAACAAGAGGACTTCACACTTCTTTTTCTCTTAAATTTAGATTTATTATTTGTAAACTACTGCATCCTCTAATCAGTTCTTCTCTGAGCTACCCAACCAATCCACTTTCCATTTTCCCAGCCAAACATCTGTACTTGTTGAACTCCCATCTGTTGTCTTATTGTTGAGTTAGTTTACCATCTCAATTGCTGCAACTTCCTTTTCATTTTCACTAGACAATAGATTGGTGCTTTCCTGAGGATGCCTTCCACCTTTCTATCACCCCATCTTTTCCTCTTCACTAAAGTGAGGTGATAAGATGAAATACAACAAGCAGAGGCTTGTCTCCTCTGGTTAAAAAGAGAAATCTCTTGTTTCATTCTGAGTAACTCACACATACTAGTTTTTCCAAGATCAACATAAAGATATTAAAAAAAAAAAAAATAAAGACAATTGCAAAGACAAGCCAAGAGCAAGGACTCCCCCCCCCCAAAAGTATAAATATATAAATACACATTACATTTGCTCTAAAGCAGACCAAAGAGAAGGCCATTCAGTAGCAACACAAACACATACCTACAAACCACTGTAACCACTGTTAAACATTTACTTGGTTTTGCCTGTGTGCAGTGTTACCCAATTGGCAACTTCCATTCTATTTAGTAAAGTAAATGCGATGAGATGCTAAAGCACCCAATGTTATCAATTCATTACACATTTTAGTTGTGTGTGTGTGTATATATATATATATATATATACATACTCACACTGCCCTTGTTATAAAAACTTCTAAATGTAAGAACCTCACATGAAAATTAAAACAAATCTGTAGTACATGAATCCTACAGGCTGAAGAACCAGAAGGCAACAAATAAAACCTACAACTTCCTTCTGTAAGTCTTACTGTTCTGGAGGATTGCTGGGAGCCAAGAATGGACCAACAGATCCGACTGAGGAACAGAACTTTCCCTACATCAGACTCAACAGCTTCAAAACCAAACCACCCTACTATTTTATCACATTGATCTGCATTCAAATGTAAGGCTTAAAAGTCTTAGTAAAACAAATAGTCTATAGTAAAACAAATTAAATAATTCCTGGTTTCCATGCATCTAATGGACACGACCAAAATCTGAAGTGTATTTCTCAGTGATTTTTTATTATTATTTGAATGGTGTGTATAAAAATGGAACTATAAAACTCATAACGGTGGTTAACTCCAGATTGACCTGACTCAAACAAGGGCATTAAACCATTTCTACAGAGACATTCAGTTCTGCTTTGTGTAGGATCTTTTTTTACCATTACCAGCACATCAGTGCCTACAGCAGTATGCAAAGTATCATTAAATATAGCTACTAGTACTCCATACTCCTCTCTAACCCCTCTCTTAGGAAGAGGACTGTATGTGTAGTATTTTCTTCCCATATAACTTTTAATTTATTTTTTAAATTATAAATAGCAACTTTGATGTGTTCTTTTTTACACTCAGAGGGGAAAAACAACAGATGTAAATCTCCTTGAACATATTTGTCTCCTCACAGGCATTTAATTCCTGATCTAGAAACACTCACCTGCATAAAGAATAACTGCTTCCAAAGTCCCCCCTCATGACTCAGGAACACAGTTTTCAATCACAGTCTTTGGTTTTGAGCCTTCTGCAACCTAAGGACTCCTTCTACAATGCTAAGCCTTGTGCACCTTTTAAGCATTGGAAATAACTGGCAAGGTGACAAAATCCAGGACTGCTCTACAAATCAAAAAGAAAAAAAAATATTACATGTACTTGTTAATGAGACACAGATGTTACACTAAGTTAAATGTGAGGTGACAGCCTCCCTGGGGAAACAAACAAACAAACAAAACAACACTAAGCTATTTCCTATCAGCATCTCTAAATACCTATCACCCACTATTACTAAAACTAACCCTGTCCTTTACCAATTCTTCCAAGACTTGTAAAATATTATTTTAGTAACATATTCAGCTCTGAAGATGAAAACTGGTCCAGGCTTTTTGTGGTTGAGATGAGAACAGAAACCAAATCCCCTATCAATTCTATTTCTTAAAAATCTTGCCAGAGGTAAACAAAACCAAATAACTTAACATAGTTTTCCACTTCTACCACTAAAAATGGCATAATTTCTCTGATACCAAAGTAATGACTTTGAGTTGGCTGGAGTTTTATGGGACAATGTTGCACTTCAGCCAAATTTATGGAAATAGCAGCACCTTCAAACAGTAAAACCCACAACTGTGCAGACATAAGTCAACGAACTCTCCAACAAGCACTATTCCTTTTTAGTGGATGATAAGACCCACTAAAAGAAATATGTTTCAATCTAAAGCATCATCTATCAATATTTTCTTGCCTTGTTCCTTTTGCATAGTCCTTGTCACTACAGCAGCTAACATGAACGTAGAGTATTTTAATCAAGTATACAAGACTTAATTTCTTCATAAGAAACAGTACAAAAGTCTTAAATCTCAAAAAGATTTTAAGTTAAGCTGCAGAGGAGAATTAAAGCTTTAGCAATGCTGGTTGCTTTTACTGGGAGGTAATACACAGCATGTGAGGCACATGACCTGGGAAGTCCTTCCTGGGGCTGTGGATACAAGTGGGTTCATGGCTCTTAACAGGTCCTTTCACAGAAAGGACACAGTCTCTCACTCAAGCCAGAAGCATCAGCTCCTTAAAATACCATTTTGACATTTTGGTTGCACTTGTCCCCTCCTCTTTTTACTTATATCTCTCCCCATCTGAGGACCCAAAACACTGGGAAAAATGGTTCTGTTGAACACTCAGCTATACAGGTATCCCAGCAACTACGGGGTTTGCTTTTTGCTCCTTACTTCTCAGTTCACCTATGTAAGCAGAACACTGAAAAAAAAGCATGTGGCCACTAATAACCCTCCTTGGGACACCTTCAACAAGGTAAATCCTGTTAATAGGTTCTTTACTCTGTGTCCCCTCATTTACATTTTTGACCCTTGTCATTTTTCTTTCTACTTGCAAGTGCAATCCTCCCCTGCCCCAGCAGTCTGGCTCACTACAGTTTTTGAGGGAGGGCTACTTGTGTGTTTGGGACAAAGGCACAGTCATAGTGCTAAGAGGAGCAGCAACCAATACCAAAGGCCCAGAGAAGAACATAAAGTAGAAGTTCCACAGCTCACTTGCCTTACTAACACACTCCTTGCTTGCCTCCAGCACTCCACTACTCAAACTGAGCCAGAGATGGGGCAAGTACATTTAACACCCTTTCAAAACCTCTCCCAACCTGCCTCTAGTTGTCTGAAGCAGTATAAGCTACTGGCAGCCATATTAGGCCACTGAAATAAAACTTCAAAGTTTAGCTGTGCCTTATTTAGAAAAAAAAAACCAAAACCAAACAAAAAAGCCATCTTATTTTGCTTGCAACCTACCACCCAATAATGACACTAAAAGCTCTTATTCTTTCACATAGGGAGAAACACAGAAATACTCTTCTCATTCTCTACACTACTTTACTACTTACTAAAGTAGTATGTACTTTAATACTGTGCCGTACCACTCCTTCACAATTCTATTCCAACCTGCCTCTCAGTCTGTTTCATTTAAATATTTTCCGTCCTTCTGGTCACCCTTGCCCCACTTCTCCATTTGCTCTTCTTGTTATTCTACGATATTTTTTTTTAACTAGAATATAACTTAGATTAACTATTAGGAGGTTTCTTTATTTCATTCTTTGTCTTCTATTTGACGAAGAATAGAACAGACAACCCTATTGTAATTTCACTGTTTTTTGAGTAGTAAACACAGAGCACAGCCCACCACAGCAAGTAAAACAAGAACTTGTTTCTCCTTACATGCGCATCTTGCAGTTGTCAGTATGGACCACCATCTAGCTATTCAACCACACTTTTTGAAGCTCTCTGCTACCAGCTTCCAGTTTTACTAACCACATTAGTTTCAGCAAATATTTTAGGAGGTTAAGAGAATGTCACTCAGGATAACAAAATAAGCTGTCTCAGAATTTCCTCATTAGCTTTTTTTCCTCTGGAGAAAGGGAAGAGATGCATCCTTTGTTCCACAAAAGGAGCTAAACAGCAGCAAAATTTAAGTGAAGAGGAGAACTTTGTGCTAATGCCTCCACAGTTCAACATTTTCATACAGTTTAGAAGACAGCTATAGGTACATTTCAAATCCAGGTTTTAAAGCCTAGATTAATATTTTAGGCTTACTAAGTTTCAGGTTATGCAAATATAATGCTGGTAAACCAAGGAAGCCCTCAACCATTTTATCAGCCCTAAGGCATAGATACAAAAGATTCTTCTCAGGACTTCTTACAGCTTACAAAAGAAAACTAGGGGTGGGAAAAACAGCCAAAAAAGCCGATTTCTTTAAGCAGGTCTTCAAGACTCTCTGCATCAGTGAACAAGCTTCCCTCCTTCACACAGCTATCCCTAATCTCACTAATTTTAAAATGCTCCGGTCACCAGTTATTAAAGTGAGCATAAAAGAAATGAGGTTGCTAGCTCTCCCATTCCTATCCAACAGGAAAGAGGTTTCCTTTATGGCAAATGTCACTTCTGCTTGTTATATAGCTTATAACTGGGCGGGGGAATCAACAATTCCATTCCTCCATCAGCAACTGCTGAATTACATATTTACTTTTCAAGCTTCTGATGCAGGTTTTTTCTCAGTCACTTTTCTAGGTTAAGAATTTAAACACACAAAATGCATCAGAGAATTTAAAATATCCTTTACTGGTAATTCCTCTGTAAGTGCAGGTGTTATTTCCTCATCACTTCACTCCAAAGAGCAAGGAATTTTAATAGGATAATGTGGAAGCTTATAATACCGTCACTGACAGTGCAAAGATTTAAGAATGGAATGTTTAATATTGGTTAAGCAACACCAATGATGTAGCAAGGCTAGTCTTTTGAAAATCGTGAAATGTTAATTCTATATAGATAAAGAAAATAAAGGTGCTTATTCTAAAGCTGACTGGCAATTTAAGTGTTACAAACTACTGCCTTTAGCCATATTTAAATATAACAGAAGCAAAAACAATTATTCAGGGTGGGGAAAAAGCTGAACTTGAGTTTAAAAAACCTTCTGGTAGTCAGCTTCCCTGCCTTTAACCCTCCCTCTGATCCACTTCCATTCTCATTCTCCTACGTATCTTTGCCTCTTCTTCCTGAAGGCAATAACCCTATAGTCAATATTCCTGTATTTAGTGCTTGTCCAAACCCTTGTTACTTGACAAAAACCACAAGTTCCTGCTTCACAAACTAGCTTGTCAAAACCTTCTGGTTCTGTATGCATCTCATATGAACCACAACAAAAGTCATATGTATTTTCCATATAATTTTCTTTCCCCCCCCCCTTTTTTTTTTTTGAGAGGAAGTAGGTTAATGAGTTCTGATGTATTCAGTTATGCCAGACACTTACTCAGCTGGAACATTCTCCAGCAAATCTCTCATTCAGTTATGGCCTGAAGTTATTTTACATAGGACTTCAGAATGTTTTAAGCCCTTAACTTTCAAAAAAAAAAAAAAAATCCAAGCAAGTTCCAGACCTATTTAAATTTATTTAATAAAAAAAAAGAAACCATAACTCACTAAAACATGGTCAGAAATACTATCTTGATATTTACAAAAACAATGAAAGGCATTAATGCAAGCGTAAACAAAATTTTACAGAGCAGACATTAAAATCAGCTTTAAAATAACTGCTTTCAGTGTAAGCTGAAATCATAAAAGCTGGAGAACAACGTTCAGCTCCAGTTAAGATTCAAGAAAGTTCTTCAGCAACATACATAACCGCCCGTAAAAATAGAAACAACAGATCTAGACAACTAGGCTTCGCTGTGCTCTGGGGAACAACCAAACAAACAAAAAACAAAACCCCAAAAAATCAAAACCCACAAAAAACAAAACAAAACAAAAAAAAAAAACCTACAACAAAACACCACAAAAACCTGAATTCATTCCACTCATTTGGGACACGTACGAAAGCTGTTCCAAAGAGGTTAGCTGTGTTTGCTCAAGCTTATTTGGATATTACACGCGAGATAAGAGATCTCTACCCGAACGGCCAAAGCCCGCATCTCCGCCGCAGCCAACGCACCGCCCCCGGGGCGCTCCCGGCCGGCCAATCACAGCGCTGTCGCGCAGCGCTGCCGCCCTCCGCGCCCAATCAGCGCTCCGACGGGAAACCGGCCCGCCCGCGGGTGTCGGCGGCGCGCGGCAGCTCCCGGGGAGGCGGTCGAGCCGTGTGTCAAATCGCTCTATTTGTTCCATCTGCCGTGCTATGTTAAACAGCTGCAGTGATCAGCCTGGCACTCGACATTAAGTACACGTGAATTTCGTAAGGCAAAACATTTCTGTAAGTGAAAACATGGCTTAGATTTGTGCTTCCACTCCCAAAGTGAACAGTGGGAACTTCCGCGAGGAGCTGCGGAAATTGACTGTTACTTTGTACCTGCCTTCCCCAAAAGACAGGGCTTGAGTTTACACCTTGGAGAAGGTCAGCTTTGCAGTCATACCAGATTTCAAGATGATGGCATTCTCCACCTTCTTCCTCCTGCTAGCCCCACTTTGCAACATGACTCGGAAGATGGCAGAAGTAATATGTAATCAGAGCATGTTTATTAGACTATGCCCTTCAAACACAAAAAGGCCTAACTTACCTGCAGTTGTGCTAGCATAACGTCTGCCAATCGAGCCTGGCCCCAAAGGTCACCATTTTAAAGGAATGCTTTACAATAAAGCCCATTATCGATTTCTAGCTGAAGAGACTAGCAAATATACTGAGACAAGCGATGGGTTTGTTTGTTTGGGTTTTTTTGTTTTGCTTTCATTCTTGACTTAGTCAAGCCCCTGCTTTCTGGCCAGATCCCAGTATGGCCAAATCCTGATCTCCCTGATAGTTTCAGTATGTTCTTTATATCCTGACATACAGTGCAGCACTGCTGTGTTCTGCTAAACAGCTTCCTCACTTCACAAGTCTAGCTACATTCTGATGGCCAGGAAAAAAAAAAAAAAAAAAAAAAGCTCAGTGTCTTGATGAGAACATCTACCCTCCCCCCAAATTCAAATGTTTTAGGATTCTAAGAAAGGAAACGCAAGCACATGTGAATGCAAAGACTGTAAAATGGTTATTTTCACCTCCTATTATTCATGCTCTATTTCTCTCCCCCAACTTAAATTCAGAAGTGGCTAAACATGTTCAAACTTCCAAAGAAACTGAATTAGAGCAAATTAAAAGTGAAGTGAAATGGCAACAGTTAAGTCATGCTACCAAGGTGTTCTCTTTTGCTTCACCAGTAAGCACTAGAGAAATAGTGTCAAAAGCCTCTGCACAAGCGTCTTGAAAAAGACATATCAAAATAACTTGGGATGGACACCCACCCACCCAAAACCTGCATACTAGTACACTTACCTGCTTTCAGCTCTTAGAGATGTATCTTAGATTTATGCAGATGCTACAAAGTTGTCATACTCTGTCAAGGAACTGCAACACTACATTGTGACTTCCCACAGGTTTTCTTTCCTTTGGGATTCCAGACAGTTAAACATTGTTTGCTTTATTCCCTCACTCTCACTCACCTCCATGCCCTGCCTGAGCAGTACCTTCTTCTGTTATGCTGTGTGCAGAGGGATGCATTGCTACAGCCCCACATCCTGCATAACACAGCTTTGTACAACCTGAAAAGGCTGCTATTGGTATAGGCCCAGCATGGTATATGCTTTATAGGCACACTGAGTTAGATCCTGTCTGTACCGTCAATGCAGAAATCAGTAATTTAATCGTCAATGCAGAAATCAGTAATTTAATGTAGCAAGTACCAGTGGAACTGAACAAATGTTTAAACAACGTGTTGATTTCCTGACACATCAGCTGACAGCATAAGATACTGTAGGAAAATAGTAAGATAATGGCAAAGTTGTAAGCGAGAACAATGAGAAGACCTGATGACAGACTAGAGAAGGGAAAGGGTGAATGGAGTTCAGTTTAGGATATACTAACTATGGCTGTCATCAGATGCAGACATTAATTTGATCTATGCACAGACAGCTGAGACAAAGTAGAATCTGCAAATCAAGACACCAGAGATGGTCTATCTCAAAGAAAATGAATAGGGAAAAACCAATGATGAGTTCAATGGCGTACAGTAAGCATTAAAAAAAGCTACAACTGTAATACCCTGCAAGTTTAATTAACACAGACAATGAATTTGAACATAAATGCTCCAGTTAAAAATCTGTAGTTTGTCTAGGCATAAAGACACTTACCAAATGGATTTTACCATTCATACTGCTTTCATTTCCAGAACCTGCCACTCTAGTATTTACAGGTTCCACTTTTCCCTTATGTTAGCTGGCTGTAGAGCTTAGCAAAATGATCAGTTGCTAACTGCCCATTATTCCTGTGCCTTAGCAAGATGTATGCTACTTCATTCCAATAACACAATCTTATTTGGCAGTTGACACAAAATAGGCATTAGTGTTATGATTCACTACTTAGTTGTCTCAACAATCTAACATGGAATGACCTTCTTTCTCCCTGCCATTTGGTAATCAGACTATTAAAAGGCTAAAACAGGCAAGAAGGTTTCAAAAACTTTTCCTGCAGAAATACCCATATTCCACAGGGCACTTTTCAAGGCCAAGAACACCAAGCAATCAGCCAGAGGCATCCAAAATGTAAAGTAGTATTTATTACATTACTATGTTATAATTTTTCCTCATATCTTTCCTTGATGCCCAATATAAACACCCATAACAAAGCTCTAACTTACTGAAAAATACTGCTTTAGTTTTAAACATATCCTTAAAGCTTTATGTTCTTACAGCCTTTATGGAGTATTAAATTCCCCAGGTGTACCAGTGAAAGAAGATAACACTGAACAAGCTTCAGAAAAATCTTCCTAACTTCACAAGCTACTGTGTTGATTCCCCTCACCAACCTACACCTTTTGCTTTCCCACTATGAGAACAGTAAGTAGACTTCATCTCTTGCTTCAGCTCTATTTTCATAGAAGAACGCAAGTAGCATACATTACAACTCCTGCTCAGTTCCAAGCACTGCTCCACCAGCACCAATGGACAAGGCTCTGCCTGGCTCCTAACCCTCTGAAGCAGCAAGCCCAAAAGCCTGTGTCCTCCAAGAGGCTGGATCTTGAGCCAACTTCTAGACTCATGAACTGAAAACCACATCTCCAGTTCTACCCCAAGAAGTAAGAGAATAAATTACTAAAAGCAATGGGATTGTTAGAGCTTGGACCATATCCTTATTCCATGAGAGCCTAATACCAGAGTTAAGTGTCTTTTTTCCCCCCCATCAGCTTATAATGTAACTCTTCTAAAAGCTGAACTCACAAACCAGCACTTGGACAATGGATACTGTAGGAGCCCAAAGAGCTTCTTACTTTTTCTTTATATGTCTGCCATTCCTGAACTCTGGTCCAGGCACAGGTCTAACTATACTCAAGTCTCTATAAATCCCCCCTTTCCCAACCAAGGTCTAATAACCCAGAAGGTCTGGCTGAGAAAGATCTTAAACCCATAACTGAGCAAGTCACTCTGGGATAGATTAATAAACATACATTGTTTAGGCTGGGGAGATTCCCAGATTCCCAACAGGGAGAAATCAAGCACTAGCAGTGGATCATTACACAAGCACCATCTCAGTAGACTCCACTTTGCACAAACTGCTGCTTTCCCTGGTTCCATACAGTAGGTGTAATAATCCACAGTAAAGGACTGCATGGAGTCTTTCCCTCCTTCCAAGGACAATGGTAACAATCTTAAAAAGAAAGTTACTGGTCTAGGTTTGTGGGTTTTTTTCCTTTTTGTTGCTTGCTTCTCCATTTGATATTCTGAAGATTAAGACTCCACAGAAGAGGGAAGGAATCACCACAAAGGAAGCCTGCTAACCTGACAATGGGCCACACTTCAGTTTTAAGCTAGCTATTCCAGAAACAAACAAACCAACCAATTTTGAAGTTCCATATTTAAAACAAGGCTTCTGGCATTCATAAAGGCTTTTACAACTAGGAGGTCACTAAACAGTCACCCCTGCAGTTGTGTAACTAATTCATGTCACTTGGAGGAGGTGGGGGGAAAACTATTAGCCCAGTCTTGTGGGAAAATGGGGCAGATGATGGCCACTTCTTTCCATCTTCTTAAATCTACTGCCAACAGATTAAACCAATAATTGTCTACAACACCACTTGATGTTTGGCATTCGCTACACTTCCTTCCTTTCCAAAATCTTTTAAGAAAAAGTTTTGAAGATGATGGAATATGCCTTAGCATGCAGGCACGCTTTAACACAGAAGGCAAAGTAAACATTAATAAGAGCTGTTACCAGAATGAGTTCACACAACTACAAACAATCAATTTACCACAGTCGTGTGAGTTAAATCTTGTCACTTCAACCACAGCAACTGACAGCACATTCCCTGCTTGACATGTTTTACATGGCAAATCAGACAAGTCAGTTTTTACAGATGAGCTACTCATAAGTTCACATTAATTTAGTTCACATGCAGTCATGTGAAGTTACTCCAAAATCAGAAGGCCAGGGTTTGAAGGAAAGTGTTGCAGTGCACCCTGTGAGTTCAACCACAGAGAAAGACTGTTGCTCTTCAGGTTGTAGATTTTCACAGTACTGTTCACAGAACCTCTGGCATTTCAGGATGCTTACAGCCATCTACTATGAGCAAGGTCCAGCTGCACATAGATCTACGTTTGAATGAAGTTCTGTTAAACAGAGTTGAAGCACAGTGTCGCTAGAGGCATGTATTTAATCTCTTATTGTTTAATATAATTAGGGGATGGGGGAACAAAAAGGCCTCTGCACATGTAATATATGCTATTATGTCATCTAGTTGCATGTTTGCTAAAGGCTGACTTCATTTGGCCTGAATATAAACTTGGAAGAACTTCAGGTTCTTTTAATGGCAATGATCTAGTTGTATAATACAGTCAAATGAAAAAGCTTGGCATGGGAAAACTTAAATAGCAACAACAGTATACATTTCTCTTCAAGAATTTAAGCTTCACCATGTATTAAACTCAGCACGGTGTACACTGTTTGTTGATACTGTTTTCCTCTTTCTCCAGGCTGTCTTGCTGAATCTGTAACCCTCTTTCAGCCACTTAGCTGCAGTAGCGCAGGTTACACTCAAGTTTTGAAACCAAGTTGCAAGTCCACCTGACACCAATTATTTCCTTTCCAGGTGCCAAACTGTACTACAAAGTCTTAATGCAAACACCGCCGATATTTTAAAAAACTGTTCTTTTCCTTTAACGGAAACTTCTAGAGCTGAACATTTTTCTCCAAAATTAGAGATAAATAAAGAGAAAACTCACAAAAAATATGCAAGAGACATCCAGTCCTTTGTCAACTTTCACTAAGAGCTTGTAGAGCCATTCATGTATGAAGGAAGAATGAACTTACAGTGCCCTCAGGTGCGAGGAGGTGTGAAGTGGAAGAAGTCTGGAGATCTACTGGGAAGAGGAAAGCTCTCAAGCCTTCAGAAAGGACCCTCACTGAAGAAAAACATGCTTACTTGTACCATGGTTAAAAAAAAAAATGCCTTTATGCATTATGAGCAGACTATGTACTATAAACAGGTGTAAGAAACAAATGACAAAGCATTTCCACTTTTAACTGCCTGTTCAAATGCTTGCGAGCTAGAAGTTTCATATTCATTCTCACCACAGGAACACAACAAAGGTAGTTTCGTTATCTAATGTAGAAGCCTTTAAATGGCATTTAAAGGAAAAAGTGCTTTAGTGGAAGGTCAAATTTTACACTGAGACAAGTCCAATGATGCTCTAGACAACACTTCCTCAGTACCTGAATCTCTTAACAAAGATCACAGCAGTCTATCACCAAGGAACACAAAAGTTATATTTATTGTAGTTATACAAAAATTGAAGAGGGTAACACACCTTCACCAGCATTCACAAAAACGTGCAAAAGTCAAGTTGGAAGCCACCTAGATTGGCCAACAGGAGTAGAACTTCAGTCTCATGTGTCACTGTGCTACAGCTTTCTGCTCACCACCAAAATGCACCTGCATCTATCTACTCAAGACCACAACCTCAAGCCCAGAGACTGGCTCCACAGCTAGATCACTTAAACAAGATACAAGCCAAGTTCAAGTCATCATTAAGCCTGAGGATTTCATCTTCTCCTCCCTAAACAACAAAGTTAAGCTATTTAACAATCGCAACACTGTCAGCACCTCCAATTGCTCTAGTCCTGCTTTACCTGCAGTTTGTAGGATGTTCACTGGCCCAGAAACAAGAGCAAAAGCTAGTCCAATTTTCTAAACTTGTGAGCCCAGGCATGTAAGACACATGACTTTGAATCACCTCAGGCAGAAAAGGTGCTGAACCTGGAGTCCTCAACTCTTTGAGAATGCTCTAACCACTAAGCTATTACTCAGGAGTGGGAGGGGTAGCTCTGGTTTGTTTTGTGCAAAGCTCATCTGATAGGTCTTCAATAAACATGCTCTGAGAACACCATGTTCTACAAGCTCTGAGAGGAGAGGGAGAAGGAAACATTTAATCTCTGGATCCAGAGTGGAACTATTGCCCACTTTCAAAACTGCAACACTGATGAGGTTCTGCCTAGATGCTCACTGACTTTACCTTACAGTGTTTGAAGGATCCTGAGTTCTGAAGCCATGAGTTTGGGCATAAATACGAGCTTTCTGAACTCAGCTACAGTCTTTGGGCTGCAGAATTGCCTTTCAGTGACTCAGTGAAAACCAGGAGCTTTGTCTTGCTGAATAATTATCATACAGGACAGAGCAATCCCCATGTCACTAACTCTAAGTGCCACAAATCTTAAGATACCTTATGCATTTAAAACAAACAAACAAAAAAAACCCAACCCAAACCCAACAACACCACCAAAACAAAACAAAACCTAAAAAACCAAACCCAAACCCACAACCCTGCACTATAAAAATATCAAGTTTGAAAAGCAAAGCATTCTGATGACAGTCTACCTAGATGATTCCAACTTTTCTATTATAGGGAAAACTTTTTCTGTTTGAGTTACCTCTTCATACTGTGCCATCTGTTGCAGAACCTCCTCTTTTCATTGTTGCTGTGAGCCATGTATCACAAAGAAAGCAGAGACAAACTGGTCAATGAAAATACTGCATAGTAGGCTGTGTCACAATTATGATCTAAATGTACACTAAGTGTCAGAATTATTATTCAAATCATCTGCAGGAGGCTATCCAATGCATACCCAGAGCTGTAAGAAGTAGTAGAGTATTGCATGTGAAAATATCTCAAAGATATAAGCTGAGTAACAATTTCAGTTGCACACATGAGTGAGTTCGAATCATAGAATGGGTTGGAAGGGACCTTCAAGATCATCTGGCTCCAAGCCCCCTGCCATTGGCAGGGACACCTCCCACCAGACAAGGTTGCTCAAAGCCCCATCCAGCCTGGCCTTGAACACTTCCAGGGATGGGGCATCCACAGCTTCTCTGGGAAACTTGTTCCAGTGTCTCACCACATTCACAGTAAAGAATTTCTTCCTGATATCTGATCTGAATTGAAACAATTTGAAGAGTATTTTCATCTAAGTGGCCACAAGCTCCAAGACTTTCCCCCCCGCCTCCTTCTTCTTTAAGTAGAAAGACCACCTATCTCCTGATGCATTCCAGCCTGCGAGTAAAACTTTGGGGATGCA
>JAVJGJ010000059.1:65925917-65938223 GCA_035590215.1 Microhierax caerulescens | reverse complement strand
GGGCATCCACCTGCTCCATCATGGGGTCCTCCACAGGCTGCAGGTGGAGATCTGCTCCAGTGTTCCACTCCATGGGCTGCAGGGGGACAGCCTGCTTCACCGTGGGCTTCACCATGGGCTGGTGCCTGGAGCATCTCCTCCCTTCCCTCCTCCTTCACTGACCCTGGCATCTGCCGAGTTGTTTCTCTCACATATTCTCACTTCTCACTCTGGCTGCAGTTGCTGTTGCCCAGGGTTTTCCCCTTCTTGACCACACTGTCCCAGAGGTGCTATCGCTGCTGCTGATGGGCTCAGCCTTGGCCAGCGGCGGGTCCATCTCGGACCAGCTGGCATTGGCCCTGTCATACATGGGGGAAGCTTCTAGCAGCTTCTCACAGAACCCACCCCTGTAGCCCCCTGCTACCAAACCTTTGCCATGGAAAACCAATACAAATACAGAGCCAAGGGGGAGTCAATGGATGGATGGGGGATGGACACAACCCATTTTTTTTACCCATGTTTTGTTAAATAACATGTCCCACACATTTTCTAGACTTATTTCTACTACAAGAGAAACATAAAAAAAAATGTTGTAAGACATTTCTAAAGCTTTATATTTTGCTTCAATAGTAACAATATCCCCTTTAGGATACTCTCCTGCAAATAGCTCTGGATTTCCAACTCAGACCATACTCTGTGAAGACAAGAGTCATTATCCTACCTAATTAAGTGAATGAAACCAACTGCCAGACATAATAGCTGTTTCTCTTCTCCATTTGCTTAAAATAATCAGATTATTGCAGCAGAATATTATACAGCGTCCTGGTTCAATTCTTCATTCTAACCTTCAGAATCATTAAGAATTCCAGTAACTTCTTAGAACAAGCTTCCCCTTGCCACCTCAAGGTCTCGGGGTTCAATACTTCCCAAACAGCTCAGTATTCAAAAGCACAAACTACGTAAGAGGAATCACTCATTTTAAACATAAGATAGTTTACAAATTCTATTATCCACATTAAGACTGTCTTAATCTCTAAGAGATTGGTCCTTGATTTCAGTGAACATCAGAATCTACTGTTGTACCAGATAAAGGAATCATGTCTCAAATGGGGCCATTAAATTATACTGTCCATGGCTTCTGTTACTTACAGAAGGAGAAGTTATTTTGCATAATTTTATCCCTTGTAAAATCCCTCCACACCAT
The DNA here is from genome assembly GCA_035590215.1 of Microhierax caerulescens. Taxonomy (NCBI): domain Eukaryota; kingdom Metazoa; phylum Chordata; class Aves; order Falconiformes; family Falconidae; genus Microhierax; species Microhierax caerulescens. The sequence goes on along the minus strand of JAVJGJ010000059.1, from coordinate 65,937,040 downwards.
TTCAAAATTAAATAAATAATGCTTGACTTAAGAATATAGTTAGTTCTTTGTTAAATTGCCTGCTTCTTACTATATTGTATATACTTAATAACAACTTACAGCACATACTTTTTCCAGTTTGATTTCCATTTACGTTTCTTGGAAATTTTGGACAACAAAGGAACTCTGCACTTTTTTACAAGTCCTACCTAGCTGAATTGTCTACTCTGTTATTTGTAAACAAATATTCAAGTATCCTATACAGCAAATATTTAAAGATTTGTATTTTCTGCTGAATTTATAGTAACGCTCAAGATGATACAGATTTGCATGTTTTTCTGTTACAGAATCAAGACTGTTATCTCCTTATAGCTCCCTAAATCAACTACGTATAAAGAAAAAAAAATTGGAAGTTTTTTGTAATATAATTCAAGCACATAGTATAGTGGAAAAATGACAGCATACCCATTTAGTGTCCTAACAGAAACAGCATCAGATGAACTACTTTCACCATCAGCAAGTGACAGAGGATCTGTCTCTGTTCCAAATTCGCTCAGCTGTACACAGCAAGGTAAAGCAAAGACCACTATGGAATACTATGTCCAACCCTACATAGTTCCATTCAGTTCAGCACTAGCGCAACCAACGTGAGACTGTTACATCCAAGGGGCTAAACTCACAGCATATTTACTTGGAAAATCTAGAAAATGTTTTGCAGTAACCCAGAAGAAAGAGTACCTTTCTCTCTAGTCCATCCCTTCACAATAACAAGCTATTTTGCAAGTGTACCAAGACAAATTTTAAGCCATTCCAGACAGTGCCAAGTACCAGCAATGGCCAGATTTCTGCTTTGGCTGGATTGCTACTGCACAAGAGACTGGGAAAACACACAGTGAAGGTCACCATCAGATTACCACTCTGGCATATGGCCCACTTGATCTCCCAACTGAGGCATCTTCCTGCCAACTCCTGTGCGCAAATAGGACGTAAGCAATGCAAAGTATTACTACTACAGAATCTCTACGTACAGACCAGACTTCATCACAGGACAGAACCTTCAGAGAAAGCTTCTCACATTGTATAGTAAGCATTTGCAAGGACTCTCAGAAATTTCTGGTGAGCTGAACCGAGACAAACTGTCTATTTGAACTGACACGAAAAAGTTCCGAGTCTTATTTCTGGGATGTGGACTGAACAGTCTACTTCAAAGGTCTATTTTGTCCCCAGTTTTTCCTCCATAGTCATGTGAATCTACAGTTCAAGTAAATTTTTCATTTACAGTTAATATTAAGTTTTCTGAGGAAAAAAATTTGTATTTTTGACCAGTATTTGACCTTAATGCCATTTCTGTTTAATTAAAAGATACTGTTACTGATGAACATTTCACTACAGATCCATTTAGAAATCTATCAATATTAAAAATTGAAGTCTGAGAATCTTTCCTTCTTGAGTGAACACACAAACCAGAAGGAAGGACTTCTTGCCTTGCTTCATATGTAAGTTACTTCTTAAGACTCAACAATTCTTCCAACTGGTCTGCCCCCTACATAAAATCTGGTATTATATCTCAGAAGACATGTTTGATTCTGAAGTCATCGTTAAACAGACAATTTGTGGGTGTACATCTAGAAAAATCCTGTTTCTCAACCCTATCAAGAACAGGTTTAGAAAAATTTTTAGAATTAGAAGAAGTATTTACAAAGAATAAATTCAGATGTGAAGTACTTTGGTTTTTTTTAACCTCAGGACATCTTCCCAAGTATTTTTTAGCAACTGTTTTTTGAGGGAACAGCAAGTCATTCAGCTTCCACGTGAAATTTTTAGAACCTTCTCAATTGTCATAGCATGCTTTCAAGCACATGCATAAAGATTTATTACTACCAGGAACTCCTTTTGAGCCATGTGGCTACCCTACCCCAGAGGATCTAGGATATAGGAATTGTACCTCCCCCCAAAACTTGCATATCTGTGACACATACTGCACTGCTGAACCCTCTAATGCAGGCCTCTGGCTCAAAGAGGACAAACATAGGTGCAAACCACATACATGGGAAGCACACCACAGCCTATTACTATAAAATTAATTTTTGCACTCAAAGCTCCATGAAGCAGCCATATTTTCCACTGCCCTTAGGAGTAATGATTTGCACCCTGAATTCAGAGTGTGTGACAACTGCATTTCCCCCAACTCTTTCACCAGAATGAGCAAACATACTAGCTAATGAAAAAAGTAGACAAAACACAAATATTCTATGCTTCAGTATCAGGTATTCACTTAATGCATAAACTATAAAGAGTCAACCTTTAGAATCTAAAATTTCAAGATATTTTAAATTGTGCAACACAAACAGTAACCACAGCTTTCATTCCTGGTGAAATCTTACCCAAAAACTCGAATCCTTAACAGAAAGGCCTAACACCAAATAATGAAAGAAAAAGAAGCAACATTTGACCTTCCCAATTTACACATACTCTTCTTCCAAAAGATTCCACACAATTTCAGCCAAGCAGAGTTGCCATGTTCTGAACAGTTAGAAAAGCAGAACACCAGAAGCCAAGATAACAATGTCTTCTAAAAGCCAGACAAAAACATTTCCATTTGGCTTCTTTTCCTACATCCTGAAACAGAATAGTAGCAACAAAAATGTCAGAATTAAACTTCTTTTATAGAATGCTATTTATCCATTAATTGCTAGGTAAAATATGCTACTGTTATAAACATATCTCTTTTTAAAAATGTAATCTCAGTGAAGTTAAAATGCTTCCAAAACCTTTTCTGCAACACAAGCTGGAAGGATAGAATGGACACGGAGGAAGTTAGGGCAAATATTAAAAGCAGTCTTGTCCTGGTAAAGACTTACCTTCGTAACACGATGAGCTCCAGAAAGTTACATGCATGACAGCTGCCAATTATTTAGTACTGTTAAATGGGCATAAGTTTGCACTCAGCATTAACTTGAAATTCAGAGAAATAGAAAGCTTGAGAAAAAAAAATTCCTCACTTCAGTCTTATTTCTACATGGAAATCAGTGCAGATGTAGATTAGAACTAAAATTTAAATAAATGGAAAATCCAAACAAACAGTTTAATCTCAATGGAATGCACTGTTGGCAAACAGGCTGCATTTTAAAGCTAAAAGTTTTGTTGCACCAAAACACCAGGAACAGTAGAGGCTCAGCAACAAGCTGCAACGGAAAACAATTTTCAGAAAAAAGGTTACTCTCCCTCCTTCAAAAAAAAATCCAAAAAGCACACAGGAAAGGCTTCAGAGCTTTAAATACGTTTCCATTTTCAAGTTTGTTCCTCCTTTGGACAAATATCATACTATTCAATGTTTACTCTCCAGGAGTTAAGGAATCCTTAACTAAAATACCCATTCCACAAGAATAACTGTTTAAAACCAATTCAATAGCAAGCAAGAATATCCCAGGGAAAATAAAAATAACTAAGAGGTTGTTACACCTCAAGGCTCAAAACTCAGGCTCACAGAACCAGTCACATTTAGGTAGAAAAGGGACTTGCCAGAAAAGACCTGAAACTAAGAAAATCTTATTACTGACCAGAAAGCATGGAAAAGTGAAGAAAAGGTACAATTTCTAATCAATTTACAGTAAAAAAAAAAAACAAACACATGTTTTCAGAAGCACTGTGCTTTCCTTTAGCACAATGCCTGGATTGAAAGTAGGTTCTTGTAGTTGCATAGAAGGCTTATATCAGATTACATGACGTAAGTAGCAGCATGCATTCTAGCATCACCTCTATTTTAAAAATGCCAGCCCAATGTATTCTGGGGTAATATTCAGCACTAGTACACAACCCTGGGTGACACTTTTGACCCAAAATGACTTGAAAGAACAAGTTTGGTTTCTACATAAAGCTGGAGTAAGGAAAATGGTTAATGGTTTACTAGGCTTAAATAGAACTAAACCAGTTCACCCTCCCAACTCAACTTTTGGCAGCAATCTGACCTAAGCTTTCTGGAAGAAAACAAATTAAAAAAAAAAAAATCAAAGTAATTGGAAACATCAAGAAAGTCATAAACAAGAGAAAACCCACCACTTAACTGTTTGGATTTAATTCATGTATATAGATCCAAGTGAAGATTTCCATGTTTCCCTTGATTTCTGGAGGGAGAGCTAAGCGTCCCCACCCCCTTAAACTGTAAACAACTCACCAGAATAGAAAACCATACTGACAGCAAACCATATTTTTGGAAATTTAAGCACTCAGTATCCACAGGAAAATATACTCAAGCTTTCAAAACAGTTTTTCTGTCCCACAATGGTATATTCAGTACTTTTCCACTATGTTTATTTTAAAAGGAAAAACCCTGACCTGAAGAAAAAGCGCTAACTGTAAGATGACAAAACAGCAAGTATTTCTTCAATGCTCACTTTGCACTTGTTACAGTGAGACAATGTAATTTTCTTTTAAACAATGTATTTCGGTCAAACTAATGGAAGATATATTATTTTACCTAATCTAGGAGTCCATACATTATTTTTACTTAATACCTTGCATATAACATGCTGATTTCTAAGACTTTCCAAATTCTCTGTGCTTTTCACTTCATCTGAACACCTCATCAAGATGCATAAAGTTTCTCCGTATGTAAGCAAAAAGCATCCAAATACATGCCAACATCCCAAAACGAAGACAGTTATTTACATACTAAATGGGAAAACCAAGGTATTTTTTTAAAAAAAAGAATATAGAAGTAGATTTTTAGCAACTGAAAGCAGAGCAGAAATTTAGCAAAATCAGTGCAGAGAGGATCACTGCTACCCATACACCATTAGTATCAGAGTGAGAAAAATAATTTAAGATAAAGGACTAAGTTGACACTAGAATACAAGACTGTCGACTGAAAAGAATAGTCTCCAGCTGTGAGTTTAAAAGAATGGCCAACTTTTAGAATTACCTGTTTCTAGAGGTAATTCTAGAACAGAGCTCATGACTTAGCAACTGCTAGATCAGGACAACAGATGCTGTTATTTACAAAATGCACTCAAGGTGAAGCATTTCTGGTTTCTATAGATCTCTACATACTAACTTCCACGAAAAAAAATCAGGAAATGACCCTTTTTTTATATAAGCTACCAATGCATGCCCTACAGTTGCTTACCACATTAGTAAATAAGAGATGAAGAAATGTTTGTGTTTGATTTCTTCAGCTTAAAGCATTTCAATGCAGTCAAAAAAAAAAATAAAAAAGCAATCAAGCCAATATTATCAAATGTGTGCTTCACTCTTCACTTCTTTTGAAAATAAAAATTCTAGTTTCAATGTCCTGAAAATCAATTCAGCAGAATCACATAAACCCATTAAGTTTACAGATCAAGTTATCCCAAACAATTATAAGAAAATATTGACTAAGCAAAGTTCATTTCCATACAAGAACGCACAAAGCTAGCATGGAAAATTATGGAAAGGCTCCAAACATAGAAACAGCATTAGAAGTGACCCAGATACCCTATTTTACATCACTTTGAGAACCTCCACTGTTTTCAAGCAATTCTTTATTCCAACCAAAGACATTCTCAGGGTCAGTCAATTCTGTAGTTGACAAGTTCAACAAAAGAAAATTTTCCTTTGTCTCTCCTAAAACAGACTGAAGCCTTCAGAAAGGAAGCAAGTAGGCTGAAGGAGGAAGGAGTCAGATAAGGCAATCGAAGGACTATTGACAATTTAATTTTTTTAAAAAAATATGTTCACACCCCTGCTTAGAACATTCCCTGGCATGTCAAGGTTAAGTCTTCTCCCTTAACTTCTCCAGCCAGCCTTGCCACATACATATGATACAGACCCACCATCAGAACATGTTTACAGTAAATACTGCAGAGGTACAGTTCTTTTTGCAGGCTAGCAGAAGCTGTAAATAAGACTAATCATTTAAGTACATCACGTCATTACTTCAGTATCTCTCCCGATACTGAGAAGAGCAAGAGTATCTGAACACCACAAAAGAAACCCTAACAGACAAGTGTTTCCTAAACTAGCAGTCTCGCAGCAGCATGCGACTTTTGAAGGCAGCACCCTACAACACATAATTAAATACATTCCACCTAACGGTTGGAAGAGACTGAACATACTTTTGCTCTGAACTCACAAAAAACAATGTTTTCATTCACTTTACATAAGAGCACTATGGGAAACAAAGCGATTTGGAAACTGGCATTGTACAAGGAGACTAGTCAGCTTCCAGAAGGATCAGATTCACCACCACCAGTGAGGATACTATATTTAAATTCGTAGGCTTGAACAGACTGGAAGTTTCATCTGAGACACCTTTCCATGGTGACTGACCAACAGTAAGCATCACAGGAAAACATCACTATCATGCAGTAGGCCACAACTTGAACAAGAAAAAAAAAAAACATCCCACAACCTAATAGATGTGCTTAGCTAGAGATTTCAAAGTCCACTAAAGAAAGTTACTTCTATTGCGCAGAAAGGCTAAAGACTGAAGACAAAGTTATTAAATCATTTATCAAAGATAACACCAAAAGCAGATTAAAGATTCGGTAAGTTAGCCAGTCTCCTGTAACACCAGCCATCAGGATAAACCATTTGAGAGCAAGGAGCATACTTGAGTTTCACTCCTATTAACAAGCATGCACCACAGAGCTCAGATGTGGTGCATACACAAAGCAGAGAGATAGTGAACTCTATTGTGAGAAAAATTTAGCAATGAAACAGAAAAGTAACTCTTACTTTATCCTTTATGGACATACACAAGGGAACTACTACCTCCTCTCCTGGCAGAAGCTTTATTTGTCCCACACACTGTGGCGGAGGAAGAGGACAGGATGCCTGCTCTGGCTGTGACTGGAAGTCTTCCCATCCTTTCTGGATGCTCATTTAATTTAAACCCATACAAGTATTTTGCCAGGATTTGGAAAGGCAAGGGTACTCCATTCCATATCCACTGCCACGCAAGCCTAGGTCACAGGCAGTGCCTGAAGGTTATAATACAAGAGGATATAGATATTAGGCTGCTGCTGTGACCCCTCTCTTGTTAGATGCCATAGAGCCCTCTGCAAACTATGGGGTTCTGTTAGATTTATCCACTAGAACAACAGACCTAAGAAAACAAGGAGGTGCTCAAAGTCCTTGCAAGCCCACCAGCTGCTTTCCAGACCACAAATTCCAGTGCTAGTAACTGGTAAATATGGTCTTGGAGATCAAAGGTAAAGCACTTAAGAGGGTGCATCCCCCCCAAGCAGTTACCAACACAAAACACAGAAAGAGAGACTGGAAGGAAAAGTTGTCCAGTTAGTAATGTTCTGCCTTTCCCAGGGTGAGATAAAATAAGCATGTAACTCCTGCCTGATCTTTAAGAACAGTTTAGAAAAGATTTTAGTGTTGAACGTGACCGAACAATCTATGCCGTTGTTTTGCTATCCTAATCCTTGTAATTTTCCCGTGAATGTCTAACTCAAGTCTTGCTGGAATTTAGATCAACTGATGTTTCATACTAGTTCATGTTTCCCTTCTTTTCGCGGCAGTCTTCATCCCCTCCACCCCCATTTATTTGGGAACATACTGTCTTAGCCTCCTTCTTAGCTGACCATGCCACCACCAACTTCTTCAAACTTTCTTCACAAAAAATCAGAGGTCTAGAAGATATCATACAAGCTCCCATTAACTATTAACATAATTTAAAATTCTATGGGTTCTCTCTAGTATTCTTACCCTCCCTCCCAGCTTGTAATCTGCAATTCATAAAGTGCAAAACTTTGTTAATCAAGATCATGCTGTACAGGACCTTGTAGAATCTGTACCAGTACTTGCTGCCTGACATTGCTTACCTTCTGGGGATGGTTTTCCAGCTAATTTTACTCACTGCACAGCAGTTTCTAGATTATAATTCCCTATCTTATTAATGAGAATATTGTGTGAATATTGAGGATGCCAATACATCACATATTAACATTACAGCACCACAAGGCCTGTTACTCCATCACAGAAGCAGAAATACTGGATTTAAAATATTTATCCTGGATAAGTCTGTTTCAGCTGTTGCTCAACTTCTTTTCTAGGCACTAAAAATGTGTTTTGGCACTGCTCCAGTATTTATTCTTTGAGCTAAAGTTAAAATCCACTGGTTTTCTCTTAGCCCATACTGAAGAGGTATACACCATTGTTCCTTTTTTAATCTACTACTTCACTCCACTGTCTTGAGATTGCTATCCACGATATGAGATGGCTTCAGCTTGTTTGTTTGTTTGTTAATTTTAAGCACCTCAGAATGAATTTCATCAGGCCCTACCAGAATGAAAATCTGTTGCTTATCCAAGTAACCTACAGTTTTGGCACCCTCCTCCCCCCAAGCCTAGTTGAGTACTATTTACACTTTTATCACTATATAACTACACAGGCTGGATTCATCATTTTAGAGAACATTTCAATCACCTCACCATTATCTGTAATCCATTATTCTGAATCTTTTATTTCTTGCTTTCTTCCAATATCCCTTTTAGCTACTCTCATTATGGTTTTGACTGTCACAGTTTTGTTCACACATCTTCGTGCATTTCACGTGCTTCTTCAGCATACAGATTCCCATTTTCTGTATGTTTCTTGTACTTACATCAATTAAGAGATCAACAGAGAACAAAGTCCTTTTTTCATTATTAATTTTTCCCTTCAATTAAAGTGTTTGGTACCATTACATCTCAAAGAGATTGAACAGTTTCTTTCTTCCTTATATTTGCCCCCCAATCAAGCTTTACATGTCAAAATCTAAGCTTTTTGACATTTGTGGATTTTATTCTGCTGTTCTGTCATCCTTTATGCTATGGAGGCTAACATCTTGCCACTCCTACAGAACCTGCCTCCCATCTATGTATTCTCTTTGTTAATCTAAAAGACTGTTTTTGTGAAATTACATACCTCGGCAAAGCAGTATGTCTGCTCAGTCTCTTCCAAAAGATACTAGATGGTTATGAGCTTTAACTAGCAAATCTCATGCTTTCAGTGATTCTTCTCCAGCTACTGACATACACCTTTTATTTATAGTCCAGGCACATACATCTGATTGAGGTGATCAAGGCTGGGCAGAATACTTTCAACAGTCATGTGTTAAGACCTTCCCCTGCTTTTCACTCCCCATACATTTGTGTTGGTGTGCAGACACCTAGCATACTAGCTGGAATGACCTGCTGTTCTGCTAGGTCATAAGCAATATGCTTATGTGCAAAATACTGTATATGCAAGAAAAAAATAATTATATATTTGGGGTTTTATCTCAAAACCCACTCATAAAATATTTTCATATGCAAACATTCAAACTCTTTTCACTTAGTTAAAGCACTGCAATTGAAATACCTTTAAAATACTTAAAAATACATATATTTGGTCAAAGTTACTTTAGTGACCTTGCTTTTATTAACAAAATCGAGAAAGTATTAATTAGAAAAAAGGGGGCTAATCTGCAGATACTATCTTTGTAATAATTCCTACAAAAAAACCCTTGTCTAATCTAAATGAGAATTCCATATATCCTCTTAGGCCCAAAATATATATATTATTATACATTGAAATATATACAGCCTACAATAGGAAACTCACCCTGAATATAAGTCAAATCAACAGGAATTTACATTGAGCAATAATTTACATTTATAGATCCTGAATCAGGCAATACTAATTATTAATAATAGCATTAATAATACTATTTATTAATAGCAAAGAAGAAAGTTACTTAGGATTCCACCATATTTCAGAGGAACTTTTCTCCAGAAAGAAGAAGAAAAAAAAAAAAAAAAAGACAACAAAAAATGGCCTTAGAGGTATACCGTGCTGACACAGGCTGCTACCAAGCCTGCAGCTTACACCGGCCATATAATGAATCCCACCAATTCACTCCAGACACAAGGCTGCAAAAACACCAGCAGTATAGATGGCTCATGCCTAAGTATCTGTTGACTACCCCAACACACAAGAGGGCACTAGCCCCAGAAAGAAATAGGTATCAGGCCACAGGGAAAATTCAAATCTTTGACTTCCTCACTGACTATCCTGGATGTAGGGCAGAACGATGAAGAGAACACATTTTACAATTCTCCATTTCATGGGAAGGGGAGAAAAAAAGTATCAGTCCAGGCTCAGACTACTAGTCCAAGTTGGACCGTCCCACAGGAAAGAGGAGGAGGGCAGCATCAGCTTCCAGGAGAACCTTTGAGTTTGAAGTTGCCTCTCATGGCCTTGGCTCTATGTCATTTAATAACTTGACAGAGAATAAGGCTTACACAGCATAACAGTACATATTGCTGTGAACTCAAAGATTGTTTCATATCCCAAGATAGGGAGCTAAAGTAATACAAACTAGCGCTTTAGTACTGACACTGTTCTGAATGGGATTTCACGTTTTTATGATGTTACTAAACTACATTTAGAATCACTGCTGAAAGCCATGAGTTCTATGGGATAATTATATTTAATTTAATAGTTTGCTTTATCTGCCATCTTCATTGCAGAGATTTGAATAAAATTCCTCCTGGCCACGAAATCAACAGAAAACCATTTCATGCCTGACAACAGTCTGCAGCATCCAAAATGGAATACTTGGATTGGATTATTCCTTCCACAAATGTGGATCCAAAGATTACAACAAAAATTTTCATTTATGAGTACAGCCATAAGAACTTACACTTGCCACTCTACAGTCATAGAATATAGACTACTTCTCTCTCAGATCTACTCCCTAAAAAGAAAAGTTACAAAAGCAGCTTTTAAAGATTTGCTTAAAGTAATGTTGTATTTGATTTTAGTTTGCTTAACTTGTTGTTAAACCTTTACTGCAGCTTGTGTGTATACACCTGGTCTCATATCTGTTATCTTTCAGATGTTTTTTTATTAATCAAGCCAGCTACAACTACAGGATTTGAACTTGCACTTACTCTATCAAGATGGACTTAATTTCTGCCAGATCGTTTTGGCCTATTTAAAAAAAAACAAGTAACAAAGTTTCTGAAGAAGACTCGTAGTTCAACATGCAGTAACTTCATACATAAAAACCTAAAAGGGAGTCCCCCCGAGACTTCAGTGAATGATCACCACCTGTTTGGCCTATTTAAAAAAAAACAAGTAACAAAGTTTCTGAAGAAGACTCGTAGTTCAACATGCAGTAACTTCATACA
>JAVJGJ010000059.1:65825219-65921486 GCA_035590215.1 Microhierax caerulescens | reverse complement strand
GGAGTCTGCATTACCATTGTTCAGCAGCATGGACAGGCCTGGACTGCTTCGTGCAGCTGCTTCCTCTAGGCCTTTGGCACCCTCATGAACAATATATCTACTGATACCATCACTACCTGTAATAAATGTGAGTCTTGACTTCCCTAAGCACTCAAGGCCTCCACCCATCATAACTGATGTGTTCAAAGAAAGTAATTCTGCCAGTGCCTTTTATGTTGGTTTGTTGTTGTTTTTTGCATTAGCTACCACTTCAGCTTCCCATCCCATTCTGTCGTCACTCGTTATGATCTCCCAGTTTTCCTGTGAATAGGCATGTCACATATGCTTGCTTTATTTCTATCTAAATTTTGATCTTCAGAAGTTGGATAGATCTCATTTTTCCTGTGATAGGCTTGTGCTTGCTGGGTGTCTCTGGCAGTGGCTACGTACATCTGAGATCAATAAAGTGAACCAGAATCAGGACTGAAGTGTTGGTATTACACTTTGGTACAGCTATTTTCCCACACCAAATGCTAAGATTGATTGAAAGGCACAGCACTGCCTTTTATCTTTTAGAAGTTGTTTTTTCCACTGGCTGCAAATGAACCCTGGCTACAGGAAACAGATTGTGAAACTGGCTCCAAGGCCTAAACTTTAGATTTCAGCCCTCTGTTTAATAGATTTTAATGTAGTACTTTGGTAATGGATATGAAGGTGGCTTTATTTTTTCCAAACCAAATCTCTGCAGTTTTCCGATACCAGGTCAAGCTTCTGTATGTACTGCAAGACATTGTGGAAATCAAGGTCAAAAGCTACCAGTGGAATTAATCAGAGCCTGAAGTTAGGGAAATGCGTTTGTTTGATTTACGTGTCCACTGCCTAAAGTTAATATGCTTGTTTTTGATCCCTAAAGAATGGATAAGAGAAAGGCAGAATTATGAAGGAAACAATCTGGCAACTCATCCAGAATTACAGCATTTGAGTTTTTAAAATGATAAGCTGAAGAAAAACAAATTTGTGGCTTTTTTAAACTTCAGTATTTCCTTCCTTGATGATTTATCAACTTCCCTCTTTTTTTAACGAGATAAGGACTTCTATAGCCATATGCAAATGATATCCAACGGCAAAATTACTTCTTGAAAATACAATATATCGTCATTGTATTCATGTCCTCTCTAAGATATAAAATCTAAATTATATTATATTTACTTTCTAAAGTGTTTTCCAGTTTCTGTATGTGACAACAGAGCACTTTACTGCAGAATACACTTAGTTACTGGAGAACTAGTAATAACACAGTAAAACTTGTCAATTTGGACGAACTGCTTTTTAAATCAATTCTTTCAACTGCTTTTATTTACATCTGGCTTTGCTGAAGCTTATTTCATTCCAACTAGTAAATGCCTAGGATGGGGTCACTCTCTTCTAGAAGTTCAGAGGCTACTCCTCTATGGTCTTTGAACCCAGGCGCAAGACTGGTGTCATAGCGAGACTCATGTATTGTCCCAACAGACTGGTCTCAATGACTGAGCAAGCAGTGTAAGGTGTGGGAGAAAATGTGCTGGTTTATTTCTGAGCATGTTTGCACATCTACCATGCGTTTTGGCCTACTGTGGGTTGCATGTGTACGTTTGCACCAAACTCTGCCACCCTGCCTCCTTAGAGGTCACAAATGCAGGAGGGATGGGTAAGTTAGCCATGAGGTGCTTCTTCGGAGATGGAATGTTTCTTGCAGAAAGGCCATGGAATAGTTTTACGCTGAAGGGTGCGTTGCTTTGGGAAGAGCTGGGCTGTGATGTACCAGAATGACAGGCCACTTAAAGTCCTGCTGTACTTTGTCAGCTCTCTGACTGTAGTCTATTTAACTGTATAAATGTAGCCTGAAAGACTAAGGTTAAAGACCCTGGAAAGACCTATGGTTAAACTAAAAATTCAGATCAAAAAAACTCTACTGAGCAGCCACCTGAACTCTGTTAGTCTGTTTCTGGACAGAAATGTCCTGAATTGCCCCAAGCTGGGCATCTTGGCACCTCGCTCCCCTTTGTGCCCACTCGCAGTCTAGGAGGTAGGCAGCACAGCTCCAGGACAGGTCCAGCTGAGGAGAACCTTTCTGAGCTCAACAAGTCAGGTTCTTCTGTTATAGCCACAGCTGGCTTCAGTGCCCAGTTGCATTTGGTAGGGTGATCACCTTCAATGCAGTAACCCACTGATGGGAGAATTGACTTTTACCTCAGGTCATCTTGTAACTCACAGAATAGTGTCCCAGGTGTTCAGAGGGACTACCAAGTGGAAGGGAAACATTCATCACCTCATCTGTTGAAGTTGTATCCCTATTGGAAAGGATGGCAAATTGGTGACACTGGTGTGAATGTAAAGGAAGGAGACACAAGGAGCTGTAGGCGCTTACTGCTGTTTTCTGGTAGCTATTCCCAAGCTAGTTCTGTTTTTCGTCCAGGAACTCTTTACCACAAAAACACATAAATAAAATCCAGGACTCTTTTTTGACAATTAAACTAGATGAGACGGACACGTCCTTGGTTTACTCTGTCTTTTGCCTCAGCTGCCTTCTCCTTGTCCTAGACTCTTACACAACTTTCTGAACAGGGTTCTGACTTCAAACGAAGAGGTGGTGACTCCCTGTTTCCTTCCTGCTCTTCCTCCTCCCAGTCTAGCATGGTGGTCAGGGATGCGGCATGAATGCTCCCCAGGAACTCCCGCTTCCTGGCCAATGCTCTAACCACTGGGTAACAGCATAGAGAAGATGGACACTATTTCCTGCAGCTACACTTTAAAAGAAAATGAACATTGCTTACTGGGAATTTTTTATCTGCTGACAGACCAATAGGCCTTTTAAACACCTTTGGCAGGCTGTCTGTTAACACAGACCTTGGTGTTTTCCAGTAATAATACAAAGAAAAATGCTGTGACCAGCAGCCACATGAAATGAAGTCACAGACCAGAGAAGCTTCAGGGACTCTATTCATTGTTTTAAAGAACAGATTTTGGCACTCACTGCCAGAAGAGCACTCCAGATTCTGAGTCCCAAGAGGACAAAGGTGCCAGGCACCAGGGTGGGACTTGACACACATCTATGTTTATAGTTTCCATGCACACAGCTTTTGTTAGCTGCTCACTGAGTGTGCTGCTTGTTTTGGCTGTATACCTGCACTTCTTTTACGAGCAGTGAATGTAAGCCTATCATTACCAAACTTGGTATTCAGCCCTGAGGCTGGAAGGCCCACATATCTTGGAACATCAGTCCCTTACCATTCCCATCCCTCTGTGATTTATTAGGGTCACACAGAATAGCAAGAATTTAAGTCAAGTCCCTAGAGATCCACTAAATTACCTTTCAGTCAGAAAATGTGCATCTAGTTAATAGGGGAGAAATGTCTCTTAAATAATTTATAATCAATTGGAGTTTAATATATGCAATATTGTGCAGGATTTCATAGCATCTTACTTGGATTTTTTCTGCATCTCTGAAGTCATGCAAGTTTAAATACACAGATTACATGAAACAAGTGTTCTGTTGCACAGTTTTGAATGTTGTAAATTTTCCCAGACAACTCAGGGCATAAGTAGTGGTAGACTATTTTTGCATTTCTGAGTACTCATTATACCTCATGAATTACAAACTATTTGGCATTAATACTTAGGATATTGTGCCTGTTTAAGATATGCAATAGGGATGCGTTAGAGTTACTATGAATATTCTGAGGCATGTTAACAGATTATCTTATTTTAAATTATTCTTCAACAAAAAAAGGTCTCCGAAGTAAGATTGAAGTGTTGCTCTGACTTAGATCTGCTTGCAATTTTTCTGTATCTTTAGACAACTGTTGCTGACAAAAGATGACTTTGGGAATAATTTCTTGCCAGGAGCAAAACTTATCTTTTCCTTGATAGTTGGTTTTTTTCTCACTCTTGTTCTTAGGTTGCCTGATGTATAAATGCAGAATGGAGTTCTTGTTCCCTGCCAGGTGCCTAGTTATCAACAGCACAGGAATATGGGGGGGAAGCAGGAGTGGTAGTAGGTAAAAAGAGACAAATCCTATGTATAATTACTCTCTTTGTGTTTCTCTACTCATCCATGTCATGCTTTTCCAGTTATCTGGCTAAATATTTACCTCCTACACCATCTCCATGCTAGGTTAAAGAATGTTGGATCAAGAGACTCCCACTTTGCCTGAGAGAGTATTGGTAAAAACAGAAGTTTACTTTGAAAATAAATTCCAAGGCAGTGGTGGGGACACAATCTGTGTGTTTCATCTGCCTAGAGGGCAAGTTGCAATGTTCAGAACCATCTTTCAATGATCCCATTAAATATTTGAGACATAAAAGGTGAAAATTATCATGCAGTAGAAGTGTTTACTGTGAATGAGTCAGTACCTGCAATAACTATCCCCTACCTCATTGTATTTCTTCACAATGATTGTCATTTCAACCCACTCTTATGTTTGCCCCACTTACCCTAATATGTCTTTTCCGTTTTGCATTTGCCCTTCTAATCTCTAATTATTCTGCCTGTGTGCAGATACACAGTCTTCTACACTGGAGACAGTTGCCCTTGAAAACCTTCACTTTCCACAACAACAAAGTCATCTTTCTTTTTTATTGACCTTTCAAGGGTCAATAGCCAGAGCCAGTAATTTCCTCCTGCCTTCCAATCTATTGAGACACATGGACTGTGCTTTGCACTTTAGAAAGCTGAGAGCAGCTTCCAATGTAATGAGCAAAAGCAGATTTTTGAGGGTGCAGAGAAGTGGTGAATCTAAGCAAACTGTATATGGAAGACAGTGTGAAGGCATCATCAGCAGAAAATAAGTGGGGAGAAAAAGTAACTTTTAAAATTCTTCATGGAGAGTACTGAGAAGAGCACCTTCAGTTTCCACATCAGTGTACTAAGAGCAAACAGCATCTGTTGGAACTGGATCCTAAGGATGAACGGAAGAAACTTGGCAGTTGTTGCCATGTGGGGGGGAAATGGCTCTTTTTAGTTTGTAAAAAACCTGAACTGTTTACGTTAGAAGAGGGAGAAGAAGCATACCAAAGGGAGAAGAGCAAGGAACAAAGCTACAGGGTGATGTCAATAGAATGAAAAGAGAGGAGATGAGGGAGAAAAAGCAACTATAATATGGGGATGGATGAAAGGAAATGACAAGAGGAACAGAACCACGAGGAAAGCGAGGAAGTATATTAGTGACCACTTATAGTATTTGGGGTTTTGTTTTATGCTTTTTACAAGAAGGTTATGTTTAATTACTTTGGACTGATTAAAGACTTAGAAAGGTAAAAATGCTATATTCCAGGCCAGATGCTTTCTTGCTAACATAGCAATTGTTAGTAGGTAGGAATTTGCAGTCTTACTTCTTTGAATGCTAAGTTCAGTTATCATCTGCTCGTACATGTTAAAGCAGTTTGCACCAATTCAATTTCCCCACAAAGTATTGAATATGATTTTATCGTGCACTTATGAATGACGCCCCAATTTAATGAGGAATTAGGTCTGCTGTTCTCGTTGAGGAAAACAGCGAAACTCTTAACAACATTATGACCCAAGTTTTCTTGATACAATAAGTCTTTAAAAAAAATCTGGTTTTTCTCCTCATGGTTATTTATTTCTTTGCCTTGTTCACAAAGTGGTTGTGTAACTCAGTCCATTTGCTTTCTTTTTCGTTCTCTATCTTATCTTCAGCAAATGGGAACTAGAGAAATATTAGTACGAATGCTCAGAAGGTCTGACACGATGAAATAAAAAGCTTAGAAGTGGTTTTTTTTTTCATTAAAATACCAGGTTTCATCATACTTCACAGTACACGAAGTGTCATGAGAAAACACAGAATGTAATTTCTTTTCCTTTGCTTCCAAGACTGAAAAAAAATTATTGTATGAAAGTTCTGCATAAGTCTTGAAATTCAGGAATGAATAAGTTTTGCTACAGTAGTATCAACGAAGAAACCAGGTGCTTAACTTTTGTAATTCAGTTCTGAGACTGACAGTTTGTATCTCACAGTTTGTACAACTCCCATGGATTTATTATCTGTGTCAATTTTTCAAACACCTCCCAAGTTCCTTAATTTCTCTAACAAATTTCAGTCATTTGTTCTGAACTCATTTAAAGTGGGACTCAACAGAACTTAAAACCGTATTGAAATGCTATATTGATTCAGTGAGGTTTCACTTCCTATTAGTTTTGCAGCTGTTACCATTTAATTTCTAACCCACTTAGATTAAAGAAGGACAGTTACTTAGATATGTCCTGAGCGAGGTCATATGTTTCAGGCTGATTAAAGCAGTTGTGTCAGGATGCTAGAGACTGGGTGTTCCCAAAACAACAATGCAGTTTGCCTACAACATTATTTATTTCTTCTTGTCTGTAGAAGGGCTGTTCTTTGTCTGTTGGGAGTAAGGCTAAAAGAGCGTTGCAGCACAGCTAGTACAGCTGACCAAGCTTTTTCCCTGGTTCTTGAAGGAAAGTGAAAGGGGTAAAAATAGACCAATTTGGATTGTGTCACCAAAATGGCCTCTCACATAACCTTTTGCCAGCAAGGTTTGGCTCAAATAGACAAGGCAGCAGCCAGCATTCTGGGAGTTTCTTGGTATAGCCTGTGTTGGGGTGACTATTTAAAATTTCTCTTATGTCAGATAAACAGTGAATCATTCTTTGATTCATCTGAGACTTTGTTTTCAGTTTCATAAAGAAAAACCACTATAAATTGTGCATGCCCAGTAGGTCAGGTCAGAAGATAGATATCTTTGTATTTCTTTCTGAAAAGTGCTTTGATCTCTTTTTTCTTTTTCCCCTTTGAACGTGTTCTGACAGCACCTCTTTCTCTGCTTCTAAAAGGTTGCCTGCACAGTAATTTGAATGAACCAGGATCTCTGTGAGACAACAAACATCAGAGAATTTAGTGTAAGCATCCCTTACATTATCACATTATTCCTTTAGCATCTATCTTTCAGGAAGCTGTTAAGCCAGCATTATTCCCTGAATCTGCTATAGTTCACATGTGGAAAAAGCTTTTCCATATGCAGCTTTACAGTATGGGGCACAATTGTGTATGTGACAAAACGGTTTTGGACTTTTAACTTCAGAATAAATTTTTCTGAAACTTTTTTAATGACATGGCTAGCAAAGGTGGGGAAGAACAGAAAAGAAGGGAGGAGGAGGAAGTTGTGACTGGTCTTTCTGTAACATTTAGGATTTCAATGGTGTTCAGTAACTCTGCACTGTTGGCATACTTACTTGTAGCTAGATAGCAGTAACAAAAATTCAATTGATTTTTACAGCAACCCGATCCAGTGCTCTGGCACACAATGCAGGCCACATCCAGCAAAAATAAACAGTGTAAAAATAATTCACATTAGTGCTTGCATGACCATGATGAAATGGACAATTCTCTGTCTTAAAGTACCGCACTCCAGCTTGCTTGCTGTCCTCTGAGCCATGAAAGTCACAGATACAGGTATGGACCTGATGACAGGATTGCTCCTCAACAGGCTCTGTACAAGCTTGCTCCCAGCCTGCAAGTGATGGTGAGCCAACAGGCAAAAGTAGTCCTGCTAAAGGGAAAAGCTCTGCTCATGCTTACATGAGCACCCAGGGGTGAACACACTGGCTGCAGCAAGGTAGGAGGTGGGCAGTGTAATTACATTAGTGCAGTGCTGTCACAGAGCTAATTTGCTATGTCTGGCACCATGCAATGTGCACAGTGTTGCAACCATGTGGCACTGCACTCTGGGAGCCTCTTGGCTCAGGCTTGGAGAGAACATAGGTGGCTTGGCCAGGCTGATGGTTAATGGCAAGCCCATGTGCAGCACTAAGTTGCCTCATGCGTGATGCAGGGTATGTATGAACCGGCTACTTTGTGGTTTTCTGTGTAAAATAACACTGGGCACCTGAGCATTACTACTGTGTCCACCAGCATAGGCTGGGTCAGTTCTGGTTAAAAAACCCAAAGGGCTGGTGCTGACTCCAGATGCAACCTGCACAATGCAAGTGCTTCATCCCACTCGCTGCAGCGGTGCAGGCTGCTGGGGCAGAAGCGGGGCATTTCTTCCTTCTTACCCTCCCCTCCTCTCGACTATAACTGGGGTATTTTGTCAGCCTCTGTTTAATATGCATACTTCTCCCTTGGCTGTTCCCCAAACTCAAGTGAGTGCATTAATATCCTCAACGAAAGGCTTGTCTAAACAACAGTGTTTTGGCTGCTTTAACGAGTGTTGTTCAAGTGCTAAATCCCCCAGGCCTCGTGGAGTTTCGTTAGACAAACATCACCATTTGGGAAGCAATATCTGCTTTAAAGCACCTCTCTAGGTCTGTGTACCAGTGTCCACGGTACTGTGGAATAAAAGAGTGGTAGGTTAAGTTTGCAATGGATGTGGGCTCTCTAATCCGGTTTAAAAAGCGAACTTGTCTGTGATGGTTTTGTAGAAACTTAAATACTTGTGGGGGGAAAAAGCTGATGATAGGACAGTTGACATCCAAACATATGTCAAGCTACTTAATTATTTCCTGGTAGGTTTCTTGTCCTAGTGGGCTGAAAGTGCTCAGGATGTTTGGTGATGTCTTGCTGGTCTAGAGTGACTCGGTCCTTTTCCTGGCCCTTGTCCATGCCTGAGGTCTGCAGTGTCGTGGACATTACCTCTGTACAGATAGTTGCTATAAACTGTATTTACCTCCTAAGATACTAAAGGACTTGTCTACACCAGAGCACCTCTACAAGAGTAATTATGCTGACAGAGCCTCCAAGTGCTATAGCAACCTTCCCTCAGCCTACTTCACGCAGCCTCTGCATCTGAGAAAGCTGTGGCAAAGCAAGGCATCCGGAACCATGTCCACAGCAGGGGTTCTGCAAACACAGGTGTCTCAGTTGTGCGGTATTGTATTCCCTGACACCCCTTGCTGAGCCTGTGCTCTTAGGAGCAGCTTGGGGAGCTTCCCCGTCCAGCTGCAGGGTGTGTATTACCCTCTGCTGTGCTGGCAAATTGTGGGTTTTCATGCTGAAGCCCACGCTGCATTAGCTGGATCACCATCGCTGGGCTGGTGAGCTGGTCTCTCCTCTTTCACTTTCCCCTGACTTTACTTGCAGAACTAAAGGGCTTTTACTTTCCACACGTGTCCCCTGCATCCCCCCTGCTTTGTGTTACTGAACTCAACCACAAACTCTCATATATTCTGGACCTTTATTCCCTGCCCCTCTTGTTCATTGTTTGCTTCAGATCACCCCACCCTCTTTACAACTGTCCACAGATCCGTCTCCTCGGAAACAGCAGAACTTGTTTATGTGAAAGTAATAAGGAAACTAATCGATGTGTAGCAGCTGCAGGCATGTGAGAGACCATGTTCCACTGGAGTACATCGGAAAAGCGAATCTCTGCTTGTGCTGCCTGCCTAAAGGTTAGATGGTGTGAGCAAAACCCACCTTCTTTCTCTGGGGTTTCCAAGGTTGCCTTCCTCTGTTCACAGCAGCAGTAGGAAGGTTTTTGTGTGTGCATATGCCTGTTTTTATGGACCTTTTTTGCTAGTCTTTTTCATCACCAGCATGTAGAGGTTGAGAAGCAATGGGAAAACTGGTAAGTCTTGTTTATTTCTTATGTTGTGGAATACTGTGCCGGTGCACCATGCCATGCCAGGCCCATCTCCTGTCTTGGCCCTGACCCCCCCATGCAGCCACAGGACTTTCCCATCCATATCTTGAGATTTCTGCTGCTCCCTGCTCTCTGCCCTTCACTGCCACTGCCCCTTGTGCTGTTGGAAATGGTGCATATGACACAGCTGGCCAGCTGTTACAGGCAGTCAGGTGTCCCTGCAGGGTGTTTCCCAGTGCTCCAGGATGGAGCTGTGCAAACGTATAGACAGCTTGTGTGGCCATAAATGTGGCAGGGTCACCGTGTGGAACCTCTTGCCAGAGACAGTGGCATGCCTGGCAGCCCATGGCTTCCAACTCAGTGCCAAGACCTTGTGGCCTGGACTTGGGCAGAGTGGTGGCAGGGCCCCATGGGGAACTCTCCAGAAAAGCAAGGGTAGCCTGGCAGGTCCCCTCTTGCAGGTCTGGGGGAGCTGTGCCACTGTCAGGGGGGCCGTGTCAGTGCTGGGGGTCTGCCCTGGACTGTGGGATCTGCCCTGGGGGTGTTAGCACACACAACAGCAGTGGTGTCTGGGAGGCCCTGATTGGGCAAGCCCTGGTGAAGAAATGCTTGTGTTGACATCTCCATGATGACACCTTGGAGGAGGAAGGAAGTATTTCCATGTACCTTTGGTTTACTGCAGCTCTTGAAGAGGAGGTGTGGATGGATGATGATTTTTCTATTTTTATACAGCTTCTGAAACAGTGCTGGAAGGTCTGTTCCTGGAAACTTTTTCCATTACTGAAAACTTTCTTCCCTGCCCACCTGGTATGAATGTCTTTTCCTCAGGTGTGCTTCATCAGCAGGTTCCAGTCTTGGTTTGGGTTTCTTCCTCCTGTTACTAGATAACCTCCTTTGGGTGACTTTCTTGGGATCTAGGGTCTGTGAATAGCCTGGCCCAAGCAGGAAGCCTGTTCCAGTTGCAAGCTTTGTATTTTAAACTCCAGTGATACCAGAATCATCATGTTGTTGAACCTTCAAATAAGCTGTTCTTCTATCAGCTGAAACTGTATATACTCTTAAATTCTTACAAGGCATCAAGTGAAATGCTTGGTGATGTAAAACTTGCATGTATTTTAAAACATGTGATGTAAAACTTGCTTTAACTTCCTAGAGGTTGCATTGGACTAAACCACGTTCTGCAAGCTTCACTGTCCATGTCTTGAGTATCAAGGAAGATGATTATTTGACAAGGTGTAATCTTCAAATGTACTTCTAGTAAAATAAAGAAAGGGTAGGGTGGAAAGGGAGTGGAGAAACAGGACTTAATACATATACTTAATAACAAGGGGAATGCTAGGGTTATTGCATATTAAGTATCTTTCTGTTATCTCAACACTAAATATGGAGAGCTATATCTTTATTATGTACTAAAGCCATATATTAAAAAAAATTGGCAGGAGAGCACTAAGGAGGCTGCAAAATGAAAATAGGCTGTAAAATTTGGAATCAAGGAGCATTGAGAGGCAGACGCTGAAGTCCATAAATTACATAATAGAAAATATTGTTAATCCTTGGCTTTTCAAAGTACACAAATCAGCATACATTATTAGAAAGCACCAAGAAAAATCTTATAAAAATTTGGGTGTTCAAAGAGAGCTATGTTTAGTGTTGTGAAAAGTATTGTTTTGGCATTGCATTAAAATACAGGATTCATCTGGGGGTGTGTGGAGTTTTTTTAATTATTATTTTGATGCACATAATCTGTTTTGATATAAACAGAGCCAGGGACAGCCCAGCTACATACTTTGAAAACTGTTAGATAGTCTGTTAAAGAGCTAATGGCATTAAATAGCTCTCTTTTTGTAGGCTGTGGATTCTGAATCAAAGAACAATTTCATAGGAAGCTTTCTTCAGCCACCAGATAAGATGCTTCCTGCAGCCTTTGCTTATACAGAATCAAAGAAATTGGCAGCTGTTGGTGGTGACAGGCCTTCTATCCCCCATAACCAAGGTAAAGCCAAAATTTCTCCTTAAAGTGGTCTTTTTAATTGTTCCATGTGAAATCTCTTGAGCAAACTCCCATTCTGTTTTACTCAGTTCAATGACTTGCTGTGCTTATCAGACTGACATTGAGACAGGATGTATATGTGTCCTGAGGGAGTAGTCTCCCTGAAGTCATATGTCTGGAATGGAAACCGCTGCAACTCTTCTAACATCCTCATAAACTTCGGCTTTGAAAATTGTTTAACTTAAAATCGCCAAACTTCCTCTAAAAGCAAAGGAGAATGCTTCAAACTCAGCAGAAGCAGTTCATGACTTCAAATACATGGGGGAAAAAAAAGATCACTGGTATGGTACGCTGAGTTGGAATTGGCTTTACGTTCAACTCCCTCTAGCTTAAAATCACTTCTGTTTTTTTTATGTGGTATGATTCCTTGGGAAAGCTTTAGAATAATGCAGACTCTCAGGAGAGTGAGCAGAATGAAAGCTACTCTGTATGAAATATGGGTCCAGTGTGGTCATTGTGTGCCTTAATGTGGAGCTCCCAGGGCAATCGCTTGGTGGCTTAGCATATCTGGAAAGCTCAGTGAATCACAAGGATTCCATACTTGGATTTACTACCACGGACAACTTTGCAATATTGCACAGGCATAGCCTATGGGTGTGCATGTGATCATTGCTCTTCACCTGAAGAATCTGTGACTTGGTAGTAATCTTTTGTCATACAGTTTGGTCTTTTTTGATTAAAATGTGCAGTTTCATGTTATGCAGCTAAGTATTTAAGTAAGGAAATGTTTGACATGCCAATAGAAGGATGGAAGAAGTGGTCCCACTTTGTTTGTTTTATTCTAATGGGGCTATGATAAGCTGATCAGAGTTGCTGTGGAGCTAGCAGTATTTGCTGGGTATTCCTTTACTGAGAGAATTGGTATAGGGAAACTATCAAGGCCTATAAAATGTCAGAAAATAAGCTTGACTTGTTACAAAACATGTCTTAAACTTTAGTGTGTATACTTTTTGGAGAGCTATAGGCTTTTCCTTGTAGCTGAAATCACAGCTTTTGCTTCTGTCACAATTTTGACACATCTGATTTGAGGCTAAAAGCAAAAATCTTGTAGACTTGTTTCTATGGTTAAAGAATCATCAAATACAAGAAACTAGACACTGTGTGATTACCTTTTGAAACAATAATGTTTTTAAAATGCACTCTCTACTAAAATGTCCCTTTGTATCCGATTTCCCCCCTGTCCTGAGTCTGGTTTGTTTGGGTTTTTTTTTAATCTCTCCTCATCAGTTTCATTAGTGAAAACTTGTGACCTAACTTGATACCTGTGTTCCCTGCTTCTGTGTAAGCAGAAGTCCCAGGGTTTGTTATGCTCAGATATCTTTGCCACAATATCTTTGTGCTTGCTAACATTTGGAGTGAAAATAATTTTGCTCATAGGACCTGTGCTTTATACCTCAGTTATGCAATAAACATGTTCATTTTCTCCCAGATATGTTCTGTATGTATTTGTGTACTGCTGGGGAATATAGTTAATTTTGGGAATAATCCCAGGAAAAAAATCAAGGTGGTATTTTGCTGGTTTAAGTGCTTTGTAAAAATAATAATAATAGGAACATTCATTACTTACGGTGTAACTGTTGCGTTGTTTGCTAGCTGTGGTGGCAGCCCTGAAAACTCTTCAAGAAAAGATCCGCCGTCTAGAGTTGGAGAGGTCACAGGCTGAAGATCATCTGTGCAGCCTCTCCATAGCAGCGGCTCAGTATAAGGCCTTGGAGAATGAATCCTACAAAAAGAACACAGCACATCGAGAACTGATGCAACAGAGGAAAGGTACTTCTCTTGAGTGCTCAGATCTAGCCACAGCAACTCCAAGAGTTGTATCATCCAGGGAGTGTTTGTTTTGACAAACTGCTAATTAATGCACCCCCTTTTCTTTTTTGCTTCAGAATTGGGGAGGGGCAGGAGCCTGGTAATTGTGGATCAAGTTGAGATCTTTTTTACTTACATTAAGCAAGTATTGCGTAAACACATACAGTTATTTTAAAGAATAAGCAGTTTTCAGGTGGTGTGTTTTAACTGCTACAATAAGCAAGCAGCAGCTTATGTGTGTAACACTGCTAGCTTGAGAAAAGTGAGGAGAAGGGAAGAAACCAGATTCTGGATAGATATTTGCTGATATAAATCAAGAGCAACTGCAGTGCTCATGCCTTTGGAATTCAAATCAGGGACTAGCTCTGGAAAAACTTTTTGATTCTCCTGTCTTATATGTGAAACATATTTTAACCACATGACTTGTTCAGACTAAGAAAACTTTTCTTGCATGTTTTGAAGACAGAGAATTCCTCAATCCGGAGACATTGTATAACTGCCATTGCTACACCGAATGTCTTTGTTTCTCTCTGTAGATTTAAATGTGCAGTTAAATGCAGCACAATCCCGCTGCTCCCTGCTGGAGAAACAGCTGGATTACATGAGAAAAATGGTTTCCAGTGCGGAACTGGAAAAGAAAATGGGTTTAGAACAACAGGTGAACCCTTTAGCATACTGACAAAGTATTGATACAGTTAAAAAGCATAGAAATGTGTAAAATCTGAACTTTTCTATAGCCATCATTTTTCCTCAGCCTTGCTCAGGGTGGTAGCAAATGGAAGTAATTTACTGTCTGACTAGCTGATGACAGCTCGTCAGTGAATTGTATGAAAAAACTCCCTAGGTGGGACTTCTAATGAGCAAACCCATGCTAATACTTGCACATTTGGTAGACAAAAAGGCTGCTGGAAACTTAAGTCTTCTTTGTCTGCCTGGTATTTTTCATCACTTTGCAATTTAAAAATATGAAATTTAAACTAGTTAAACACCTTTACTGTGTAGTGTGTTCGTTTTTTTGCTGTCTGCAATAACTTCAGTCGGCTGCCAACTCCATTCTTGCTTGCTTTTTTCCAGACACAGCTTCAGAAAGGGGAAGATCAGAACTGGTTGGAACTGCATGCAAAACTTGAAAAGCTTGAAATGCTAGAAAAAGAGTGTCTTAAACTTACTGCTACTCAGAGAATTGCAGAAGTAAGCATGCATGGAATGACAGTCTGAAAGTAATTCATTTGAAATTATTTGTATGGCATACTGTTAGTAATACTAAGTTTTGCAAAGGTTTCCTCTGTTGAAGCTAAGATCATAAAGCATACCTGACTGAATGTCACCTTGGCTTTGTTTGCGTGAGTCTTTTTTTCAGTCTGGCCTTTAAAAATTCCGTCAGTCCTGTTTTATCCCAGATTACAATTGTAAGCTACTTCAGACCTGTGATCCACGTGGCAAACTGAAGTGTGACTAATCATTCTTGCCTTCAAATTCAGAACAAGATCAAACACTTAGAAGAAAAGCTTTGTAAGGAAGAGCAGCAGCGTAAGCTAATACAAGACAAAACTGCTCAGGTAGACTGAAAAGGTTTTATTTTATCTTATTTTTTGTGACTGAAGAAAGCTATTCTCTCTGTCTAAAATACCATTCTCTTATTTACTTTTAAACTCCACCTGTTTATTACTGAGGGAGAACTCCTAGAATACTACCTAGACCAGTTATAAACTACATAAGTAGAAAGCTTGCCAGGCATATTGCCTATCTCAGTCAAGATTCCACTTTGTTAATGATACAGTTCATCAGCCTCAAAGCTGCTATAAGTGGTCTGGGTAGAAGATGAGTTTCTAGAGAATCTGCAACTAAACCAGATAACTTTAACTTACAGTAACTAGAAAGTGGTTGTATAAGAAATCTTGTTCCCCAGATAAGGTTGGTTGTTGTGTTTGTTTTCCTCTTTTTGTTAAGATCTACTGAAATCTAATATATTGGCCTATACTTGGAAAAGTCTTTGATCAGTGATACTGTTACACTGTTCATTAAGTGCAAACTTGAATAATTCATTATTCTGTGAAGCCATAATCAGTCTGTTGGGCCACCATCCATCTGAGAGAGGAATGTTTTCCAAAGATAGCAAAAGCAAAAAACCCTTTTATTAAAGGGACAGAGTAATGGTGTTCCAAACTTCGCTTTGCTGAGAAGTAGGGGATGTAGAGCTGAAGAATTATACTGAAAGAACCTAACCATAGGTGAAGCTGAGAGCTTAAATAAATTCATCATTGCTGTCAGTTTTTATACCTCATCCAAGTATGAGGATTTTCATCATTCCAAGAAGCCTGAAATAACATGCAGATTGTAGGCCAGGTATCATCTCCAGAATCCAGCAGAATGACACAGTTGATGGCAGGTTTTGGGGTTTCTTGCTTAAACTGCTTGCTGCTGCAGAGCAGAAAGCCTAGCAGGGAGATAATAGAATATCTATTATATTATCATAAAAAATATTATTTATTTAAATAATACTAGTTATTCTAAAATAAAATTTCTTTCTTCTGAGAAACATAGTAAGAATGACTTTCCCAAAGCAGGTAGTCTGACTTTAGCAATAGTACAAATATTTGCTCAAGAAAGTACTTGAATGTAGTAAACTGAATCCTGGACTAGTATTAGTACCATCTCAGTTCACTGCAGGATGGGTTTAGGTTTGTTGGATCTGGGTTGGGAAATAGAGGGTGTGGGGTGGTTCACTTCCTTTTGATGACAGAAAAGCCAGAATAATCTCACTTTTGTGATGGACCTCCAGCATTGTTTAGCCGGAACTGTTACACATGCCAAAACAAAGTCCTTGTCCTGTGTTTAATTGGGAATGGCTATTATCCTGTTTATCATGGGCTTTTATATCAGCTTTGAACTACAGAGCAATCTGACGATTATCCAGTAGGTTTGACCTCATTGTTGCACAGACAGGTTCAGTTCTCTCTGCCCCAGATTGTAAGATCCAAATGTTCATGTTCCTTGGATTTTATGATCAGATCCCCAGCATGCAGCAGGATTGGCTTATCTCAGTTGCTGGTTGTAACAGTGGAAAAATACAGCTGCTGCAGCTGAATATGAAAATGAGGACTTCTAAGACAGAGCTGCAAGATCTGCCTGATAACCTGCCATCCTAGTAATCTGTTCTGGTTTTAAGTGTGGCTTATGCCTTCCAAGCAGGGCAGTTGATAGTGCCCTTAACTGGTTCTCATCCATGCATGAAAGAGGGTATTAATTAAATCATGCGATTTCATACTTCTAATATTACATTGAATGCTTGGGTGTTGTTTTTTTTTGCTTATTCCCACAGCTTCAAACAGGATTTGAGGTAAACAAAATTTTGATGTCTTCAGTAATGTCTCAAAATGAACCTAAAAAAGAAAATGGGAAGAAGAAAAAAACTAAGAAGGTAACATGAAAGTTTTTATTAGCGTACTGTTGCTGATAGCATCTGCCTTGCACAGAGACTGGAATTTGTGACAAAGGGTGATGTAAGAGGCACTTGATTTGTCTGCTGCACTTTACTCCATTTTCAAAGTGACAAAAAGTGTTGCATACCTCTTTGTTTTTCCCTTTGGTAATTAAAACGGTGCTAGAGCTGGTAACGCCTCACTGGAAAACTTACCTTTACCAGCAGGGCAATAACCTCTGTTACAGTCTTACTGTCATCCCCTGTGTCCTCTCTTAGCTGTTTATATGGCAAAATTAGTTTCCAAAGAAATTTTAGGCACCTTAAGATGGTGTGTTTTGGGGGGATTGTTGAAATCAAGAGAATTCATTTTGTAACACAGGTTGCAGGTCAGTCAAAATTTCACAACTGTGGTTTTTCAAACTTAAGCAGGCAATGTTCAATTTCTTTACTGTCAATCTAATTGTCAAGCTATCTGCTACATGCAGCTGGAATGAAATTTGTTTGTCTTGACTGTTGGAAAGTCCTACTTCCACATACAGGAAAGAAAGTATTTTTTTTTAAACCACTGGGGAAACTAAGGTGATGCATTTCACTGCTTCTTTATTTGAATTTTACTTATTAAAAAAAAAAAAGTTTAAGATTGTGCTGTTGGGTCAGCAGATTGGAATTTCTTGTCTTACTTTTTCTGTCTTATGGCAGAGAAATCCTACAATGAAGAAAATGCACTTTTCACAATTACATGTAAAGGCTGGTGAACTACCTTTTGTGGCTGGGAAGGTGAGTTAAACCAGATGTTC
Organism: Microhierax caerulescens; assembly: GCA_035590215.1. NCBI lineage: Eukaryota > Metazoa > Chordata > Aves > Falconiformes > Falconidae > Microhierax > Microhierax caerulescens. The sequence goes on along the minus strand of JAVJGJ010000059.1, from coordinate 65,903,833 downwards.
TTGCTAAATTGGCATCTATAGTCTCGTGAATAAGTCTCTTAATTGTAATTGTTAATCATTTCTGTAAACCACTTAATAATTCTGCTTTAAGTCTGTCAGCTCCAGCCATTCTGTTAGCGCAAACGTACAAAGTGTGTTGCACATTATGAAGCATCAGAATCCACATATCTCATCACGAAGACAAGGAAGAACTACACCTGGGATTTTAGGACACAGTGCACTTTCAAAATCTGTATCCTCTTGTTCCACATCACCTACTGCCAGCGGAAGTCTTTCGGACCTTCTGTTGGCCATACAAGATGAGCTGGGCCAAATGAGCTTGTGAGTACTAATCCCTGGTGTTAAGAGTAAAAGTGACTTCAGTGAAGCCCTGTGAAGCTACAGGTGTGCTATAGTTGAACCGAGCCTGTTTTAGGTGTAGGACTACTTGTTGGCAGAATGGCCTGAGCAGGTCTGACTTGTAGGATTTTTCTCATTCAAAAAATTTTATCCTTGTTTTTAACTGATCTTGTGAGCAAGCAACATATTTCAGCTGGGTTTTTCTGCTTCCACATCCTCTACTTAACTGAGCTGCTACTGAAGTAACAGCTGCAGCAAATGAAAAATCTTTTAGGCCTGCGCCTAATTTAGAAATTTTAAACATATTCTGAAATCTGCAGAGTAGACCAAGAATGGTCTCCTGGAGAAAGCTGCAAAGGGTGCTGTTAGCGCTGAGTAGGCCTTGCAGCATGCAGTCAGTCTGAGTGGTAGAATACATTAGTACAGCTGTGGCATAGTCCTGTTACAACATCTAGCCTGTTCCTTTGTACTCATTTTTTCTGCGTTCTCTCCCTACATGCATGCTTGATGGGTATTTGTGCTGAGACAGCCTAGTGTTCATACCCTTTCCTTGTTGACAGCAGAGCTTGCCAGTCCTGTAAGGGGGTTGTGAAAGAGGGACAGTCTCCTGCCAGAAAATGGGCAGGGTGTGGAAGAAGCTAAGGCATTAGATGGGAGTGTATGTATCTTTCTAACCATGCAAGTAAATGTGGATTACAACTTGCTGTGTTCTCAGGCATCTTCCCATTAATGCAAGCTTGTAGAATTGTGGGCCAAAGCTATGTAGCTGGTCATAGTAGACATGTTGACATGAGCTGTGGTTTGAACAGAGGAGGATGTGTTGGTTAAACCAGTTAGGATTTTGACACTGATTTGAAATCCTTGATGTGGCAAAACTTAAAAGGGCAACCAATGTCGTCTTCAGAAAGCAATGTTTGGCTTACTCATGGCAATTCAAGGACAGGCTTTTTTTTTTTAATAGCAACAAACAGTTGCTCCAATTAAACTGTCAAGGAGCAGCAGTTACTCAGAAGTCAGAAAAGAAGCCAACCTTTGTAAAGAGATTATTTATATTTATAAAATACATATATTATTTATATATATATATATTAATATATATAAAAGGAGGTCTCTGTTTTTGACTAGTTCAGATATCTAGGTATCAAGTAGATCTACACAATTTATTTTAATTAAGCTGGTTAATTTAATTAACCAGCACACTTCGCTGCAAATCTTTTTGAGTATAATATTTTAATTTGCATAATCTGTCAGAAAAACTGTAACTTAAAGGTACTAGTTTAAACAATACTTTTTGGTATTACACTAAGCTTTCAAAGTCTGCACTAAACTGGGCAGGAAGTGAAAATACCATACTGCATAGCTGCTGTTCACTTTACAAATTCTCATTTTGCACACTATTACACATGTAGTTATTATGACTGTGGCAAGAGGGAGGAATAAGATGCGCATGAGCTACAAATTTGGAGAAGATCAGACCCACCAGAAAAACATACATTTTCTAGGGTGTTTATATTCCAGATTAACGCATATTGTGTGAGAGGCTAAATAATGCTAAATTGCTGTACTCTCGACAAAATGGCTAGCAACTCCTGCAATACACTGAAAGTACTGAAAGAAATCCTAGCCTAGATCATGAATACTTAGTGTGCCATTCTTGTCTTTAATAGTGAGCAGCAAGGACTTCTGAAGCAGATAGAGGAGACTCGAGACTCCAAAGTTCGTGAAGACCTAGAACAGGACCTGGATTGCCTTGTGAAACAAATGGAGATTAAAGGAGAACAAATATCCAAGCTGAAAAAGCATCAAGCTACTGTAAGAATAAAATGAAAACTCTTTAGCTAGTAACACACTAGTTGAAAAGCTGCCACAACTCTGCCTCCTGTTGTCATTAACTAGAATGTCACTGGATTGCTTAAGCCAGGATGTTCCAGTATAGGTGATTATAATTAGGCTGCTAGTTCGGTGTTATTGTGCCTCCAATTCCTTCTTTTGATCAAGAAAAAGTGCTCACAGCTGGTAGCTCAAACTTACTAGCTGGTGCTAGTGAGGAAGCTTTCTGCCCCGGGGCAGTTCTGCAATATGGAGTAGGGTTGCTCAGTCTGTCACAGCTGTTCACTGTGTTAAGACAAACTGTTAGGATTTCATTCCTTTGTGTCCTGTCCCTCCAGGGAATGAGAAATTAGAAGCTATAAATCCTGTTCAGACTGGATTAAATGTCTTTTATATTACTGAAATATTGAAACTTTTTATTAACCAAATAGTCTGTTGACCACAGCTTCTCCAAAATCAGTCAGACAGGCCTTTCAGTTTTGTGTAACCCCAAAGCTGTACACATTCAGTGTCAGTATGTGTTTTAAAGCCATAGGTAACAGCTTTTCATACATGCCTGTATAAGCTCACTCTTCTGTAGATGAATGGCTTAACCCTTTTGTAGCAATTTGGTCTGGAACATAAGATAAAAAATGCAATCCATAGTTCTGTCTGATAGTTTGCTGTTCTTCATCTTATGTTTCAGAATGCACAGACTTACCTAAGCACTTTGCTTATACAGGAAACAAAACAAAGCTCTGTGTGAGACCTTTTGAAAGGGGGAGGTGATAGTTTCTTCATGTTCATTCTGTGATAGATTTTACTCACTCAAAGCTTTTATTGTCCATGTAATTGCAAGCACAAAGATGGTTATGTCAAAGTAGAATTGTCAGAGTTACATGTGAGCAATATGGACAAAGGACATTGACTGTTGAGTCCTCACTGCCTCTCTTGGCAACATCAACAATTATGATGTTATTACTTGCCTCAGAATCTTGCTGACTTCATCCTCCAGGAACCTGAGACAAGGGACAACAAATGCACCTTTGTTCCTTCTTTTTGCATATCTTTATGGCTACAGTCTGCCTTCGTTTTGGGATGATGAGAGGAGGAATAACACAATGGGGTGCAACCTTGTTGTCATCCTTGCCTATTATCAGGGTGCAGATCTGCTGGCAAGTCATGTGTGCTCTGGAACAGCCTTATCAGAGCACATGCCTTAGGGTCATGATGTAAATAGCACATTCTTTGTGTTTGTTTGATTACTGTCCATCATGCCCTGGTTATCAATACAGGCCACTCCTGTAACACTTGGCCTATATGTGTTTTTTTTTCCTGGCACACAGTCATTTCTATTTACATTTTGTACAGATCAGTCTTAATATTTCTGATGTATATTTCTGCTTTTAGAACCTATCATAATTTTTATTGCTAGTCATCTCTGTGTTTCACAGTTAATAATATGTTCTAGAATGCAATTAAAGTTAATTATTTTTAGAAATGGACTTAAAGCTTAAACTGACATATGGAATGCTTCCAGCCTAATTTTATCTTTGGGAGTGACCTTTTCATGCCAAGTGCAAGTCAAGTCCTATTATCTGACATTTAAAAAAACATTCTGTAGCAGTCAACCCTATTTAATCTGTTTTCCAATTTTGTTATGAGGCTTCAGAGTAAACTGCTTAGATAGAGTAGCTGATAATATACAATATACATCATATAGGTTTGTTGGGGTTTTTTTGTTTGTTAGGGTAGTACAATCTGAAATGGAAAAAGTCCATTGTAAATATAAATTGGTAACAGATAATTACATCTCTCAAGCAAACAGTTTCACCTTAGGGTGTGATGGGGTTCAGCAGCCTATTGAGTGTGGGTGAGGTCAGTTTTCGGTAATGCTTTCTGTGTTGACAAGGTCAATTTTCTGTAGTGCTTTCAGTTACAGCGAGACAACTATGTGCAAGATTAGTAGATCTAAATTTTTTTTTTTTTTTTTTTTAATGTCTGTTAGATATCTTTAGTTTGGAGTTTGGTAGAAGTCCAGTGATGTCTACATCTGTAGGTCTTCTGAGTGTGTAACATTCTAATTAGTAATCTTTCTTCCTAGGTGCAGAAATTAAAGAGAAAAACTCAGAAATTGAAGCAAGGTGCAGCTCATATCAAACTAAAGTGTGGTGACCAAAAGGAAGCAAAGGAGATTGCAGTCACTGTAAGGGAAAGTATGTCTAAATCTTGCCCTGGACAGAAAAGCAGAAGCTCTCTTCAGCTGCTAAAAAATGTGCGGAAACTTCAGTCAACACTGAAAAATGATATAGTGTGGGAACAATAGTTCTAAAGTTTACTGTGTTGGAAGTTTCTGAAGTCTGACAGCTAGGAAATTTTTAATTTCACAAAATACTTCTAAAAAATAAAATAGGTATAGCATAGATATAGATAGACGTTCTAAACTGCCTACTCATTAGTAGGTCAGTTTGTTCACCTCAGAATTAACTTTCATGTAGGGTACCTGTAATTCAACTACAATGACTTGTAATAAAGTGTTCTAATGGATTAATGAAATGCTTACTTGTTAACTTGTCAAATAAAATTTTATAGCTTTTGAACATTTAAAATAGTATGCAGTCTTTGGTGTCCTGTTCCCCCTGCTGCCAAGAAGATACTTGAAGCTTGCTTTTCCAGAATGACTTGGGCTAGTGCTTCTCTTCAAATAAAACCAGTGGGTTTGCTTTTTTTTAATAACTGGAGATTCAAGTCATTGCAACTGAGGCAAAAGAAGCGGTATTATCTCTTATTTATATACATTTTCATTATTATTATTATTACTCTATAAGCTTTAATGAAGAGCATAGGCAATATGCCCCCTTAGCATTAGGGACAGCTAGGGACTGGAAGCCCAACCCATGACTTTGTTGAACTATGACAACATGACAGTGTTCTTGATAAGTGCATGGAATGGGCCACTACCAAAAGCTTGGGTGCTTGGCTTCTCATGAACAGAACCTCCTTCTACCACAGTATAAAATAATTGAGTTGTCAGAGAGGAGACCTTGATCTGTGAGTACCAGGACTTGTGGTGGAATTTGTGTACTCATACAAATGCAAGGTGGGTCTTTATGCTAACAATGAGTCTGCTCTTTTCCATCCTCCAGGATGTACATATATGTGGTAGAAGATGTAACACTAACTTTGAATCAACACTGGTTATTTAGTTGCTAAATAAGCAATTATATATATATAAACTATAAGAACTATAAGAACTATAAGAACTATACATACATATATATATATATACATACATATACCCACAACTATAAACTATAAGAAGTTTAATTCTTGGCTTGAGGTTACTGCCTGATACTGATTTTCCTGAGTGCTTGCGTACCTCAGAAAAAAAGCAGCTTCCTAGGGATGTATCAGTGAAGTTCTGCTGCAGGTATCTGGCATAAAGAGGATGCAGTGGTTTTCTTAAGCCCCTGTGCAATTAGGAATTGAAATTGGAGACATGCTGTATTGTCAAGGGGGTTTAATAAAAACTAGTAACGTGTGCTCCTAATGGAAAGTTGGGTCTTTGGATCAGTAAGTTTTGCTCTGGCACTCTTCAAGACAAAGGATTAGGAAAAATTTCAGACAATTAATTTAAATTTAGAATACACTGTTACTATCTTTGACAGGACTTATGTTTAGGAGCTTTTAGGGGCGAAGGGGAGGAAGTTTATGTGCCTTTAACATCTTTATTAGGAATGTGGGAGACGAGGTTGTTCAGCTGATAGTCAGGGATGGGTTTCCTCCGCTCTGTTAAATTGTATAGATATCCTTCTTACTTACGCATTATCTGTGGCTTAGAAAAACACGTTGTATGTTTAAAAACAAACACAGTTCTAAGCATCGTATTTTCCTGGTATAGATAGCATTTCTGAGGTAGGTTTGTGCATTTCCAGACACTGGAATCACTGATACCACAGACAAAAGTAAGCATTTTTGCTTTTAACATTTTCAGATTGTAGGTGTTCTGCTGCCATGAGGTAAGTCTTTGCCATTCCTGGGAGCAGTTAAATGATCTGCAGCTCTGCATCTGCGTGTTTGAGAGCAGGCAAGAGGGGCCATGCCGACCTCTAAGGAGCCTAAGGCATTATATTGCATCCAGAGGTCCAGCCCTAGACAAAAGAAACATCAGGCATTGAAAAATTCTCAGCCATTTGCCCTAAATGTACAAAAATGGGTGGAACGAGTTTGCATGGTGGTGGTGGCAGGAGTGAGAGCATGAGGCGCTGGGGGCTGGGAGGCTATGGCAGCTCCTGTGGCTCGGGGCTGCCGTAGGGACAGCTGGGCCTGGGCCTGGCTGGGCAGGGAGCCGCCACATCAGTCACCTGCTCTCCCTCTTCCTTGACCTGGCATTTCTCTTGCCTCTAGCAACTGGGAAGAAGGGGCCATTTTGGAGCTGGAGAAGGAGGGCCCCAGCTCCCCTCTGGGCGAGATCAGCTTATGTATTCATTTATTAGCATATTCACAGTTCGAGGCAATTGTCAATCATATAAAATGTCTTCAAAGAAATATACAGCAATGAATATTTCTGCAGAAACAACTGCAGTGGTGAAGCTAAGCTTGTGCACAAACATTGACGAGATTCAGCTCCATGAGAATTAGGCAGGCAGATCGCAGAAGGTTTTGCTGGGATCTGAATGCTTCATGTCTTATGCTCAAAAAAAGTTCTGGCTTGGAACTCCATAAATGTACATTTGGAGAAAGCACAGTGGTCAGAGCAGGCTTCTTCACAAGAACAATATGTTTTGGTTTAATAAGTGCTTGCTCTTCTCTTTTATAGATCCTTGTTTTGATTTATCCTGCATGGCTTTGTTTGTCTTCTCAGATGAAACTGTATTTTTTTTTTTATGAATGTTTTGAATCTATCTGTACCCGGCAGCAGACAAAAATACACAGTGATCCCAAAAAAAGACTAATTGGTTTATTTACTCAAAATCTGGATTCTTTTACACCAAGTTATGCAGAATTGCCACAACGGGTTTTATTAGTATTTGAATCTAGGGTCATATTTTGTAGCCAGACATTAAGGAAATCAGACAAAAGATGTAGGTCAAACAGTATAATTGAAAATACAGACCAGCAAATTGTATCCAACAATAATTCACTTTCCTGCTGCTAATGAAATATGCTAGCACAAATTAATGGCTTGTTACCTAAGCCTGCTGGAAAGACTTTGTCCTAGCACAAAAGGCGTTCAGTTTGAGCATGTGTGTTACAATCTTTTAACCAGCAAAGCTGGAGGTTGGACATAGCTATAAATCCAGTGTGTTCTGGGAATAGAAGCTGGCAAAAACTTCCAGCAAAATAATCAGGGCAGGATCTCACTGGAATTTGGATACCGGCTAACGTAACTTCATGCAGATGTTTATGTGGACTGAAAGACATTCCCAAAATAAAAATACTGTACAAACCCACGATGATTTTTATAGCAGAAAAAACCAAGGAAGTGGGGATAATAAAACATATGCTCTTATTTCTGATGAAGCATTTTCTATTTTCCTCAGCTTGCCTGTACTGAAGTGGGCAAGGCTGTCTGCCGTATCCCTTGCTGGGGCCTGTTGAAGCTTCTGCAAGTCACTTGTTTTGCAGCTCCGGTGCTTACCTGAGGGTCTGTCTCCACGGGCTCCCGTGTGGGTCCTGTTGTCTCTTTTCCATCAGCAGGGAGAAGCACGTGCTTCTGCCAGTGTTACCCTAAAGTAACGACTGAAACAGGTCAGATGAATCTTATCCCAAACGCCTGCTTCTCTCTACTGAATACAAAGGGAGTTTGGGGTGATTGGTGAATTTAAATGAAGATATTTATACTGTACAAAGAGCTTGGCCAGATAAATTCTGATGAAATTTGGAGCTTTTTCCTCTGATTTCTGGGGATCCTGGCTTAGCTCTTCAAAATCTTCAGAAGTACTGGGTAAGTACTGATAGCCTGTGAATGCTGTGCATTGCCCTGCGTACAACCATTCTCCTATTTTTGTGTCAGCCACTCATGCACTGGTCTGAATGTGGATGCCTGTCCTGAGAACACACTGGCCTTAATTTCCCCATGATGAGTTGTTGTACTGATCTGAAATTAGGAAATCAGCATCTCAGTGCTGTGTGGATGAGAAAGACAAAGGCTAATACAGGATTTTATTTTGCTGGTACTTAAGATGACTTCTTTTTGCAACCTGAATTTATTTATAGGCAGTTTTAGTATTATGCCAAAAGTTTTGCTTTATACCCACAAATGGTAATTTATATCCTCACTGCATCACTCTGCTACCCTAAGTTTCTTCTGTTCTCAAAAAGATGAACTAACAAATTGCCATTAGTTTTGCACTGTATCTGAATTATTTTTATCTGAACTCCACTGCCTGCATAGTGGTATAATTTCTTTTTTCTTGGTTCCTTCTTATTTACATAGCTGAAGAACTGCCTTTTCTTTATTTTCCTTAGCAATTTTTAATTTAGCTGGTATTTCTTGCCTTAGTTCTGGGCTTCCTGGCCCTCTCTGATTTTTAAAATTTAGATTTTTTTATTATTTTGGTTTTTTCCTTTGTGCTTCTCTGCCTACTCTTGGTGACTTTTTAGTTGGCTCCACCATCCTCACTTCCAACTTCTTCCCCCTGGTTTTATTTTGAGAGCAAGTTCCAGTTAGCTTTTTACCATTGATTTAAAGATTCTCCAGCTTCTCCAGTGTTAAATCCTCAAAGTATTAGTTGCATTTGAGTTTTCTAATTACTTTTATTAAGTTCTCTAAATTAGATCCTTAGGGATGTTAACACTTTACATTCAGGTCTGGTTTTGTTCTCCCATGCTAACCCAGGTTATGATCGCTTCCCTAATGTTCTCACCACTCACCAAAACTCTCTGAAGTATCATCTAGCTTCAGTGATTAACTGAAGGCATTTATAGAGCATGGCAGACTTTTTTTGGGGGTTTTTAGTACTAATCTAGTAAAAATGTTTCTTTCCCCAACATAAGTAAACCTAATGCACACAGATTGCCTTTGACCTTTGAATGGTGCTAGCGGATCACAAATGTAAATTCATTAAAATACCAGGCTATGTCATTACCTTTACCGTAAATTCAGTCTTTCCAAAGCATCTCGTATCCTGCTGCCAAGGTGTGATTGCTCTTCTACCTTGTTTATATCACACTTCAGTGTCATATAAACACATATACAGTGTCAGATTTCAAGTCCTATGCTGTTAGCTCAAGCTCTCACAAAGGCATTTCTTTATAGTGTATGAATATACTGGCTGCTTCTCACTGATTTCACCAAGATCCCTGACTGGGCTCAGCAAAATCTTGTAGTCTAATTTTTTAGGTGATCCTTCCTCATTTTAGTCCTCCCGTTCCCCAGTGTTTCTTTGTACTCCTTTTAACTGAATTTCCTCTTCTCTCAGCTGTGAAATTCAGGTGCAGAGATCTGAATTTTCTGATTCCCTCCAACAGTTGCTTAATTTAAAGCTCTTATTATCAGTGAGGCCCGTCCTATAACAAGAGACAAGGATTTCTCAAGACCTTGGCATACCATCAACTAAGAAAAGCCCCCAAAAGTTACATCCTACACTGCTCTATTCAGTCTCTTGGTGATCTCCTATGTTAGTCAAGTCAAACCTGTGACTGGACCAAGAGCTGTTATCTGTCAGTGGTCAATCATGAAAGAAAAAAGGAGAAATTATGTGCCCAGACCATCCAAAGAGATTCTGCAAACCATTGAGAAACAGATGCTACAGATGGTTGCTCTGTGATTGACTGCAAATGAACTAGACTCTTCTTCCCTTTGCTTCCAAGAAAGAAACCCGCAATGGCTTGCTTCTTCCCTTAAAAAGACAATTTCCTCTTTTTTTTTTTTTTTTTTTTCCTTTCTAATTGGTTATGCTGATCACTAACAAGTGAATAGGATAGCTGTAATTGCAGATGTTGGGAAGAGAGCACAGCTATTTTAGAAGTTCTCACAAAGCAAGTGTTTCCCATTAGAACTGAGTGAATTTGGTATTAGTAGCTTATTTACAGACAGTACATTTGTCAAAAAGCATTTCTTGCCAATTCTTTCATTCCTTTTATTCTGGTCAACTTCAAAGAATAGTTTCAGCTAAGAGAAAGGGGGAGAAAATAGATTTTTAATGTCACCATATTTTGTTTTGAAAAAAATGAAAGCAAAAAGTTTCAATTCTTCTTGTGTAAAATATTTTACTCAGAACATCATATTTAATGTTGAACTACCTAAACTTTCTGAAGTGTTCTTAAGAAACTGGGCAAAGGAGGGAGAAAATGGCATTTGTTAGTGGGATGGAGGATAGGAGAATACTTGAAAATGTGTGGCCCAAAGCAGTTTTCTCCTATTTTCTTCAGGCTGGCAATCAAAATGGGAAAAAATCACATTCACCCAGTTCTGTTCCTGATATTAAAAGAAAAGTCTTCTTGTTGAAGGAGGTGCTGAATAAACAATTATTTAATGAAGTTGCTACATATTATATATTGTCTATATAGGAGTGGGAATTTGTGCTTTTTGCATGGACAGTTTTCCGGGTACAGGGTTCACAAGTGGTTTGCTCTTGAGAAAGGAGTTTCTTCTCGACTGCTTTGTCTTTTGGTCCGCCAGACTAACATAGGCAAAATGGATGAAAGTATACCAGATCTCTTCTACTGAGAAGGTCCAGCAGCTGGAACAAGAACTAGCAACACAGCTGGCAGAGCTGAAGGCAAAACCAGAAGGCAACAGGATTCTCCAGGGAGTACTGAGTATGGCATACAGGTAACAGGAATTTGCTGGAGAATGAAGGAGAGAGTGATATTACAGCAGTGTATCATGTTTGTTCTTGGTTTTTTTTGGTTATGATATAAAAGTCATGTGCCTGTGTAACTTCAGTTCTGAGACCTGTATACACATATGGGAGCAAGGAACAGCAGGCTTTTCATTGTGTGTCTACCACAGAATTACAGTTGAAATGGAAGAGCATGTCAAAACATTATCAATGTCAAACTAAAATGATTTCATGTTGTATATTTTAAGCAAAACTTTACATCATTTCAGCATGTCAGTTATTTCCCTCTTACAGTGAAGAGGAAGTAGCTTCAAACATAGTGCTGTGATGTATAAACAGAATGGTCACGTACAAGAGAGGTGCTCTTACTTTCCTCAGCAATGATGAGATGCAAGCTATGACAATGGATCCAGGTTTGGCATTATGCTTCAAGAAAGCTGTAGACCACCTGAGAATGCGTGAAGGAAAATAGAGGTGAAGAAGACTTGATTAGAACACTTGAGACATAAAGGAAAGGAGCTGGACTTAGTCTCCATTCCATTTTCTCTAGATTGTAATTCTTCAGATGCATGGGAGATTGCTACAAAGATGAAGGGAATAAACTTTTGTTTGCACTTAGGAACAGGAGAGAAGATAATGGGCTAAAATTCAAGCTTTCCAAAGAGAGTGTAAGCTGAACACTGATATCTAGACTAGGACATTGCTGACCATCCGTGATGACCATCCTTCTTTAAGAACAGGACAGGCAAACACCTTTAGGGAACAGATTTACTTTTTCCAGCCTTAGAGCAGTTAAAGTAGTAGATGATCACAAAACCCCTCCCAGTCCTACCTCTTTAGGGCTCTAAGTGTTCCAGCAAAGTTTCCTGTGTATTGCTTTTGGACAAAACTTAGGAGCCCCCCTTTTTTTTTTTTTAATGATCCAGTTTTCACCTATGTTTTTGATTTTTATGCGTTCATTTTATTCAGTTACAGTAAAAAATATGTGATATATGCTTCCTGCAAGTATATTGATCATAGAACCATAGAATATCTCAAGTTGGAAGGGACTCATGAGCATCATTGAGTCCAGCTCCCTGCTCCTCACAGGACTACCTAAAACTAAACCATATGACCAAGAGCATTGTTCAGATGCTCCTTGAACCCTGACAGGCTTGGTGCCATGACCACTTCCCTGGGGAGCCTGTTCCAGTGACCAACCACCCTCTCAGTGAAGAACCGTTTCCTAATGTCCAATGTTGATGCATGAGAATTAAAAAATGGTTCTCCTCCAAAGATTTCTCATCCCCTCCTTCTGTGATACAGACATATTAGGAAGTTGACCAAATTGTGAAGGGTGTTTGTTAAGGCACTCTGCTGCGTAGTTGTGGGTTGTAATATGTGTCCATAGGATTGACGAGCATCCCGATGGACTTTTTAAGGGCTTTGACTAAGAAATAGAGGTGGAAGAAAACAGTTTGCCTGCCAATTAAATAAATTCTGCTGCTTTAATACAGGTTTTTTATGCCATTGACCTTGCTTACTGTTAACTTCACCATCTGAGTTGTGTTGGGCCTGATGACAAATGTTGGTTTATACCAGCTTGTATGTAACATCCCATTGAATGTTGGGCCTGATGACGAATGTCGGTTTATACCAGCTTGTATGTAACATCCCATTGAATAATGTTTGGGTTTTTTTTCTGCAGTCCTGTTGCAATTCCAAAAGATGCATCTTATTTCAGAAAGGAAGGGGAGGCAATACTGAAGAACAGCTTACAGGTAGGTAGCTAAAATGCACGCTGGCTTTAAAAAAATTGCTCTTTTACAAGTAGTAACTGAAAACTAAAATCAGATAAAGTGATATGTTTTTTTTGAATCTAGGCCTGTAAAGGCGGAACGGGAAGGGTTGTAATGTTCTTTGCACGTTGGTAAAACAGCATAACCTTTCTTTTATTTGAATAATAATGTGGACCTGGCTCTGCAGCGTTTGTTTATGTGACAACTCCCGATTAAATTCAAAGCCTAAACATTTTTCTGTGTTTTTGGTTTGGTTTTTTTTTTGTACAGCCTTAAAAAGAGATCTATTCAACATATGCTCCGTTTGCAGGTGACAGAAGCCAACTCTCTTGCTGTTCAGGCTGGTGTCATGCAGAGGGAGTGAGAGCGCTGCTCAGAGGGGAGCGTGCAGCGCAGCCCGGCCTCTCGGCTGCTGCACCCACCAGGTTGGGCTCCCGCTTTGCTGCGGCGATCCAGGAGCTTTCCTCTGGCCCAGCAGCTTGCACTGTGCATATTTGAAAGAGAAACTAGTATGAAACGCTTTCCTGAAAACGGGCAGGAAAATGTTAGTGCTTGCAGTTTCCTTGTGCGATGCGAAAATTTCCTCCTCTTCTCTTTCTTTAAAGGGCAGGAACCTAAGCCAGGTCAGATGGGCTGGGACATTTCCCAGTTCTCTGATGCTTCATTGTGCTCAGAACATCAGTGTTGTGGGTTATTTTTATTTTAATTTTTAAAGCGAAATTCAAATTTCTAGGTCCAGTGGACTGCATTCTGCCATTAGTAACTGGTTTTTTTTCATTCCCACAATAACACTTTCACTGGGGGGGAGTACCCTTCATGAATAAATACAACAGCACAGTGGTCTTTGGTGAGCGATTTGCTGTAGTTTGGGTGTTAGTCTCTGATGCTAATGATGATCTGTGTACTACTTAAGTTTCATAGAATATTAAGCTGCTCTCATTTACATATGTGTGATGTGCTAGTTATTTCTGATTTTATTCAAGTTTTTTTACAGACAGAATTACTTAGCTAGTCCAGAGCAAATATTTGCAAATGCTTAGATGGAAGAGATTTTAGACACACAGCAGTTATTGAACAGCTTTATCCTTTCTATCAGGTAGGAACCAAAACTTAGGATCTAGCACAGTAGGTGCTCATGAAAAAACAAAAAGGGGTAGCAATGGCTTTTTTTCCACCCAAATAAAAAGCTATTATTGTTGGGAGTAATTTGTCTCTGGACATTCACCCTCAGCTGTCTGCTTACGGCCAGTGTTAGCTGCTTAGAGAGAGTCACTATTTAGACTGCAATTGCCTCTTCTTCATAGGGTTGGAAATACTATTTGTAAGCATTTAGGAAGGAAATAAACCTTTGAGATTACTCTCAAGGTAGGATTCCTCATGCAGTGGGAGTGCAAGGACCTTCCAGCTAATAAGGGAAGAAGATGCAGAAACGGAAAAATGACAGTGTCTCTTTTATACACCTAATCAGGAGCGACTTAGGCACGTCATGGAGGAATACAATGATGAAGTTCAGAGGGCTGCAAGACTTTCACCGGGAAGGGGAAGTTTCGTGACAGGGAAGAAAAATCCTCCAGTGAATATAGTGACACAGGAAGATCTGATGATTTATACATGGTGGTTAGTGTGTCACCTATGCTCTTTGAAGGGCATTCACTGTTTTCTCCAGGTAAGACAAGCATTTTTTGAACAGTGAAGTATTATTATGAAACATTCAAATCTTGGATAAGAAAGTAAAATGAGGAAAATCAAATTCAATGTAAAAGAAATCTAGAAGTTTGTAGGTAATGAGTTAGACTGCTTACATATGACTTTCAATTCTTCTAGCAGATTGATTTTACTAGAAAGGAAGTGCTACAGTGATAAAGTTGAATTTAGGTAAGTGGGATAATGAGCTCCCTGGGTGCAGCGTAGGTAGTGCTGGGCTGCTTGGATCTGGGGAGATCCAGTGTGAGAAGGAAAAAATTTGGAGAGACTGTTTTTTCTTTATTATTACTGTGATTAAGTTTTGATAGAGCAGGACACTGTCAAGGGGCTGAGTCATCTCAATGAAGTCTGTAGACTTGAAGAGTATTTATTTAAGCATCATGAAAGCAAATCTGAACACTTCCTTATTTTATCTGGTTTCTTTAATGTTTTTATTATATGAATGCTACAAGTCATTGACAGTGAGTAAACTGGAATTATGATACCTATGGTCTATTTTTTTCTCTTTTGTGCTTTATTTTATTAGTAAATTTTCAAGTGAACAGTTTTAATGCTTTCTAAGTGACTGAGAATAACAATAGTTATTGTTCTTAATTCCAGGTTCTCCAGCATTTGCCTATTTCTCACAGGATGAATGTGTCTGATGAGAAACATCCTGGTGTGTTCCAAGACAACTGGGACAAATTAAGAAGTGCTTTTGACAAGAATTAAGACAAGAATGGTGATAGTTTCCCTGTTCAGGACTTTTATGAAGAAATGGTGAGAAATGATCAGCCTTCCTTTAAAACCACAAGTCCTACAAATAATGCATTTGTTGATGTCTATTCTTTGAGAAAGGTCAACAGTGCAAATGTTGCCATCCTTGGTTTGTATGCTTGAGAAATTCAGAGTGTGGCTTTAAAAGTCAGCAAGAATCCTGGAAATCTGGTGCCCAAATTCCAGAGTGTGGAGCCCTGAATCCGCAGTGGTGACTCCTCTGGCCTTACTGTGCCCTGGGCTTCAGAAACAGGCAGTTTGGAAGGATACTCGTGGGATTAACGCTGTGGAGAATCCATGGTGTCTGGATTATGCCAAGCCATGAAACTCATCCTTCCATCTTTCTGCAAGAATATGATTTAAAATATTTCTGTGGGTGGCCTGTTTCTGAAGAAACTAAGAGAAGAGAGGTCTTGTTTTGAGACATGCTGAAGTATCTCTAGAAAAATCTCCTTGTGGTTACTTTCAAGTTCTCTTTCCATTTGAAGGAAGGAAGTGATGTTGTTTATGCAGAGTTACCCCTGTGAGTGGTACTCAGCAAACCAGGTAGCATTCCTGTTACAGTGTGTTTAAATCCTGTGATTTAACCCATGCTTCCACAGAGTTGGAACAGTGTGGAACTCTAGGAGCTCACAGGATTGTCTCTGGAAAAGCACAGCCCCTCTCTCCCAGGGACCAGGCAGGGTGTGCATTCCCTCCTTGCAGCTCAGAAGTGGGATGGCTGGGGTGGAGGAACAAAAAGAGGCTGTGACTTGTCCTCCTCATCTTCTTTCTCCACTGAAAACCTCTACCACAAGAGATGTACCTGTGAGTCTGCACAGAGGAGCAAGGCACAGCCCTGGCCTGGAGTAGCACTGCCCAACCAGTGACAATTCATTGAGAACAGTGCTAAGGAAAATGCAGATTTACCTGGGACAGATAAGAGGCCTTTAGCCCTTCGTTAGTGATCTGACTAAGCTCTGACTGGCTGTGCTGGCTGGCGCCATAGTGTAGACCCTTATTGGTATTAATAAGCAACTCAGAAATGCTCTACCTAATTTTGATCTTCAGTATCTGGTTATCTAATATTTGAGGAACAGTATCATATTACCATCATAAGCTTTGCTCATCTGCTACCTAGATCTGAGCTTCATAGATGAAACAACAGAATGATTAAACAAGACATTAAAACCAAAGCTGAAATAAAACATGGAATAGAAACGCAGATGGCCCTTTATTGCTGAAACAATGAGAGAGTGAAATTAGATTACATGTAGTTCCACTAAACCCCAAGAGTTTTGATTAACTTTAGCAAACTGTAACTTACCTATTAGGTTATTTGTGTATATCAGCAGTACCATCTAGCACTGGATAAAGAAGAATCAGTTGATGCTTATTTGGACTTTCAAAAATCTTTGGAAAAGTAGTAGCAGAAAAAGTGCTGCTGTTTGTTATTGTTATTGTCTTGGCCTAAGACAAAAATGAGCCAATGAACCAAACAACCCCCCAGTGTTAAATATACCTGTCAAAGAGCTGAAGAAAGGGAAGGAAAGATGACAAAAATTGTAGGAAGACAGCAGTTTGGGCTCTTCAAGGATGAAGGAATACTGATATCCTTCAAAGCCTTGAGCAAGCCTGACATAAGGTAAAGAAGGAGGAAAAAGCATTTCAGTTCTAAAAATGGGTGCTGTGTTGCCAACAGACTCTTCAACACTAATACCAGGCCAAACTCAGCCATCCCCATTACACCCTTGTTTCAGAAGTTTGCAATTGCAACATCATGCCAGAATCGGATCCCAGAGGAGTAATAACCCTGGAATAGTAACATACTTAAAGTTCTTGTGGCATGTGAAGATTTGGGAGGGCTGTGTGTGTGAGAAGAATGTTGTACACCCCTGAGCCAGCATTCTGTTCAGGCAGTAGGATTTGTTAGCTGGCATCCTCTCCGTGCTAGAAGATAGGCACTCCTCCAAGGAGCGTGGAGGTGCCCTGACCTGCAACCTGTTAGTCTTTCAGGGTCTGGCAGAAGGCCCTTTCTTAAAAAAGAAACGAAAATAATACAAATCCTTACAATGGGGGTTGTCCCCCCACCCCTGCCATGACATTCCATTCTCTGACATACTTTTGCTTCAGGACAAAAAAGGGGGAATTACATAAGCAAAGTGTGAATGCAAAGCAAGGGGCACTGACTGCATTGCTTACAGTCATATTGCTTAAAGTGTTGGTGTTCTCCAGCTGGTTTGATTATGGCTTTTTGCAGAATCCTGCCACAAGGACCCTGGATTCACTTTGCCCCAGCACAGAACTGAAACTGAGAAGCTGAAACCTCAGCTCCAGTTTCTGCTTTCTCATTCTGGTATGGACAATAACCTTAAGAATCTAAGAACTCAGCTGATGAGATGGAGCTCTTTCCCCTGGTAACAGAAATGTACTTCTCAATACTGAAAAAAAAAAAAAAAAAAAAAAGTAAAAGTATGGAAGGAAGTTCCATTTATTACAAGTCAGTTTTACATCACAGAAAAATAAGATTGAGCGTATTTTTGCTCTTGACAGGAAGCAGCAGAAAGGCTTGGCTCACTCCCACTAAGCTATAGTAACTGCTGACGTTTGTATTTTTAGCATCATGGCTCTGAGTCTGTACCTTTGTTCTCCCAGACTCACTCGTGCTTTTTGTGCGTTTTTCTCGAGTTTTCCTGCCCTTGTGTGATGTCTGCCCGAGCTGTGCTACCTCCACTAGAGGTCGGCTGTGACACACCATCGCTCCGGACCTCACTGAGCATCTGCAGCTCAGGGGTTGCCTGCAAAAAAATTTTGGGTTTTGCCTTCTTTGTCATCCAAAAGGCAAAACCAACAGAAAACCTCCACCATATGTACCGGGTCCAAAAGAGATGCATAGGTGTCAAACAGAAATAACATACTGCTTTTAAATATACAGTTTGCCTTACAAGTGGCACCTTGTATGAGAACAGGTGCTACAGCTGAAAAGGACCAAGGTTTGGTTGCATCAACTGGTCTGTAAGTTTTGCATCAAATTAACATTTGACCAGTCCAGCTGAACTCACTGAATTGTTAAAGATAAGCACAGGCAGACGTGTTTACACAACTAGGAAGTGAAGTACATTACCTTCATTGCAGGCTGGCAGTGGCTTATTAATTTTTAAACAGGATTTTCAAAGTATATCATCTAGGCTAAAGCTATTCGTACTGAAGCCAATAATAATAAATCTGCCAATGGTTTTGACTGAAAGACAGTGGTTTTTTTTTAATCCTGGTCTTTTTGGAGGCTCCAGGGTTAACAGCAGGGAGTTTCGTCATGTCTGCTGGAAAGGAAAGAAAAAACAGGACCAGAATGTCTCCTTCATCACTTCATCATTCCATCATTCCATTTATTATTTTTTTCTCAGCTGGTAATATGTAATATTACTTTGTACCAGGATTTAATATCCAGCTTAGGAAACTTACATCAGTACTATCTCCTTTTATGCTTTAGGTTGTCCAAAAATTTAGAAGTGTCTTCTGCATACAGCATGTGATGAGAATGTTTCCAGTTTAGAAACTTCCTTCCAGCAGAGGCTCCTCTGTCAGAGAATGTGCTAGATCCAGCCAGGGCTTTGAAAAGGAGAACGAACTGGATCCCTTTTTTAAAGGTAATTATGAGGAACTTTGCTTTTTTGGTTGTTCTAGTCTTCAGGATGTACCAGAACTCATTTCAGGAATTGAAGTCTAAAATGTTTATTTTGACAAATAAAATTATGATTTCTTTAATAACTCAGGCCTTATCAAATTGCTATGTTTCTCTATAGTCAAGAGCCCCTTTTCATGTCTTTTGAAAATAAAAAGTGAATGTATTGCACTTTCTTTACTAAATATTGCCTCCTATACCAAAAACATGTAGTGATATTCATAAATTTTGTGGTTACTTTTATGTCAACCAGATTAAGCCTAAAGCAGATCCCTGACAGCAAAAACTTTTGATAAAACTGAAATGATGGAAAAAAGTGAATAAGCTGATGGACCCTCATTCAAAATTTGTAGAGATAATATAACTGAAGGTGTTTTAAAGTTATTTGAATTTATTTATTGGACATTTCCAGGGAAATAGCAGTATCTAGGGAAAGGATGCCTCAGGTTTATGTATCACGTGTATATGCCTGAATTCATTAAAGACCCATTCATTACTAAGGTGCTACAGAGAATTTTTCCCCTTCTTTCTCAGTTCAGTGGTTTCAAAAGGAAGCTTGCACACTTGTATAAATATTCAGAAGCTCTGAACTTCACCTAACTCAGGTCAAAATCTGCCCTGGAATTTGTGTCAAAGGAATTGTCAGAACAGCTTCTCTTAAGAGTGAGCAAGCTTCAGACCTGTGCTCAAAAGACAAGGAGATTTGCTTCAATAGTGAGGTATACATTTAAAACTTGGTAGGGCACAATGTGCCCCAGGAAAACGTTACTGAGTGTCTCTATTTTGATTCTAGCTTCACGACTTCTCTTGATTCTGATGATATATTGCCATTTCTGGCCATTTTGAGGATGACCTGTAGGACAGCCCTGTCTAGGTTGCCTGCCATCCAGCCTCCTTGGAAAAATGGCAATGAACATTCACAGATGAGGCTGGCTTTGCATTCACAATGCCCCTGAGGCACCCCTAACACCTTGCATCGTTGGCTTGCAAATGGTGATCATCTGTGAGCAGTAGCATTCATTTGTCCTAATTGCATCTCATTCACTGAAGGTACCCTGCAGGGCTGACCTGCATATGCCCAGTAACCTCTGTTTATCCCACCTGCTGCAGATGCCTGAATGAACTGCTGGTGTGATATGCTGGCCAGGTGTACTGGGCTCTTGTTACATTTTTCCAGTGAAATTTGAGCAGGTCTGGTATCTTCATCTGTAAAACAGGTCTAACGGGCATTCTCTGCCTCTTAAGGACAGGAAAACTAATGCAACTAAGATGGTGAACTGCTACTATAGGACTGGATCTGTATAAATATCTCAGCCAGTAAAACTGATGTGGCAATCGGAGGATGAGGTTACTGCCTGTCATCCCCTGGGTGAGCCTGAAACACTATGAACGATACGGTCACCTTGCTGTTCAGCTCCCAGTTTTACCCAGCAATCAGAAAATAAATCCCTTCTCTGAAGCTGTGTAGGAGTTGTGCCCCTCTCTGCTCTTTTCTATCAATAACCGCATTCCTGCCAAGTGGAAGGTGCTTGGTGAACTGTCTCCTTCTTCCTTCAGTATCTGGATGGTGTTAGGTACACCAGAGCAGCTTAAGCCATGTCTCTGGCTCACATGAGGCTGTTTCAACCCTAAATGTCACCGGGCTCCTTGGTCATCTCTCCCCAAGGAACTACTGCTGCAGTCCATCCAAACACCTCTGTCCTCAGGCTTGAAGATCCTCTGCTGTCTAGAAAGAGGGTAGTGGGCTTGTCGGAGAGGTCCAAATGATGTGTTTGAGTTGTGGGCAAACCTTGATTTGAGACCCTTGCAGGGGTTGCTGCCTTCTTTGGGGGTGCTAGCTGGAGAGAGGAGGATGAGGCTTCTCATCTGCATGGGGACTGTGGATGGCATGGAACAGAACAGGGGAGAGGGTGTCAAAAAAGCAAGCAAAGCAATATGAGAATACTGAGGAACAGGCAGAAGCAGAGAGTGCCAGCTCAGCAGGGTAGAGCCCTCAGTGCTGAGGTGGACCACATGTGAGGATGGACTCTGCTCTGCCCAGACATCTCAGGATTGCTTGGGATCCCATCAGCCTCCTGTGTCCACTTTAGGTGGCTAGTTGCTTTGCCTACACCTGAAGATGACTTCAGTGAAACAGCAACAGGGAGCTTTCATAAGCAGTTTCTGTTGGGCTGAAGGCAGGAGGATGATAAGGCTGCACTGGAGCAAACTACCCTGTAGCTTGGGAAAAAGAAAATGGAGGCTCCTGGCTTCCCACCCCGTTCACCTTCCTCAAGCCTAAACCCACTGCCTGACTTCTGCTTTTGTGTTTCAGTGTCTAACAAACCTAAAATTAAATATAAAACTGAGGGAACAAAGGTGTTTGGCAGTGGAACGCCAAATGGTGATGGTGTTCTGTAGAGAAGTAGTAACAGATCAGAAGTTGTTGACTCACAACCAGTAAGAAAGTGAACCTTTTCCCCATGCCACGTATTTCACAAAGAAATCATCCTTTCAAGTCTTGCCACAGCATGTAATTTTTCTGGAAATCTTGGGCAAAAGCCATCATCATCACTAAAAAAAAGTAAAAGTGGCTTTGTAGTTCACTGAGACAATGAAAAAAAGGTAATTCTCCTTGATTTTTCTGTAGTGGCTTGCTCACCAAGTATATGTTTGGTTTTGCTCAAGAAACATGTACACGTCCTTAAGGGTTGAGGGGTAACGGGAATAGAAAGAAGGGATTACCCAGTAGTCCTTCTCCTCCATAAATCTTGGTTAGAAGAAAAGCACTTTTGTATTCTATTCTTTCTTATCTAGTGTATTCCCTCCATTTGCTGTGACAGTCAAGTCCATTGATACATTTTCACCTTTGGAGACACAGCAGCAGACAACATTCCCAAATAAAGGAGAAGCAGTAACGAGCGGAGCTGCAGAGGCTCTGCTTCTAGATGCTCTGAACTGACCTTGACTCACTGTGGGATGGGGGCTGGCACACCGACTCGTTTGCCTTTTGAATCTTTTGTCTGTATGTGATATGGTTTGAAACAAGGTCTCAGACACAGAGAGGGTGATGGAGGTCTCCAGGAACGTGCAGCAGTGGTGTTTGAACCACAGCCTGTGCGGTCAAATTCTACCACTTCTTCTTATGCATCTGGAGAGCAGAGCGACAACAATGTCTGGAAGGAGATCTGTGTCTGCACTGAGCTCCAGCAGGTACCTACAACCAGAGGATGAATGTGTGAGTGTCAATTGACCTGTCTAGCAGGCGTTTGTCAGCTCTGATAGAGGACTCCTCTAGCAGATTTCTGTTTGGATGCCAGCATTCCCCTGTTTTAAAATTCAGTCTGCTGCTACCGTTGCTAAGCGTGAGCTGCTCAGCTGCAACGTATAGTTGCATGCCCAAGCTACATATGCAATGTCCACTCCTCCTTGGTGCTCGCCACGCTGCGCAGCCACCCGTCCAGTCTAGCACAAGCAGCGCGAGATTGCACCTACCTAAAAATAACATGTACCCGTTCCTGTAGCAGGGCTGGGGTGTGGGTCTGGCCTTAAGAAACAGGGGTGTACCCTAGTATTTGCTGGGGAGTGTGGCGTTAGGGAATGGGTTGGCATGTGTGTCCAGAGGAGAGGGGAGGGAGGATGGGTAGATGTCTTGGTTGCTGGAGGCCATCCAGCAGCTGAGCACTTGTGGACCTGAGAGCAGATGCCTGCTTTGTGCAGGGGCAGGTGTGATGGCAAGTTCCTCCTCTCAGGGAAGAAGTGGCATTTGTGGGCATGGCCTCACGGACCATCAGAAGTTGTGAGAGTGGAAACTGTGAAAGATCTTCAAGTTTTGGAGAGGAATAAAAAAGCCACAAGTGGCCTAACTGGCAGGATAGTGAATAAAAAGTAGGACCTACCTCTCTGGTATCTGGGGAATTTGTAGTAACTGTGGCATGTCTTACACAGTGAGCTCTGTGACTGATCCTCTGAATTTGAAGGTATTCCTTTGATGCAGATGGACTTTGATTCCCTATTTCTTTATTGTCCTTCTGACTCAGAAGTCATCCACATCTGCTGCTTTGATGAGTATAAAAAAATGACACGCAGAACTGTTACATCCCAGAAGTTCCTGCATCTACAGTCCCATGCTTCATTTGGGTCACCCTACCCGTGCCTGCCCGCCCACACCACTGGGCCCTGGTGGCAAGTTAAGAAAGGACTGAAAAATCTCCTTGCTCTGCTGTTGTTTTTTAAAGAGGAAAAGTCTCAGCTACGGGGGGTGGATGCAGCCCCAGTGTTGATGAGAAGGTCTTGCACCCCGGCACTTGACCAGGGCCAAGCAGGGCAGCAAGTACTGTAGGAGCAAGGGAAAGGGAGCAGAGGGAGAGAGTATTTAGTCTTTGCCCATTTCCTCTTTCCTGCTGATTAATCTGTCCCAAGCCTGACTCCAACTCGGTGTTCAAAACTAAACCTGCATTTTTCTATCACAAAAAGCTCTCGCATGTAAAAAAAACATACGGTTCTTCCTACCTCAGGTTGACCCTGACCAGGAAATATTTGATTGCTTAATGAAATCTTCAGGAAAAAAACCCTAATATTGGGTTGACTCATGCAAGCTATATGATGATTAATTAAAAAAAAAAAAAAAAAAAGGAAGAGAACAGGATTGCACTGGACAGAAGTGCACTGAGTCCACAACTGGATTGGAAAAGAGTACCTTCTGGGGGGCAAGGCAAAGGATGTGACTGATCTCAATTTTGAAACATTCTAGTCATAATGGTTATTGAAAAGCTAGACTTAGATCCTTTTAAAAAAAAGCGCTGTCCAGGTCTCAGTGTTTTTAAAATAAAAATTCAGCTGCTACCCAAAAATGTAGCATCACTTTTTTCCTCATTTCACTTGCATTTTTCAGACAGCATTGTCTGTGTCTTTTTAAAGTGGAATTTTTAAAGTGGAAATTTTAAGTGGAAATGCTTCATCCCATGCTTAGTCCATCTACTTACTGTGATATTTAAGAGCAACAACGTACAATTAATGCTGTTGATTCAGATAAATATAATTTCATTCTATTTGACCCTACTTTGTTTTAAGTAATAGACATTGAAGGACCTAGTTTTTCTAAAATTTGAGAAATCAGACCTTTGGAGTCAACAAGGACAGGATGAGTGAGGATGATCATGCTTACTAAGGATAGAGAAATCAGTCAACAGATTATCACTGCAAAGATTATGTAAAGAATTCATTGTTTGACAGTTTGACATCAAGGTTTGTAGGACTTGAAGGAATTTTTTGGAGGCAATACACTTGTGTCAGCTTGCAAATTTATAGAACAGCGAATGTAGTCTTGAGTTTGTCTGTGTCACTTCTATGCATAGCACTGTTAGCGTGTCTCATGTTGTGCAGGATAAATTTGACAAGCACCAATTTGTGAAGATATGTGAATAGAATTTTCTCCAATCAGAAAGAACAAAGCCAAAATCAATAGTATAAAACCCTTAACACACTGAAAAGAATTCCAACTTATACCATCCAAGTCCAAATTAAGTAGTAAAATAAATTAGGATAGAGAAGTGGGTTAAGAGGACAAATTTTTCTTATATACTTGGTTGTCTGAGGAAATTAATTGGATAACACCTAGTAAATCACTGTGCATAACGTTCCACAGTTAATAAATACTGTGTGACTCATAGCAATTGTCTCATTAATACTGGTACTAATGTCAGTTTAATGTCACTGATAGTGGTGGAGTAACTCCTGACGCATGCGAGAAGCCCTTGATGGATTTAGTAGCAAGGCCAATGCAGCTGTTTTCCTGCTTGCTGGTCTTCTGCTACTCTTTGTACTGCATTGTTGAGTGTGCTGGAAAAGAGTATGAGAAAAAACATATCAAATTTAATTTTACAGAATGTTAGCTAAAGCATTTAACGTATGCTTGTATTGGGAGTGTTGTGTATACATCACAGTAAAACTTTTCTACAGCCTAGTCTGATGTTCTTTGTTGCCACACTACGATTTTGCCCCACACTTAGCCTATGGTCTGCTGGAGCCCAGAAATCTGTATTTCTTTTATGGCAGGAGGAAAAAGGATGGACTAGGAGGTCAGACATGTCGCTAGCCATAGCTGGGTTGGGGTTTTGATGAAAGAGATGTTCTGAATTTCTTCAGAAAATTTCCTTGATCTGACCCTTGCTGCAGTCTTGTGTTTGGAACAGGGATAGCTCTTTCATATAGCCCAGGGACCTTGTAAGGATAAACCACTAAGGACTGGAAAGCAATCAAATGTCGTGGAGTTATATGCCATGACAATTTCATTGCTGGCTGGATTATGAATTTCATCCAGTACGGCACTTTGTTTCCTTTTCTTTTCCTTTTGGAATGATAAAGCCTATGCATAAAACTGTCAAATAAGAATCATATGCATACTTAGCACAGCAATTTTTAACTTTGAGTGTTGGAACTAGGAACTAACTACTAAGAATGATAACACAGCTGATGCTCACAGCGGGGAGGATGTAGGAAGTATCAGCTCTGGTAAACCTCCTGCATCCTTCAGAAAGAAGAATGAAAGAGGGTAAAAAATTCTTTATATGTGTGTGTATATATATACACATATTTAATGAAACCTGAAAGAAGGAAGAAAACTGATATCAACCTACTGTTTCTCTGACAGGAGCAGTAGTGCCACTCTTTTCCATTATTCCATACAGCAGGTTTCCAGGACAGTCAGTCCCATAAGCAGCAGCAGCCTTCTCTTAGACAACAGACATAGCAAAACTGTCTACTTTACAAAGGCTTAGAAATCTCCTTGAGTAGCAAAAACATAATTAAATTTTTCCTTTCTGGAACAAGGTATAGTCATATGGGCAGCTTGCAGCTGCTACGATTAGAAGAGGGCACAGCGACTGCCCACAGGGAGCATGTGGTGAGGAGAGGAGCCTAGTTGTCCCTTCTCCCATGTCACCTGAGACTCCAGGAGCTAAAGGTAAAAAACCTGAACATAAAATCTGCAGAGATAGCAGTTAATATTGTTAAGAGGGGAGCTGTCATCCAATTGAAAATGCAGCTGACCATTTGCTCTGGTTTGTTTCAGGTGTGCCTGGGGATCCTTAATTACTTCAGGTCCATCAAGAGAAGCCTGACCAGCAGTACCACCAGCCACTCCTTCAAGGCTGGTCACGTAATTCGTGGTGCAGAAGACACCTCCTCGATGAGAGCTGCCAAAGGAGGCACTGGTGTTTCTGGTGGCCTGAGTTCTCAGCTACACATTCACTACGCGCCAGCTGACTACCATGTGAGGTACCACCTAAGTCTTCCAAAACGTATGCTTCAGCAGGAGTACCCAATGTAGTTCTCTCTCCCTTGCAAACTGTTGTGATCAGTTGATGAATCATCTGAGGGACTCAGGGTAGCATGTTCCTCAGAGTCATGTGTCTTGCCTTAATGGATTGAATACCTGTATCTACTAGTGGCCTGTCCCAAACCTCTGAGAAAATTCAGGCACGTGAAAGTATAATGTCAATAATGCCTACCAAATAAACATTTACTTAGACAAGTGCTGCTGCTGACTGTGTTTAAACTAGGACCTTTGTAAGTGCGGGATTATGACACAGAGATGTTCCTGAGAAATCTGAGGCATTTTGCAATTTATGGAGATGTTTATGTAACTCCTAACGACTTCCGTAAAATATTGTTTAGATTTAGGTAGAGCTTAGAACTTACTGGTTTTTAACCTTGGATGAAGGCATGTGGCTGAAGGGATATAATCAGTACACTTAGCTTCACAGACTGGGAGAAATACTTCCAAATTAAATTCCTAAGGCTTATCAAACTTTGGTTTCTCCAGCTTTTTTTGTAAAATATACTGAACAGAATCAATATATCATTAGTGGTCTGATGTCATACGTATAGCATTTTGTCTTCTGAGGTGTAGAATTTCCTTGCAGCTCTGCTAGCTAACACTCATCCCAAAGTTCTCATGTAGAAAGCCTGAAGAAGCATGATATTATTTTAATAGGAATTTTTTCGACATTCTGAGCTCATATTTTATTTCTCATTTACTGGAAACTTGTATGTTTGTTGGTGGGGTTTTTTGTAATGTAGAAACATGTAGAACCAAACACAAAGGTACATCATGGAAGAGTTGTGGCTAGAACCAGAAAGGAAGTTGGCTTCCTGCCTCTGTTTTTTGCTTATGTTAAGGCTTCGATACCGCTCCCCACCCCACTCCCTCAAAAAAACCCTAAACACAAAACCCCCCAAAAAACCCCAACCAGAAAAAACCCTCATGTCCCTAAACATGAAAAACTCCAAACTTCTTTGAAAATAAATAAAATGTGTGGGAAGGACACGGAGTTGGTGATTTTAAGTTTTCTTCGGTTTTATTTCTGGTATGGCACATTTATCCTTTAAAACTCTAACCATTTAACATTCATAAATGAAAGCTACTTGGAACTAGAAAATTGTGATTTTCTGCTAAAGAAAATCTGGGTGGTTCAGCATTTTTAATTTTTCAATAGGACATGTCAGTCTTCTGGGAAGCAGGTGTTGTGACAAAGTCTCCTTCTGAACTCTGTATAATATACTTTTCTTTTCATTCCCCTTTGCTGTAGAAGAAATGATGCAAAGATCAGTTCTGACCTTCCATCTAAGCACTCCCTGATGTGGAGATTAGCTGTGAAATACTTCAGAGACCCCCTAGTAATGAGATTTCGTTTTATTTCACAGTGGCCTCTCTTTTCCCTGGACTACTACATTGATATGGATATATAAGCTTGAACTACAACTAAAGCCTAGATAAATATTTATTAATCCTATTATGGTTTAATTTGCAACAAATTTATAAGCAGAGACAACAGTATTTCCTTAACAACGGTTTCCAGTGTGGGTTTGTTTTTCTTTTTTTTAATATACTTCACAGAATGCCTCTCAAGAACTGAAGCAAGAATAGCACTGTCTAACCGGCAAAATATTTGAGACCTATCTGACATACTTGCTGACACATGCTTATAAACCGGAAGTGTACGGCATTGTTTTAAAAATATTTTTAGTATCTATGCCCAAAATTGCAATGGTACCTGTGTTTTGAATCCCTCCACACTGTAAGTTGTGAGCCAGTGTGATGGCTCAGCACACAATATATCCAAACCTGAGATTCTAAGGCTGTGTTGCACCATCCCTGGCAGACTGCTTGGGATGGGGATCATCAGAGATGCGAGTTTCAGTGACAGAAGGCTCTGCAAAACAATGCATTACATTGAATTAAAACTCTTCTGTCCCCCCTGGAGGTGCAGTTTGGAAGAAAGTAGATAAAATGTTTGTAGGTACACAAGTGTAGCTTTATAACCCAAAAGGGATTGGTTAAGCTGCAGCAAACCTGATCAGAGAGAGCTAGAGGAGGAAAGCCAAAACCTGCAGGCAAAAAGCATCGCACATAAATATCCAGTTCCTTGATTTGTTGCTATAGGCATGTAACTGGGTATTAACGTTTTTTATAGGCATAAGTGTATTTAGAAGGCTTGAGTAGTCTCTTTAAAATATGACTTCCAAAACAAACATGACAGAGAGAAAGTCTTCATTTCTTTTTGGGTTTGTTTTGTGAGAACTCTCCAGTTTTGCAGTCCCATGCCCCTTCTGCAGAGTGCATTAGTCTTGACTGAGATTTTTAGGAGTGGGACAGACCAGGAATTGCTGGAAAAAAAATTCAAGAGCTTGAAAGTGGTGATATTTCAATGAATGCTCTCCAGAAGGATGTTTAAAAACACAGCTAAAACCCCCTTCTACCTGCTATGGTGAAATTAGCCGAGTATTTGCTCAGTTATTTACCTAAATCAAGTTGAATTTAACTCTTCTGTAAAGGGCTTTGATTTAACCTTTAGCAAATTCTGTATCCCCATCACTAATAGCAGTGAAACAAATGGTCTGTTCAGAAGAATAAGGAAAGAACAGAGAGTACAGAACACCCTATCAAAAAAAGGAAAGGAATCTGACCATGCTAATCCAACATTATGTTCAAATTAGGCGTACATTTTGCAGGGCTGCCTCATTAACTTTATGGTAAAGAATGAATTCTGATCCAGCATAGATCTGTGAAGCTGGCAAGCTGTTCTTCACAGTATGTTTAAATTTGACTAATATTTCTGTGACTAAAACACATATCTTTTGCTTTCCTCCATCTTTTCTTTTAATAGAACCATCTTTTTTTCAAAAAGAATTTGAGCAGATAAAGTTTGGGCATCTTGTAAAGGCAGATGTTAGGAGAACCAGTGAAAGGAGGAAGTTCCAATACATTGTGCATCATTATTTGGCACTGAAATGAGAACAAAGGTGCACCACATACCAGGAAATAGTAAAAACAAACAGTGGAAAACGAGGAGCTTGTATTTGCTTACTAACCGCTTACAAGAAGAACTGTTTTTAAAGGCTTTTATGGCTATACCCCCTATACCAAGTGTTTATTTACACTGAGAGATTAACTTTTGTAATTATACACCTAGAGATAGTTGTATGTAATTTGCTCTGTGGCACTCCTAGTCAAGGAATAGAATATTTTGAAAGCTAAGGCCACTTGTGCTGACTGCAGTACTGGATTCTTGGCTGGGGTGTTACCAAGCTAAATAGTGACTCACTGCCAAGGTAGATGATTCTCTTTTAAAGATACTGATATTTTTCTTTTAGAAAAGTAAGGTCATTGTTAAACTGTTCTATTGAACAAGTGCTGATGTCACAGCAATTTAGGATATCAGTCAATGGACATTCCTTTTAATTGGTGCTAAAGTCTTTGTGTGTGTGAGCTTATCTCGAAATCTTACAAATGTAACTTATCCAAGAAGGCTTCAAAAATTATGTTGACTTCATATTCAAATAGCAGAATTTAGGACATTTTTTTGCCTAATTTGAGCTAAGCTGGAAAAAAGAAAAAAAAAATTACCTTAGTTCAAGAGCTAATCTTTTCATTTTTATGCCTTCTTGGTGCCTTTTGTGGATTTATATGCCTGAAGGAAAAATTAGGCACAACAGAAATTTCCTATGGTTTGTCTTACTCCATGATAGTATAAATGAAGCCACAGTGTAGGTGTTACCTGCAAAAAATAGTATTTGGCAATATTTTATTTTATTGTTCTTTTCTAGTGACAAAATACCATGTTCCTAGGCCAAGTCGACCCTTAGATATTTTGATTATACAGAACTGGAATCCTTGTAGAGCTGACTGGTTGTATCTGTGTGTCTTTTTTACAGCATAGGTCCACACCACGCAGTTCATGGAGTTTGTGGAGGTGGAAAACCATGATGACTTTCACACTAGTGAAGATGGATATATTTACACACAGAACTAGCAAAGCGTTTACATGCTATACGAAGTGGCTTTAGAGGACCTGAAGGAGCTAGAGAACCAGCTGCCTCTTGTGGCCAGCCAGTACACCGAGAAAGGTAAGATACCTACAGGTCCAAAAGACCTGCGATAATTTGGTTTGCTGATTTCAAAGTAGGTGATTCTATGACTTCTGAAATAATTTCTGTACTTTCTCATTATGTTCTGTAAGACCAAGTGCTGACTGGATTTTGGGGACCTTTCTTTATAAACCTAGTTAGCTAAGTGATGAATGTGTTACAAAGACCTAACTGAGCATGTGGAATTGCTTGTCATATGTTGTTAATGTCACAGTTTTGCACTTATTCAGGGTCATCGACATCAAAGTCATCCTGGAGGGGAAAATAACACAGAAAGGACATTTACTGATGTAGTTAAGTAATATAACGAGCCAGCATATCTTCGAGGCAGAGAGAGAGAGTCAGGAAAGAAAAATGTTAATAGTTTCCGAATGTTTTTTAATTAATTTATTGAATTGCTTTTCTGTGGAACTAGATTTACCTCCCACTACTTTTCAACTTTTCTTAGTTGTAAATATGAAGCTGCAAAATATTTGATGTTCTAGACTTATTTTTTTCCTGCTGCTTTTTTTTTTTTTAATAGTAAGAACTGAGTTGAGGTAGACTGTATTACAGGTTTCTGTAAAGAGCAGCTGTACTTCTATATAATACTTCTATAGAATAGTGAGGAGGAAGAAGCTTGTAATTGTAGAAAGTATGGGAGGAGGGCTATTAGAAAATAATGAATAAGAAAGAGAATTGCACAAAATGTCTCTTAAATCACTGGAATTACTTTCTGTATTGATAGGATAATGTTTTTAATGTTTCAGTATGCTTTCCTAAAATTAAATATTCTGACATAGAATACAGGGCAGAGCTGAGGACTAAGATGATGAAAAATCTTTACAAACCTGTGAATGCCTAAATGCCTGCCAGGACCTCCCTTGAAGTCACCTGAATATCTTCATTGTGGACCTTCTTCTGGAGCATCTTTCATGTGAGGAAAGGTTGAGAGAGCTGGGACTGTTCTGCTTAGGGAAGGCTCAGGAGGGCCCTAGGCAGTCTGTATAAATACCTAGCTGGAGGGAAAGAAAAAGAGGGAGCCACACACTTCTCAGCAGTCCCCACTGATGGGACCGAGGCACTGGGCACAAATGGAAACACATGAAATTCCATCTGAACACAAGAAAACACTTTTTTTACTGAGAAGGTGGTCAACACTGGCACAGGTTGCTGAGAGGTCTGTGAATGCTATTGAAAATCTTAACCAGGAAAACTCTCCAAGCCAAATAAATGATAGTTTAGAAATCTGGCAGTGGTTTATTGCACTGGTTTATTGCAGTGCTCTGTGTGTGTGTGTGATCTTTCCTCCTAACATGCCCACCAAGCTGCTTCGAGGGTACACATTACATACGCAGTTAGAGCACTTGCATACTCATGGTACATTACATATTCATTTTCATTCATGCACAAGATTGGTTACAAGTTTCTCACTTCTAATGCAAAGTAGTGCACATCCTCAGATAGTGCCACTGAGGTTTTTTCACTACATGCTCCTGAAGCAGCAGGGGCCTGAGTTGGAGGTTGTGATCTCCCATTACCACAATTACCTTTGTCCTACTTTCAACTAATTTCCTGTAACACCTTATCAACTTGTCTCTTCTTGCAGTTGCCAGAACTTTCTTACTTGGAGGTGTCTTTCTGCATAATTTTGATAACGGTGTGCTTATCATTATCATTATCTGTTTCCCAAGGTTGACTCCCTTGATTAGAAGTCCTTTCATTCCTCGGTTTTGATGACTTGAGAGGGTTGGTCATTTAATGATTTGAGAGGATGGATCAGCTTGATCTAAATTTTTGCACACACTTGTTTAACATATAGTTAAACACTAAATCAGAGTTCAGTAATTTGGGAGTTTAGGCAACATGGAGATAATTCAAAATCTGGCTGGATACAGTCCTGGGCAACCCACCCTGTGTGAGCCTGCTTGGGAGCAGAGGGTTTGGCTAGGTGACCTCCAGAGATCCCTTCCAACCTCAGCAGCTCTGTGATTCTATCATTACAGGCAAACTACTGAATGAGTCTGGTATAGCAGTTCTTGTGTTTATAGGTCACATGATCATCACCCTCACACAGTACACTTGACTGATTGTGTACAACCTGTCCTAGTTCCTTATGCTCTTTCCTGCTACGGTCTCCTGTGTGCCATGGACTCAAACACTTTTAATGCTGGCTTCTCCAGTGAGCACGGACTTCAAATGACTCTCTTATTCAGCTTTTGAAAAATAGGACACTTAAAGTCTGGAGCTGAAGGGTCGGTACTGAAGCCTCTTCTATTTACCCCATGGCTGATTTTTAACTCTGCAGCTCTAAACATTTCAAATTTGCTTTACTTGATATATCATTTATTGTCAAAATTAGAATTAGCTCTGATTTAGGTAGTATCACAACCAAGAAACCAAAAGCATGATTTCTTTAAGGATTTCTTATGTGTAGAAACATTTGTAGTGATTTTTTCTCTTCCTTTACAGTAATTTTAAATTATGAAGACTGACTTTTCTAATAGAAAGCTATCTAAAACAAAAGCCCTCCCCTGGGTCAGCACTCTGCCCTGCCATATCTCTTTGTGAAAATTATCTTTGAGAAGTCTGTGCTGCTTTTCTTTGATCTGAGAGTGAAGGTGAGGAGGTGAAGACAATCCCAACATGATTTGTTGCTGTGAAAAATTAAGCTTCTCTTCACTTTCCTCCCCTAGTTTTCTTGTGCTTTCTCTGGCTTTATTGCTTGATGTGGGTCTTTCGAACTCCAGCCTCTCAAAGAGTATTTGTTAAAGGTAATGGAAGAGATATGTTTAAACCAAATGCCTGATATGCTTGTTCTTTGCCTTGCAGAATACTCTGGGACCCTTCAAAGCTTATGGGACTTGAAATGTTTTCCTGGCCTGGGGTTCCCTGGCAAGCAAAAACCACAACCTTGTGCTATAAATAAAAAGAATTACCATAAACCCTGGGACTCTAAGCATGTGGAAATCCTTTTTATACTGGCATCTTCATTTCCAATTTATATATATTTTTTTTTTTTTTTTTTTTTTGTCTTAGGCAGTGTAACTTGTGAGCAATTCAGTGGCAGCAACAGTCTTGGTTGGGGCACATGCCTCTGTGCTTGACCTCTGGACCTGTGAAACTGCTCTCTTGGAAAAAAAATGCCAGGTACAGCAGCTTTTCTTGGTTGGAAAACAGTGATTTGTAATCAGTTCACTTCAGGTTGTGTAAGGTTCCCTTTCAGAAGTGTTTCGCGCTGTGTGTACACCCAGATGCCAGAGCCGCAGCCACCGGAGGTGGTATGGGTTTCAGCTGGTTTGGGCCCCTGGGACTGGGCTGGCTGCAGAGGGCTGGAGCTGCTGGGTGCTCTGGGTTGGGTCCCAAGGACCACATGTATTGGCCTTTGCAATGAGGGGGAAGACAGGCTCTTGTCACAGAGAGCAGCCTCTGCAGCTGCTGTGCTAGGGGCTGGGAGCACTTCTGCAAGGCCTGAGGGAGTCATCCACCACAGGGAAGGAGAAGACTGTTCTCCAAAGCAAAAATGCAGAGCATTTTCTACCCCTGCTTGTGTGCCAGGGAACGGAGCACACACAGACGAGGAAGAATCAAGTCCCAGAGGAGCCTGCGCCACCAGAAGTCCAAGATGCAGATTTTTTCTGTGCTCCTGGCTGTCCATGCTTTCTGGGGCTGGTGCAGGGAACTTGTTATGGATGTCATTAGAATTGTAATCATTGCATCTTTGTGAAGCTCAGGGAGGAGAGACTTGGTCTGCAGCTGACTAGGCCCATCATTTGGGTTATCCTTTGGCAGAGAGGATGATAGATACAATTTGTATGTTGCAGCATAAAAAAATAGTAAATTTATTAATTAAAACTATATATAGTTTTATGATTCTATATATATTATAAATGTATTTCTCCTTTGTTAGTTACTCTATTTGAACAAAAAATGCCATGATTTAGTATGGAGTTAAAAAAAAGACAAACAAACCAACACTAAAAGTGTGCGCTAAGTGATCTGTAGCTTTGCAGTTCGCGAGGACTGCTGCACGTCCTGCAGGCTTTCCCCTTCCTCTCCCTGAATCTAGTCACGTGTCTGTATTTCGCCACGGGACAAGAAAGCATACAGGGTTTCTACACAAAGACTTCAGTCTTGAAAGGTGAAGACTAGACAAGTTCAGAGGAAGGGACCCAGAGGAGCTTGGGACTCACCAGTCCCAAGGACAATGCTGTGGGTGTCAGGAAGCGGAAAGGAGCAGACAGTCCACTTCGGAAGCAGGGAGAAATGGCACAAACTGAGGTCACCTTCACACACTTGAAATGTTTTGTTCTCAGTCCTGGAGTAACACAGGGCAGCTCTCAAAATAGGAATGCTAGAGGGTGTTAGGGAATCTCCTGTGTACCGCTGAAGAGGCTTTAACTAGAAAACCTTTTAAACTAAATCAGTTGTATGTAGTTTAGGAAACCTCCTAAGGCCACTCTCCCATTTTTGTAGAGGGGCTTTGTGTTACAGAGCTATATAAAATACTGTCTAATTGCCTAGTTCACTAAGTTTCCTCATCCCGATAGATTTTTCTTTCCATCGCTGTATGATAATGCTACCTCTGTGAATCTACCTTGTATTTTTATAATGGGCCCTTTGTATAAGGAAACGTGCTTTCCTTTTGAAAGAAAAACTCCCACTAGAGAAGAATGAAACCTCTACAGCAACGATACAGTAATTCTCTTCCCAAACCATCGAAGGGCATACTCTGGAACTGCTCTCACAACACAGCTCTCTAGGTAGGATTACATGTACAGATGTGCTGTTGCTGGAGGTCTTTTGCTTATAGCTGGAATGAAATGGAAAAGGGTCTCACTAGCTTTGTTTCCAGCTGGGACAGAGTTCTTTCTGAATGAGGAAACAATAGCACTCTGTCCAGCAGCTAAGACAGCTTAGCTTAGCCAATATAAAACTTGCTAATGGCCTATTGCTCAGGCACTCTTAGCCTCCTCCAGAACAGTTCAAGTCAGGCAGGTCTAAATCAGAGAACTTGACTGTTGAAATCTCAATTCTCAGCTACCGAGCTATCTCCTAAGCCTTTCTGCATCTTCTTCTTCCACCAAATTCTGATCTTAGTATGTAATGTCGATGCTTTTCTACTTCCATGTCAGTGCAAAATAGCCACCTCTAGATAATTTTGTATTGACATGACCAATTTGTCCAGAAGCAAGAGCACTGGACATTCATATTTTCAATCCCCAAATTGCCACCTTACCAAAAAGTTCTACAATGTCACTTCAAGAGTTCAAACATGCTGTTGTGTTTGGCATATTTTCTGTCCTAAGCTGTGGGTATTTGTAATTAAAATTTTTATTTAAATAAAACTTTAGCGCTATTCCTGGTAGAGGAGCCTGAAGAGTGCATGTGTCTTTGTACATCTTTAATTACATCTTCAATTCATTTGGAGTTTCTCCAAAAAATGTAAAGTAACTGTAACAGTCATTGCCAAATGAGATAACACAGATTGGATGAGTCTGCAGGTTTCAGACTGGGGGGAAGTGAAGTTTTTCAAAGACACTAAAACAGTGTGTGTGCTGGAAAAGAAACAGAGAATGGATTAGTTGGTGTTTTTAAAGCTGTAAATACATCGCCTTGTTACTTT
Source organism: Microhierax caerulescens (assembly GCA_035590215.1). Classification (NCBI taxonomy): domain Eukaryota; kingdom Metazoa; phylum Chordata; class Aves; order Falconiformes; family Falconidae; genus Microhierax; species Microhierax caerulescens. The sequence goes on along the minus strand of JAVJGJ010000059.1, from coordinate 65,867,983 downwards.
TTTAAGGGAAAAATGTGTAGAATAAAAATCTTCATGCTCCATTAGGGGAAAAAAAAGTTAACTATGCAGGATTTGGAAGAAATTTATCCTGTGGGCGGTTTATTCTGTGTTCTATTTTTGAGCCTTCTGATGAAGCATCCAGTAATACCCTGTGCCAGAAACAAGACTCTGTACCAGGTCACTGTCGGTTTGGTACAGGCAGCAACCTCTGTGTTCAGAAACCTCTACCCAACAAAAGACGAACATTGGGTGATAAACAATTTCTCAATGTGCTTCTGAATATCTCTTCAGCTTCTAGATGTTTACTTTGAAGCTTACCAGCATGCTTTGGATTGAGAGGAATGATTTGCTTTGGCCCAAGCGATAATTGTTATAATGCATAAATGTGCATGGTTTGATCTCAAGCTTGAGTATGTTGTCAACACATGCAAAGACAAATGCATCTGTTTGCAACTTCACCTCCAACAGCTGAGGAACGTAGTAAAGCAACAAGTAGGTTGAACTTATGGTATATCCATCTTGGGCAAGTAGGATGTGAAATCCAGAATGGGAAACTTCTTTGATTGAAGCCTGTGTGGGTTTACAGTGTTAAGATGGGTCAATACTAATTTAACAATGAAGTTTATGGATACTTTGTAGATTGAAGGCCTGAAGCTCAAGAGCAGAAAGCTATCATTTCCTCAATATCAGAAATAAACTGTTGGAAAGATTGCAGTGCTTTGTATGTCATGTCAATATCACATCTGCTATCGTTTGAGGCATTTAGAAATAGTTGAGAAGCGTGGAAGCTGGATAAAATAATAATCTATTTTTTTTCTGTAATGTAGTGGATAAGGAACTAGTCGAGTATGAGACAAGAGACTTTAAAGAGAATATAAACAAATCTTATACTTTCAAGTGCACTTTGAAAAGCAGTATATTTCAGATAGCTCTGAATTCCTGTACCAATAATTAAAGCATGTTTGCAATCCTCACATTTTTCCTCTTGTTTAAAAATCTGCCTCAGCTTTCCTCTGTATCCTGCCACAAGATATTTCCTTTTTCTGAGCTGTAATTTCAGAAGCTGCAAGTTGGGAAGTTTGATTAGCTAACTTTTGTAACTTGGCTGCTTTTAGTCTGCAAATGGATGTTTGGCTTTTGGTACAAGAGGCTACTGTTGTGCTGCTGTTGCCACTAATGCTACCATATTACTAGCAATAAAAACGGACTGTTGTCAGCATCATTGGAGCTCCAATTCTGTTCTGAAAGCATATGAAAGAGTCAAAATACTTTTAGCAGAAATAATTAATCTAGAGTGGGTACATACATAATTGACTTGAAAATTTATATATATACATATAAAAATGGAAATGTTTGCAGCTTATGTTTAAATAAAGAATAGTTGGTTTTGCCTTGATTCCTAACTATGTGTGAATTTTATAGGCTAATGTCACTTGTGTTTATTGCTGAGCTTTAGATAGATGCCCAGAGGGATTATGTCCACGAGATTTGGTGGGAAGATCAGAGAGTTTCATCAGTAAATTTGGACTTCCTTATAATGTAATTACTAAACAGCTTATCTCTCTGAACATGAGCCAGTGAGTAATTATAGTTTTATTTTTCTGGAGAGTAACTGTTTCTGTGATTGATTGTAAAAGTTTGGGAGCCAGCATCTGAAGGTAAGACTATTTGAAAAAATGACAGCCTTAAGGTGAATCAAGCAATAGACAAATGTCTCATGCTTATTTAGATAGCCAGAAAAACAATTAAGGAACAAATGTGATGTCTCCCCACCAACACCTTTACACTGCCCTTTCGTGAAAATAGTTTGATAATGGCATCTTGCAGTGCACTGGGACGTTAATATTCCTATGGGTACAGAATATTAAACAGGAATTATGAGAGCAGGTGCTGAGGTTAGTCTTGCTTTAGGCTTGCTGCATCAGTATCCTGACCCGGCTCTACAATTTTCACTGCCCTTGGGCCACGGTCTGTTACTCCTTCGAGCACAGCTGCCCAGGTGGATGTGTGTGTGCTGTGTTTTCACACGTGGAATCCACACATTACCTGCCCCACGTTCATTCCCCATTCTGCAGCTGTGCAGCACCGTGGGTTATGCAAAGGAGTCACATAGCAGCTAACACACATCCAGAAGCCGAGAGCCCCTTGCCTCTGTTCCCTTCTGGTTCCCTGCCTCTGTCTCAAGCCCCTTGCCCTTATTCAGACATTTTGATTTTGTGTTGGTTATCTGAGGGTTTATTTTCAAGTGCAGTTTTAATGGGTTGGCATAATAGATGTGAAAATGCACTCTAATAAAGCATGTCAGTTAATGAAAGAAAATTTCAAACATTTTCTGTTTTCATTAGCAAATGAGACTACTTAGATGTGTTCCAACATAATTACATTTATTAAGGCTTCAGTTCTATTTTCAGATGTGATGATTGATTTCTAATATGCACTAAAGCCATTGCAATTTATTCTTGCAAATTAAGCAATTGCAAGGTTTCTTTATATACACAATTCGTAAAAGCCTTATTTGAGAGCTATTTATTCCTTCTTTGCTTTTGTTGTTTTTAAGTCCTACTTTGAAGAACATTTATTTGCTGGAGTTTCATCCTTCTCTTGGTCTGGTGTGCTTTATCCCCAAAGCTCTCGAGTATATCTACCAGTAATTCTACAACACCTCCAGACCAAAAACAGCCAGTAAAGCAAGTAATCTAGAAAAACATGTACTTCAGCTAGTAGTTGATGAGTGGGTAACTATTGAAAAACCAGAAACTTTCTACCACTTTCAGATTCAAAAAGATGCGAGTTCCATTTTTGCTTATATTAGTAATGACTCTTTAAGGTAGAAGAGTGTGGTCTTGCTAGTTCAACTACACTTGCCAGTTACGGTTCTAGTTATGCAATTCTTAATTCATTTTTTTTGCTTAAGATTAGTGAAGATCTGTTCTATCCATCTTTAAAACAAGATTTTTTTTCCTTTGAATGAATACAGAAAGGTAGAACTCTTGATCTCATGTCGGTAGAAAGTAGGAACAAGCAGCTTAATGAGAAGGAAAATGCATACACTTAAAACTGATGTGAGATCATGGTAAGGCTCCGGGTTTTGTGTTTGTGTGTACAGTCTAAAAAAAAAAAAAAGAAAGAAAGAAAAAAAAAAAGACTGGACATTAAAGCAAATATTGTTATAGGTGGAGCAGGTTATTACTATAATGTCTACCATTTCCTGGTGTAGAACTCTGAATTTGGTTGGTTATTATTTTGATAAATGCTAATTATTATGAATGAAATTATTGGTGCTGAATGTTTCTATCAGGTTGATATTTTTTTTTTTGTTAGTTAACTTAGTTGTTGCTGAAAGCAAAATAAACTAAATTATTTAATCTGTTTTCCCCACAAGTCTGTAATACAGCTATGCTTTGGACATACATTTCAAATCTGGGAAGGCTCATTAGGTAGTGATACGTTATTTCGTTCTTGCTAAGTTTGGCCAGCACAAACTAAACTGAAATATGCTATTGCAACATGTTCAGTAGGAGGACATTGCCTGAATTTTCTGAGTGCCCTGGTATATCTATAACCTGAGGCAAATCAGGACTTTCCACTTCAGGAATAGCTCTGGTCTAAGTGATCCGTCTTTGCTTTGGCTCTAGACATTGAAAGTGAGTACAAGGAGCTGTTAGCCCGCGTTGGTCACTCGCGTTGCCTTCTCCAGAGGCGGCGAAGGAAGCTGGCTGAGCAGAATGCACAGCAGACATGGCAGGTCTGTTAGTGGAGCAGGAGCTGGGCAGGAGTGCAGAGAAAATGCAGCTGGTAACTTGGTAAGTGGGGTGGCAGCCAGCAGATGGGAATGAAGATGGATGAAATACTGGGAGACGGGGACTAGAAGTAAGATCCAGTGGGTTCCTTCCTTTCAGAGGGAGAAGACATGGGGAAAAAAGTGTAGAGCAAATTGGGGCTGGGGCAAGGAGGCATCCTGCGGGGTGGTTGAGGGTTGGGAATGCTTTGGTAAAAAGATTATTTCAGGCTGCCCCAAACCAGTGCTAGCAGGACTTGCTAATCAAGGGAGGGGGGGTGAAAATTACAAGTTTGAGGTGTGGAGACAGAACTGGTTAGATGAAGAGACTGCGAAGATGGTGATGGCTAAGAAAGTACAGAGGCAAACTAAGGGCAGAAGGGCACAGCCTCCGAGGGTACTCCCCTCCCGGCCCTAGAGCAAAACCCAAGGATGACTTACCTAGCATCTTTCTGCTGCTAATAAAATCCACTGGCAGTGCACCAGTACCTTCTTGTCCACAGAAGATCACAAATGATTTTTTGCTTTTTAAATTTTAAACCCTAGGGGTCAGTGGCAGAGATCTGTGCATGTATCATAAAGTCACTGCACTGCTGTTGCCAAGGGGGAAAGGAAGGGATTTTGTTGTGCTTACGTCTTGCCCATTCCTTTTCCTCCAACAGAAGCTGCAGATGTCTAAGTAGACGATGTTTAGAAGACACTAATGTTGTAAAAGTGTAGCATTTAAATTTTAGGAAATTTACTTTTGCCAGAGCAAACGTAATTTGGTTTCCTTTTGCATAGACATGATGATGCAGTCTTTACATGATCACATGTTGTTTTTCTTTATGACTTGGTGTGCCAAAATCAACATATCTGTCCTTCCTGGACTGCTTCTTTTGTGACCCTGGACCCCATTCTTCAATGTTTTTCTAACCCTTTATTAAGGATGGTTTTACAAGATCCAGTTTTTATTCCCCATCTGACTTCCTAAAATTCTTTCAACTTCATAATAAACAAATTACCCAGGGGTGAGGTACAGATGCTGCCAGCCTGGGAACGTGGCTTTCCTATGCAGAAAGACCATATGAAAAGAAAAGTGAATACTGGAATTACAAGACTAAATGATCCCAGGGAAGCTGTGGGATCTTTCTGTCTCTCCCCAAGCCAGGATCAGCTATACTTATGTTCCTCATGTGAGATTCACAGCTGTCCTGTTCTTAAACACATAATGTGATAGACTTTTCCAAGCAGTCTGTTGTAGTGCTTCACCATTATCAAATCCTCCTTAAAGTCTAGCACAGACATGCCTTGCTACAGTCTAAGTTTGTTACCTCTTCTCTTGTCCTTGTTGGAAATAGGGAAGATGCTATTCTCCTTGCAGCAGCTGTGAAGAAGCATGTAAAGATGGGTTGTCCTGTTCCACCCACCCAGAGCCACAGAATTACAAAAGCATATTGTAAAGTACTGAGTAAAAGGGACAAAATAAAGTTGCACAACTTCTGACGCTTGGGGTGTTGTCTTTTCAAACTTTTTGGGTTTTTTTTTTTTCAGTGTAACTGTTAAGGTGTAGCAACTGGCAGGTGTTGAAAACTAGACTTTTATTACTAATAACTGCATGGCTGGGTTCAGATTTCCTCATGATCTGTGATTCACTGGTCATAAACTGTGAAGTGTGAAGCTACTCAGCTGTAGCAGTGGCCACATCTATCCCATCTGACATGACCAGGGTGGCACAGCTGTACAGGTTGTGACAACTAGAGACAAGGAACATCTTTTCATGCATACAGAGCCAGGAGTTGTTCTGTCACCACTTCTACAGAACAAAAGCCAATGGACTATTGTCTTCTTTCCATCTCTCCGCATTACCAAGCTGCAGCTTTTGATAGTTTTTCTTTCCCGGGGTTTTTGCTCTTTTGGAGGCTTCCACCATCCCAGTAGAAAAGGGGTTCAGCTCTGCTGAGTTAGCTTACCATATGAGTTTGCTGTCCCCATTTTGAGACCATCACACATACAGTGTCACATGTGCTGGGATCTGCACACTCTTTAGAGGAGGAATGGCCTCAGCTAGTAGTAAGTGAACCAAGTTACAGAGCCCCTACTTTAGAGAGGTATATACAACTGAAAGCATTCTGAATCTTGATTACAACGAAAAAGGCAGATATCATGTGTTAGATATTAAAAATAAATAAAAAAACTTTAAGTCCTTCAAGTAAAGCCAGGTTTATAGATTCAGTATCTTTACCTTTGAAGCAAGTAGCAAAACGCCAGTGTATTTTTAGGGGTCAGGACAGGTCAAGGTGGGCACAATTCTAACCTTGCATGAGTTGCAAGTCAGAAGCAGCACCAGTCATGATTTAGTCCAGAAAAAGAAATAGGAGGATGGTCTCCTAAGGTATTTAAAGAACTTTTTTATTTGTATGTAAATGATTTCTGTTTCCTTTTTTCCCCCTTTGCAGTTATTTGCCGAAGTACTGATAGCAGACCCTGTGCTGGTGCACGAGATTGCCTTGTCACTATTAGATAAAGAGATAAAAAGAAAAGAGATAAAGAGAAAAGATAAAGATAAAGAGATAAAGAGATAAAGACAGGCAGAGGAAAGCAGCTCTTTACCCTGGATTCCTTCTCCACACTGCTGGAGCTTGCCACGCTCCGCCGTCGCTGATGGAGGTAGTGACGGAGAGCGCGGTTAGCCAGGTAAGGGGGTCCGTAGCGCTGTTCCAGCTATGGTGACCTCAGAGAGGTGTGGTTTGTAGGGAAAAAGTAAATTCTTTTAAACAGACCACCTACTGTAGTTGGAAAAAAAAACCCAAAACATATAGAGAGGGAGAGTGTCTGCATTTGTGTATTGGGAGATATGTTTGCTTGTTACGCAGAGACGGAGTCTACACAGGGTTTGCAGATGTTCATTGGTTTCCCAAGTTGAGGCCATGCTGCTCCTCAAAGTTTAACAGGAGAGGCCCTTTCCCAGTGAAAATACCAACGTTTTGTCAAAAGGAGGAGGAGCAGGAGGTATTCACTGATCAAATGAACATGAAGGTGCCTCCTTCTACAGAATTTTTTTAATGATTATTTTACTGCCTTCTCATGGAGAGTAGTGCAACAGAAGAAGTACACACAAGAAGTACACCAGAGGTAGGAAAGCATAAAAATTGTTCTGGCTATCCTGATCCTTACAATGATAAAGAAATAATTTGCACAAAGGCAGTCAGTGTCATGCATTTTTGGAGTTATCGGCTGGAGGAGATGACAATTTGTATAGGAAGACAAAGAAGATAAGGACTGAGATAATGGGGAGCCTACAAAGGGTAATGTTGAACTACTGGCTTGAAGGCAGGTTATTGGTGAAATTCCTATTGTCCAGCTCCATATTACTTGACGTTTTTATTAATGATCTCCCTAGAAAACATAAGAGGGTGTTATTAAATTCAGGACAATGTAATGCTGGCAGATAAAACTGATATGGAAAATAAATGGAATATCTTACAGGAGGAACTCACAGTTCTAAGGACTGGAGTAGCAGAAAGGAGATAAGCATCAGTAACACAAAGCTTAAGGTTACGCATAATAATAAATTCTTCTGTGAAATTTGAGCTTATTAGTTGGAAGCAGGAGAGAAGGAGAAAGAACTGGGTGTATAGCTGGCCATAGGATGATTGTGAACTGCCAACGTATCGCAACTGATGGGGGGAAAGCCATTATATCTTACTGTGAATCAGGCAATGATGTTTGTAATCAGTAGGGAGAGGGAGAATTGATGCCGTGTACATGATTCTGGTGAGGCCTCGTCTAGATTATTAAGTATAATTTGAAGATTTGTGTTCAGGCAAGATAAATTCAGATTGGAACAGGAGCAAAGATGATCTAATAGCATGCTGAGGGGAAAGAGAGAACACATTTTACAAAAGCAAATGAAATATATTGGCTTGTTTATCCTAGCAAAATGACGGCTGAGAGAAGATAAGATTGTTCTCTATAAATACACCAGGAAGATAAGCACTGGGAATGGAGAGAGGAGCTATGTAAGCTAAAGGCCAATTTTGACAGCAGAACAAATGGATATTCACTGTGAATAAATTTAAGCTGGAAATTAATAGGGATTTCTAAGAATCAGGCAACAAAGGTGTAGAAGGGAAAAAGCAAAAAGTAGAAAACTAAGTTTTAAAATGGGACTTGATTCACTTACAAAAAGGATTTGTGGGATGTGATTGCTTGTAATAGCAAAGTTGGGTGTTTAGGACAGATGACATCCCAGTCGTGGTTTTTCTTTGTTTTAGCCTTTAGCTTTCTTCTTGAAAATTTTAAGTCTGTACCAAAAAGTCAGCAGCATTTATTTTCAGCAGCTAAAAACCTAGACATCTTTAAGATATGTGAGCCATCACCTTTCAACTTAGTTTGGTGGAAAACCAAATTTTCTGTCACAACACTTTTCCCTTAAAATAAGAACTTTTTGAGCTATAATTTGCTGTCTGGAACTTCCTTGGGCAAACTGGCAAACAGGTTAATTCACTTCAATCCAAGCAATTCCACAAAGCAAGAAGGTCTCCTTTCTTGGCAATTTGTGTTTCTTGTTTGGATACTCAGCTTTCTAATAAAATACAGATTCTAGTTAAACTTCCTCTTCTGGTTGAGTTATCTCTGTGTTCCTTCACTCACACACATACATACATACACACACATATTTTCTGGCAATTAATAAAGTGTAAGGTTACACCACAACTTTTCACTTAGCTGAAAAATTAATATCCGATCACCTTTTTTTTTGTGTGAAACTTGTAGGAACTTAGTATCTTGAAAGCCCTGTTTCTGTGTCAGATTTCATTAATATTCACTAACTGATTTAAAAGTTATTCAGAGGACACAGATGGGCAGAGCAGCTCATAACATGGCTGCATTTCTTTCGGGAACAGGGCTATGAGGACATACTTATCTGAGGTGACATAATTAAAAATTCCTGAAAAATAACTGTAAATCGTCATTTTCCAGGATGGGAATTCAGGGGAAAGTTAGGACAAAAAGTAAGACCTTATGATGCATATGTAAAGCCATTAAGTATAACTCTAACTTCATTTAATAGAAGATGGTTAAATCAGTCCAAATACAAGTACAAACCTATATAGATTTTTAAATATATTTTTATATATCATACATATATATATATTTATAGTTTAATGTGACATTTTGAGGTGCTATTTTTACATCTTCTTTTGATGGGATGAAGTTCATAGTTCATTATAACATGAAGTGTTAGAGACTCAGATTCAGACTGAAAGGACAGAGAGGTTAGTAACCTTCTTTTCCTGCTGCAGGGTACATTTGTGCACCTACATTTGTGGATTCCTCTGTCTCATACCATAGCTTCTATCAGAATTTTGGGGGGACCTGCCAGATTACTCCCATTAGTTGACTGTCTCTCCATTCCTGGAGTGCAAGGTCATTCACATCTCAAAGTACATATTTATGTTGTGTGTTCTGTTCCTTACAGCCCTTGTTGCTTCTCTTTGTTCCTCAGTTCCTCAGTATTTGTCTTCTGCCCTCTGAAGAAAAGGGATATCCTTCAGTAGAATAGCACAGCTAGGCAGTGCGGCTTTAGTTTGACTTTTCCTTCTTTCTGGTTTTGTTTGACACAGTCACATCTTTACTATCTTTTCTTTTTCTCTATTTCCCCCCTTTACACAGTAATAATAGGCTGATTTGTGTGCCAATGTCTGTTCTGCACGGACTATCCATATGTCTGTACTGGTCAACTAAGACAGCAACATTTATAATAATTACAGAGAGCTCTTTGTTTTAAGACCTTAGACATACAGGCTGTGCTCTGTATGAATGTTGATTGATACTCAATGCTGTCTTTCCTATATTATTTTGTCTCTTCCCCTTTTCTTTCCCTTACTTTGCAGGCAGGGAATGCTAACTGATGTTAAAGGGCTAAGAGCTCTGTCTTCAAGGTCCTATTTGTCTCTTTATCACATTCTCACAAAACAGTGTCTCTGTGACCTATTTCTTGACTGATAAAACACCTGCCTTTGATGTTAGGAGGACGCAAGGGAGTATCTTACTCCTTTGAAGTCTGTATCAAAAAGTTAAAATCTTTCTTTTTAACATCTTCTTACACTATATGGGAAAAGCCATCACAGGCCAGATCAGTGTTTCTGTGGTCTTGCATCTGAAGTGATGGATTTTTTTTTCGATTTTTTTTTTTTTGTGTGCATGTGTGGTTTTGCAGTGATGGATCTGTGGTGAGGGAATACAAAAAGCAGGACAGTGACCAACTTCTAATGCTTGGTGCTTCAGAGATTTCCTGAGCTAGCGGTTGCATCTAAACCATTTGTTTACTGTCTGCTGATGGACTGCCTCCATAATTTATAATACGGGGAGCTTGTATTAGGGTTATGTCATACTGGGAGCTTCTAGAATAAATATTTCCTAAATTATGAAGTCACTGTTTTAATAGTAATGAGTATGAGCTCTGCTTGTCTGTTGAAGCTTCCTCTCTGGCAGTCAGTCCTGTTCCCAATTTCTAGTCTAAAATAGTATTGTTCATCTCTCTGCCAAACGCAGTCCTTTCTAAATAGGAACAGTTAGCATATTTCCCTTGATTTTCCCTTATGACATTGTATGTAGACTTACAACTTACTGTCCTTTGTTTGTAAGTGCTGTCTGTGTCATTCGAATGGGTGATAGTAAGCAACCATCAGGTGTCTGGGTGCAACGCTTCTTTGCCTCACACCCATCAAACCATTGCAGATGCCAAGAAGTGTATTCAGTTGAATGTAGGTGTCTCATTGAAATGAACTTAATGGATGTAGGTTTCTCGATGTGCATTGCTTACAGCAGGAAGAAAGCTAATTTTTCAAATACATCCATGTGTCTTTGTTCTAAGTTATATAAGGCTTTTGCGATGGAAGCAGGTTTTAGGGAGTTCCATTTGTACTTGAGGCCTGTGGTCTTTGAATCTGCATCTCAGAGGGAGAAAGCAGACCACCTCCCACCAATACTCATTACATCTCTCCTGGAAGATGACAGCTGTGTTGACAGGTAGACTGAACTTTTTTCGTGTTTCATGGGGCAAATCTCTTTAGATTGGATAGGACCAAGCCTTCAGTCTGCTTAGGTTCACATGTAAGCTAGAAAAACTTCAGTATGTAACGTACATAAAATTATTCAGGCTGAAAATGTAAAATGCTGCATGATTTGTTTCATTTTTGTATAGAGTCTGGGATTGAATAACGCTAATTTAAAGCTGTTGAGCAGTGAAAGTGAGGAGACACTGCATTTGTGTGGAACACTGGCAATTTCGCAACTGAAGTGCATTTGCTTTCAAAATGAGGGATGCCTAATGGGGCTGGCCTGAAAGTGATTGCCCCAAACCCCACAGGTAGCAAAATGGGACCTCAGAAACTGTTGTGAATAAACTCTTAATTCTGAGCATGAAGAAAGCGTATTCTCCTAGAATTATACTGCACTTCAGTGACTCACTGAGTACTGGACCCAATCTCTGCACAAGGAAAAGGTTATTTATTATCTTCCTTTTTCCTCTGGGGAAAGTGACTGGAACAAGCAGATTTTACGGTTCCTGTGATTTAAAGAGTTGGTAAATATGTGAGTGTGTGTATACACACACATAAATACACCAGTTTGTGTGTATGTTTGTGTGTATTTCAGATCAGGGTTTAGCAGGAAGAAAGGAAACAACCTGTGAATTCTCTTACTAGATTTGGGGAGGGCATTCTGTTGGCTGTCCCCTGTAGCTATGGGCAGCAGGGTTCCCCTTTGACCTGTACATATAGCACCAGCAGTCCCATGCTGTTGTTTGCATCCTATTTACTTGCATATGCTCTAGCTGGCTGTGAAAATCTGGCTGTTCAAAACAAGTTTAGCAATTGCAAGCAACCTGGAATGAAACTTCAGCTGCTAATTGAATAGGGACAGTGATGGATATTGGAGCCCAGAAGACAGTACAGAAGCACAAAAACCCCCACATTAGGAACCAATACTTGCAACAAGGCATGATTAAACGGAACAAGCAGATTTTTTTCTGGTTTAGACCAAGCTTATCTAGGAGGAACTAATAAGTCACTGTAAAGTGAACCACAAAACATCATGACAGTATATTCTTTTTCTTACAGGACTACTTCTGGAAACTAAAGAAATACCCTTATATCACTAAGTTAGGGACTAGAGCGACCAAATCCATTATGTGTTCTAAATTTTAAGGGGGAAAGAAATCAAAAGTATTTCTGAATTTATCTGTATTTTCCTTTCATCCTCAGTTTGGCTTCTTTCTGTGTCATACTCCTTGTTTATAGACAATTTTGCTTTTATTGCAGATATATTCCATCTAGCTTACCATTAATCATTCAAGAAATTGACAGTCAAATCAGAAAGTTTAGTTTCTGTACAAAAGATGGTGTTATGCATCTGATGGTGACTGATTTAATCTGCAGAATAATAAAAAAAGTGTATTCTGTTATTATTTACTTGCTAGACTACATGAGGCCCTCAGTCATGTGTTTACTAGATGCTGTAAACTTCTCTGCTGTTTGTCTTTGAGTGATACATACCATTTAGTTTAGTGCTTTATAATTAACATCATAAAATTTTGCTGAAAACCTGATTGTTAATGTGGCCTAACCTAGGAATCTTTACTGGGATGAAACTCTTTTAAGTCAGTAGAGATTAGTCTGAGGAACTTTATTCAAAAAAGCTGGATGCCTGTGTGCGGCTGTGTGCACACATAGTAACAACATTTGGTGTAGAGCATTCTGTAATGAAAGAAAACGACCTTAGTCTTCAGTGCTATTTCTGCATACTTGGCCCTTTCCTCCTTGTACAAGTCTATAAAAAAAGTATCACAGACTGCCAGGCCATGGAGGTTTCTTCTTTGAAGCTCTCTGCAAAATCACCTCTTGCCATCAACTCAGTCATGACCTGTACGCTGCAGCAGGGTGGCATGTAATTAAAAATTTGCCAAGGGAAACCAAGTATATTTTATTTGGTACCTACTCCTTTCCCAGCCTGTTTGCACTTGGCTGCACTGTCTGGCACCATCCGGCTCTATGGAGCAGAGCTGAGAATACAGCTCACTAAATACAAATGAATGAAATGTTCCCTTGAGCTCTGCATTTAGTCATGTTTCAGTGATAACAACATATACAAATATAATAAAATGCTCTCCCCTACCCCTCCTTTTATTCAATTAAGCTGCTGAAGTACTACAAGACAGAGAGCGATGTCGGTAAAGTAACCTGTCTTTTGAATGGCAGAGGAAACGCCTAACATGTTGTTTTCCTCTCCTTAGCTCTTTTTTACATCTGGAATAAAGAATGTGCAACTTATCCTGGCCATATCAGGTCATTCAGGAAAATGCTGGTTTTGTGGCCGTTCAGCAAGCCTCCCCATACCCTGGACATAAAGGTTAGCAGCATCTTCTTCCTCCCATTGCACTAGTAATAATGGGTTTTGTCAGACGTTAGCCCAAAGAGGTATCTGTTAATTCTGCTCATAATCAATGGGATGGCAGTCCTGCACAACACTTGGGACAGCATCACTGGTGACTGCAGGAACCGCAGTGATTGCCTATTAGCATATGACATAAAAATAAATGGTGTCACATCACTGATTTATATAAAGTCTATTAGTTAGGCAAGTCATGAAGCATAGCTAAAAATATACCTCAAGAGAGGACTGAAAGAGCTTGGAGATGAATGGGATTAAAAAAGCATGGGTGAAATCTTCTAGTCTGTGGTATGCAGTAAGGCTAGCAATCACAACCTGACCTTGAAATATGCATTCTTCTGGGATGGTGAAACCATCAGCTCCTGCCACTTTCATTTGTCCTGTCTTCTGAAAACAGAAGTATGGTCAGCACTATTTGCAATGTGAAACATGCATGTCAGCCTGATGCCATAATGTTTGTTCAAAAACTACCTGCCACTGTCACCAAGCCATTACTGTTCCTTGTCTTATATATATTTTTTTTTTTCATTCTGTGTGTATGCTGCTCAGGAGCTGCCCTTGCTTCATACCTGCTAAATTGTTGTAGGGCTCTGTGTTGCATTTTCTTATGCAGCTGTTGCATCTCTTCCAGACAGCTGTATTACAGTGATGAGCTAAGTGACCTCATATGCATTTTTGAATTCATAAGCAAATAGAGATTCTTTAGGGTTTGTCTTGCCTTCTCTGTGCTTATATTGACATCTCTTTCTGTGTTCCTTAGGACACCCCATGCACTCCACCTCAGCCCCTTTCTGCATCCCCAGTGTTCCCCATGTTCAGTCCCTTGCCACCAGGCAGTATCCTCAGACGATTCTTGTGTATGGGAATTGCCTGCATGTGGCTGCCTAGCTGGGCAAGAAGCACGGCATGTTTTGTGGCAGGTTCATAGCGTGCATGTGCTGATGCCCGGCTGTCATGCTGGGAGCCCAGCTGGTCACTGCCTCCTGGGAGCTGAGCGAGCCAAGCAAAAGGGCTAGGGATCTCCTTGCCTTTTCCCTGTGCAGGGGGGGGTTCTCACTAGCTGAATGCTGATTTTGCAAAACTGGAAGGAGCTTTATACCCTTGAGACCTCTCTTCTTATGTCAAAGGTACTTAAAATTAGTCAGAGGGTTCAAAAGTTGTTAGAGGTGGGTTGAACCAGCTAAGGGAATGAGGCCAAAACATTTCCTGTGTGACATCAATTTCTTTCTGAGTTTAAAAGTGTAAAATAGATGTTATCATGATTCCTGGTTGTCTCATTTTGGGTCACTCAGAGCTGCAGCGTGGGGAGGGGAGGGAAAAGTGTCTCATGCAGCTGTGACTTGGAAGCTTCTGAGAATGAACTGCCATTCCCAGAGCAGTGTCTTATTTACATGGGAGGTGAATGTAAGGGAGGTCCTAGGGCCAACATTCACCCTAGAGAGTGTCAGCTGCACCAGAACAAACTTGTTTCACCATTGCATGGTTTGCCTCCTGTCCCAGCATGAGTAGGACTGTGATTCTGCACCGTACAGCTGAGATCCACTGGCCTAATCAGGCTAACCTGATGGCCCGTCAGTCAGAAGAAAGCTCAGTATCCTGTGGTCAGAGCTGCCTGCTTGCTGCTGAGCAGTAACCCTTTGCACCACTGATCTCATGCAACTTTTGGCAGCACACGGATGTGTCCATGGAGCTGCAGCACTCTGCAGCCACTTGGTGGGCACCCAGATGTTGGCAGCTGGATGGCCAGCTGTGCAGCCTCCCAGGGCCAGCTGTGGTCTAGTTCATCCCAGAGGCTGGTTTCCATTCCCTTTCACAGGGGAGTCTGAGGTTCCCCGTCTTAATTTCTAATCAGATCCTGCAGCACTGAAATCCTCAGTGGAACCAAGCAACTTCGGTTTCTTTCTCAAATCGATCCATACAAAGCGCTGATAACAATAAGTACACTTACTCTGGAAATAGCTCTTCATCCCCTGGTTGAAAAGGATTAATCTTCCAAACATTTGGAACTTTTTTTACTCTCTAAATGCTGAATGGCTTCTTTCCCACAGAATGGCAGCAACCATATTTTTTATTTTCAGATGTTTCCTCTCCCCTGTAAATCATATAATGGCTGCTGCATCCATTCTGGATCAGTTTTTGCTGACATACCCAGTCAGTGGGTATTAGCTAACTAATCAAACTCGCACACAGAGGACAATTAATACAACCAACAGAGGAGGTCATGCATCTGTTACTCCAGATTAACATGTAAAACTGGAAAAAATCTTGTACAACTTCCTTACATAGCAAAAGGAGATGGCTGCAGGATGTCACAGGCTGCATCGGCACTGAGGGACCCCCCGGTGCTGTGACTGGTATGGTTGCCCACCCAACACAGGCCAAGGCCAGTGGTGTCTCCCTTCAGCCCACGTGAAGGAGAACAGGTTGTGTGATGCCAGGGAAGCTGTGTGCTCTGCAACACCTGCCACAGCCTGGTTGTTTGATAGCCAAGATCCATGGGCTGTGCCATGAAGGGCACAGGCTTAACCAACCCAGCCTCACCGTTCAGTTAGCCCACAGGCAGACCAGCTGGTTTGATGCTGGTCTAGGACCTTCAGAATGGCAAACTCCTATGCATTGGTAACCTCAGTGCCCAACTGTTCTGTACCGACTTTGTTTTTAGGCTGAAATATTTCTCAGGAGCAAAGGCACTCACCGCTCATGTCTGCCCATTTACTTTACTGCTGACCACTGGTTATATAATATGTGGTGTACGTTCCCTGTGTTCAGCCAAGCAGGAAGAATTGTCCTCTGGGCACTAAGTCCTAAAACAGACTTCCTTGCTTACTACAGAACTTGCTCTGTAGTAATTTCTACTACAACGGAGCAAAGGTGTTCTTTGGTACATCCATCTGCAAGCTGCCACTAAGGCAAGCCAAGCCAGTACTTAGCGAGAAAGAACTCAACTCTCAAAACGTGGCGTTTTTTTCCCATTTTGGTCCCACTATACGAAAAAGACTGTAGCTCTCCTTGATTTGCAGGGGAATTAGTGTGCCTTTTTAGTTCCCATGGACTTCAAAATGCCTGTGCCATTTTTGAAATACGACTTCAAGAACTTGGAAAAGTACGACTTGTTCCTACTTGAAAATTAGGATTATTTTTATATAAGTATTCCTCCCTACCAGGAGCCACTGGGACTTAAATAGGTGGTGTGTGGAGGGTGAGCATAGTTTTTGTGTTCATGCGGAGGAAAACTGATTTTCCAGACAGGTGATCTAGATATACAATTATTTGTACATATTTGAAAATGAGAATATCTGGGAATATTCGTATTTTATTTGCAGCTGATTGAATGTCAAGAATGTTGTCTGATTTATAAATTGAGTACTACCTCTGAGTGTGCTGCCACTACAGTTTTATTATGCCTGAGATTTTTTTGTGACTTTCAATGATCCCAGTGAATTATTATATCTTAAAGCTAGAGTAAATGAAAGCACACAGAATTGCAGATCTGCATTGATTTAATAGGAAGAGCTGCCAGTCTTTATGAGAGCAAGCACAGAATTGACATTCATGATATTTTAAGAAGGAAACGTAATCCTAACAAGTCGGAGCAGTTCAGCAAGTGGAAGGAGTTCAGTGCCTGGGGGTGAAATGGGATCATCTGCTACAAGCAACCACACCAGCCACTTCATTTTCTCCTGGGCATTCTTCAGGTTCACTCTCTACCATTAAAAGTTACTTTGTTACAGACTGGTCCAGACACCTCATAGGAGTTCCTAAGCCTCAGTGATTTTACAGTTGAAAATATTGCACAATTATGACAAAAAATAAGTGGACCAGGATAAGGCATTAAATATGACTTTGCTCTTCCTGGAGAACAGAGCTCGGTCTCGGTGCTTTTATGCCCGCTTATTAGCTCCTTGGCCCAATTTCCTGGCTTTTACATGGGGTACTGCATACTAACAGGGTACTGGTAAGACACAGAGCAATTTTTTGTTATTCAGCACTGATCAGCTGGGAGGTGAGCACTGAAAACCATGTTAATTGAACAGCCTGTGGTCTGAAGGTACAAATAAAAAGGCATTGAACACATCCAGGTTAGCCCAGGCAGCCTCACGATTCCTGTTACTACTTTAATGCCAGCATGAGGAGGTACTATTTTTTTATATATATATTTTTCACTATCTCTTTCACCATTTATTTCTTTTGCACTGAAATGAAAAGTGTGTAGACTGGGAGACTTTCCCCAGAGCTCATCTCATCTCTGATAGCTGATCCACAAGATCCAGTGTATTAGTATCTGTTATATGTAAGGAATTAATAAAGTGAATGCTGTTGGAGAAGCTGTGTCTGATCTAAAGAAGTTAGTTATTTGAGTGGTTCAGAATCAGGTTTGCCTTTTGAGAGGTGACTTTTCTCAGGTCCCACACTTTTTACCCCACATTAGGCCTACAGAAGCATTTATTTCCATTCAGCTGGAGAAATGGGCACCCTGAGGTATGATGTGAAAGCTTTCACTCAGAAGAGAGGAGCACTGAGCAGCACGCAGCAAAACTTTGTAAGTACATCAGGAGGCTCCTCCACGTTTTTGCGAGGGACTGTTGGGATTGGGCACATAGGCGAAGTGGTAGCCTCGAGTTAGCATTGTACTTTGTGGTTACTATAGGGAGAAAGTCAAGCTGGTGGCAGGTGTGGAAACCCCAGTGGAGGCAGGAGGCTGGGATGTGGCCAGGGTGTGCAAGTCAGGTACAGGCTGCAGACGGTGGCCCAGATCCACCAGCAGTGGTGGGAGGCTCAAGTGAACATTCTTCCACTGCATCGTCTCCCTGAGGTCTCCCATGGGCACAGCTGCAAGGCTGGTGACGGAGAGGTGCATGGAAAACAGCAGCAGTCTGCAGACACATGGCTAACTAAAGGCTGTAGACACTAACAGGCATTGCTGCTAAACTATTTTGACATTTTTTTTATTTAGGTAATATTCTTCCAGCCAGAAGGTAAGTTCTGACTATAGTTAAGCTGATAGGTGCAGAACTGTTTTGGTCTTTTTGATTTGAAGCATCCAACAGCTGTCCTACCTTGAGACAGACATTATGTAAGCAGGGTTCCTTTAATAAATATTTCTAACAGGTTTATTATTTTTTAATTTTAGATGATGTAAGAGTTATAAAAAATAATAACCATAAAGATACCGTGATAGGTATAGATTTTGCCTTTTGCAAATTCCTTTTTGATCAGTGTGTATAGGTGAGAAACTAGGTGTATTAAGCTTCTTGTGATTCTGTATCTTGTGCCGAATACATTACAGGTTAGGCATGGCCTTTAAGAATTTACTGGGCAGTAAAATCAAACTCCTTCTACACAAAACCTTAATGGTTATTCTGTTTTCTAAATAGTCAGCATAAATTATTTAGTTTAATGTATTGATAAGCTTCTTGCCAGATCAGTAGGCTGTATGAGTGGATGAGGAAATAACTTCTAGCTGTAGACCCTTTTGGGAAATATTACAGAATTTCTGAACAAAATTATATGGACCAGACTTGAATAAAATAATTTCAAATTTATTTACAAGACTGTCTTAACTGTTTACTGGGTCTGGCATAGTGGTTGAAATCTTTCTTGATGTTTAACCTCCTCAAAGTTTTGGAATGTCTTAGTTTAGATATTTGTAATACTGCACATAGTCTGGAAGGTTTTAAAAAATTATATTAATAGAAAATGTTACAACTGTTTTGTCTTTATTAGATTCACAGTATGTGTAAGTCTTACATGATACTAAGAAGAAAATACCGTCTCATTATATGATGAAGTTCTGAAACTCAAGAGAGGTATTATTCTTGAATATTGCTGTAAGTATATCTGATATTAGACGTTTACTATATGTTTAATATACCTCTAGTATAGACATTTCTGTACAAACACATTATGTTTTAGACATAACTCTTGCTCTGAGGGCATCTTTTTCATGTGGATGTGAACTTAAAGACTTTGTAGTCAGGATATTATGAATATACATATAAGCCATTTTGCAAGCGGAGGAAAAGAATGTTTTCAGTGGTTTAGTGAGAGAACGTTACAGGCAGTACAAGCCATGTTGCTGGATTAATAGGAAATATGCCACTTGGTTGCTTTATGAGGAGAAAGGATTGATGATGGGATGCTAAGTAGAGGCACATACCACCAACACTTTTTTGGTATTTCTGCAGAAATGCCAGGTAAAATTCATTGACATGAGTGATAAATTGTAGTGGAAATAATGTGTAGTAGATCAGAGAATGAATGAGTGGGATGTACTATCCTGTGAATTCAATCTAGTTTGTAAGACAACTTGGGAGAAAACGGAGTTTCAAACAGAGTTGGACTTAATTTTTAATTTTTTTTTTTTAATCCTGTGTTCATATGTAAATGTTCAGTATTTTATGGTTCTAATTCCCGGGTAAATTTATGTTTCTGGGACCTTTGCCTTACACACAATATCATGAGATTGTGCACACATGCCAACGAAGAAGGGAAAATAAAAGGAAATGGGCTATTTCTAGTCTACTTTCACTGAGGAAAAGACCATACTTGATATACCACCCCAGACCAGTTCATGGGTTACCTTTCCACTGGAGTGCATAGCGTGTTATGAAGCCACCTAAGAGCATGTGTTCCAGATCCACTCTGTCAAACACACACCCAGTATGTTCCAGATCCACTTTGGGCAAGAACCTGGCATGTGGCCAGCATCCAGGTCTGTCTTCACCTCGTATGCCCAGGTATGCAGAGATGCACCCGAGCAACCTTGGGAAAGAGCAGGGCAAAGAGGCAAGCTGCAAGTAGGACAGCTGTTTTGGTAAGCAATGTTCTGCAAATGGCGTAGATTTGTGTCATGCTGCAGATGCAGACTACCTTTAACTCAGGTATAGCTTGCTAAGTGTGTAGATAAGGCCAGACTGATGGGTCTGGAGGCAGCTTGCAGCTGGGGGTTGAAGTGGAGTTTCAGCACAGCTCAGTGATGATGACATCTGACTCAGGGTCACGCTGTCAAATTCTCCATTGTGCAATAAACTTGTCATCTCACTTAGCTCCTTCCTGCTTTTGCTTCCTTATTGTAACGTAAGTGTCAACAGCTACCACAAAGAGGCTGCTATCTTAATTTGCAGGTATTTCTAAAGCACTGGAAAGACATCTGTGTGATAAAAAACATTAAATCTAAAATTTACCTGGGTTCTTAAATGCCACTTGCACAATTTTTATCATGCTGGTTGCCACAGAACAGAGGAATCACAGCCTGTAAATTTTGCTGACGAAGATGTCAAAGAAGTCCATACAGAAAGAGATTAGGTTCAACAGAGGTGGAGCTTATCTGGACAAATGACACCCTGCACAACCCTGGATATTTTAATTATACCTGTTTAGGCTGAGTCAGCGTGTGTCCCAGCATGCCCTGAGAGGTCAGCTCATTCGGTGCTACAATAGCCTAAGAAGCCTTTTAGATGATTTCCCTGTCGTCAGAGACAAGTATTTCGTAACTGGACTATCTCAAAGAAAAAAAGAGGAGCAAGACTTAAAGAAAAACCTTGCAGCTGAACCCAGGTTTTAATCACGTTTCCAAGCGTGTTTCTGGGGTCCAGAGTCCTCAGCCATTGCATATGACTAAGTAAAGGTGAATTTTTGTACGTTTGTAGGGGGAATGACAGTCTAAAAGTGCCCTGAGCAGTGTGTTCTGCCCGTCTTCAGGCAATTTTTGATGTAGGCAGAGTGTGAACAGAGTCTCCTGCAAAACATACAGGGAAGGACAACTTTGGAAATGTGCTTGCTTCAAATCCCGGCATTACATGTAAGGGGAAAACAAATTGATGATCTCATTTTCAGGATGTAAATCCCCTGCTTTAAGCCTGGGTGGTGAATGTTGGGTTACCCTTTAAATTTCACTTCTTTAAGATTTAAACAAAACCTGTTAAAAGTTGCAGGTGTGTGACTTGCTGGAAGTTAGCAAAGGAGGGGAAGGGCACGTGACAGACTAGGGAGTGACTCTGCGTCATCTTGTCCTTTCAGAAGGAACATTTTTTTGGCCATGTCACAAGGATCTCCTTCCTCAAAACGTGTGGCTAGCGGGGCGAGCCCTTCTGCTGACTCTTTGTTAAGTCTCTGGGTTCCCCATGTTAACACCAGCAGGCAGATGGCTGCAGATGTGAAAGCAGTTCCCTAGCACGTTGGGTTTGCTCTTGATCATCTTGTTCCCCAGCAAGAGAGAGGCTCAGCAGCAAGCACAGATGAAACATTTCTTAAGGTTCAGGCAAAAGCTTTAGTTCCAATAACAAAGGCTGGGAGCGTAGTTACAAGCCCAGCAAATCATAAAATATGGTTCTGTGAGACACTTGAGAAGGTGATCGACACCCTTTCGCTGCCGTTCCACTGCATGCCAGCTGCAGGCTTGTGGAGCCGCACCAGTTTGGGGCTAGCTCTTACCTGCTAGTCGTTGCTGGGAAGTAACCCCATCACAGGCCCAAGTATGGGACGCTTTTTCCCACTTTATCTGCCCGCTTTTATTGAGTGTTGTCTAAGCCACTGTTCTTTGTACTCCCATCTCAGATGCCCTGAGAAGCTTTTAAGCTTTATGTTTTTTTGCATATTTTCATAAAAAAGTTGTACATAGGCCACTCTTAACACATTCACTCTTAGCTTTATTGGGAGCCTTCTCTGGACACAGTAACAGAAGAGAAAATAGTAATCCTAGAGTAAAATATTTTAGCAAACTTGTGTTTCAAGCTCAAGCTACCCCTTACCCCAGGCTGTTTCAGTCTGGGGGTTCGTGAGTCACAAAGTGTCCATCTTCTGCTCTGAACTTGTTTGGGAGTTAAGGACCAAGAGTGGTGACTTGTCATAGCAACCCTTTTGGTTGCCATCCTAATTTTTTGTAAGGACTGCATTAAATGATTTATTTGTACAGGAGGAGCGGAGTTTAGCTGCAGAACCTACACTTCTGCAGTTCACGCCATGTGCTACCTGCTACTCTTGGTGTCACGGGGACGTTGAGCAAAGAATAAAGCCATGGTGCATTTCAGGACTATTCATCTTGATGACAGAGAAGGTCTTGCAGAGCATCGACTCTGTTGGGACATTCAGTGTACAGATCTGAGAGTCCTAGCACTGTGCACCCCAAGCAGATATTGACTTGTGCCTCTTGGACCTGAACTTCTCAACAGCAAGAACATATTTCAATACCTTACAGTACTTTACAGGGTTATACCACTGCACTTCTTCAAAACTGTATTAACTTTTAAGCAGTTACACATTGTCCTTTTACACTTTAAAATGAAACATCCTAGAAAATAAGCATGTACACATATGTATGCCCTTTAATTTTTTTTAATAGCCTTGATTTTTCTGAGGTTGCCTTTTCTCCTCCTGTGCTTCCAGGCTTGCTGCTGTCCCTCCAGCAGCTTGTGGCCCAGCCACTCACTTTCATCTGGCTTGCTGTGCCATGCTGCTTTCCTGTGTTTGATATACAAAGGAAGCTGAGAGCAAATCCGTACCTGCAGGAGGGAGGCGGGCGTGAAGGTGCCGGGGAGCAGCGAGCGCGGGGACCGCTGCGGCGTGCCTTTTGTACCGGCACCACCCTGCCCCTGTGCAGGCCAGCGCGGAAACGGGTCTTCGTGCCAGAAAGGGAGCTGCAGGGAGGTGGAGAAAAGGCTTTAATTAATAACGTCTCCTGCCCTTTCAGGCCCTCTGCCCTTTCGTTGTCCTCACTTTATCAGTTATTACCGGTTGAAGTTTCATTTTCTGCTGTTGTTTAACCGCAGCTAAGAAGCACCTTGTAAACAGCAACTGTCAATTAGTTATGATGAAAGCAGAAATTTAGCTTCCATCTTGCCTGCATTTAGAGGGTTATACCAGGACATTAATTCAATTTCTTTCTTACCTCCTGAACTAATCTTGTTGCCTGCATTTGTGGCTGCCAGGCACTTGGGGTTGAGCAGGTCCTGCCTTCCCTGTCCCTCCTTCTGGGAAGGAACCTGCAGATGGATGGAAGAAACAGGGTACGTGGTGGACTGGGGGGAAGCTGGCTAGTTACAGCAGAGGAAATATAGGGAGGAAAAAAGATAGATGGGGAGTGAAGAGGGGGGAAAAAATAACATGGGATAAAAAAGAAAGGAAGAAAGGAAAGAAGAGACTTTGGGGGAGGAGCAGAAGAAATGAGAATGGGAATAGTTGCAATGAAAAACTGTCTGCAAATATCTATACATGTATTTCCATAAGCCTAAAAATTATTAACATCAATAGGAAATCTTTGAGAAGAGCCCACCTAACCTTAGGGGGCTGTATCTCACCAGGATCCCCTGATTATAAATAGGTGCTTCAAAAGCAACGGCTTGTTTCAGACTCCTGCTTTTGCATGAGATGTGTGGTGTCCTGGAAGTGGCTCTTTCTCCCTCCAGGGATTCAGGGGAAGTGCTCAACATCTGCATTTGGTCGGGTGAGCCCCCTATCCTTCCTGATTTTGCTGTCTTTATGCTACATAGAGTCCAGCTGCAGTGGCCCAAAGGGAAGGCTGTGGATACACGCTCTGCATCCACCCTGGCAGGCTTACCGAAGCCTTAGCAGTGTCCCTTAGGAAAAGGCAGAAGCACAGGGTGAAGCAGAAATGTTGTCTTATGGAAGACAGTAAATGACTCCTGCAGTAACTGTCATCTCAAAAGTAAATGTTAGAAGCAGGAAGAAAGAGAAAAATGTAGAGCTGTGGTTTTCATGGAGTGCTGCCATCCTGTTCTTCCCTTCCCCCAGCCTTTTTCTTTGTTCCCAGGTTTGGCACGTGAAACTGGGTCACAGCTCCTTGCCATACGTTTTAAAAGTACTAGTCACTCTGTGAGCATGACATAGCATCTCTGGTTTCGGGGTGTTTTAGTGTTTTTTTACATAATGTAGAAAATCTGGTTTATTTGGGATTTAACTGTGTTTTATCTGTTTCTCGGAAAATGGCACTGCAAATCATTCACGTTGCTGGGGTAGGCAGCACTTGGGCTTATCTGGATGCAGTGGCCCGGTCTTATTTTCTCTCTGAAGAAGTTAGGTGCCAAATCATAGCAGGGTGACATAGTGTTGGGACTCCTTCGCAAACGCGGCCACAGAGAAGCCACCTTTAACGTCCTGTGGTGAGGTGGGGAAGGACAGCATCTGCGACAGGCTGCCCACGTCACTGGCCACTCAAGTCTGTCAAGACAAAGCACATCTGGACAGCGTGTGTGTTTCTGCCTTTGGAGGAAACCCTGCCCTGTTTGCTCTCTCCCTGCTGGTATCGTTTACGGGCTGTGATGTAAAGTGGAGGAAACAGAGAGTGTGAATACTAATTTCACCCTGAAAAGCGTCACTTGCCCGGCTTCCTTAGGTACAATTTGTGCTTATCATTCTTGTGCAAAAGTTAGTAGCACAGCTGGTTAAACAAACCCTGCCCAAATATAATTTCCATGCTTATAACATGGAGTATTTAACCTTTCCTTACTCCATCCCACCCAAACCAAAGGTCTATTTTTTTTGCATTGAGCCTTGATTTTTTTCAGACACAAGAGAAAAAAAGAAAGATTAAAAACTCTTCAAAACTTGCTTCAAAAAGGGCTGAACTTAATGTCCAAGCTGAATGTGTATGTCTTATTTTAAAAGGTACTAGCTGCATATTGTGCTTCATTTTCATGTATGTGAAGACAAGAAATGGCACATTGTATGTAAAACCAGGAAAATATTCATGTAATAAATGTATTTTCATATTGTCTGGCAAAAAAAAAGTGAACTGCCTACTAGTAATTGCACAACATATTTAAAAAAAAATTACAGAGATTTTTAATGCCTGTCTGCTGCTTTGCTCTGCCTGTCTCCTGTTCTAGTCAGAAAAAACATCTTCCTGGGGGAAAAGACCCTGAATGCCCTCAGCACATCAGCTCACATCCTTGCTTTATAAATCAGGTGCTTTAAGAAAGTTTCTTTCAAATTTCTCTTAAATTCAGCAGGTTTTGGAGGTCAAACCTTTTACCTTGTATTCTACACATCAAAGCTAAATCATGTTATGTCTAAAATGCACTTGCTCCAAATCTTAGAGGCAAATCCTATGTTCAAGTAACAGTCCTATCAGATTTTAAAAAAATGTCTTTCTGGGAAGCGACAGGGAGAAAGAAGCTTCAAAATGCTAAACACCTCTCGCTCCTCGTGATAACTCAGATCTTCCCACCCTCAACCATGCTTTTTGGCTGTCTCCAGATGGATGCACCTTCCTTAACTTGTGGTTCATCCCTCACCCTATCAAAGCACCGATCGTGTTCAAAACGCTTTTTGCTAATGCCAAAAGGGATTTTGCTGTAGGCACTAAGGCACACGCGTCTTGTCACATGCATTGCGGTTTACCTTGTCACTGGAGACAGGGCAATAACCATCAGTGGTTTCCATCTGGATGCAGGTGGCATGTGCCACTGATGCAGGGTGTTGATGAGCAATGCCGGCTAGGAAGGAGAGCGCTTCGGTCCTCTTGCTTTAGCGGTAGAAACAAAAGTAAAAGGAAAGGAAGGATCCTTTCATTTAAAGATCAAAAGTTACTAACCCAAAACCTGGCCATGCTGTGGTGCCTTCTCCTATTTGTGAAAGTATTCCCCATCCCACCAGCTTATCAAATACTGTCCCTGTCCCCACTTACACAGAAGCAGCAGGCCAGGACTTTCATGTCCTCTGACTTATTTCTGCTGACATGATGAGGAGCAGGGACAGGAGGTGCCTGGGCTGGCCCCGGCAATGCGGGAGCTGGTGCAGTGGCGGGGGGAGGCTGCCCAGCCACGTCTGCCTATTTGGATAGATATAAACACCCAAAAAAGTGGTTGTAAAAGACACTGGGGAAGCAGTTTCTAAATCAGAAACTGTGACACCAGATGGGGTGGTGACAGCTGGGAGTGATATCCTCAGCCTGAACAAAATCCAGCATTGACCTTGCCAGATCTGGGAGCCCCAGCGCCATCCCAGGGAGGTCTCGTTTGGTGCCCAGAGTGGTTGTGGCCTGGGAAGCAAAAATATTTGCTACTTTGTTATGTTTGCTTAGGGACAATCATCTGAATGGTTTTATTTGTGCATTTCTCTTGCCTGCAGGCTGCTCTCAGAGATCTCCACCTAAGCCTAGGAATTGTTGGTGCACTTCACGACACGGTTTCTATCTCCTGGCTTTTGCTCAGTTAGGAAATTCCCCAAACTGCTTTTGTGCTTTAAACCCAGAGCCTCTGACCCCAGACTGGGGAGGGATCAGCAGGACTGGCAAGTAACAAATACTGTGTGCTTAAGGTACATGGTTCCAGGTGCGAATGCGTGTAAAATGCTGATGGTGAGAAAGGGACAAAAAGAGCTCGAAGATGAGATTAACATCACCTGAAGAATCAAGTCAAGACAAAATTCCATCCTTCTTTTTTTCTTTATCCTGCTCCATTTTACTAACGGAAGACTGTCGTGTTTCAGGAGCATGTCCACAGCATCACAGATCTGCTGCAATCTCACAGAAAGCAATGTACCTGCTGGGTTTGGGAGGTTTTCAACATCAGGGAACAGAAAAAAAAATAGTCCAAAAATTGCTCTTTTGCCTCTAGCAAGTGTCTGTTAAGCCATCTGGTCAACCCATGATGAGTTAAGCCATCCAGTCAGCCCATGATGATTTTGTCTTTACCAGAACATTAAAAAAGGCAGGCTTGGGTTCCTCGAGTAAATCTGTCATTTGATTCTCTTTCCAAAGAGTGAAACAGCTGAGGTGTGTGTCATCCCGCACAAACATGTATTTGTGCAGAAATAGTACTGGCTTCCCTAATAGTTTTAACCTGTTCAAGTTAATCTGTACTTCAGGAATGGGATTTGCCTACCTTTCCTTTAGTGGTTAGCAGCGAGGTAGGTAACTACTGGTATCTAACCACCAGTTGGGTACCTCTGCTGTCACGGGACACCTTTGCTGGGCACTGGCTGTTACAAAGACACCTTCAGAGGAGTTGCTTGTCCCAAGCTAAAATGCATCCTGAGTGAGTGAGATTTCACTCCTCTTTAGAGATGCCTGAGATTGCAGGAGCCCAGTTAAACCTGGTGCCTGACAATTAGGCAACTGAAGTCACATGAGACAATCCTGTCCCAAGTGCTGAAGTGCTCTGGGCATTTGGGTTTTCAGGCACTAATTTATTCCCACAGCACAGGGAGCCGGAGTTTCGAAACGTGGCATGTTACACATGCCTCCTGCTCTGCGGGGGTGCATGCTGCATGGCTGGGCTGTTTTCACGCCACCTAGAAATGCCCACGTTTATATATCTGTGCATCTGGTGCTGCTCAAATGCAACTCAGGAGTAAAAAGGTTATCTGCACAGCTTCCCTTCTGTCCTGGCATCTTTTAAAAAATGGAAAATAGATTATGACAAGTGGGTAAAAATATTAAATTCTTCCTATCTTTGTATTTTAATGTCTCCAGATTTTATCCCTTATGTATTTTACTTTTTATGTGAGTAAGGTTTTTATTATCAGTTCTGAATTCATCCTCTTGAAATTTCATTTTGGAAGGAAAGAAAGGACTCAGTGAATCATAAATACTTATTACAGCTTTTATTTTAATGCTGTGCTTGTGAATGTTTGATTTTGAAGTGAGTTTATTTTCTCTGACTAAAAGCACTGCCTGTTCTGTGGTGTGCACTCATTGTACCATCAAGTGCGTATTAGTGACTTAATTTCTATATGGCTGAGAAAGCTCACATAAATTAGCATGTTTAATGAGCTTTGAAACAATCAAGAAGACTGACTCAGTGATCAGTGAGAAACCACATAACCAGATGTAGGAGGAATATTATATGCAAAGTGTTTCAATTTCAGGTGTACCTAATGTGTGTGTAGCTACCACACTTTTAAAACAGAAAATACAGACAGTGACGGAGCCCTTAGTACTCTGCTGTCTCTATAACATGTCTTTGAAAAAAATTTAACTCCATTGCTCATGACTAAGAGACCCTTTTTTTTTGTTGCTGCTGCTGAGGAATCATTTCCCTCTCCCCCAGGTGGGACCATTTAACTTCCTTAAAACGACGGCAGCCCCTGCAGCCTGACAGGGAGAACATGGGGGTTCTATACGGTGCTTCCAAGTTAAATCATTTCTGTGGTGGCTGTGTCCTAGGAGGCAGTCAAGCCCTGTGCACACATCTCCTACAAGCACCAGGTAAGAGCAGGTGTCTTGTAATGGTAATGACTTGTAGAGACCCATTGCTTTGGTAAGTTTTTTGCTTAAAGGGAAAAAAAAAAATTCAGAGCCTCAGCAGAAAAATATTCATTACCTTGCAGAATTGAGCCCCAATAGTATTTTACTAAAAACAGTTGGAAAAGCTGTCCCTATCGTTCCTTACCAGGCAGTAACTAGTTTAGGTCTTTGGAGTGAGTAAAATGCCATCTCAGGACCTGATTCTGCTATAAGATACACCGCCATCCCTGTTGGCCTTTTATAGTAATTGGCTCTTTAATAAGAACGGCTAATGAAAGAACTATTATTTTGAGTTACTTGTAACTTTTCATTCCTACACCTTTTCCTCCGTGACCTTACTACATCCTCCTAATTCTCCACCTGCCACAATCACTTTTCCTAAAGCTTGGCTTTGTAGTGTTGAGTGGGATATAAGCACATTCTTCTTCTGTCTCGCAGGGCAGGGATGAAAAATGAAGAAAAGTCCTGAAGTACAAAACTCCTGGAGGGAAAATGGGTTTACAGAAATGAGATATTTTAACGTGCATTTCCTGACAGCTTACCTGATAAACTTACTGTTCTTGTGACTCCAGAGACTGAACTTCAAGACACACAGAAAATGATCGATGGCCTCCAGAATCCAGTGGATCCCAGTGAAGTAGCCCAGCTGCTAGCCGTTCACAGGGAAGTGATCTTTCTACAGTTTGATGCAGCAATCAGGTATCGACTATGGTAGGAATTACAGCCTGTTAGGGATGGGGCTGGCACCCTTTTGTATAAAAGGGCTCTTTTTTTGTTCACAAGAAAGAAACAAATGTAGGAAAGATTAATTTAAAACTTGTCCATAGTATCTGCTCCAAGACAGTGAAATGTGCCCTGTAAGTGTAGAAATTTTCCTTTCATTAGAAGTGCCAATCTGCCTTTAACTACAAGTGGTGAGAATCCTCACGTTTCATTGAGGGATCTCAACATACCATGTCTGAGTTCATCTGTCATTATTTGAGCATTATATCACATTTATGTTGTGGTTCCCAGTTTACTAATCAGGGAGTTTGGTAGCTGCTACAGAGGTAGACTTATGAGTTAATCTTTTTGATTTGCTGTGGGATCTACATTCAATTTTAGATTTTCCTCTATCAAAAGACACTTAATAAGCAGGTACAGGGCTTACCTGCTTATACCAAGATCTAGGTTTACCCTCCTGTAAAAAGTTGTTATTTACTCCATCACAGAAACCCAAAGAGACACTTCTCATGTTTTTCTAAAAAGTCACTGGCTTCCCTTTTCCCCCCACTCTCCCATATGTTGTCTGCCAATGATGGTCACAGAGTGGTTTGAATATACTCAATGGAATAACCTTGGCAGAACCAAAACAAGGGCAGGACATGCAAAGGTAAATGTCAGCTCTCCTCCCCTCTGTAGATGCCACGTGGTGGCATGATGCAAGGCTGGATTTGGAGGAGTAGCCTGCATGGGGCAGGCAGGCCGTGGAGTCCACCAAAAGAGAAACAACTCCTGGAATTGCCTTTAAGTAACACACAGGACTGAGTTCAAAATGCTGCAGTTTCAGAACTGTTCTCTAAAAGCAGCCATGATGAGCTTGCATAAAACATCCCTGAAGGAACAGTGAAAGCCAAATATATAATGCCATAGCTGAGCACAGCTTCAAAATGGGAAAATACATGAAAAAAGGAGAATACTTGCTGAAAAAAAACCATGGAAGGATTAGCTAGGGGAGTTAAATCCTTGCAGATGGCGTGGAGACTCTTCGGGGACATACTGGAGGCACTCAAGAAATGCATACCACATGTGAAGAAAGACTTAAGAAAGGGTAAGAGGATGCTGGCACGGCTGAACAGCAGGCTTAAACAGATTATTAAAGCAAGAAGGCATCCTTCAAAAATCTGAACTTTCATTCAAATGAAGAAAACAGAAAGGACTATAAAATGTGACAGAATAAATTTAAAAGGATTCAAGACAGCCCAGCAAAGATTTTGAGGAACAATTTTGCTGAAAGCTTCAAGACTAAATAAATCTTATTTCAAATACACTGGGAGCAGGGAACCTTCCAGAGAGTCCAAAGGGCCAGTAGGTGATCAGGAATGTTCAGTCAAGATAAGTCAACAGCATGCATTTTAAAACATGATTTGTTTGTTTCTCCATTCCCTATGGAAAACCTTTCTTTATGCAAGATGCATCAGAGGAGCTGCTGGAAGTGGAAGTGTTGCCAGGGAAAGTTATGGGACAAGTGGACTGAAATGAAGATGAACAATTTGCCAAGACCAGAAGATGTTCAAGAATTCTAAAAGAATTAATGGATTCTTTTTTTTTTTTAAAAAAAAAAAGAAGCCAAAGTGCTAGCTATGGTGTTTAGCTTCTTGCCTAACACTGCCTTGATACCTGAAGACTGGAAGTGGGTGATGTGTTGCCAGTTGTTAAAAAGCATTGCAAGTGTTATCTGGCTAATCACAGGCAAACAAACCCACTACACATAGTGTTAAAACTAGCAGAAACTGTAATGAAGTGGATGCATGGACAAGTAGGATGTATTTGGGAAGAGCAACACTGCTTTTGGAAAGTGCAGTCATGCCTTACAAACATACTGAGGTTCTCTGAAGATGTTAACAGACATAGATAAAGAGTTGGTACAATTTGGATTTCCTGAAAGCTTTAACAACCTCGACAGAGGCTCTTAAGGAGTCTGAGCAGCCACTGGATACGTGAGGAGATGGTCACATTTATAAATATTTTTTTGAGATTTAGGCTTTATATGGGTAACTTTTGCAGTGAATAAGGAAAGTTGCTAGTGGCTTCCCACTGGAGTTTAAGCTTTCTCTTGAACTATTTGGGTGCTCATAGATGACACTGGAAAGTGACTGAAGCTGAGGTGGTGTCATGTGGATGTGATACTGTGGTACCCAGGATACCAAGGGCAAGGGCTGGCTGGAGAAGGACTTACACAACAGTGACTGCAAAATAAAACAGCAGATGGAGTTCAGCGTGTCAGTGAAATGATGCACCTGGGGAAGAAAAACCCAAACGATCCCAGTGTATAAAATGACAGCCTCTGACTGGACCATTACTATGCAGTAATGAAATCTCAGAGTTATGACAGATAACTCTGTCAAAATTTCAGCTTAGTAGCAATAAAAAAAAAAAAAAAAAGGCAAATTGATTCCCTTTAGGAGAGCAAAAATAAGAACACCACTACACTGCTGAATAAATCTGTGTTGATGAGCCTACGCAGTTCCTGTCCCCACCTGAGGAAGGGCAAAGAAGTCGGCAAGGTTCCCAAAGGAGCCACACAGATGATGAAAGGTTGCTGGGTGGAACAAGTAGTACAGCTGGGGTTAACAGCCAGGTGTAAGAAAGATGCTATTTTCTTTCCTTTCTGTTCACACCTGTAAACTTCCAGTGATTCTTTCAAAGGGGCTACAAATTGCTGAAACTCCGCTTCCTCTGTGGCAGAGAGAACACGGCAAAGAGCTGGGGGAGAGCTTGGTAAAACTGTCCGTCAAAGGCAGGGGATAAACGAGGAGTATCTGCTCATGGTCTTTTCCAGTGTAAGGTGCATCCCAGCTGAACAGCAGGCAGCAGCTCTGAACAAACAAAAAAGACAAAGAAAATGTGGTTCTTGCACAGGGCTTGTAATTAGGCTGTGGGATGTGGCGGGTGGTAAAAATTCATGGGACTCAGAGGGAGACTGCACAGGCTCACGGAAGACAAATCTACCAAGGGTTATTAAACATTTAGCAGTCACCTCCGGCTGAGGGAATGCCTGAGCTACAAATTCTTGGAGGCCATGAGAATATCAGTAGGAAATATCAGCATATGCTTGTTCTGGACATTTTTATAATCTTCTGATGAATCCACTTTTGTTCCCTATGGGAGTCAGGGCTCTGAGTTGGATGGAACATTGCTCTGGCCCACTGTGACCACTCTTGTGCTATCCACTGGAGTTGTGACTGTACGTGTTTGTAGACTAAAGATTTTTCTGGAGACTCGCAAGAAAATAAAACTACCTTGTGCTTCTACTTCTATTTTTTCCTGATTAAAATTCTGTAAAGGCAACTGGTGAGGGAAATGTTTTCCTCGGATGAGGAATTGTGTTCTACCAGAAAGTAAGAAGAAATGCAGTATTATCAGATGCTTCATCCTTCTTGTTCCTTATGGCCAGTGAAATTAATTTCCATTTTCTCCGCACCAGGGCTTACAGCGTGACACTAAATCACATTTAATCTCTTTTGAACTTCTCTGCCAAGTTTGCTCCCGGAAGCTGTTATTTGTCCCTATAATTCCTCTGTTAGTCCTGTGATTGATGCAAACTCCATGTCATTTTTAAAAGCACTTATGTGTGTCTGACAAAACAAAAGAACAAGATCCTTGTCTTAGAGTTGCCATTCAAAGGAGGATGTGCAGCTACCGGAAGGGCTGCAGTCTAGATTGCTTCTTTATATTCAAGCTCTGGTTGAACAGGGGCTTTTTGTTTTAAAAGCATGTGAATGAAGTACGGGAGAATTGGGGGTGACAAAGAAGCTGCAATGACAAAGTCATGCCTAAGCTTGGTTGAGTAATATATTTACATGACGCATAAAGTGTAGTAAAAAGTAGCTTTAGGTGTGGGATTGCACAGCACAATGCAATCCAAGCACGAGGAGCCAGCTGGCTCCCAGAAGTGCTACACAACTGTGTTGGGATAGCGTTCTTGTGGATTAGCTGGATGTCATCTGCATTGCTGTGTGGGACTAGGTGCATCTGCTAGGTGTTGCTAAACCTAGCTCGACTCCGGCTTCAAGTATCCTGTAACTTAGGTTCTAAAGTTTCACAAGCACTTTTGAAAACTTTGAAAAGCTTTAGTGTTGCTCCCACCTTGTACAGGAAGCTACCCTAATATCAGGAACAGCAAGCGGCAGAGCTCCTGAATTATTATCCAGTCTATCAGCTACCTGAGCATCCCGCTCCATTGGCATAGACATATGTTTTGCTGTCAATGTCCCCAGCCAGTGGCCCTTTCACACATGCATCTACATCATTAACATTTGTGTCTATTTGTTTAATTGTATTGCTGCTATCCCTATCAGTCGCTACCACATTGGATTATAATGAGGTGCAGGTAATTTTGCTATAGACCAATTGGAGAATTTTGAAGTCATCTTAATTTTTTTTTTTTTTTTTTTTTTTTAATACAAATATTTTGATTCCTTTACAGAGAGACATTTTTTGTCCTCTGGGAACATTTCAGCCTACCAGAGTGTTACAGACATGACATACCACGTGTTGCTTCCATTGAGTAACTCTGTGATGCAGAGTGCATTTGCTTCATAGCTAAGGCTCCCACAGCTTCTGGATCCTCAAAGCTGCATGGTGAGTAAAGTACACCCTCAGAGGCACTCTTCCTCCACTTACACTGAGCTCCTTGGAGAATAAGGTCCTCTGCACTTCTTGCTGGTGTGCTTACTCCTTCCCCTCGTGGTGCAAAGAACCTAACACTAATAGCTAATTAAAAAAAAAATAATCTCATGATCACAGTTGATTAACTTGATTCACCACCAGAAGTTCTAGTAAACATTCTCTACAAAAGCGAGTAATTAAAATTTGAGGTGTAATGCAATCACACTGATGTCACCAAAATGAAATTATTCTGCATGATAGATGTTGGTGATTCTACTAACTTTCAGTTTGGGGTAATTAACCTTCTGAGCTCTCTCATTACCTGGCAGCAGTTTTGATTGCCGAATGAGTGTGTCATGGTTTTGTGCAAATACTTAGGTCTAGTGGTTTTTAGATATAGCATCACACAGAGTTACATAATGCCAAAATACATACCTATGTGCTCAAGAGGCACCCTGAATGACACCAGCAATAAAAGCTGATGTTGTGTTAGGGAAAGTAAAGACGAGCCTTGCTGGTGATATTAGCATGTTCCAAGGCAACAGGTAGTTTTAAATAATCATTCTAACTTCATGTTTCCTTATTTTAATGCCATCCTCCTAATTATTCAATATCAGATACTACTGTTTCACCTTTAATAATGCCTTTTCCAAACATGAGTTATAGGAATACCGTTTTCTGCCATCCCTGCCTTGATTTAGGTGACAATGATAGATAGAATCTCCTTAGCATAACTGAGAAACAGGATTTGTACTGGCATGCAAAAGCTGGATGTCTTTGATGAATAACATGTCCTGATGCCTCTGAGATAGAACCAGCAATAAATGATTGACAGTAGGTAGGTAAGGACATGGGAGCTATTCTGTGGAGGCAGAAGTAGCACAGTATCTTGGTAGGAAATGTATTCTGGAATGAATCTTACTGTTTCTTTCCCAAGGAAGGATAATAGAAGCTTCTCTCTTTTCTGATGCATGGCCTGCTTTCAAAGTCAGAGCAGTGTATCACATACCAAATAGCAGCTGGGTCTCTGAATTGCCTTTTCCTGATCAGGCTACATGGGACTCTCATAACTAATTGAATGTTGTTCTTTTTTATGAACAGTCATCTCTATTCTTTTAGGCGCTTGTGCATTTTCCTTGGAGGACATTCCTAATGGATGGAGGATTTTCTCCAGTTGCTATCAACAACACAATTAGTATAAATTACAGCATGCGGGTACGATGAGACAGCAGCCTTTTACTTATGTCCAAAGACGTAAAGACAAGATGAATCTAGGGTGCAGGAGGAAAACAAACTAATACTACCTTGCTTCCTGTTGTTTTTTTTTTTTAAAGAACAGAATTGAACAAAAAACATCTCCCCCTTTTCTGTCCAAAAGCTCATCTTACCATTGACTTCACATTTGATCTTCAAGCAGAGCAGAGCATTTTTGTTGATAACTAACCTATATTTATCATTCTCCTAGTGTGCTAGAACTAGAGAATCAAATAATTCTTATGCTTGGGCATATGTGTTTTAGGACCATAGTGCTAAAAGCTTGAAATCCATTTGTGTCTATAACATTAAAAGCCCCGTGCTGATAGTTACCCGAGATTCACTGTTACCGGTTCAGCTGTGCATGGCACACCTTCAGAGTCTCTCCCTTCCTCTCCAGCTGTGCCTGTGAGCCTCAGGCATGCAGATCGAAGAGTTGCTCATGGGGAGCTGGTGGCAATGCAGTTTCTAATGGAGGATGTACTGCAGAACAGCTACAGCTGTGCTGCGGGAGATGACTGTCAGGCCTTGCTGGCTAAGAGCAAGCGGGTACCTCTGAGAACTCAGTCTGTTTGGGACTGTACAGCTTCTGTGTGGGACTCCCATCAGTTTTTGCAACCAAATCCCTGTGAACATAAGTGACCTAGACCCGAGGTATACTGTAATAACCTCACCTCTTCCTGACCACCTGGTAAGAAGCGAAGGGAACAATTTGTCTCCCATAAATCCTGAACGCTCTTGAGAGAAGCCCTAGTGATATGATAGATGCCCCTTGAGGGTCTGTTAGTATCACCAGACTTCTGGAGAAATCAGAGACTGTCCCAACTTCTCCCCACACCCCAGCGAAGGTCCAGCTCTTTCTGTATCAAGAGCTACTTGGTGCAAAGGGGAAAGGAACAGCCAGGCCACTGTCTAAGATTGAATCTAGTCAAGGAGAGGCAAGGTGCTTCCAGGCTGTACTTCCCTGAGTACTTGTGTTGTGGACATGTATGTGAGGAATAGTGGGGCCTGTAGCAATAGGACAAGGGGGCATGGCCTTAAACTAAAAGAGGGCAGATTTAGATTAGATATTAGGAAGAAATTTATTACTGTGAGGATGGTGAGACACTGGCACAGGCTGCCCAGAGAAGCTGTGGATGCCCCATCCCTGGAAGTGTTCAAGGCCAGGCTGGATGGGGCTGTGAGCAACCTGGTCTGGTGGGAGGTGTCCCTGCCCATGGCAAGGGCCTTGAAACTAGGTCATCTTCAAGGTCCCTTCCAACCCAAACCATTCTATGATTCTATGGTACTAGGAATGGTTGGTGGGGGCACCTGAAGACTGCCAGAAAGTACACGAAGGTTTGGTTCAAGGAACAGGCAGAGATTCAGACTGTTTGTGATGGAAAACAGACACACGGATCCATTTGTAAGGTAAGGTAAAATGAGCAGAAAGGACAAATTTAGTTATTTTAAGGTCTGCTTCTTTCAAGATCTGACCTAAGAGTTTGATTTCTGTAACAGTACTTTTAGTAGAGACCAAGCAGAGGGTGATGCTGTTGAAGCTATTCACTTGAGGAGAGCAGCAATAAACCACGGGATTTAACTTCTGTGCCGTTTTACCCCCATCCGTGCTGTATGTGAGCACTCATTGCATTCCAAAAGCAGGCTGTTTTTTCCTGTGCCATGCTCTGAAGGACATTGATGTAAGGCCCCATTGCAAGTTCTGATTACACAATAGCCTGTTGCATGTCTCGTCTCACTGTATATCTCATGAGATGGTATTAAGCAAAGAAAATCATGTGGAATGCTTGTCATAGCTTTTTGAACCAAGACATTTCCCTGTGACTTCCAGCAGAATTGGGCAGAAGCAGTTGACTCAAGCGGTAATGGGTTGCAGAACAGCCAAAAGATGTGCAAACTTTTGCTGAGGCATCATGACTCAGTCATGTCACTTAACTTGCTGAGATCTTTTCTGATACTATGGAAGCAATGAGAAATATTAAAGGCAGAATGGGACCGACTCAAGCTGAGGACTGAGGATATCAATACAGTTCCTCTCTACAAAGAGTTTCGTGAGCAATATGGGTAAGTAACCTTGGATGCAAAAATATTCCAGAGTGACTGAAAAGATGAAAAAAGAAAAAAGTCTTTGCCTTCTCCATCCATTTTCCTCCTGCCCTCTGTTTCATTTGCTTTTTTTTTATTTTTACCTTCCTTTATTTTTGCTTATAATTAACCTAGTACTCTTGCTTTTCTCTAAAGGCTTGAGAGCTACCTTTTGTTGCTCTGTTTCTGTACAATTGTTTTTTCCCCTCTTTCAATGTCTATTCAGACTGTTGCTGATGGTGTTTTCCAAATGCATTCTTCTCAGCTGTGTGACCCGCCTCCGCATTTCAGGCTGCATAAACAATGTTAAATACCGTACTTAAATAAATGGAAAATTTGGAAGCTTGTTAGATGAATTCTTCCTAACCCTCCTACTTGGCTTAACTTTGAGCAGTCGAGAATAGAAAATTGGAAGATTTCCATCAGAGAGGCCCTTCTGAAAGCAGAAAATGGAACATGACTTTTGAGAAAGCCTTGTTCCCGGAAACTACAAGAAAGGAAGTGAAAGAGCAAGATGACACAGCAAGGGTGAAATCTGTGCCTGAAGGCGCTGCATAACACTGTTGTCATGCAACAGAGTATGGAGGAAGCAGTGCTCAGTGGGCCTGTCCCTACAAGGCCAAAGCATTTGAGTCTGACAAGTCTGAACCCATCACAGAATAACTGCGTGTGTGTGTGTAAAGAGCTGGTATCAGATCTGCTCTGTTCTGGCCTCCGTTTGTCTGTATCCCAGTGTCACCTCCCATGTATTACCACCAGATCAGAGTGGGCACAGTCCAGTGTTGGGGCCCCATGGTCTTTGCCTCTAACTAATTTATAAACTCTGCCAAGGGAGCAGCTCTGGGGCAGGGCAGGACTGGGTTGCAGGAGGGCTGGGAGTCAGGGACGCAAATTCCCCATGCAGAACAAGCAACAGCTTGTGCTTCCACCATGGGGCTGGGCAGGAGAGCCCCAGCTTCAGTGTCTCCCAGTCTCTCCATGCCCAGAGCTTTCTTGTGGTGATGCCCGAGATTTGGCTTAGCAATTATTGCCTCCTGGGAGGAGAGGTGAGCTCCCTGCCCCTGGCCTTGCTTACACTGGCCTTTGAGTGGGAGGAGATTCTGTAGCGGCACCTGCATCAGCTCCTTCCTAGCAGGCAATCTACCAAACTTACTGTACCCCAAAATCCCATGGTGTTTCCCTCTTCCATGTGTCCACCCATCCCCTTCCACAGATAAGAGCTCCCTACTTCCCGCTCTGAGCTCTATGCTAACCTTTGTGTCATGCCATCAAGGGTTTAAAAGGCAGCACGATTAAAGCAATAAAATGAAATGAGGTGTATATACCTTGCTAATGGCTCCTCTGCTTCTAAGAGCAAAGTGTTCATCTGCCTCGGCACTTAGCACTCAGGAGCACTTGGCAAACCCATGATCTGTTGCAAAGGAGAGCAGGGGGAGGAGGTGTAGGGAATCTCTTGGTCTACTTGAACAACAGTGATAGACAAGTTCTTACCAGTGACCAGACCTCCCCGCTTTATCTGATTCACCTCTTGTTCCTTCCCCTCTGTTTTAGTTTTGTACTATTATGAACTTGGAGAAATTACTGAGCCATGTAATAAGGCAGGGGCAGTGAAGAAGAGTGTCCTGTCCCACTTGCAGGCCGGCTGGGTTAGCGCGGTGAGCTGAGACTCAGTTTCTGCACGGGTTAGGAATGGGGGCAGGGGAAGAAAAAGCAAAGTTAAGGTCCAAGGTCAGTAAATGCAAACAGTGATTTTGAGAGAGAATGTGTTGAAATACTCATGTCTTGGTGATTCTAGCACAGATATCCTGTACCCGGCCATGAAAGCCATGGTCAGACAAGCGGGCAAAGAGGAGTTTGGAGAGCCTGTTACAAGTGCTTGGCATATATTTGCTCCCAGAGGAGTATCAGAAATTGAGCTGCAAATGTACCAGGTAAGGGGAGGGTTATGTGGGGTATTGCGAGGGTCTGTCTCCTTTATGGGGAAAGGCTGTGAGAGCTGGGGCTGTTTAGTCTGGAGCAGAGAAGACTCAGAGGGGATCTGATCAATGCATGTAATTATCTTAGGGGCTGGTGTCAGGAAGATGGGGCCAGACTTTTTTCAGTGGTGCCCAGCGACAGGACAAGGGACAACGGGCACAAACTGCAGCACAGAAGGTTCCATCTGAATATGAGGGGAAATGTCTTTACCCTGAGGGTGACAGACCATGGGACAGGCTGCCCAGAGAGGCTGTGGAGTCTCCTCTGGACACATTCAGATCCTGCCTGGACATGATCCTGTGCAACCTGCTCTGGGAGAAACTGCTTCAGCAGGGGTTCGGATGAGATGATCTCCTGCGATCCCTTCCAGCCCTGGCCATTCTGTGATTCTGTGACCACACAACATCATGTTTTCCTGCTATTTCTGATCAGTGAAGTCCAGTGGGGGCCTGTGGAGGCTGTCACGGGGGGAAGTTTGGCAGATGTGGCTGGGAGGCTCTGCAACCGCACCTCTGCTGCATGGACCTAGGTGTGTGTCCTGGGAGGGCCCAAAGCAGCAGGGGAACCTGCTTCTGTCCAGAGTGTTTGTGGCACAGCACTAGGCATATGGTCACCCTCACCTGGTATTGACCTTGATACAGTATCTGAAAGTATTGTGTTCAGAGAAGAACAGAAAGAGA
This sequence comes from Microhierax caerulescens, assembly GCA_035590215.1. Lineage (NCBI taxonomy): Eukaryota > Metazoa > Chordata > Aves > Falconiformes > Falconidae > Microhierax > Microhierax caerulescens. The sequence goes on along the minus strand of JAVJGJ010000059.1, from coordinate 65,828,196 downwards.
ATTGCTTTGATTCCATCTGCTAGTTTTGGCCAGTTGGCGAGTTGCTTTGTAAGCAATAGAGAGAGTTAGTAAGAGCTAAGTATTGAACTTAATTCTAGCTTCAAAAGCTTCTGGAAAACCTAGAAATTGGCATGGTCCATGATGTGCAGAAGAAAATTAACCAGGAGACAACTCTAGTGACGTCTGAAGAGCCAGACGAGAGCAATCTCCGCACTGGTAAAGAGAATCAAAATACCCTTCCTGGGAAGAGTGGGAGCCCCAGTCTTGAGTGGGAAAAGTACCCATAAGGCAGCAACGAGTTGCCCTGCATGTGAACAGGAGAGCATGCTTGCTCCCCGCTTCCCTGTGCGCCCATCTGGAGGCCAGGGGCTGGCTGAATTGTGGGGAAGGTATCACTGACAAAAAAAAGGGCTTACCCTCAGGAAACTCTCCTCTGCTCTAGAGAGCCCATTGTGAGAAACTCCAGAAACACATCTAGGGGGAAGCTGTGGGGAGTTGTGTACTGGGACGCTATACACCTTTCTGCAAGGACCTGCTTATTCTGTCTGTTCAACAGAGTCAGATTCCCTAAATCTGAGTTCACTTTCTCTTTATAAATTGAATGTTTAGCCATAATCATTGAAAAGACCATTGTGCAAACAAGGCTGATTACTACGCTGGAGTTTGCAGGCAGCCTGAAAAGAGACGGATAGGAAATTACTTCTCTACTCCTCTGTCTCAGAGTGTTAGTATTTTAGGCCTAGCAGTGCAATTCAAATGCCAGACCTTTTAGTATGTTAGGTGTTTACTTGGTACAATTACTGCATAGGTGTGGGCAATTTGGGTATTCATAGGCACAAATAGCAAAACAAAGAAAAAGTGGAAATAAAAGGGAAGAAAAACGTGTCCTAGTGCCACTGGATGTGGTTGCAGGCAGCAATGACTAGTGCACAGAAATGTTCAGTTTCACACAAAAGCCACATTCTTTACTCAATATTTTCAGAAAACTCCAATGCACGACTGTGGGCCAGGCCGGTGTTGACAGGACTGGTCCATAACGAAATGCATTTTGGCTTTGATACCGGAACGGATTTGATATTGCTGTTCAACACGGCCTTTGCAATCTGTTTGCAATGACATTTACTTTTTGTTGTAAACATTTTAGGAAAGCTGAGAAACTCTAAGCTATAAAGTGTACCCATCGTCAAATCCCAGGGATTACTGAAGGATCAATATTTTGTGACAGTGGTACCCACTGATGTGTGGTTTTATTCTGTTGAGTTTGTTTGATATTTTTTTTCTTTGCTTCTTCCTCTGTACCTGCAGAGCTCTTGGAAACACAGGGTAATGCAAGAAAATTTCTCAGTTGTACAACCATAGATAGTGCAGGCATTTGTTCAAAGGCTGATGGAAAACTACCAAGAATCAGATACAGAGGTACGTATTCTGCATTTCTATCTAAGCAACAGCTAAATCATGTTTATAGCTTTATTTATTAAAGCTCTTGTCAATCAGTGACCTAAAAAAGAAACACATTTCTTAAGCTTATGAGCTTTGATTCAGATTGTGTTGGTTTGCAATAGCAGCGTTGGCAGCAAACTTGTGTATTGCCCTGCTGCCTTCTGACAGGTTTATTTCAGCTCCCAGGACTGTAATAACGTGAAGATGAGTTAGGGCTGGAGGTTTATATGCAACTGCAATGCAGGATTGCAGGACTATTCAAGGATTCAGGAGTGGGAACTCTTCTTCCTGAGTCATTGCTAAATCAGAGGTCCAGCACGATGTTAGGAAGCAGTTTCAGGTGTTTGTTTTTTTTTCCCCAGTGAAATTTAAAGAAAATATTTATGGAAATATGACCACTTCTGGTTAAAAAACACACAACATGTCTTTTTAAGAGAAGGGATGATGGGGCCCAACTGCAATCCAGGAAGTTTCTGAGCTGGTAATTTAATTTCTCTACCAAAAATTCTTTTAGCTTCAGAGGGAAAAAAACCCCAACATTATAGCTAGAACCAGTCAAAAAGCTAACAAATCTGTTTTCTGTTAGTTCAGTGAAATTGTAGATTAGGCAAAAAAATTTACATTGAAATTTTTTCTTTTTGCTTCATTTTAATATTGCAGAAGCGTTTTATTTTCAATAAGGTGACCATGTTTCATTTTGATGTATGCTGTATATATAGCAACTCTTGTGACTCAGGCCACCTACAAGGTTTTTTATTTTGCTTTCCTAGGTGACTTTTAAAAAAAGCCCTTTACAACAGTGTCTCACCGTACTGGGCTGACATCATGGCCAGAGAGCACTGCAACTTTGAGACCTGCTCCGTGTTTTATGCAAATATTCTCCAGCATCATTTACTTCGCCCAAAAGAACAGGTATGCTCAGAGTGTTGATTCTACTCTTTGAGAATGGGGAAGGTGGTTTCTCTGGGTAGAAGGCAGTTGCTAAGTGAAAAATAAAGTCAGGCTGTCAGGCTGGCAAGTTGTTGAAGTGGAGCCGGGCTGCACAAGCGTAGCCACCGTGCATCTTTGTGCTTTGCTTCAGGAGCTGCACGCAGTGCAGGGAGGTGGCAACCACAGCAATACGGTCCTGACACGGGTCGGTGATTGTGGTCTATCGTTTGGTAGCGCTTAGTGGTCTCGTTTGGAATAGAGTCCCACCGTGCAGATACATGGTGACAATGTTTGAGAAGAAAGGCAGGGGGGCTTGTGGGGCTGCTATTTCTGTGCTCGATGCCAGACGTCATACCAGGACTGGTAAAACAAAGATAACCTGAAGGCAAAGGTAGTGGCCTGCTGTTCTGCGGTTAATATTCAAAATGGGTGATATGCTGGTAACCTTCAAACCTAAACTTCTGCTGGTGGGTCCCTTCCTTCATGAGGCATTTCCCCAGACCAATTCCATCCTGTGCATTGACTGAGATAGAAAGTAGATAATAAATGAAATATTGATTTAATCCACTCTCTATGCCCTCTTTATAAAGCAAAGATCCTGGAGGCA
>JAVJGJ010000059.1:65810384-65825119 GCA_035590215.1 Microhierax caerulescens | reverse complement strand
GAAAGTAGAAGTGGGTCAGGCACGTAGGTCCAGCTGCAGCATGGGTACCAGGTATGCTACCTCACAGCTGCACAACCAACTCCTGCCGAGTTCTGAGAACTTGACTTCACAGCTTCAGCTGTGTTTTTCAGGGTAGCTGGTATGTGTGGGTAGAATTTTTTAAAGAAGTAAACCCAGCCAATAAATCAGAAATGCTGTTTTGTGGAATCATGTGATATCCATGTAATCTGTTAGCTGACTTGGAGGCTTGGCTCCATCAGCACAGACTCCACTGCTAGAGGCATGTCAGCTTCTACAGAAGCCTGCGCTAGGGAGAAGAATGCTTGGGTTTCAGGGATGTTGGCACAGTAGTGTTAGAACACCTGCATTTTGGATTTCTTTCCTGGGCTCCTTTTCTTCTCTGTCCTGATCACTGACTACAAGATTTCAGTTCTTCTCTGGGCTTTTTGCCCCACTTTCTCATGCTTTTTGCAGTTTTTTGCCCCTATATCCTTTTCTGTCAAGTGTTTTGTCAGCAGCCTCCCTCATTGCCTGATTTCACTGTCTTGTCCACATGTTTGGGAAGGCTGGTGTGAGAGGGAAAATGAGAAACACGTGTGAGGTTTCAGCTGGGTGGAAGGATACAGGAGGAGCCGGTAGGACTGTCCTGGAGCCTCTGGGCACTGGAATCTCTCCCCAACTTTGCTAGCCCATCACCACTAAATCCCTGTCTCATCTGTGTTGTTCTTGAAGGGAGCAGCACAGGGTCGCCAGCTGCCTGCTATCTCCGGGCTCTGCTTCAATCTCAGAAGGGATTTTCTGCTCCCAGTTCCACTTCTGGCTAGCCTAAAGCAATGAACAGAGGGTATTTCAAGTCTGAAGAGCAAGCTCAGTAGAAACCATGAGAAAGGTTCAGGCATGATCAGCTAAAATGGGATGGCAGATAGTTTAAAAACTAAAAAGTCTCTAAGGTACATACATGAACCATGTGGGGTTTTTTTTCCAACAAAGTCTTAGGATGTGACCAACTTTTTGCTGATTTTACAAAAAAACCCCTACCCAAAACAGAGGAAAACTAGGACTGCTCTGAATAAAGGTCACCAGAATTTTTCAGCAGGGCTAAAATCCATGTATTTTTTCCCAGCATTCATTTTCAAAAGTCTCTCAGTAATGTTTGCTGTAAGACAAAAAAAATTGACAAAAATTGAAATAGAAAATGTCAGCAAGAATCCAGTGCAGTTATTAGCATTTACTACTTAGATCTGGCATATGGAGGTGCCAGGCAACCTTGCAAGCGTCCTGTGCTGTTGGCTCTGCCTACAGCCTGCAGTTGTGCCTATTTCTTCTCTGAGTAACGTAATATGCCAAGAATGATTTTTAGCTTTCCTCAGCTGTGTTCACCTGGTTGTGAATGCTGTTTGGTGGTATGAAAACGACCAGACATTTATACCTAGCAACGACCTACCTATGTGAAATGGAAATTCTGTCATTTAAATCTGTTCAAGTTCTATCATGTACCTTCCTATTTGTGCCAGCCTGCGTGTCCTTTCTGAGGGTTTGTTAATTGTCAAATATCAACAATGGGACACATAATTGTTTTTATTAAATGTTACATGGTCTGTATTTACAAGCTTATCAGCAGACAGCATATTTGCTCCAATAAATGCATTACCTCATAGCTTACTGAACAAAGCCTAGTCACAGTTGTTCTGACTTTCTCTCCGGAGTCAGGGGAGGTTACGCTGTGGGAGGCCAGGCTCACTGACACAGCACTCATGCACAAGATCTTCTCCTAAAATCAGATTTGCTAATCCTGCTCCCTAATCGTTCTGCTCCTCTGTCCTCGGCACACATCTATCAATCCTCATACCTGTTAGCAAGGAGATCTTTCTTTCCTGATGACCAGAAACAGATATTTTGAGGTTGTGTATGAAACTCATGCATTTGCCCCCTTCCAATACTAGTTGTGAACTGCCACAAAATTCTTCCTACTGTTTCCAGGGAACAAACATTTCTAAAATGAACAGGGATATACAAAATGGGTTATTCCATATCATTAAAGGATTATTTTCATCAGGCCACTCAGTTAAGAAGATATTCTTGCTCTACTTGATTAGGTACCACATAAGATATTCAGAGCTCTGGATCATTTATTCCTTGGCTAGTGTTTGCTCATCCCTAGCTTTACTCATTCTCTGTCTCTGCTGTGATAGATGACAGGGCTGTGCCATGGGATGATTATGGAAATAGCTGTGCTCAGAGCTCAGTTCACTGACTTACAGAAAGAAAATCTTGGTCTCAAAGAGAAGATTAGAAAAGCAGTACAGGATGAATATGAATCATTAGCACAGAACCTATTTGTGACTTGTGTCCATCTAAAAGTAGGTACAGAATAATAGGGGGTACTTGACTGGTCTTTTTTGTGCTGCTGTATAATTTGCCAACAAGTGTAGCACTCAAAGGAATAAATTGCTGCAGTGTTCCAGGTGGATGAATGGGTGAATCATTTATGTCCTGCTGCTAGAAGCATCTTGTAAAACTGTCTGGTAGAAAAATAGAATGCCTTTTCCAAGAGAGGAGGCGTATTCTCAATGGAACAGGTACCACATTAGAGAGAGTGATGGAAGCTCTTTTTAGGTACAGTGGAGGGAACTTTTTGGATATAATACTTCAAGTCTGTAATATTCTGCATTATTTTTCTTGGATACTTTATGTCCACTGCATAATTTTATTGGTTACTCTAACAATGTCTTTTGTTTTCAAGTAGTCCACTGATTTCTTTGGGGTGACATATATCATTACTTACAAAAATAAGATACCCCAATCGAGCCTGTAAAAACTGACCTGATTGTGACCATGTGTATTATAGAGTAACCACCTGCATCAGATCCCCAGAGTATTGATTGATGGTCCACAAACCCATTAATGTCTGTGTCCAGGGCAACAGTCACTTCAGGAATATTGTGACTTCTTTTGCAATCTTGAGCGTGAGTTCAGTTTTCACCGGAGAGCCTATTTTGTCACCATGGTGCTGCTACTTCCATTAAATACATACATCCCAGGACTGCCAATAGGTTGCCTGCATACGGTACAATTGAAATTCCATTTCTTGCAGTGCCTGGATGCAAGAAGAATATTGCTCTGTCTTCCTGATACATTGATTCTAGGAAAAAAATTATGACGAAAGACCATCTGGTTGTAGTTGAGAGACTTCTGAAATCTTCTGAATGTTGCTTTCCCATATGTGCACATTTCATCTCTTACGGGCTCTGTTGATAATTGCAGGGAAAGTTGGAAGTCTATCACCTGAGCATTGAGCAACGAGTGTTTGAAATCATCAGTGAAGTGAGAAGAGAAGGTGACAATATGATTGATCTGAAGAAAAAAGTTCAGCTCCACTAAGAACAACAGTGACTTGGAAGAACATTTGTCTAAAGTAAGGAAATACATATATGCATCGGTAAACGAACACAAGGATAATATCATGGTAAAGCTTGCTGAAGATAGCTTAAGTTACTATGCTGTTTCTGAGACATCAGTTGGGTGAAGAGCATGGAGGTAGTCCATTACTAGACTCTGTTAATGGCTACTCATTTGTCAGGCTGTCACAAATCGGCCATCTTTGACTGTGTGTTCATGCTCCAAGTGCAGAAATGTTGGGCCAAACCCAGATCTTAGACCCTGAATAACTACATGTATTTGAACTGAATTCGGTTCTAAACTTAGGAACTATGCTTTCAGCCTGTTCTGAGGGAAACTAACATAATTCTTTCTACAGAGGTGAACATCAGAGAGGTTAAACCTAGATCTGAAGAAGCATAAATGTGAACTCACATTCAGTCTTGTGTCAGCACTGCCATGTGTTGTGTTTGTCCTTTTTTTTGGGTGGGGGAAAGAGAATGTGATATTTCAACAAGCCTGATAAATGTGTTGATGGGAATTTTATCTTCTTGTTGTGCAAGCTGGTCACATAAAAGAATGGGGACAGAATCCTCTTCTCCACTTAGGGTCACTTAAAATCAAAAATATATTCAGCTTTATGTTTTGAAAGGGTGCCCCCAAAACTGATGGTCTGGGAGTTATAAACTAAAGCCTGGAAATTACTTTCCAGGCTACAACTTCCAAATCAATCCCTTTTATAATCAAACATATTCCTCCTCAGCAAAGTTCAATTTGTACTGAAATTATCATAGTCAGACTGTGAATACAAATGAGATCAAATGGATAATGGCTAAATACTTCTGTCTAAAGCAAATATGCTTGCAGATCTCTCAAGCAGAGCAGTTTGTGAAGCAGGATATAACTGTAATGAGTGAGAAGGACTTTCAACACCCGCAGTGAACCCGGGGGATAGGGACACCCAGAAGTAAATGAGAAACCAGTAGAAATGGAAGAGGTCCACGTGTGAGAAGGCTGCAGGGAGACTTCCACATCCCTGCTCGGAGAGGACAGTGAACAAGGACAGTGGGGAGCTCACGTGCAGTTAAATGGCTGTGGCTTGAGCAGAGTCACGGAAACGTGGTGGGCTGGTGCAGACCATGATCATGGGCAGTTACGGGGCGTTTAAGAAGGATCAGCAGGTAAGAAGAGGAGTGAGAACTGCACTTTGTGTAAGGAGTTCATTCCCTGCACAGAGCTTATGCATGAACGTGGAGATGTACTACTGACAGGCTACGAGGAGGGAGGAACGTTAGTGATGACCAATGACTGCAGTGGGGAATCTGTCACAGACTGCCTGGTCAAGAAAATAAATTGGATGGACCTGTCTATAGAGAGCTAAGAAAAGTGGTTTTGATTTGAAGCCTTGGTGGACACGGCGATTTTATCCATCTGGAAATCTACTGGAAGGGGAACACAGCATTGTGAAAGCCTAGGCAGTTCCTAAACCACATTAGTGATAATATCCTAAAAGCAAATGCTAGAGAAGCCAGTCACAGTAAATCCCTACTTCTGCTTCTCACAAGTGGGGAAAAACTGGTGGTGAGTGGCATCTGGGGCTGCAAGGACTATAAAATCATTTCAGGATCAGGAAAACGATTTTAAAATCATGCTGCAGAGCTAGGACTTGGGACTTCAGGAGAGGAGATTGTGACATATTTAGGGAATTGCTAGGCAGAATCCCCAGGAAACTGCCAAGAGGGGAAAAATGATGAGGAAAGCTGGTTAATTTTTAAAGAAAACTAAAAGAGATTTCAAAACCTTTTTTGAAAAAGGTTTTGAAAAAAAGTTTTTTTGAAAAAAAAAAAACCAGCTACCCTGTTCCACGATAAGACGGGAATTTAGCAGAAACTTTGCCTTGCTTGCCTTAGCAAGGAGCTTCTTGAAGGACTAAAGTATAAAAAGAAGGAATGCAAGCAGTGGAAATAAGGGCAGGCAACAAAGGTAAAGAGAGTATCAGAGTTCAGACCCGTAGTGATGAAATTAGGAAGGGCAAAGCCTGGCTGCAGATAAAATTAGGACGGGACACAAAGGTGAGTTGACACTGAATGGTAGAGTTTGTCTGCAGAGACATCTCTGCCAGGAGGGCCAGGACCTCCAGTGGTCCCCTGTAACAGTTTTCAGGCAGAAGTCTGCTATTTTGAACAAAGAAGAAGAAAACCTGATGACAATACTTTTCATGAATGCACTGATTTTGTTCTTACTAAGGAGACTGTAATTAGGGTGAACCAGGTTACCGAACTTGGTACAAACCAGAACCCCCGTTTGGCACAAGAGTGTCAAATCACCATTAACAGAGCTTCATTTCAGAGGGGTTTACCTGCTTGCTAGTTTGGATTAAATTTCTTCCGTTTTCCCCCCAGTTTCTCGGCAATGCTCACATCTGTTTCCCTGGAGACACAGTAATAGAAATCTAAGACCAAAGGCTGCCCTGTTTCAAGATGCAAAATTTGAGCATTTGAAAACAAAACTGAAATACAAATAGTTGCATGCTTTTACAATTGTATTCACTTCCAAAGCACACTTTCTTCCTGGGGAAAGTAATCTTTGTGGGTCTATTCCTCCCAGCATCTTCTTTAGTAGGAACAGCTGCAGCTCTTGTGGGATGAAAGTATCAGGCTAAGCAAGCGGGTGTGTAAGCTAAAGGCTCTGAGCTGTTGGAAGCAAACTGCTCAGAAGGCACAGCTTTCTGAAAAGCTTAGAGATGCTGAGAAGATATTTCCTGACCATTTCATCTGTTGTCTAACTTTCTGCAAAAAATGCAGAATGTTTTCTGCAGAACTAACAGTCAGATCAGGCAAGCTCACTATTGTTTGGTGATCCTATAGGAGCTCACAGTAACTGCCAATTTTAGGTAAAAACACTAAACTTTCTCCCCTCTATAATATGGGTATAATGGTGGTCTTCAAATGTGAAGAGTGTGAAACAAATCCCTGATGTTTGCTTGAAGCAAGAGTTTAGGAAGCAGGAGTAGCCTATAGTATTCCTGGTTCTGTTGACTTGGAAGACTACTCTGTATCAAAATCATCTATTTCACAACTGACCAAAAAGTATCAAAAAGAAGACAGGCAGACATGAAGTGAAAAAGAACTGGATTGTTGGCTTGGGAGGTGGCTGAGTTGTTTTTTGGGGTTTTGTTTTTAATTGGTATCTGCTTAAACAAAGCAGAACACAGCATGAGGTTTCTAAATGTAATTACACAAATACAAGATGAAGCACAAAAATTACTAAATTAACTAAAGTGAAGATGGATGGAAAGAAAAGAGCCTCACTGCTTTAAATGAGGCTGATTCAAATAGAACAAACAGGTTATTGATTGTTATATAGGCTAATTAGCTGCACATGTAAAGCAAAGAAAAGGCAGAACGGATCATATTTGTTAACTTAAAAAGAGTGAAAACAAAATGGGGTTTGTGTGCTTGTTAATTTTAAACCCAGATGAAACTGGATGTGCATACAATTAGTTCAGTTATATCAGGGAGATGCTGAATCATTAGAATATTTTACTGATCAGATCAGTCAAAGATGGATTGAATTATTGCAAATTTGTGAATTTAAATAAGAAGTAAGAGCTATCTTCATAGGATTTAAAAAAAAGTCTGAAACAGAAAAATGAATGGGAAAATTTGGCTTTTTTAAATTAGAAACTAGCTCATCTTGCTCAGACAGAGCTTTCTTGTATCTAACTGTGGAATGGTCCTGAAGATCTAAGACAGGGGGCCTCAAACTATGGCCCGTGGGCCGGAAACGATCCCCAGGGTCCTCAATCCGGCCCCCCGGTATTTACAGAAGCCCCCTGCCTCCCCCCCCCCTGCCGGGGGTTGGGGGGGAAACCAAGCAGCCGCAGATGACTGCCTGCCACTTCATCAACGCGCCAGCCCCCTAGTTAAAAAGTTTGAGGAGCCCTGATCGAAGGGCTTGTATTTCACTGTCCTCCACACCAAGTGCAGAGGATCCCGGACCTTGCTTTTCCCAGTTTAAATGGCTGGAAAAGGAGAGAAGGCTGCTAAATCTGTGTCTGACATAGTAACATGTACATACACATTGATGTTTGTGTTTGAAACAAACAAAAAGACCCTGCCCAGAAGGAACACAAGCTTCATCACACACAGTTAAGCAAGGAATAAGCGGATTAATAAGATGGACAGGTCTTTCTAATGCGTAAGATAAGTTTCACATTGCTCTGAGCCTGTTTGCACACAAGAACTTCAATTGTTGACATATGAATAAAGATGTGCAGTGGCACCCACATGAAAGATTATCTTACTTTTTCCCCTTTAGAGAATGCCTCCTGTCTATCCTGTTCACTTTGCCTTAAAAAAAGGTCCAGCCTTTAGCAGAAAATAGGAACAATGCAATCCCACTTTCTAAAAATCTCGGAGAGATTTACCTTTCAAGCAACCCACTGCTATATAAAAGAGAAAAAACACTGCTCTCATCATTGTTTCTGTAATGGGCTTTGTTTACAGGAAGCTCTTCAAAACAAAAAAAGAGTGTCTGGATGCTAAGATGATGGGAGAACAACATGTGACTTCACTTCAGAGTCAGTTCATGTCTATAAGGAAAGCTCTTGCAAAATCTCAAGCAGACAAGGACAAGCTAAACCAACAGCTTCATAAACAGGTATCTGAATTCAACAGGTCCTAATTAATCAGTGCAACAAGCTGAATTCTCCTCTCCATCTCACTTGGTTTAATAAGGATTTTGTCTACTGTGATTCTAGGAAAGAAATGGCTTCAGAACTAACTGCATAATACAGTTGTTACTGAAGCTGGATGTGTATTTTGTGGCATTGAAACTATGCGTTCATCTGAGTTTTCACCGTTGCAGGTAGAGAGAACTAGGGAAAAAAGTGTAGCATCTTGGATAAAGTCTGAATCAAGTACCAAAATGACAGCTACAGGCACTACATTTATGTATGTCATCAACAGTGCTGGATGTATATTTTAGTAGAGGAAAAGATGTTACTAATGTTTTATGCCACAGATAAAAAAACCCCTTAAATCTCAGATCCTGAGGTGATTAGTCTTCCACCCAATCATTAAATCTCAAGGAAACATTCAGGGATGTTGTCATTAAATCCAGAACAAATTAATTACTTTTTTTTTTCCACCTGAACACTCCATGGCTGTATCACTGCCATAGCAAGCTGCCTTTCACTTCTACACATGCTGAAATGTCCCATTCCTCAAAGTCAAACTGAAAAAAGCACACCCTTCCCTTGCAAGATACTTGATGCCAAGCAACGTTATTTTATGGCAAATAAGTCTTGTGAAACCAACCTTATTTCATTCTGCTGATAAGGTTAGAAGTTAGATAGATAAACATAATGCTAGAGATGTAATACATGTTTGGAAGTGCCTTGTAACGCTTGGGTTAGCAGCATATACCTTCTGTATTTTAAATCTTGCAGTATCAATCAAAATAAATGGACTGACAGCTAGATTTTTGGACATAGAATTTAATTAGATTAAAGTGAATGTGCTATTTTTAATGTTAAATGTGTTATTTTCATTAAATGAAGATGGTTTCTGACAGGTATCTACAGGTGTTGGTAGCAGAACTATCAGTATTCAACATTTTTGTCAATGCCTTGGAAATAAATACAAAATTACAGATTATAAAATTTACCAATGATATATGTGGGGAAGAATGTTAGTGAATTTGGCAAGGCACATGTAGTGAATAACGATGTGGGCAGAGCAGTACAGAATCATAGGGATAGCTTGGTAACTTGGTTATTCCTCCAAGGAGTACTTAGTGCCTGAGTAGATGAAGAATGAGAAGAAAGCAGGGCTTGTACAGAACACTGTGACTGGGCAGGACAGGGATCGTAACGGATGACTGTCCATGTAGTGTGGTACTGGAAAGGATGGATGCTGCAATCTTTTCATTTATAAAAAGGAGAATAGTGCAGACATATTAAAAATGTAGCTCTGTGTACCACATACTGAAATACTGCTGCTGGATCCAGAGTGTAGTACCTAAAAAAGATGAAGAAAGAATGGAGAGAGGGCAGAGGAGAGTCAGGAAAATTCTTTGAGGGCTGCAAGAAATACTTTCTAGCAGAGGGCTCTTAAAAGGGACAATCTATTTAGCCTATCTAAAAGAAGAGTGACTCGATCACAGTCTACAGATATTTTTGTTGGGAGAGAATAGTAGATATATTAAAGGGTTCTTAGGGAAAGGTATAACAAGAGGTGGTGCCTAGAAGTTGAGGCCAGAAAACCTGAAAATGGGAAATTAGAAACAATGTTTTCAAAATGTGATTAACAGTGGAAATGGCAGTATGCCTGAGTATCTTCAAGTCAAGACCACATGTCTTTCTGGGAAAAATAGTTTAGCCGAACCAACTTGCTCATTCCAGTACAAGGCTAATTAAGGCAAATGCGATATTAAGAAGTCAGATCTGATGGCTCGATTGCTCCATTCTGAACCTACTGGTCTATGAAACTCTCAAACTCAGTAAGGCTTAGAGAGCCCCCCAATGAAAAATGTTTGGGCTGCGGCTGCTTTTAGCTATTTGTGTTCAGATTTTTCACCACAGTGGAGTGCCTTTGGCTGATAAATTGTTTTTCTTCACTGACAAGCTGTCAATTTACTTCCAGAAGACCCACTGCATCTATCATCTTTCTAGCAGCTGCTTTTGTTGCTTCTGTTTTTCTTTGATTTCTGACATCAGCTTCTGATTCTTTCTCATTTCCTTCCTTGGTATAGACTGTGATGGTGATGTTTACAAATAGCAGACTCCATTCCAAAACCCTTGGCTGTACAGGAGGGTTTGACCTGATATGAGTGGCTTGTAATACCGTTTCATTCAATTGCAGTACAGGTTCTAAACTGTAGCCATACTTACTGGCTGTCTCTATGAATTGCATATAAACAGCAATATTTGAGAAAGCTTATTTCCCCACTCTCTTTCCTTGTTTAAATGTTTTAAAAACAAGTTCCACATGCAAACCATAGGCTGGCTGCAGAAAGCAAATTACAGCAGACCGAGGAAATTGGAAGCAACTGCCTTCTTGTTTACTTGCCTTTGAATGAATTCCACACATGAATGTTGTTGAGGCTTCTCTCTCTAACAAGCAACGATGTAAATACAGCATTCTGTTCCCCTCCCCTTACCCTCCTCTTGTGCTTGTCTTTCCCACAACCAGATCTTATTTTGGGTTTAGGTCTGACTGTGGTCCTTTCATAAGATCATAGGATAATTCAAATTTGTTTATAAAAATCTTATTATCTTCAGTATCAAGCCATGTGGGATTGGGTATCTCCTCATTCAGCTCAGCTGGGCATGATGTGAGGAGTGGTCATCAGGGTTTAAAAGCATAGCTGAAAAGGTATGGGAACTGGAGAAAAACAACTTAAGTCTGAAACTTTTGTGATGGATGTTGTAGAAGCAAATGCTGTTAGAAGTAGTGCAGAGGAAGATACAAGAACAAGCGACAAGTACTTGGCATGATGAAAGGTGAAAACAATGAGAAGGTGCTTGAAGAGTTGGAAGAAAAAGAGCAGAGAGTGAAATGCCAAACCAAAGAAGCTGAAAAATCTTCTAAAACATGCTATCTTCAACAAAAAAAATATACAACAGGTAAACTCATAATGCAGAGCTGAAAAATAAAAACAGTAGCACTTCTGGAGAGATGTCTCAAGTTTTAACACTGTCTGACCAGATCTGAGGTTTTTTTGTGTTTGACCTTCACTGTAGTCCTCCAAGTCCTCCGGATGAGGGTCTTGTAGCAGGAGCCTTGGCACCGTGCTGGGCCCTGCCTGCTGGGGGCTTAAGGTTGTGTTCCACCTCTTGGTGGCCCCTTGTGTTTCTGATGCTTCTCAGGGGCTTCCTTTTGAGCCTGGTCCAGTATCTTCACTCTAGAAAGTGAGTATTATTCTTCTTGGTTTAGAGGTAAACTGCCTAAGAGTTTGTGCAAGGTGCTGGTGCAGTGGGAACTTGTGTGCAGCACAGACAGAACATGCTTGCACCCCTGGGGGGATTGGGGGTTGCAGCAGCTAGAGCAGCAAGCAGCTGGGCTCAGTGGCTCTGCAGGCTTTGGCCAGCTGTACATCCCCTGTTGGGATGTTTCCTAGTGGTGTGCTCCACGCCTCGGCTGTAACTGCTGTCCTTGCCACCAGACTAAATGGGAACTTTGGAGCCTTCCTTGGGCTCTGCCTCTCTGCCAGAGCCATGTTCCTGCATCTGCAGTGCCTGGTGCTTTCCTGGCTCTCCCTGTGACATTTCCCAGGCAGGGCTCTGACACTAGGGCTGCTGCTGTCCTTTTGCTTTATTGACTCTGCATTTGACATAAACCCTCTGCCCTTACCTTTGTTTCCCAAATTCTGGTCTACCAAATTAACATATTGGGAACTGCTTTAACCCAGTCTGGCCTCAGAAATGGCATTAGTTTTCACTAAACTGATGTATTGAGTTTAAATCTGTTACTGTATTGCTCATCATTGATTTAGTGTGAGTAACCAAATCCACTTGTAAGATTATCTCCCTGTAAAACAGGCTGTAGAGCTTTCACTACTTCAATTTAAAAACTGATTTGGGCAAGTAAATACAATCCCTCTGTTTAGCACAGCTGGTAGGGTGGGCTCTTGGCTGCGAAATGTGCAGTGCTGCTTTCATAGTGTGGCCTGAACAAAGTATTTTTTGGCAACCACTTGATTAGACCTTAACTAGATGAATCAATCTATTTTTGCTGCTGAAGTCTCCTTGCCCTTGCTTTTTTGGTCCAGAGAGAAAAAAAGCTTTGTAAATATATCTGAATGCCTCTCTTGTAAACCAGCTCAAGTATATTCTGTCTTCTAAAGCATCAAGGTGAAAGCGTGAGTTGTTTGTTTTCCAGAGTCAGGATGACAAATGCTGTTCTGCTGGGAATAATTTCTCAGGCTGCTGGCAGGAGACCACCGATTTCACTGGTGCCTCTTTGATGGGGCTCTGCTCTCTTTTGCTGTGTTTACAAAATAACCCTTCAAGAGATCAGAGATGTCAACAGCTGGATCAGCCTTTGAAGACAGCAGAAGGAAAATGGCAACTGCAGTGTGCAGGCTTTTATTGCCGTACAACAGTCCCAGTTGCAGCTAGCACCTACATGGTCAGTAATGCTAACAAACTTTAAATATAAACTTAGCAAATTATGGAGTCTGTGGAAGAGTTGGGGGAAAAGCTGCTATTTTTTCCACATACCTCTGCCCTGAAAATAGAGGTAGGGTCTTGTCTAATTGTGGTTACATGCAGAGAACAGTGAGAAAAGGCCTCTGTATTGTTTTTATCTTCCTCCAGCAACTCCTGAAATGCAGATTCCTATTAAACAATAATGAGAATGTCAATTTGCACTATTTGTGCTGTATTTTGCATTCAGAGGGATTATGGATATGTTCAGCAAAGCTGTAGTTAGATTATTTCAATCAGCAAGAAGTGATGGCCTCTTATTCACAAGAGTGAATATCTTTTCCTTTAAATCTAGGCCTCTGCTTTGGTGCAGAGCTGTTAAATGATGAATTTTTGTTGCTGCCATTAATCCTTTTACCACCTTTTAGATAAGAAGTCAGTTAACCCAAGAGTGCAGTTTAAAACGTGAGGCCTTGCAGCAAGTTGATGAACTGCAGTGTCAAGTTTACGACCTGGAAGCTGCAGTTTCCCAGAGGCTGCAAATGTGATGGGTCGCGTGTTATAACCTGTTTTCTTGGGGCAGCAAGTCTTATGAGTTCGTGTCTCTGAATCCCTCCTTGACCTTCGAAGCAATAGGCAACTTAAGCCAAATAGGAAAGAGGAGAACACCTCCTCTGTAATGAAAGCATTTAGGTAAAGGAGAAAGACTTAAAACAATCTTGAGGAAAAATCAGACAACTCAAAAGCCATATGCCTTGTCATACCGCAGCTGCTCAAGCAGCACAAGAAACACTGACTCCCAAGTTAATAACTTTAAACCATAACTTGCATTGTCTTTTGCTTTTTAGGGATATCATGGGAAATATGAGGGGAGCTGCATTTAGGGGAGTAGGCAATTAGGAAATGAAGGATCCTAAGCTGTAGGAAACCAGGCCTCATTAGTGGCTCTGGCGTTGGAACAGCTTGCTTACAAATCATGTGGGGAAGCCAAACAAGACTGTACTTTTGTAATTCAATTAGAAACATGACTATAATTGCAGGTATTTTTAGAGGATCTCAAAACAGCAGTGATAGCTCTTAACTGAATTAACAGAATTTAAACCTTTAACAAAAGTCTTTCTTCTCAGCTGTTAGCTAACTTTTTAACATAGTGCTTATATAATTCATATAGCTTAAAAAGCTTGATTAGGGATTTCTACTCTTACCTGCCTGAAGTTGCTGCTTTTCTCTGGGATATCAAAATCCTACTACCAGTCTGACAGATGTATGCAGAAAAACGAATGACCTAAAACCTAGCAAATAAATTAAACAGGAAAAAACTTCAATTATCTTTTAAAGTGCATTTCCATACCATGAAGAATATAAAGTACTACAAATTTAATTAGTTTCCTTCTGCAGGAAAATGCTAGTTATTCCTGCCACAGGAAACTGAGAAATTCTCATTAGCACACTGCTGAAGATATGAACCAAACATGGGGAAATGAATGAACAGGGAGGTATCTTTAATTAAGACACAAATATACTTGGCTTCTCTGGCTTTAAACCAATCAAGTTCAGAGGAAAACTTGGTGCAAAACTTTAAGTGACATCGATGCTATAGAACACAATGAAAGCAGCTGTGACAAAGGGGATGATTTTTCTTTTTCCCCTGCTGTAAGTTACTATTGTCAAACACAAGTCAGAGTTGGAAAAATTGGCTGAGGAGCTTGGACTTTGTGCTTGACACAGGAGGTCCATGAAACTATGGACACCTACTCTGAAATGTGTTAAAGCTCTGCAATGAATTGTAGCTACCTTTTTACTTGGTTGTGTTTTTTTTTAAATTTCTGTACCTGTAACAGTAGATGCATGTTGTGAGGTTTGGTGGCTTTTTTTTTTTCCTTTCAGAAAGGTAGAAGGAAGACTGCAGAGCTGTTCTCCTATAGTACAAACAGTACAAGAAGTTGTTTTCCAGGTAGTAAGACAATATTAAATAGCTACATTTTTTGATGCAGTAATACTAGTACTTCTCATAAGTGGGGGTCCTCAAACTTTTTAACCAGGGGGCCGGCGTGCAGATTAAGTGTCAGGCAGTCATCTGCGGCTGCTTGGTTTCCCCCCCCCAATCCCAGCAGGGGGGTTCTGTAAATACCGGGGGGGCGGATTAAGGACCCTGGGGGGCTGTATCTGGCCTGTGGGCTGTAGTTTTAGGAGCCCTGTCATAAAA
>JAVJGJ010000059.1:65794421-65810284 GCA_035590215.1 Microhierax caerulescens | reverse complement strand
GGGGGGCTGTATCTGGCCTGTGGGCTGTAGTTTTAGGAGCCCTGTCATAAAACAATCCAGACTTGCATCATGTAAAGACTTGTTTTTCTATTAATCTAACTTGCACTGTGCCACTAACCTGACTTCAGACCTACAGCATGTGGCCAGGCCTATTTGTATAGGGGTGGCAACTGTTACTTGCAAGAGCTCTGTTTTGGCTGTAAAGGCGATGATGTTTTTGAAACAGGTCCTGTCAGCTCCAGGAATTGCCCTCATAAACTAAGACTTTGGCTGGTTTGTCAGAATAATCTGTAGGTAGCAGCCTGAGCCATGTTCTCTAGCTTTCTTTTCCCCATTCCTTCCTCTCCATCTTCACATCCTCCTCTTCCTCCCTTTCCTATGCACTAGGCCACGGCCTGTCTCAGTGATGTAGAACAGTTGCTGTGCTTCTTCTGGGTTCACGTGATGCTCGTATAGTCAGTCCTCCCAAGCCCCTGCTTCAGGATGCATGGGTGCCGAACACAGTCTGACCAGACTGGGAAGTTGTGCACTCTGGCCTTCTGCTGAAGCAGCAGGAGAACATCTGGCAGCTGCCCAGAGTCCCTTGGACCTGAAACAATGCCAAAACCAGCTAACCAATGTGATCGGAAACATCTTGGATCACGTCTGAGGAGGAAGAGGAACAGTGTCTGAATTAACAAGTGCAGGATTATAGCTAGACAGCAAAAATACCCTCACCTTTTTACCTAAAGTTAGTAGGAAAGGTTAACGTAGGGTTAAGAAGTGATATGGCAACACCACACTGAACATAGATAGAAATCAGGGTTACATCACATCATGGCCATGAGCAAGCAAAGCATTCAATTTAGTGGGGATTTTTTGAGTAGCTGAAGGGTTGGCATTAAGTAGCTGCATCTCTGATTTTCAGAAAAAGACCAAGACTGGAATTCACTAGTGAATTTAGTGTCTCTGGGAACAAATCATTAATACCCATCCACACCTTTTAATCTTGGCTTTCAACAGGTCCAGAAAACACAGAGCTGTGGGGAAAATAGCCACATATAATGAAGCAGACTTGGGGCAGCAAGAGTTTTGTGTTTCACTGAGATGTCTCCTGCTGTAGGAATGAATGCTGATACACTCATTACTATGAATGAAAAGGGCCTGGGGTGAGCTGCAAAAATTGCAGATAGTTGCAAATAGTTTTTGCAAACAGTTGCAATTATCCGCAAATAGTTTTTGTTCTACTTTATGTCAAGATCACCCATGAACCACATTTTCCCAACTAAGCAAGCTATTATTCTATTAGTACTATGCTGAGTGTTCACAACTTGTTGTAAGGTTTTTGTTGTGTGGTTTTTCTTTCTTTTCGCTCTAATGTTCTGCTTAGAGATCAGAAGCAAGAGTTTCTGCATTTACTTGAGTTCTGCTCTAACTCTGTGCTGTCAATAACACTATGTTCTGCAGCTCGGGTCCAAAGTAACAAGTTTTCAGCATCCACTCTGCGTGGGGATTACCAGCAACATCCTTTGAATTTTGACCCAAGCAGTAGCAATGAAACAGGAGGAAACACTCCAAGACCACAGACAGAGACAGTGGGATTGGTAATAAACTGATATGGTTGCAAAATGACCAAATACTTTGCTAGCCTGTAAACTGTGATTTGTATATATACCAGCTTTCATCTGGACAGTAAGTCAAATCCCTTTGAAGATTTATCATTAAAAGCAAGGTAAGCAGTATGTATGGCTAGCAAACGGAGGAAAAAAAAAGAAGTTGCAAGTGTTCCAAAAATTGATTAAGGAAGCAGAAGGTGTTTATCTAGCAATGGTCCAAGAAATTTTTTTTTTTTTGAGTACCATGCCATGATTGGTGACTCTTTTTATATGTTACTTGTGTTTTCAGGTGTCTAGCGGATGGGAGGAGAGAATGGCAGATACGCTATTACCATACCTAAATGAAAAGTCTCTTCCTACAGTCCTCCTGCAGCTACAGAAACAAAGGCTGGTCCAGAAGTAAGCCTAAATGTATGTTTAATCAGTCCACAGCTTTTTAGAAAATGCCACTGAACTGGCAACCTTAAAGTAAGAATAAACAATTTACATACAAATCAGAGAGGCAGTAATACTCCAGTGCTGTGTGTACGTACTTCAACATACTTGGATGCAGCGTTCCATAGCAGCTCCAGCCAGTTCATCCGCTAACCCATTTTAGGTACTGGGTGATGCAGATCCGACTTTCGAGCACGAGCAGCACTGCGTGCCCTCCCCTCGCAGACAAGGCAGCACAGCACAGAAAGGCAAGGCTATCCGCCAGAATTAAAACGTTTCCTTTTATTGTGGTAACCTTGGAACATGGGTGGTGCAAAGCATAGCTAAGTGCTTAGAGCTAAAGCACTGGGTCTGGCATTTGCCAGGTTGCTTTTTTTTTGTCTTCCACTGCTTTCCTATTGCAAGCCCTGACCACCACATCCTGCCCAACGCACTGCTCTCAGCCCCAGACAGAACCTTTCAGGCCTGTTTAAAGATGACTCACCAGAAGCCTCAGCACCTCCACCTTCCATAGCACCTTTTCTCCCCCTCCGCCTAGAAAGGGGAAGGGCAGTTCCCTACACTGAACTAGAATAAAACATGAAAAAATTGAATAAATTTATCTGTATTTCTCTTGCATGGAAAAAAGCTTGCTTTTATAGCCTAGCCAATAAAGGACACAAAGTTTTCTTTCAGAAATGTGTCAAATTGTATGGCAGCTTTTGATGAGTTAGAATACTAACCTATGTGTCTCTTCATGCTATCCACATCCCCGGATGCTTGTGAACGTGAATAATCAAACACCTCAGTACTTTTTTTTTAATAAGTAACTAAGATCTAAAATTAAACTCAGGCAACCCTTAACAGCATTGCACTGGTTTAACAGAGTAAAGGAACTCACTTCTGTTAGAAATGCTGCAGTATTTAGAGATCGGGATTATTATTATTATTTAGAATTCCTAGAATAAGGCTGACATCCTTCACCATTACTGAAACCAACTTTTATTTCGTTCAAGTTTGCAGCTACATCAAAACAAGTCACAATATACTCTGAACACTGTACAATCAGTTATCAAATAACATGAATTCTTTTTAATGTATGCCTTATATGAAGGACAAGGTGACTGATAACTATCCAAGGTCAGCTGTCGCTAGAGAAGCCATCAAATGTGATTCTAGCATATTCCAGGGACCAAATGCCAATTTGGAAGTAGAGCAATAATCATCAGTATGAAGCACTGCAATGCTGCTACAGCAGTAAAAAGGGGCTATCTCCAGCTAATTACAACTTTTTGATAGAATACTTCAAGTATTATTTGACTTCATCCAGAAAAATTCAAAGATGATTTTTGAGCAAGTCCTACAACTACAGAAGACTACCTTCAAAGAACAGCAGTAACGTAACACTGGTACTATATAACTGTGCATCAGCTTTCAGTGCTGCACTGTAACAAAAACTTAATGGTCTGACTGCATGCAGCAAAGGGATGATTTCCTGGAAGGCAAGCAATTTTAAGTACATCAGGAAGCTCTAAGATTCCTCCATTTCTATACAGCCTTTCCAGAAAGGCTACTAAAGTTTTTGCAGTTTCCCCATACGAGACTGAGTTACAGTCAATACTACCTATGACACATTCACACGTCATTCACCACCCGCAAAAGCATCGAGGTCATGACATGCAACTGAGGCTACTTCACTCAGAGCTGGTTATCATTTTTAGTCAGTCTGCAGCTACAGCACTGCACCCCCTCTGTTCTCCTGTTTATTTCCCAGCAAATATCTCCTCCTGCTCAAGGAATGAAGAAAGAAATAAGGCTCAGAGCAATACCATTTCCACACAGGTCACAGATCGTAACGTGAGAAGATGCTACAACATAGGGGTTATTAACAGCCTCCCTGGAACCAGACTGCAGTCCCTCTGCCACCTCACAGGTGACATCCAGTATTACAAGCTTTGCTATTGGGAAGAGGAGCATTAAGCCTTACAGGCTGTTGCAACTGGAACACTTAGTAAATGCCTTGCCATTCTTTGGCTTTAAGGGGAGAACAGGATTAAACTAACATGGAAAAAAACTACCTAAGTAAGAATTCTTCTGGATACAATTCTAAATCTGATCAGTATTGCTGCACATACAGCATTGACTTTGCATTTGGTATTTAGGAGAGCTAACTTACCTCTTTAAAACTTTCACTCTCCTTCTTTCCCCACCATGTTTTTCAATCGCTATGGAAAACAGCTCTTATCTCCCAGAAGCCAGTAGACAATACGTCCCAGGATTGCTCACATTAAAGAAAGTTTACAAGTAAAATTCCATTCAACCGATTTTTATTTATCAATTTGGTTTTGTGATTACAACTGTTTCAGTTTTCTTCCACTGAGGACAAAATACAAACTTTTACAGCAACACCTGCAGAGAACATTCATAAGATAACAGCTTTATATTTGCACAAGTTGGCTTCAAGAAAAAGCCAGATAACTTGAAGAGTCACTACAGTTCAGTGCCTAAAATTGATTTAGGGGCAAATACAACTACAGATCTATGAGCTACCTTCCACTTCAAAACACAAGGCCAAGAAAAACTGCAAGTTGTTACTTCAGGGTTTTTTTTTGCAAGTACACAGCACAGATCAGCTGATACTGCCATTTCACAAAGGAGCAATTACTTCCTATAGTGAGGCAGCCAAGCACATGCTGAAGAGGTATAACCCAGCCTCCCTCCCCACCCCCCAAACAACTGAAAGGGAAACAATCCTAGCCACAACTCTGTAAACTGTGGATTATACCTTGTTGGCAAGGCTAATGAACAAGCGGTGCACAGTGCAGGCCTTCCAGAAGGTCACTAAATTGGTACAGTACAAGCTTGAGTTTTTCAGATTGGCATCTGTATGTGTCAGAGATCCTGGGTTTCCTAAAGACTTGGAAAGTAGCAATTGCTGGCACCAAGAAAAATTTAGTAACTAAGGCAAGGTATCCCTTCTACCCTTTTAAACAAAATTTGAGGCAAAAGACTAAGCAACTTTAAGGCACTTTAAAAATCATTTTTAGTTCGCTTTACCAGCATACTTTATCAGCAACCTAAATCAGTATCAGCATAGCTCAGGAACAAGCATTTTAGCAACATTTTACAGAGCGGTAACTTTTTTTGTGGCAATGCCTTCCATGCTATGAAGTGTTCTGTAGCGCTTTCCTGCAAGTTTCACAAAAGATAGCCCTTTGAGGCCAAAAAAAAAAATTATATACTAGGCATACACTTTTCTTTGCCGAGCTGAAGAACTGTCACACTTTAGAAGTACGTTGCTCACTTCAAAACACAGAATACAAGCTCATGGGCATCTTTTTAAACAAATAAATGTAATAAAATAGTTCCGAGAGAGGGAAAGGACAGATTATATGATTTCACAATAAGGCCAAGGATATACCATCTAACCCACACACATACTGTTGCTGGAAACTGGCCACTCACTCTGCTGTTCTAATAAACCTGAGCTGATTGTCTTAGTTTTGTTTAGAAAACCAAAAGCTAATGAACTCAAAGATACAGTACTGGTGAGTAACTTCTGTATTTTGTAGCAATTTGAGTTTTCTATGCAGCACAATAAACCCAATTCCATCCAAATTAGAGGAATAAAAGAATGCAACACTGTGCACTTTAAGTTTCCAACTGAAGTGCACTTAACTTGCTTTATATTTAAGTTCTGCTGCTGTGACTATTATCTGCACTAATGCTATCATTTTGTATTGGGTGCCAAATTCCAGCCAAGCCAGGGCCAGCAAGACAGTACTACAGATTATCCTGAAACTCACGATCAGGGATATTACCAAAAGCTATGTATTATGTTCTACATCTGCCACTTTTTTCACAAATTTTATCTTTACTTCCATTTTTCCTGTGGGTTTATTTTCACAGGTGCTCAAGTCAGTCTACATTGGACTTGACCTACCTTTGATACTCAGATCACACGGCTGATCCAGCCAAAGAAAAGAAAATACTATTTGGCTGAATAGATTTCTTTAACCATTTTACTGCAGGGTGACACAAACCTGATGGCAGGAAGCAGGGAGAAAAAAAAAAAAAAAAAAAAAAGGTATAGCCCTGGCAGTCCCAGGACTACAGCAATCCTGACCAGGATCAAATCAGCAGATCCTCTTAACTACCCTTAATTGCTCCTTCAGCAAGTAGACATACAGAAGAGAAAAAAAAACCCAAACCAAAACACCAACAAAAAAACAACACAAAACCAAAACCCTGAAATTAATTGCCACAAGTTTAAGAACCATTTGAATAAGAAAAACCTCAGGATTGCCCAAACACCAGTATTTCAAGTATAAATATAAGTTGTTGCCTTTTTATATAGGGAGTGAACTGAATTTTATCACTAGTTTTATGGTTGGTCTTTGTAGGCCAGAACAAAAGGCAAGCAAACCTTCTGTTTGCAGCTGAACATTACTGTACTGTGCTCCCTCATCCTCAAACAGGGTTAATAAGGGAGTTACTTAGTGTAGAAAGTTTTTAAACTGGAACACTCAAGTCATATGTATTCCATTCTCCTATATAAAGCCAGTATTAACAGTTTTATTTATTTTTTAAATAGGTGGGATGCTTTTATAGCCTACTGATTTCTAGTCTTTAAGGCACTAATCTTCATTTCCCCTTTAGAAGGATTATCCCTACACCCCCTCTCCAGCCTCAACATTAACTGGAAAGGACGCAAGATCTCTGTTTGGAATGCAGTATTTTATCAAGCAACCTTTATTCTTGTGTAAAAAAGTTTATGGGTTATGTCATTCTGTTAAGACATTATCTACTTCTACAATTTTGTTCATCTTTCTAGCAGCAAGCTGTAAGAGCCATAACCTAGTATAAATGGCATTTCACTCCCTGAAGTCAGTCACCAATAATTCACATCCCGATAAGACCAAAGGGATACTGTATCAAATGCCAATTAAATTAGCTGTCACAACAAGTCATCATGAGATTGTCTACTCAAGACAGTGTTGCCACTGAATATCTGAATCTCTGAACATCTACTTTTGGCATATAAAAAAAAAATCCCACAGCAGCAGCCACTAAAGGAAAATAAGACAGCCATTAAAACCCATGCAGCATATTGCAAGTAATCCTGTTGAAGAGATTCATATCACCTCTTGCCAAGTATAAGTTGCAAAAATATTCTTTTAAAGTCTTCTTTTAGAGATTGAAAGGATATTATGAACTGCTGTCTTCCATGAGCAACAGAAAATATTTTGGTTCAGTGAACTACAGGTGTTGGGCTACTAGTCCATTATAAAGTGGCAGGTTCTAAAGTGTATGATAGTTTCGGTCTTTCGACTTGCAGAATTTGTACAGAAAGAAAACAACAGCCTGCAGACCCAGAACAAGGACAATTCCACCTATGAAACTCGCAGCATCAAATGTAGATTTGTGTGGAGAAGGTGCAGGAGTCACAGTAGCATTCGTACCTGTTAAACACCACATCAGAGTTTGTGAGTGCACAATACCCACAAAAGTTGTATAAATTTTAGTATTGGCTTCACTATACTAAGATTACTCAAAACATCCAAGTACCAATAAGAAAACAAAAAAAAAAATCAAAAGTAAAGACATGTCAGCAGCTGCATTTAGATTAGTGTTACTGAAATCTGATTAAATTGTTTGTACAAGGCTAGAGTTATTTATAGCCAAACTGTACTGGACCTCAATACTGAGCAAGTCCCAGATGAACTTTATTTGTACTTCAAAAAGCCAAAAATTTCCTCCTTTACATAAAAGTGTATTATTGATATGCTCACATTCAAAACACATTTTCCAATCTATGCTGCTTGCTCTAGTTTTTAGCTTAAATTCAAATTTAATCATTATCTTCCACCTACTTTACCCCAAGAGTTATACTTAAAGAAATCATCTGAAGCCACAACATACACGAAGCTGGCAATAACAGCCATCTGCTGACAGCTAGTTTTAAAGAGCTTTACTTCATGAGAGCTTTTCATGAAATAGCATATTCATGACTGATGCGGAAATAAAATATTTCAGCTTATTTCCATCACTGTAGCTCAATTTTCTTTTTTTATAGGTATCCCATTATTGTGCTCCAAGTGAAAAAAGAAAATACCACCTCCCGAAGATAAGCAAGTTAACAAGTGACTTCCAGCCACACTACTAAAAGCAGCCAGCTGATTTCATTTGACCAACACATTTCCAACTGTTAATATCTCACCAATTAGCTCTTTCTCAGGGTACTACCTTGCTACATACATACACTCATGACCTTAACAAAAATGAGATGCACCATAAAGTTAGAAGTGACAACAGCAGATATACCAATACTACTTTAATGTTGTCACTTGGTAGGCCTTTCAAGATAGTGCTTTTAAAACAACACTAAGTATTTTATGCTGTAATTATGCTAGTAGTAGCAGTTACCTGGAATACTGGGTGTCATGGTAGCTGAAGTAACGGCAGCATGTGTAGTTACGTTGGTGATGTTAGCTGTTTGAGAGAAGGCAGTACGTACACACCATAAACTTCAAGGGCAAAGTTTGCAAACACTGAAGTTCTTAAGTAAATCATTTGTCTTGTTTTGCTTAAACAAGGAGAAGCTTTGACCTCAGACTGCACCCCACACAATTCAGATGTTCAGCTGCATGGCATTAAGCCAAGTTTCTGCAATAAGGATTTTTTTCAGACTTGCATACCACTGTTATCCAAATATTTCAAGGTTCTCCACAGATCAGACAATGATTCTTTATTTAGAAAAAAAGCACTAATATAAATGCTGGTATTTGAACAAGACAGCTGCTTCAGGACAACTGAGAAACTGCATCAAGGAAAAAGGCTCTCATTAAACAGCCTTTAGAATAACAATTCATTGTACTAAAAAAGTACTTATTGTAATATCTCTAGACGGGAGAAACACTTACAGGACAGCAAAGATTCCCCTTTCTCCTCCTGCCCTGGGTCTCTGGCACGTCCCACCCCCAGATTAGCATTACTAAAAATTAATCTATATTGCACTATGTGCCTGGGACAAGCAGCCAACATTTGTAGGTTTACTCAAACATCACCCTCCTGTACATTAGGCTGTTCTGAGCCTAATCAAGTATCAACTCATTACCACCCACCTCCCTTAAACATCAGATGCTTTTAAAGATTAGGTTTTTTGGGGTTTTTTTGTTTGTTTGTTGTTGGGTTGTTTTTTTTTTTGCAAGAGCTTCACTGTTAAGATAGCAGCACATATAAGAACAGAACATTTTGAACTGGTCAACAAAAAAAAAAAAACCTCATAGTAACTCATGGTTAGCAGAAATTACTAATCTAATTCAAACAATTATGACTGAGCCAATTCTTAATTATGTTGAAAAGAAGCATCTTCTCTGATACACTTCTTCCACATTTTGGGACCATTTCTGCATTCCATATATTAGGTGTTTAGTATTCATGCTACTACAGTGATCTGTGGAAAAAGCCCTTGTCCTTTACTTTATTCTCCAGTTCCTAGTTTACTGCCATTCTATGTACTGTATTACCTATAGTAGTATGAGCTGTGGTAGCAGGACTGGCTGTGGTAGTATTGGAAGATGCTGTGGTACTATTGGCAGGTGGTGTAGTAGTATTGGAAGACAGCGTAGTAGCACTGGAATGAGGAACATCTGTAGGAGCTATTAAGGAATAAAGAGTTACATTAAAGAGATCAACAACAGTATTTAAAAAAAAACAAATAACAAAACACCAAAGCCCAAACCGAACAGCAGCAGCAGGCTGAGTTTTAGGGAATTTGTATAGCACTGAATTCTATTGTAGTTTTGGTTTGAAGTTACAAAGCAGTTGCAAGTTCAATCTACCACACTAGCAGCAAAATCTGCACAAATGAATACATGAACCTTGTCACAGGCAGCCCAGTCAAGCCAGTGTTCAACTGGCAACTCAAGATTCCTCAAACCAAACAAAAGGGAGAAGAGTCCTATTGTATAATCATAAACTGTGCACACTTTAGACAATAGGAAACTAGATATTCAGTACTGCTTCCCAACCCCACTGCAGCTAAAACTCAACCTGAGCTATCAAGTTCAACTAGAAATCAGAATGGTTAGCTGAAGCAGTATGGGGGGAAACTCAAAACATCTTCAAGAATTCAAAAGTTTAAGCCTTCTGTTCTGAGAGCTGTTGCTCGTTGTAGGTGCTCTCAGCTTCAGCATGCGCTATAAAAAACCCCAAACCAAACAACAACTGTGAAGCCTTCTGCAACCTACTGTATTAACTGAATTAATCACACATAGACAAGTTATCCAAACTGTTGCTTAATCATACACTGATAAATCAGCAAGCTTCCTGATGAAATACCATTATGTTCAGAAGCCTTTAATGCTCAGACTAATTTAAATGTGGTTATTTACATCTTGAAACAATTCAGCATGGTAGACAGCCAGAGCTGACTTTCTAGAGATAGGCTGCATATATCAGAATCTACTTTCTCTCAGGTCCCACTTGCATCTAGTCAGTTTAAGTCCACCTTAATGTTCTTCCATGTCAATCCCAAACCTGTACTAAGCCATGACTCTGCAAGTAAGAGCTGATAAGGTATACAGGCTCCTTTCACACCAAAGATCCTCTAATGAAGGTGACAATGTAAGTTTCCTTGAACATGCAAAGCTAAAATACAATAACCGGATAACATCGCTACAAGTTTAACAGGAACAGATTGTAAAAATTCCACTCTTAGATAGAAGGCATTGTAACAGCATGCTCTCTTTGCAAAGCACTGAGAAATGGTACTTTTAACAGTCCTGATTAAGAGGAGATTGTTACAATTTTAGAAATGGGGTCACGTGGAACTATTTCTGACTGGCTGCCACCACCACAAGATGCCCATAGCAGTATGGAAGCTTCATCTCTATTGATGTGAGCCAGCCTCTTCGGCCGCACTGTTGAACTCACCAAGACAGGAGTATTAAGAGTTTTCATTTTCTGTTCTAGACCTTAAAACAAGAAAATCTTATTTTGAAGTCTATTTCTGGTCAGCTTTCAGAAAAACTAAAACTGGTAGGCTTTCACAGAAGCGAAATTCAAGATTTAATCTAAATTATTCATATCCTGCAAATCTGCTTTGCACAGCAAGCACAAATTAATGAGAAGACTAAAGCAGATATGCAACAGAGCACATTCCTAGCATAAAAAATTTACCTTACACAGTCCTATAAACCAGACCCTGCACTTCAGAACTGCACGAAGAGCTGTGCTAGTTAACAATCAAAACTGGGAGGTTCTTTAAGTTTCTCCTTTTTACTGCACCTCAGATGAAACAACTGACTTAGCAGGTATGACTTTTTTTGTTAAATATGAAGCTTGCTGTCTTGAGGATGCTAACAAGTTCCTTAGAACACACCGTATTTAACAGGAAATGTTACCCATGCTCACCGAAGAAACCAAGCCCGTAGCCAGAGATGCTTGTCTAGTAAAATAGATCAGGCTTCTTGAAACAGCAACAGTAAGCAGTTAACTGAATGCACAACTAAACTATGTATTTTAGCATCACATATCACAGGTTTAAGCTAGAAGTAATGGGCTTATTTACATACTTGTATGTGCTTATGGAAGTTGTAGAAAGTGTATTAATGAAGGTCTACAGGTGAAGGAGCTGTAAACACAACTGCTTCATATTCAACAATGTGAAAGCTGAGTATCTGAATACTTACAAGAACATTGTTTTAGAACTGTACAGTCCTGATACTTTGAAACTACTTCTGTTTCATTTACACACATGCTTCCATCTGTCAGAAAAGTAGAGAAAAGAGTATTTACAGCCACAGAACTTTAAAGTGGTTGAGACATTGTTCCTAAACGCTAATAAACTGTTGGTAGGACAAACTAAACACCATCTAACATTGTGTAAGCCAGGATAACATTAAAGCCACTTCAATACGTAAGACTTCAGTATTATATTAATAATTAGAAAAGTTTTAGTATTTTCTTTCACTACAGTTACTCTACCACTCAAATCAACTCTTAGGCAATGGTCTTTTACATGGTTATGCAACATTTTGCAGTAACAGTACAGTTTGGTATTTTTCCTTCCTAGGCTATAAAATTAGACAGTGTGTCTACTATTTGTAGCATTTTTCAAGTTAAACATTTTGCATCTCTATGGTAGCATCATAAGAAAGTCCGTCTTAAGAAATCCTAAATGCAAGCAAAAATTAGTTCCAGCTTTTCAAACAGACCTTTGACCTTGAAATTGTTGAAGGCACCGGTTTCTTCTTCTCTGCCTGCATACCCTCCCCTCCCTGGACTCAAATTTCAACCTCTCCCTCAAAGAAGTTACACAGATCTCCTGGGTATTTGCTGTATGTGCCTGTTAGTCAGACAACACATTCAGAATTCAGAAAAAGAGCTTCTTGAAGGGCACTCTTGTACCAGACAAGTTACATCCAAAATTATTTTCGTTAGTTCCAAAGCATCTTAGCCTTTGTGCATAACCTGTCTTGGTCACCTACAATCAAGTGCTACAAAATCACTATTACACTCAAGCCATTCTCTCATCTTATTCTGTTTCCACCTCACATAATAAGTACAAATAATCTACCTGATGACTACTTATGTAATCTCTGTATGACTTTGTCAACTGCAACCTCCTCCAGGGCTGTAGGTGCCAGACGTTACCTAAATGCAGTTAAATCCAACTCTCCTACAATGGAAAAAACATGGCTCTGAATTAGGCCAGCTCCTTTGGCTCTGTCATGTTCCTTTCAGTGGGCTGCAATTTTAGAAACACTACTCTTAACTAATCTTATTTAAATGGACTCCTCTCCCTTATTGGACTTCAGTTCAGGAGTAGTGGTTGTGACCAAGTGCTCTATGACAAAACCTCAAAAGGGACTGAAACACAGGTATACGCCTGCATGTCAGAATGCACTTGTGACTCCTTAGCAAACACTGGCTTTAGAATAAACTAGTTACTAGTCTGAACCATCTAGAAAACATTAACTTATCTACAGCACAGATTTAAATCAGAAAGCTTAAAAATCTGGGATTATTTTGAACATGTTCAGCTGTCTCCACATAAGAACTTGAAATGTTTATACAGATACAACTTACGAGTTAATGCTCCATTAGGTTATGAAACAAAACAGCTTATTTATGTAATGAACATTAATATAGATGATGAAGTAGGTCTAGTTGGGTTTAAAGTTCTGTATGGCATAGTAAGAATCTGCACTGTGTTGTCCTCCTTACTTTCACATATGATCCACTTGCAGTCAGCTACATGTGTGCCATTGTCAATACATGAACTGCAGTTAGAAATGTTTTCACAGATGCCTAAAAAAGAAAAAAAGCAATGCACAGATTAAGACAAAGTCACCACTGTCAAAACATCACTCACAGAATCAGCTCTTAGATCCATACCCTACCATATGTACATCTCCCAGGTTAAGGCACAATCCCACTAAACTAACCACAACTGAAAGCTGCAACTTTGGAATGCATTTGACATAACAGAATTGCATTTCCCTCCAGACACTATTGAGACTCCAAAACCAGACCCCACAAGTACATCAAGATTTTGCCTCATACTCAGATAACACAGAATATACTACTACTCTAGTGAAGTTACCAGAGCGCACCAAATTAATTTTTCAAAGTTAACGGATACCTCAGATAAGACCTGTGCTTCTTTCAATTACATTTTTCCTTTAGGTAATATAGCCAGCTATAAACAACCCCACAGCAGAAAGCAACCCAAGTATGGGAAATAAAGACGAGAACCTAGAGGACTTCATACACAAATGCATATAAAGGAGAGCGGAAAGTCAACCTATTCACATTTTGATCACAGGAGAAGCCAGCAACCTAACCAGTCCAGCAGCTTTTTAATGTCAGTCAAGCATTGTTGCCTTAAAACCACAATGACAACACATCCACCACCTGGATCAAATAAGACTGTCTTCCAATCTACAATTTTACTACATTAGCTTTAATTAAGACTTACTCATACAGCATCATACTCAGAAAACCCACATACAACCCACAACTCCTTATACTCCATACGCTCCAGCACATTTCACATCACATCCACCTACTGCAGGCACCTTTGGGTGACCTTTCACCTTTCTCTGCTCTGCTCCCTAGTGAAGGGAATGCTGCTACTCACAGATCTTCGCTGCTACTCAGGGATCTTTGGCAGTCAGCATGGTAATTTACATCTCAAGATAACAACTAGAGATACATTAACTTCATTATTTACTAAATCTGAATTAAGACTGAATCTACCTGGCCTTTCTCTTGGTTACTGCAGGAGCAAGCTAGAAATACTGGTGCTATTTCTTCACTTTCAAGAAATGAAAGAACATACGAAGATACCTTCAGCGGGTTTGCATGAATGAGGTATGCAACAGACTTGTTCCCTTCAGAAGGCACTTAAATCACTTCAAGAGCTATATGACAATTTCTAGATAACAGATTTCAGTGAAGAAAAAAAAAAAGTAAAAAAAAATAGTCATTGTTCTAGGTATACACCTGAAGAACGATCACAGCATGCACAACACTCCTGATGAATGAACAATGTTCGCTTTTGTAAATGCCTCACTGGAAGATAAAAGATTTAGCACAGTACATCTGTGGAGATAGGCAGACAGTCCGTGCAGCCAGCTAATACCAGGTGTACTGGGGCTTCTAGTTTTAAAACACCTTTCCCAGACTAGCATGGGGGAGGAACAGATTTGCAGGAGTGAAAGATCAGGAGACGTTTATATCACAACAAAAGGTTTCAAGAATGAGCTGTTAACTTCAAGACCCGCGACAGGGTGTCAGGTGTTCCCCCAATGCTACTCCGGCTGTGAAAGAGTCACTCGGGGAGCTTGTTATGCCGTAGAAAGCCTCTCAACTCTACCCATCTGCAGATGCCCGCTCTTCACTGGAAAAGTAACTCTGGTACCACGAACTCTGATCTTAAGTGCAGGCAAGCTCACGTTTGCTCCCAGAATAAACCTGCTTGTTGTACTGCCTCTTACACATTCGGATATTCCCCTTTACCCTTGAGCGGGAAACCTGGAAACACCAGCAGAAGCCTGTCCCGCTGAACCGACACCGCCCTCTCCTGCTGCACGGGGCGGCTGTTCTCCGCCGACTCAGCAGCCCCCAGCAGCTCACGCTGCCCACAGGGCGCCCGACACCGGCCCGCACCCCGGCGGCGGTCGGGCTGCGGAGGGGCCGAAGCAGAGGTTACTGGGCAGCTTCACACTTCGCTGCACCCAGCACCATTACACAACGTGGCCAGAGACCACTGAAGTGCTTCCAGAACAACTTACTTCCTTCGCTTGTCGGGGCACGCGGCACATTCTGCGGCCCTGGCCGCCGAAACACTTCACAAGCAGCTCACAGAGCCAGGAAGATCAGGCAAGAGCAGCAGGGAGGCCACCCCCAGGGTAAGGCACAACCCGCGGCGGTGACAGACGCTCCTTACGTAAGTAGCCCCCGCGACCCGGCCGGCGCCAGGTTCGCAAGGCATAAACGCGCCGCGTACGTTTCACCGGAGACCAAGGTACCCGCTGCCGGCCGCCCGGGAGGGGCGCTGGGGGCGGCCCGAGCCGCGCTAACGGACCCCGCACGTCACGGGCCCCCGCGCGCTGCAGCGAGCGGGAAACGAAAGCGAG
Source organism: Microhierax caerulescens (assembly GCA_035590215.1). NCBI lineage: Eukaryota > Metazoa > Chordata > Aves > Falconiformes > Falconidae > Microhierax > Microhierax caerulescens. The sequence continues at coordinate 65,794,626 of JAVJGJ010000059.1, read as the reverse complement.
AGGAGGCGGAGAGGCGGGCGAAGAGCGCGGCGGGCTGCGGCTCAGCCGCCAGGGAAGTGGGGGAGGGGGGCTCCCCCGCCGGCCGCGGTAGGGCAGCGGGCACGGAGGGTCGGCCCGGCCCGGAGTCCGCCTCGCCGCCGGCAGCAACGGGCGGGGCGCGAGCGCGGGGGGCGGGGCTGCCCCGTCAGCAACCGCCGGGGGGGGG
>JAVJGJ010000059.1:65778594-65793652 GCA_035590215.1 Microhierax caerulescens | reverse complement strand
CCCGGGCCGCTGCCGCCGCGCCGGAAGGTGCCTGGGGAGCGCTGCCTTGTGCCCCGCTCCGGCCCGGCCCCGCAGCCGCTGCCGGCTCCAGGGCAGGGGTTTGCGGGGGATTTCTCTCGCAGAGGTGCGAAGTTCTCCTCTTCCCCCCTCCCCCTGTTCTGTCCTGAAAAACCTTAGGAAATAGTACATCGTAGCGGCGAGAATAAAAGTTGCTGGGCGGTGGGCGCACCTGAAGCGCAGCATCAGCGTGCAGCGTGGGCAGGTGGGTGTCCCCACGCCGGGGGGAGCAACGTGCTGGGAGCGGGGCCGGCTGCGGCGCCATGGCTGTAGCACAGGAAGGGAAGCAGGGTGAAAACCATAACCCTTGTCTGCACTGGTGAAAACCATAACCCTTGTCTGCACTGCCGTCACCCCCAGCAGCACGGTAGAGAGCAGCTGGGGAGGGGTGTTTGACCATCCCATCGCTTCCTTCGGTGGACTTGGCAGTGTCGGGTTTGCAGTCGGACCGGGTGGTCCTTCCCGACCCATCCTGTGATTCCCTCCTGACCACTGGGGAGAGTTTCCCCTCTGCCCGTCATATTCCCCATCTCTCGGTCCCTTGTTTCTCCCTAATGCAGCCTGAGTCAATGTATACCATCAACAGTGGACTATGCAAATAAAAATTTGGTTGTGTAAATCTGCCTCGACATTTTGTGCAATACCAGCACAGGCAAGTGTTGGGAAACTGTGAGGAACATTCATGCTTGCTCGTAACCAAGGAGAGCCGAGCTAAAGCTATAAAGCAAATTGTAGTATGGTCCTGATTTGACAAAGGCTCCATCAGAATGAAAGGACAGATGAAAGAGAAGAGTTATAACCCGGAAAATTCTCCCCTGATTCTCCAAAGTGTGAGCTGGACTTGGGCAGTAAAGGGGAAGCCGCCAAATAAATCCCTAGCTTAATCTTCCATTTTACGTCCTTTCGTGGAGGTGTTTTATTGCCAAGAGCCAGGAGAGCAATACGAATTCAGAAACTTTAAGGCAAACTACCCATCACGGTTATTGTGTGAGCTCCAGAAAAGTCTGCAGGACTGTTGGTAATATATAATTTGGTACAGAGCTTTCTGACAAGCTGCCATACCATCATATATTACGGTGCTTCTGCTGGCGGGCAAGATGGCTAATGCTTTGCCTTCCTGCAAAGGAGTCTTGGAGTGAAAATACAGAAGAAAAAGGGCTGCAGAGAAAACAGCAGAGAATCAATTTTGTGGTAAGAACAGGAACCTCATAGCAGCTGCAGTGAAATGACCGAACATGTTTCGTTGGATGTAAATGCCAGTTCCATCTGAATTTAGTTCTGAGAAGTGATAAGGTGGCTGAAGTCACACACTCACTTTAGTTATCTGCCATTCTGCGTGTACTTTTTCCTGGAGCATTACTGTAAAATGGTTCAGTTATTCTTGCAGTATGGTTACAGTTGCTGGCTTTTTAATGAGAAGAAATGATTTCCACATTCATTATTAAAATGCTGTGTTCTTGTTCTAACTTCGAATAAGCAGCATGCAAAATAAATTGAGGAGCAGCACAAATAGATACAGCAACATCACTGAAATTACAGTGAGCACTGAATATGGGAGTTTCTTGTGGCTTCCACCCATCCCTCCTGGCCATGTCTGCAGACATTTTTATGTCCTTTTGGGACAAGGGATGCTAGACATGTAGCATTATTTGAACTCAGGTTTTCCTTTTCGCAGTTCTTTTGCGTTATGATGCTAAATATATCTTCAGCAGTTATCATAGTGTTTTATGAGGGATGCAGTGGCAGTTCAGTTGATGTGCTGGACTCAAGAGGTGTCGTGGTTGCTGCAATCTGCATTTCATGAGGACTTACTACATACTAAAACCCTCTACTTTTGGGAAGGAAAACAAGTAGGACATATATTAAATGTAATGGGTAAAAGGCAAGACTCTAATCAGTGTGTGTGTGTGTGTGTATATATATATATATATATGATAAAACTGGGGGGAAATGAAGTACCTAATAAAACAGAGCTAAGATTACAAGCAGGGCAAGAATTAGAGCTACAGCACATCTCCACAAGCAAGTGAAAACACATCTATCATGTAATCCTGGGCTGGTGGGAATCCAAGCAAATGATAAATGTGGTTTGTCTGTTTTTTTCTTGAAGTCAGCATCTTGGGACTTTGTTGTAGCATACAGTCAGCAGGATCATGGCAATCTGGGTTGTTGTTGTTGGATTTGAAATATCACATTCAACACAGTATTCATTTTTCATCGCGCTGTTATATACTTAGTGGTTAGTAAGGCATTTACCTCTGTTTTGAATCTATAAGGAATTCCAAGCACTGCATTACTGGAAGTTTATGTAAATTCCTTGGCAAAAATGTGTAAAACCTAAGGATCTGCAGATGTCCATTTTAGGGAAGCACATTTTAAAGGTAGTAAACACCCAGGATTTGCAGCGGATCGCATTGTATCAATTGATGCTTGGCAAGATGTGATAATGGGGCTTTTGAAGAGGTTCCAGAGAAGCACACTGCAGTTTGGGATGGTAGCAATAAATGAAAAAAAGTATTTCAGTAGGTAAAATGAAGGGAACATATATTGCATTCAATTTGCAAGCATTTGTTCTGATTTCCAAATTGTCATTTCACATGCATGGAAAGAGATGTGTATATGGAGTGTAAATACATGGTTGGTATTTTAACAAGGAAAACACACTGTCCAGAGAGGTTTCAGGGTATGTAATGATGCGTTATTGGATTCGGGTGCCATTCACTGCCTTTGTAATCATTCAGAAATAACGCATCGACTCCCGTGCTCAGAGCTTCATAACCTCAGTTAACCCTTGCATTGTGAGACAGGTACAGTAGTAAATCCTGCTGCAGAGGTGTGTCTGATTGGGGCTGGATACAGCCCCAAGGCACATACAGGGTTGCACATGCCATGCTGTATGATGTCTAAGTGTGCATTTAGGTGCCTGTGTGCCTGTCCCCAGCAGAAGTTCTGGGTGAGGACCTTGGCACCTGCACTGTACGACCCACTCACCTAAGGCAAGCAAGGTGGAGCTGTGTCTGGTGCCCCCTCACACATGCTGTGGTACAGGCATTTGCTCAGCCCCACCAGGTTGATTTTAACATAAGGAACAGATTAAAATAGATATGCACAGTGGTAGTGAGGATGTAATAATGGTAAAAGATTTTTCTTAGCTCTTCTAGAGATAGTGGTACTGGCCAATGCTTGTAGCCTAAGGCAAGCCAAAGAGAGATGCCTTAAGAAGAAGAATGGAAGGCAACAGGTAGAGGCAAGATGGAGTGGAAGATCTAAACATTTCACCCATGCAGCTGGGACCAACCACAGAACGAGGTCCAGCTGGTTTAGGTAGCCAAAGAAAAATAAGGCTAACTTTTAGATGGAGTCTTCCTGCATCAGTACATCCATTTTCTTTATTGGTAACATGCATTTATCTGTTGGTAATACAGCCCTGGGCTCTGGCCTGTGTCAGGACAGGAGCATAGCCCCATCTTCTAGGATGCTGACTGTGTCCTGAAGCCTGGCTGGCTGGTAAAATGTGCCTTGGCCAGCCTGGGAGCTTTTCAGGAGGAGGAACCTCGGGAGAAGCTCCCCAGCTTTTTCTCAGTAAATATGCTTTTAGGCTGAGGCTCCTGCACTTGGCCCCTGCCTGAGCTGCCACCCCATGGGTGTTGCAGCCCTGCCCAAGCCTGACCCAGCCTCCAGCTATTGCTGCACCCTCAAGACCTAGACCAGTGCTTCTTTACTCACAGCATCTGAGATATGGGCACGATTGAGCTCTGTTGAGCTGGCCACCCGTTACTGCTTCTTAGCATCCTAAACCTTATCAGAATTACAGTATCAAGATTCTTGCTATTAAGTGTGTAAATTCATTCCACTTACCCATTTCCTTCATGCAACAGCTGTATCACATCATTTTGATCTATTTGATATGCTGCATAGTTGATATTTTCAGTTAAGTTCTTTCAAACCAGCCCTTTGGAGTACCTTTTTCTCCCTGGAATTGATGGCAGGAAGTCTTTTGTCTCTGAGTTATGGCTGTGGGTCAACAGCGGTTTAGTTCAGTGTATCCCAACCAATAAGTATGTGGAGGACAACAGCAGAGAGCTGTAGCCATGGCAGTCTAAAAAGGAAAGCGAGGCTGGTCAGTAGGAAGATGAAATATACTGTCTAAGGCCCACCTGACACAATTAAAATTAATACACACTTCGGAGACCTCAGGGCTTCTCCAGATCAGTGCGGAGTACCTCCATAGCTGAGGAGCCACACTAACAATTTCTACTGGCCTTAGCAGCCCTCCTGGATCAGATTCAGAAACCCTCTTGACCTCAGATTAGGTAAACTCCATTGTAATCAATGACTTCGTCCTCCAACTTTTATTTGATCAGCGCTTGAATTAGTAAGGGCTAACGAATGGAGCCTGCTGCCCGTGGTTTATTAGCACACTGTCCTTGCGGGTTTAACACATACACCTGTACAAAGAAAATAACTTTGTAGGTAGTCTGAGGACTTCTTTAATCACTTTTTATTTAGAGCAGCTTCTAAGAGAGTGTTTTGATGGAGTAAGAAGCCCAGCATAAAACACTAATAAAGTAAAACGTGAACGATACCAGGTTTTCTTACGGCGGTGACACGTTACATAGCTAAAACGCTATAATCCAGTAAGATAATAGTTTTCTCAGGATCCAGGTTGGCTGCCATCTGCCCTTTATAGAAGGGAGGTTTTTTATATGGTTGCTGGGAAGGGAACTTTTCCAAAACCAGCAGCTGGCCACGGAAGCCCCCACCTCCCCATCTGCAGACTGCCCCTGAATTTCCCAGCTTTTGGAGACCCAGCAGCTTGCCACTGGACTTGCATGTGTCTTCTGGATGCTTGCGCACACCATTTCTCTGGTCTGGCTCTCTCAGAGGAGGCAGTGCATTCTTGGTGACCTGATTAGAGATTTATGTTACAGTAGATGGCACAAACCATCGTTTTGGATTGAGGTTAAGCCGATTCTTCCTTTTGTGTTTCATTGTTCATCACCTTGGGCTCCTTACGTATATCCAGCTTGCAGGTACTGGGGAACAAGGGTTGAAAGACGTACTCTTTCTTTTAGGTGACCTCCTTAATACTGGATGAAAGATTTTACCATATTTTTTCTGGCAGAGTGTCCTGTGATGACCGGCACAAATACTGTAATTGTGGCTTGCCTGAAGGATCATTATGCCTGAAATTCAAAACATTTCCTGGTTGTTCTCTCCTCTTCTCGTTATTACATTTTCCATGTCGTCTAACTTCAACCCGTTGTCCCCTGCCCAGTCACTGCACACAGCTCTCCTAGATCCTGAGTGTGCAACGCCCCGTATGTCGTTACATCCAGCCATCATACTCGTTACCAGGTCTGTGACTTTGGGCACAGGATCAGCTTTCTGATACTTGACATGATTAGGCATTTGTCCGCCCTGCGGGATCCTGAGTGCTGCTTATTGCCAGTGCATGAGTTTCTGGGCTCTTGACTGCTGCTCAGAGAAGGTCATTTGGATTCAAAGCACGTGCTGTGCTCTGACTCGGTCCCCCGTGGGGACACCGGGGTGCAGCCACGCTACAGAACAGACCTGCTGTGGGTGGCCAAGCCAACAGCAAATAAAAAAAATCAATTAATTGGTCTTCTATAGCCTGCAGAACTAAAATTACTTTTCTGTCTTTCATTTTTAAACACCTGAATATAATTTAAAATCCTTGCAAGAAATAAGAGCCACTGACCTGTATCCCAATAGTGAGTTTGAAAGCCATATCCTTTCATAGCAATAGTCTCTACTACTTATGAAAAGTAATTTGTCAGGAAATGTGTTATTTTATGAATAAACCACAATACTGTATTTTTGTATTTGATCCAGAACTATGAAGTGACTCTCTAGGCAGTTTAATTGATTTGAAGTGTTCCTACGGAAGGCAGTTCCTATATAGTAATTTATGTACAGATTGCAGAATGCTTTAGAAAACAGAAGGATAAAATGTGCTAAAGCCTCCTTAGCTAGCTACAGACCTATAAAAGTATTTTAGGCTAAAGAATCTTTTTGGTTTGTAGCATAAGTAAAGAAAAACCTAAATGTCCTTGCTAAAATTAAGATGACCTCTATACTGACCCAGCATGTGGAATCACACTAGGTCTATGCCCTCTTCAGACACCCAGTTAAACATTTGCCAATCTGTTACACTCAATCCCATTTAGCAAATAAACTCAAGATTGTTACTTTTCATTAAATCCGTGGGCTTGAGCTTGGACAAAATTAGGTTTCTCCTAATACTTCTCTAATTCAGCCTTTCCCATCTTACACTGGCACTCTTTTGTGGGGTTTAGCAGCTTATATGGCGAGCCGAGGAGCAAAGGTCGCTCAGCACAGCCCTGGAAAGGGCGGCGGGAGAGCTGTACACTGAGGGTGTCTGAGCAGCCCTGGAACAGCAGGGCTGCTTCAGCCTTGTGTCTACATCCAAGCCTGATGACTGAATGCGCTTTCCTCTGAACTTTCAATGCACTGGGTTATAGCCTTTCTTTCCAGGCTGCATTTTGGCCTTTCACATATCCTCCCTTCTTTTAGTGCTGACCTGCCATCCTCTGCTGAGGCCACCCATGCCCAAGCTCTGCACTTGCACATCAGAGCTATTGCATATAAGACATCTTGCATATAAGAAATCACTGACACTAGCAATCACCGTGTATGATATATTTGCATCCACACATAACCTTAAAATTCCACATTTTGCAGTAACTCTATGAACAATATTTTTCCCTGTTTTAGTGGCAATACTCATCCTTTTGCTATTTGAGACTATCTGCCAAAAATAATTACTTCAGCTTACGCCTGCTTTAGAATTTCCCAGTTTTAGCCTGATGCAGCCCGACCAGATTTCAGGGGTGTTACTTGTAGTCAGTGCAGGATCAAATGTCTGGCATTCAGAGAGACCACAGTCCTACAAATATATTTTTTCCTCCTTCCCTCTGAGATATCTGAGTTACTATATGCAGACTACATCTGGTGTCGCTGTGTGGGGCAAACCTGGCAGGGCAATTGTGCTGCAGAGGTTGTGGTAGAGGCAGAATTTAGCCAGGAATGGTTAGCTTTATCCCTATAGGTGTGTATCCACCTGTTCACCCATGCTTTAGCCAATGTGCATTTCATTATGTCTGCTTGTCACTATATAATCGTATTAGCACTATTTCCCATAAACTGTAGGCTGGCACTGAGATACGTGCACTAGCCTTTTTCTGTATTTCTGCAAAAGTGCTTTTTAACAGCTTATGAACATCTTTTTAAGCCAAAAGAACATTTCCAAGCCATTCACAAGTGCGAGAAGTGCTTTTATTTTTGCCTTAAGTGAAAGCCATCAAGGTCTGTAAAAAGCTGAGCGGAAAGCAGAGCTCTACCTTACAGCAGGCAGGACCACCAGCTGGGGATCATGGCTCCAAGGTCCCACAGTTCATAATCCTGCAGGCTACCGTCGGCCTTTCCTTAGATGTAGGTACGACTTCCAGTCTCTGGAGTACCTCCGTGCCCTCGATCAATTGCCTAGAGGAGGGAGAAAGGGCCCATACGATCCACCCGGAGCCGGCTGTGCGGCCTCTGGCTCCTGCAGGGCCTTAACAAACCCAGGCGCTGGCTCCCCACCGGCAGGCTGCACCCGCTCTGCTCTTTAAAAAGCTGTTCTTCACAACGGGGTTGCAAACACCATCAGTCCTTGATTAAGTAGCTTCTAGCTGGTACTTTAGGAGAGGTGAAAGTACCACGGCTTTATGCAACTGCATTTATTTAAAGAAACAAGCATTGTACTCTGTGCCCCAGCTACAAATGGCCGTTACTTTTGAGAAGAAAAATCAAGAGACACGCTGGCAGAAGTGACAGTATTAGAATTGACTCCCTGAGAAATATCTTTTGTTTCCTCCCTTCATAGCGCCAACCTGAATCCTGAAAACAGCCCAGCATTTTGCAGTCTTTCTTTACAATTTTCAGCCCATTCTGCCTCTGCGCTGCTGAGGGACCACGAGCTGTGCCTCCTGCAGGCACCAGCACGGCGATGGATGCCAGCTGTGCTCCAGAAAGCTCCATACCATTTCCCACCCCAGCCAGGACAGTGGTACCAAGCAGGGTGGACACTGCAGGCAGCCCTTGCCCCAGTGGGGACATCAGGGCAGAGCAGAGCAGAGATGGGAAGTGCCTGGCTGTCCTTGTCCTATGCTGTGGCTGCTCTCCGCTCCCTCGGGATTAAACTCCTGCCCAGATTTACAAGGGCCTGGCTAGAAGATCATGGATCCTGTGCCTTCCAGATTACACAGAGCTGGTGGCAAGGCAGAACGCTAGTGGTGAACACTGCTGGTTATATGTATATCCAGCCAGCGATTGGTTTGGGTTTCTTCTTGTAGGTTAGGCAGTTATGCTTTTTACTTCCTTTAAAAATGCTGGTTTTCTCCATGACGTGGTTTACGTGGAAACTGCACTGTGAATTTCTCCCTCTACACATACACATTTTGCTTTCTTACGTCAAGCAAACTGCTGAGAGCAATAATCTTCCTTATTGTATTCCTGAAGATCTAAAAATCTTAACAGGGCCAGCCCTATACATCAACCTACCGAGAACAAACTCCCAGTGTGCATTCACTATAATAATTCCTTCGGCTTGTGAGGGCTGAGCAGAGCGTGCAGGCTTCGCTCGACAGCCCCCTGTCCATCAGGGCCCACCTTCAGCTGATGCTGAGCTATGAAGCCACAGGTTTGTAGCCTTGGTCCTGGAGATGCCCGGGCAGCTACCTTAGCTTTGCCATAGGGTTTTCCAGCTCAAACAAGCCAGGCCAGGCCAGGGAAAGGAGGGATGGGTGTCATTAGGTACTTCAAATCTGACTCGTCCATCCTACCCCTGGCTAGAGGCATCTGTGGTGCAGCTGCCATAGGCATTTTGTGGATGCTTTATCCCAGGCGGGAAGGTCATGCGGGGCCAGGGTGACCTCCTGTGCAGTGCAGTGGCAGCAAGCTGGTGCATACCTACCCAAAAGCCACATATTTTTTGTCCAGGTAGGGAGCTGGCTGGAGGGTGATGTAGAACTGCGAGCCATTGCTGTGGCGGCCCTTGTTGGCCATCCCGAGGACTCCTCTTCCCTTGTGACGGATGGAGAAGTTTTCATCTGGGAAAAGAGTTTGGGGATGAAAGGCTGCAGTTGTGTCGCTCCCTTTGCAGCTGTTGACTGTACAGCAGCCTTTTGCCAGCTCCCACGTGCTCCCCTTTCCTCCTTCCCTGCTCTCCCTTTCCCTTCTCCTTTTCCCCAAAAGGTCCCAATTGAGTCTCATAGAAGCAAAGTCTGGTCTGAATCAGCGTCCTTCCAAGAAAGAGCTTCCCACTACTCTCTAGTCCTTAAGCCAGTAAAGAAGCTAATGAGGAAATACCCATTAAAAAAGCTCTCTAAGTACTTCTGAGTAACGACGCCAGAGCAGCGCTGCCGCTGGCTCCCCGGTGCCAGCCTGTGATGCCTCTCACTGGCGGAGGTCGGGGCACTTGGCACGGCATTTTCCTGCGGCTGCTTGGGACTATTCCCACCATACGGGTGGAGGCAGAGCGGGTGCTCCAAGCACAGCCCCTGCTCTGCCTCCCTTGTGCCGCCGCTCGCGGTGAAGAGGGCAAGAGATGCTCTGTGGGCACACACAGGCTGTGGGGGCAGGATGTGCAGCGGCCCCCACCACTTGGCAACTCGTGCGGAACGGTGAGCAGGAGGCTGCTTTAGCCAAGTAACGTGACGGAGCTGAGTAAATGGCAAGTAGATGTTTAGTTAAGGCCAGGGTGCCCCCAGAGCAGAAGCTTTGCTCAGGGCAAGGAGAGGAGGCAGGCAATGGGGGCGAGAGCTGCGGGGAGGTGAGGAGGAGCCTCCATGCCGGCTGAGGAAGGACTGGCAAGGGAGAAGAGAAACAGCTCTCAAGAGGGATGGCTGGGGAAGGACAGGCATTAGGTGTGCTTGGGCTTGGAGGATGATGGCAAGGACTTGGTTCCTTCCTCTCCATGGAGGGGAGTCCAGCCGTAAGGTGGGGAGAGGGAGCCCACTGACCCTCACCTCCTGTGTCACCCATCTCTGACCTGATCACACTAAGCAGTCCAGAGCTCCATCGAGCTCTCAAAAAGCTTGAAAGAAACTAGAAATATTTTAATGTTATTGTTCTCTGTTTTTTTTAAAAAAATTCTTTTTACCCTGTTTGAGTGCCCTTCTCAGAAACTGATTCATAAAAATAGTAATTAAATTTTAACTGAACAGTTACTCCCTGACTGCTGCCATGTGGTTCGCAAAATGACTTCAGCAGACTAATTTTGGAGTCAGATGCTTTGTCCTATGACATGATGCTCCACTCTGACTGATTCTCTGTAATTACCTCAGTCCTTTCAGCTCATTACAGTAAAATGTGGTTGCGTCCCATTAATTTCAGCAGCCGCTGGTTGCAGTGCCCAGACGCGTGCCAAGCGCGGAGTCTCCCAGAACATTAACAGCTGACAGAGGCATCTCTCACCCTTTTCAGATATTGAAGATATTTGTCCCCGGGCCTCAGTGTAAAATAGTTTTGCGGGAAATACTGGGAAAGCATTCTAAGCCTTAAACTAGAAAGGCGCCCGCAAGGGAATGCCTTTCTCAAGGATGAAAAGCAATTTTTAATTAAAAGGGGGGAGGGGAAGAATTAGCAATCTTCTCCTTTAATACATCAACACATGAAGTATGTGCAACATGGATAATGAAACTCTTCCAGGGACACTTTCAAGGCTGACAGATTCCAAATTAAATCCACCTTAAAATTACTTAAGCAACTTTTGACACACTGTCACCTTCCCACCTGACATGTCAGCTCCTTTCCTGGGTAGCACAGGGAAAGCCCAAGCTCTGCCTGGAGGAGGATGGAGCCAGGAGCGAAAGGCCAGACGCTGGGCTGTGGCATGAAGCCCCAGCTCCAGCAGCGTGTGCGGGGCTGTAGCTCTCCTGTTTGCAGAGGTGCCTACGTATGCTCAAACTCATTTTCCTCTGTGGACGATTTCTACCCGAACAGAAAGTGCAACGGGTGTGAGATGTGCGCTAGCACAAACCCGTTGGGTAGAATTGCTGGGAAAGAGGGTTCACAAACTTTTAAATCTTTGGCGACATCCACCTTCCAAACAATTTAGCAACCAGTCCTGTATTTTCCTAATAACAGCTTATCTTCTTTCCGAGATACGCATGTCCCTAGAGCCTAGGCTTGCTGCCGTTCCAGGAGCTCCAGCATCGAAGAAGTGACTTTTGCCCCTTCCCGCCTACTCTAGGCAGCCCGTAGCATTTACTGCCTTAAATCCCGCACACCGGGCTTCCGCTTCCAGCGGCTTTCGTGTCCGCCAGCGCTGCGACTCCGCCGGGCAGAGCGGGCTAGTGGCCCATGTCCAGCCAGTTTTGCTCCGCCTGTCCTGGAGGTGGGAGCAGCTCCTCCGCGCGAGCGGGCTCTCCAGCATCTTGGGAAGGAAAGTTTTCAGCTACACTTGGCATTTCTGATCTCACTGTTGGCTGCTGCCCAGCCTGCTCAAATGTCACATCGTTTGTGCCATTGGCAGTGGGAAAGCTTTTATATAAGGGAACATAAATCAATTTCAAAAGTGCTTTAACTGTCATAAAACATCTTTATGGGTAGCATTTAATCTAAACAGAAGATCCCGAATGTCTATGTCAATTATACGGGTTGTTTTTCTTAAATATTGCAAGTTTTAATGTTCTTTTTACTTTACATTTTATTACTTCATACCAGTATGGGGGAACATTTTTTGTTAAACTTAGCTCATGTTCGTCATTTCTTCACTTTCATGGTTTTATGTGAGATTCAGAAGTAACTCCCCTCACACCCGCAGAGTCACGTAGCTGCTGGCAGCGATGCCTGCAGCCTGCCCAGGCCTGAAGAGCTGCCTGAGGTCCAGGAAATCTAGAGTTAAAGCCATTTAACTTCACTTTAAAAGCATTTAAACAGGTGATATTGGGTGCCTGGAGATCTCTGTAGCTAATCTGCTTCTGCATTTCTAAGGTCTTGTCTACAAAGGTGAGTATTTGCAGTTTGGAGTAGGCAGCAGGTGCCCATCAGCCCTCATTTAGGCAGGGAGAAGGGGCTGGTGGAGCTAAGCCTTGGGCCAGGGACATCAGAGGACAGGGACAAGGTTACAGATCAAAAAGTGTCCTCACTAAAGCAGTCCACTCATGCTAATACAAACAGATAATAATTCTGGCTGAAAAGCAAACCCTTTTGCTTTAGGGAGATGAAAGGGAATTCCCAGGTTATTGTGTGAGTAAGATCAGGTCAACAACTTGTCTTTGTGGAAATTTGCCCTTTGCACAGTAAGATAGCTGAGGAAACATACCTTCAAAGGTGGGACCATAAATCGACTCTCCTCTGTCTCCCTTTCCAGTTATGATGTCTGCAGGGTAGATAAAAGTAACCATCAGAGACCAGGTTTATCACAGGTGCTATTGGGGGTTGCCAGTGAGCAGCTCAGCTGAGGTCAGAGACGTGGGTTGCGCATCAGCCTGGGGGAACAACTGCATCCATCTTTCTGTTTTGCTACTGAAATTTTAACAGACCTTTGGGAAAAGCTCTGCTTCCATCCCGAGAGACGGTCTGTCTACAGAGAACTATTTCACACGGCACATTTCATCGCTGCCCCTCTGAGACGGACCAGCATCTCCTGCTGGGAGAGCTCCCGCGGTGGCAGCACCCAGCCAAGGAAGGGGTGCCCTGGAGAAGGATGTCCATCGGAGGGATTAGGGTTAGGAGAAGGAAGGTTGAAAATGCAGCTGTGATGCTATGGTGAGTTAAGACTACTAACTTGACTAAGAAAAGAGATCTGATAAGGAAAGAAACACCTATTAAACCAGATTTCTGATGAGTGAGGCACTAAAGAAACCTGATGCATCTATTTATAATTTTTTTTAAAAAATTCTGGCTGTCTTACTTTATTTAGACATTGTTTTAGACTACCAGGTTATCATTAGTGCTCTACAGTAACAAACATGTAATTTTAGGTTGTTTTTATGGGCTGCATAGATATCAGCATAGTTATTCCTGAAAAGTAGGAGCTGTATCATCGAAGTGTAAACATGAAATGTATTTATACACACACACATTTGCAGCAAGGCAAACACAGGTAAGGAATACAGGTGGGTAAGATGTCCGATAGACCAAAAGTGAGTAACGAAGGAAATGCCTTCCGATACACCTGTCTTTGACTTCCCTGGGGATATCGGTCAGGCAAGCTGCGTGCCCATCGTTCCTGGTGCCTTTCTCCTCGGCACCACACTCCAGACAGTGCTGGCATTCAGACAACTCACCAGCATGTTTGCAAGGGCTCTGACACTTGATTAATGCTGCCATAAGTTATCTCACTATAAAACAAGTAATAATTTCTGATGGATATCCTTTTTTTTTTATTATTATTTCCATGTTTCGGATTAGTTTCCTAATTACTTACTGAAGAACATAATGGAAAAGAGTTTTAATGTTTTCAGTTTCCTAAATTCTTTTGAAAAGGGCTTGAATAATCAAAAGAACAAATATTCCAAACTCTTCCTATATTTAGAAAGTGAGATGTCTAAAAGAGAAAATGTTTTGGTTTTTATATATATATATACACACACATATATATAAATTAAGATATTAGATTTGTCCTGGAGTTCAGTTGTGTCTCCCATGGATGAAGACCGTTAGTCATGCAGATCGTCACGCTCCCCACCCTCTGCCTTGCACCGTAACTTGGTTTTACGCACCTCCTCCTTGGATCCACCCGTTTTTCACGAGGCGATGGAAAAGGGAGTTTTTGTAGGTGAGCTCTCGGCCGTCGCAGCGGGACTTTGCTCCTCCAGCGCACAGAGCGCGGAAATTCTCACAGGTCCTGGGACATGCATCTGAAAAGAGCTGCAGAAGCATGAAGAGGAGAACGTGTGAAATTCATAGCTGACGTCCAGATTTCTGTTCCCCCTCCTTCGGCAGGTGAAACCACCGCACTGGGAGGAATTGTTCCTTGCTTTTGCTTTTCTCCTCTGTAACGTACCTCAAAGAGCATCCTCCCGACAGGCTGCTCCTCAATGGCTATCTCCAGGTAGACAAACACGTGCTGTTTAAAGCAGAAAAACAAACGCAGTGAGGGAAAGGCCAGCTCTGTGTGCTGCATTTGCTGCCTCACGCAGGCCAGGGTCCAGCTGCCTACTGCCAATGCTCTCAGAAAATGTCCATGGGGTTGTCAATGCGAAACAGCATTCCCGCTATTTTGTTCAAATAAACAAAAAAGTAGAGGATATTTCACTCATTCTGGACAGAAATAAACCTAACAGTGTGTTAAAGCAAACTACTGGGCAGGGCCTGCTTCTTCTTCGTCTTGCATTTACTGACACGCCTATTGCAGCCCACACAGTACAGGCAGGACTACATGAACCTGCAGGAATACCAGCCACCCCGCCAAAATGGACATTCCTTGCCCTTCCCAGTCAGACTGGTATTCATTTTGGTATGACATTTTCCTCTGCTTTCAAAACCATGGCAGTGCTGGCAGCATTGCACCTCACATCACCACAGCATTTCAGGAGGTCTTGGCCGGGAAAGGGAAGGTTTGGCAGTTGGGCCTTTGGTACCCAGGAATAAGGGTACCCAAGAATTTTGGTACCCAAGGATCGGGCACTTTGGGATTTTGGAACAGCACAGTTGCAGTGTGGTCAGCAGTGCACTTTTGTCTGTTCAGCCCTGAAACAGTTAATACATGTCAAGCATCTGGGCTAGCATCTGTCCCTTCCTGGCTGCTGACAGGCGCGGAGGCTCTGCCATCCTCCGCATGGGATGCTGCCCATCAACCTCTGCAGTCCCAGCTCTGGGGCCTACCATCCTGGGGCAGAAAACCAAAAATCTGCCACGGCTGTGCTCACTCTTTGTCCTGGTTTTGGCCAGGATAGAGTTAATTTTCTTCCCAGTAGCTGGTACAATACTCTGTTTTGGATTTAGTAGGAGAATAACTCTGATATCG
>JAVJGJ010000059.1:65758261-65771370 GCA_035590215.1 Microhierax caerulescens | reverse complement strand
TGTATTTAGATACTTTTAAGACTAGTTACAGCACAGTAGGATAGGCCTTATCAAACACCAGCTATTAACTTGATGATGACTAACCAGCTAAGATAGCGAAACAATTGTTTTTCAAATAAAGAGATGCAAGCAAAACCCTTTCCTGAACTGGCAAGATCAATGCCAGGCCCAACATCCCTAACTTTAACCAGTGAACAGGCGTTCGGTTTGAGAGTTCACGGTGAGGCAGTCATCTCTTCCACTCAGGTGCAGAAAGCCAGTTGTTGTACAACCCCTAGTAGTGCTTTTTTAGTCCCTCTGGGCAGAAAACAGAGCATAAAACAAGTATTAAAAAAAAACCAAAAAAACATGCAAAGTTACACATGGTGGGATGAAGCTTTTTATATTATCAGGGTAATTTGCTTTCACAGCTCATATGAAATAAGTTCTCAGATATTCATCTATCAAAAACGAGACGCTGGAGTGGAAGGCCCATCCGTCTAATCCTCACTGCCGGTGTCTCAGCTTCCACACACAGAGCAGCCAGCGCTCTTGAACTTTAGAATGCTGAGGTCAAGAAATGCTACTCACAGCTAAACCACGGATATAAGCAGCAAGCAGAACAAAGGTACACAAAATAGTCAAAATACACGCTTAGCAGCGTGTTACTCTACCTCTCAGGGATTTATTTCAACTTTAACCTGGAGAATCAGCCAAAATGTTCAGAAAAAGCTAAAATTTCATAAAATTGCGTTTGAAAAAAAGACCAGTAAAATCCTTTTAGTGTTCAACTACACTGGATAACTTACAAATGGAGTAGAAGAAACACAATGGTGTTAATTGCTCACAAAAATGGATCTTTCTGTAGTTATCTTAGGGTCCTGTGTTTATTATAAAATCCTGATCTCAATTTAACATAGTAAGCAGTGAGATGCATCTGCTAGTAAGATTAGTCTATGTGAGAAAATGAGAAGTTAAGGTGTTTACTGGCTAAGGAGTAAAGGTATTTAGAGAGCTGCTTTGAAATGTAGTTTTTAAGGGATGCAGTTTTTTGTTAGCATTTCTTAGCAGCAGCTGAACTAAACAGTAAAGCCGAAGGGGTTTCCTTTCAAATTCAAAGCTATCCTAGACTTCACTTACACTTCAAATGTGCACACAGAAGAGGGATTTATTTTCATTTGCAGTAGAACTGCATTCACTAGAAAGGAAGCAAATGTTGTCAAAAAAGCAACATTAGTGGTATGAGAAACCACACAAGCTTCTCAGGTGCAAGCTACAACGTGTGCTGACAGCCTGAGCAATGCAGGGTGCAAGATTACTCACTGCTGTGCTACTCACAGAAGCTTGTTTCTTCCAAACCCCAAAATTCACGTTTTTTAGTTACAGGGAGAGCATCAAGCAATCACTATGTGACAGTGGCTCACGAGTAACTGTAACATGACATTGAATTCTGCAAGGATAACTTTATAATAAACAACTTAAAAAAAAAAAAAGAGGAAAGTATTTAACAGGTACTTGTAGTCTTAGAATTTCGTTTGTAACTAGCTTTCAAGCATTTCACAATTCATAAATAGATGGCAGAGAAGGCACTCAGTTCAAGCTCCTGTAAACTTATCAGCAGCCTGTATTATGGCTGCACATCACAGTATTTTAGATAAAATGAAAAGTTGTTAGGATGAAACCACCGGAGTATTTATTGTAAGTTTAAAGTTATACAATCAGTAAGATTTTCACAGATTTAACTGTAACAAGCTTTACTATATTTTTTCATCTGTTCTTATAGCATCAAGACTTCAAGCTTCTCCACTCTGAGAGGCAAGAAAAGGTGAAAAGCCTGAACAGACTTTTGCTGTGGGATGGTTTGTTTTTTGGTTTTTTTTTTTGTTTGTTTGGGTTGTTTTGTTTTGGGTGGTTTTTTTTCCCCCACTGATTTATCCCTGCTGTCTACCCTTTTCACGATCCATTTATATAAAATCTGATCTAGTACTTGGAAAAAATGGGAGATCCTTACCCAAACTCCCGCAGCGTGGTCAGGAACCGGCTGAGCCATCTGGACCTGAAGGAGGAATGTCATCCAGAATTTGGGCTCCCCAGAACATGGCAGACAGCCATGACATACTGGACTGAGGGCAGCAGAATTCCACCAAGGTGATTAAAGAGCTGGAGCACAAGATGGAAAAGGCTGAGAGAGCTGGGTTTGTTCAGGCCTTAAGAGTAGAAGGCACTGAGAAGACCTTACTGCCATCTTCAACTACCTAACAGGAGGGTGTAGAGACTTCTTGGAAGCACAGCAGTAGGACAAGAGGCAGTGGACACAAACTGCAACGTGGGAAATTCCAGTTAAATACAGGAAAAAATTTTTCACTGCAAATATGGTCAAACACTGGAACTGGTGGCCTAGGAAGGCTGTGGATCCCCACCCCTCGAAGTGCTCAAAACTCAAACCAGACAACAGCAACATGATCTAGGCATACCTCCTCTGAGGAAGGTGATGGACCAGATGGCCTCTGGAAGGCCCTTCCACCTGAAATTAGTCCATCACTCTGTGCGCTGGGCTTTTACGCCACTGACTCTCTCCAAGCAGCCCTATAAGCCAAGCACGCACAAAGATCTTTTGTTCTGCTTTTAAATTCACCTTAATCTTTATATTTTTCATTTGTTAAAACATAAAACATCAATGCAAATCCCACGTGTGACATTTTAAAACTGAAGTGATGACTGAACATGTTGTTTTAAACACCACTGGCATTTTAACTGGATTTTAACACACTAGTACACTATGTGAGAAGCATGTATTCTAGCATGGCATTTTATTAAGATGTCAAATCTCTTTTGTTAGCAGTCAGTCATTAAAAACAATCTGTACACATCTAATCTAGTCAGTGAAAAATAGCTGTACAACTTTAACGCCATACGCCCTATTTATATAGCTCATTATGCTCTGAAGTGATTCTATTCATTTAAGTCCCCACAAAACCAATGACCAGCTCTAACATATATTAAAAGTAACATTACATTCTGCTCTCAAAAGTACAAAAAATAACACTTTAAATATACACTGGCTCCTAAGCTTAGACAGAATCCTGTCAGGAAGAGAATTTGCACTTCAATAGACAGTGCCTTCAACATCAAGAGCTCTTCAAAGTGCTTGGCAGTGTGTGAACACTATCTCCACTTACTAGATGATGAAATAAGGCACAGGGGTCAACTACCTTGCCCACAGTCACACAGAGAGTGAGTGGTAGAACTAACAGAGCAGAATCTGGGCTTTGCAGTTGTCCAGTGTAACCACCACATCTCATTGTCACTATTTAAGTGCAATGGCTTAAGCATTTCTGAGGAGCAAAACTTGTACAGCATACAGTAAACAGAAGGGGTGATCCAGGGCCAGCCAGTCAAAGGCTGCAACGATTTAAACCCAAACCAAACACATTTGGTAGTCAATAAATCAAAACGCACTTCAGGGAATGATCACATCAAAAATTATACATTAACCTGCAGAGAGAAAGCTCGTTAAACATAAGACATATGGTGTTAGCTTTGCAAAAAGTACTGGTTATCTTAAGCTTGACAGTAGTTCTGATAACGACTTCATCAGAGAAGCCATACTTTCGCATCAGCAGACATCTTTAAATGGTGTTCTTCTACCAGCAAGGTACAACTTCTCTGGAGAGTCACACAGAAATGCAAACAAGGGGCCAAACATCTCCTCAGTAGGCATGGATGTGTATGAGGCACAAAAAAAGCACATTAATTGCTTGTGAGGCATGGACTAAGTGGTACAGAAACACCAATCTGGAAAAATAAAAAAGTCTAAAATAAATAAGGTTAAGAAAACTGAAAGTCACCCATCAAAATCACCAAGAAATGCATCTTCAGATAAGATCATGCTGCAGAAAAGAAAGCATGAGACACGTAATCACTGCTTGGATGAGATGCATGCTATAGCCTAGTCCTCTGATGACAAATAAGCATTTCAGAAAGCCTGTCCTTGAATAGGGTGCTCATGAGATGACTCATTTACTGCCAGAGACTGCTGATGGGATTCAGAAACAGGTACACTTTGATTCTGTTCTTCAGTGATTTGATGGGAAGGAACTGTATCTTGGCTAGGGTGAGACTGTTGACTTGATTCCTGAGTCAGCTGCACCTGCTGAGCTGGATGGGAAGATCCTGCTAAGTGCATTTCTTCATTTTGTCCTTGATGAGCATGAAGGTGTTCTAGCGCTTCCTTGGAAAGAGTGATGACATGCATTTGTTCAGGCTGGGCAGTCTCTATTTGGTTTGCAATCATATTGATACTTTGGATTTGTTCCACTTGCTCCTGCTGAGCTGAGAGCAACAAGTTTTGCAGCTGCTGCGGTGGCTGAGCAAGCAGCGTCAGGTTAGCAGCCTGCTCTGTGGTCATAGCTGGGGCACTTTCTGCAGTAACAATACTAATGCCTTGATTATGGCTAGGCATGAAGTTTATATTATGTACTGCATCCGTAACCAGCAGCTGAATTTCCTGCCCTCCAGAGGTGGCAAGCTGATACTGCTGCAGCTGGAGAATGTTTCTCACTTCTTCTGAATTAGTGTTGGGGCCTGGGGCAGCACTGGCTTCCTGAAACTGCTTTTCCTTGCTATGAATTTTCAAATGAGACTTCAGGTTGTCCAGACGAGCAAACTGCAAACTGCATTCTGGGCAGGAGAAAGGCTTCTTGCCTGTGTGTAAGATACAGTGTCTTCTCTTTGCACTGGAATCAGAGAAGGATTTTCCACATATACCACAAGAATATGGCTTTTCTCCTCTGCAAAGGAAGGTATTTGATCTCATTAAAATATCCACTTTGACAGTGCTGCTTTCTGCAACTTATTATAAAATGAAAAAGTTATTTTGTTTTGCTAAATCATAAGCACTTAAGAATAGTAACATTACAAAGTCTCTATTTGACTTCCTAATTATTTTGTCCTAATTGACTTCACAAACTGTGTAACACTTTCATTAGGACACACTCAACAGCTACAGAGATAACATAACTGCCCTCCCGTCGTAGTACCAGAGGTACAAACTCTGTGCTGCTAGACCTTGACAAGAATGTAACAACTTACTCTGAACTGTAAGGAATGACCATTTTAAGAACGTTTATTAACAGTGTGGGCTTTGAAACAAAAAAGAAGTGTTCAAATCCTAACTTACTGCCTGACTCAAAGGGATGAGAAATGTTACTAGAAATGGTTTCTTTTACATAAGGCCCACAACAGTTTTCCAGCAATTTAAAATCTGACATGCCCTTATGCAATACATCACACTGACAGGGGTAAAAGATAACTAATGCTATTGAAGAGACATGATAGACTACAGGGAAACAGGACAATGCGCCAGTAACCTTGTTACACCATGACTGCTGTTCTGCTGACAAACAAAATTCACAGGAAAATTTTCAGATTAATAATAAAGCAGTAAGTACATTGTCATTAGACACCAAAGAAGAATCTTACAATGGCTTGGCACACCAGTTTTAACTGGTACAGTACTTTCCACTGCCAATTATTTCCTTAAATAGAAGAAGATTTAGTCTTTAACCATCCATCCAAAATGCAAGCAAGCCCTGACCATTCTACATTGAACAAGCACTACATACAAGTATCATATTAGAAGTTACATTTTTAAAGAACATAATGAAAATTAAGATATACTCTACCTGTGAATTCTAATGTGAGTCTGAAGAGAACTTTTAGCTGTAAAAGATTTGCCACAGATTTCACAAGTGAAGGGCTTCTCACCTAACAAAAAGAAATTTGACATAATGTTTTATACAGCACTTCCCATCAGAATATTAAAAAACATTTTATATTTTACCCAGTATCAAGTGTATACTGTCAAATCCTCACACTTCTGCCATGGGTCAGGACAGATACCTGAAACTGAATGAACTCACTAAGCTAAATGTGGGTGTAGTATCTTAAACATAGATCTCTGATGCTTCTCCCCTTTGCAGATAAAGAATTAGGTGATTTGAGCCCTCAGAGCAACCAAAAATGTACCTTTGACACAGATGCAGGTGTTCCACACGAAACAGGTTTGAAAAACGCTGACCCTGAACTAGTAGGCATTAATACCAGGCTCACATGCAACACCATGCAGATGAGTGGGCCTGCATTTCCAAACCCAAAAAGTGAATCCATTATCTTAACAAGCTGGCTGGCTTCCAATAAGGCTCCATCATCCTAGGCCTGTGATACCCTGGGAACGCCAGTCAGAAAAATCAAATTACGGTGGATTGAATAAATTGTGGGGTTTTTTTGTTTGTTTTGGTTTGGCTTTTGTTTATTTTACTGCATTTGGAATTCTTGTGCCTGAGTAGAAGCAGAAGAGCAAAATTAAGTAACAAAAAGGTTCACAAGAAACAGACAGTACCCAACCAAAGCAAATCTTAACTCACACCATAATATATTCTTGCTGCATTGAACTTCTTTAAGACACTAGACATGAGAATCCAGATCATCACCGTGGTAATTCACACCATCAAAGCACACTGAAACTGAAGATGGGGCAGCAGCCAGTTTCCAAGGAAGCTTCACATTTAGCATAGCACTGCAACGCTTACCAGCTTTCATATGGCTTTGGAGGGCAGGGGTAAAGGACGAGAGAACAAGAACATCTGCCAGGAGGGACCTCTAGTCATCTAGTCCCAGCCTCCTACTGAAAACAGGAGTAACTTCCTAAGTAGACTGTATTCTTATGACACAGTGTTACAAAACTGCTGCCGAAGCAGAACAGTCACATCAATGTTACCACCTGTCTCCTCAGCTCCTTAGAATTTTACTTCCTGCTTCTGAGATGGGGCAGCTCAATTGTTATTTCTGCATCATTAATACTGGTGTCTGACCTGT
Source organism: Microhierax caerulescens (assembly GCA_035590215.1). Classification (NCBI taxonomy): domain Eukaryota; kingdom Metazoa; phylum Chordata; class Aves; order Falconiformes; family Falconidae; genus Microhierax; species Microhierax caerulescens. Next base: position 65,764,515 of record JAVJGJ010000059.1, on the reverse strand, counting down.
CTTTCTGGAAGCAAAACACATTGCAAGCCAGTTTCTGCTAGAACTCATCTTAGTTCATCTATTTTTGCAACTTACCTTGCTACTTAGTACACTTCCTCTTCTCATTTCCCACCACCAAACTCATTTCCCACTACGTTTATAGAGCTCTAACAGCAAAACTGTTGTGTGTCAACAAACAACATGCTCTCCTAAATAGAAAATGCAGTATTTTAAGTATCCAAGGTAACACTATTCTGGATACACCAAAAACTCCCAGAAGTCTAAGTTCAGACCTCCTCATATCCCAGGGAATTTAAAGCTGTGTTATTTTCGCTGAGAAAGAGAAGGAAATGGATGAGATACACAACTCAATCTTGTACATACTTCATTACAACTGCAGGCAACATGCTGAAGAATAATTTGATTTTAGGAAGAAACAATTGCCAATATTTATAGCAATTCTAAAAGAAATAATTATTTGTACATCATCTTATAAACTTACCCTTCAAAGAAAACTATTTTAAGAAGCTTCCACTTTGTTATCACAAGAGGGGAGATCAACATTTTTACTTCTGTTATCTAGCCATTCAAGCATCACCTCACCCTTTAAACCTCTTAAAACACCCTCTGACCCATTTGCATTAAATCACTCTCTCAGCCCGTCTCCTGCTAACATCTGGTTTATTACAGTGCAATAAAAATGTAAAATGGAAACAATTATTTTTCCAGTCAGCAGCAATTTTCATTAGCACCCATCCATCACAGGCATGGGTGCCCAACTCATTTAGGGCATACACCTTCTGTTATTAGTTAGCTCACTTCATGCTCCATATATGCCACATGTGATTCTCCTAATAAACTGAGTTCCTAGTGCAGGATTCTATCCCAGGAGAGCTAACAGCCATTTTCTGCAGCAGGCTTTACAGGAATAGGGAACAAATCCTCTTCCTGTAACAGGCACTGCTTCTGCGCTGTTGTAATACAAGCTTTTTCGCACACCTACGTTTCTAATGTCAGATCTCCTTCTTATCTACACAGGCATCATTATGTGCAAGCAGAGCAGAAGTTCATCCCACAGAGACAAGTGTCATTTGCCTAGCATTTTGTCTGTTACTTCAAGAAAAAAAAAAAACAAAACACAAAACATGATGGATAGTATTACCTGTATGTGTTCTTAGATGTTTCTTTAACTGAGCTGCATCCATGAATTTGCGACGACACTGGTTACATTCCGGCAGTGAACGGCCTTGTCGCAATAATAAAAAAAGTGTCAGTGCATAAGTGATCCCCTGTATCTCTTCAGTGATCTTTGTTAAAGCACTTTCCTGTAAAATAACCACTTTGATATAATATAGAGATAAAACAATAAGTGATTCACTGCCTTCTCCCTATCTTAACTCCTATTTCTCTATTTAACATTATCATAGGAAAAGAGGGGACTGTCGCCTGATCCCCCCAAAACACACCTTCTCTCAAAGCTTTGTAAATTCCAAGTTTTTTCCACCACTTCCTATGTGTGTAGCTTAATCTCCATCCTACTCAAGAAGTGAGGACACTTCTTAAAGCTTGCCTGCCATTACTACTCCAAAGTAGTGGGAAACTACAAGGCAATTTGCACAACAGGCAGCAGACAATTGCTTATACAATTCCTAGCTTCCATGTAACACAAGACAGCAGGGGCTAAAATAATCAAGTTGTATATCGAATACAGAATAACTGATTTTCAATCATTATAAAAGTCCTTCTCAATTAACTATTTTTCTAAACATTCCATTTATTATACACCATTTTGTCTTTTTCACCCTATCCACTGTTATAGCAAGGTACCACACATCAGGGTAGCAGAGACAAAATACATCAATGAAGAAGAATTTTCAGAGTCAATCTTTAGGAGGACAAATCAGCATGGACTATAAGTGAGCTCTTCAACTGAGATCTGCGATACCTGTGTGTACTCGATAGTGGCTCTTGAGCTGTCTCTTCTGGCTGAAGTATTTCCCACACTGATCGCAGGTAAAAGCCTTCTGCCCTGTAAAGAAAATCACTTATCAAAATATAAGCCACGTCCAAAGCAAGTATATGGAAACAAACTAAAAATAAACTAGCACACACAACACAGCAGAAATACTTTTTTTCAGAAAGGCAAATTCTTGGAGGAGAGAGGTTACAAATTGCCTTTAAACATTTACCTGTATGTAGACTCATATGCTCCAGAAGAGAATGCTTTGTTGTCAGAGCCTTATTGCAGACCGTGCAAGTGTATGGCCGCTCTCCAGTGTGCATCCGCTCGTGGACTTGAAGAGAATGCTTCTGGGAAAAGCCTTTGCCACACTCACTGCACTTAAAAGGACGCTCCCCTAAAAGCAAAGGATGACGTTATTTTGAAGTACAGATACATTATTTCTCACTAAATATTCTAAGTTAATAGTGAGATGCACTGCCATGTTGAGGCTACTAAAAGATCACTTTTGAGCAGCGATAAGGAGAATTAAGAGACAAGCTTCACATAGCAATAGTGAATATAAAGCAACATCTTTAACTATTACCATATAATTCAACATTTAGATACTGAAGTGATTAACTAAACTGCAATCAATGTTAAGACATAAAGACTATGAGATCTGCCAACAAGAACAGAACAGCGAACACAGGAGACACGCCGTAATACGGATCAGCATGCTGCTTTGGACAGTTCTTGCTGTGGACTACAGCCCAGATTTCAACAACTAGCTCACATTTAGCAACAAGTCACTAAACCCTAACCCAAAAGAGAAGTCTCTCAATGCCTACCTGTATGACTTCGCTGATGAATAGCTAAGAAGTGATTATATTTAAATACTTTGCCACAGTCTTTACAGCGAGCTTCAGAACCTGCACGTTTTCTTTTTCCATCGTTTCTCTTTGCCAGTCCTTTTTCATCCTCATCACCAAGAAGTTTATAGTCTTTGAGTTTGATTGATCTCCTTATTCTACGTTTGCTGTAACGGCTCTGAGTGCTCTGTATTCCTTCAGATTTGGGATCATAATTTTCATCTTTCTCAGCTGACAGACTGACGGCAGCTTCTGAGCCACAAGCAGGTTCATTTCCTTCTGCATCTTTCCCCACGGGAGCCTGTTCGCTGGCAACTGTTTCTTCTGCTGCACTGTCGCTTTTCATAAAATTTTGCTTATTTTGCATGGAGTTGTTCTCTCTCAGCTGCACATCCTCGGCAGAATTTGCTCCTGATTCTTCCTCTTGGACATTCCTGATCTTCCTTGGTCGCCCTCGTTTTCGCTTTGGTGGATCTCCATTCTTCTTGTCGCTTGCAATAACAGCTACAGAGGCTCCACTGTTAGATGGAGCTGGTAACACATTACTTGGGCTATGGCTGGCCTGGTAGTCTGTACAGGCCCACACCAGGTCAGTCACTTTCAGCAGCTGTGCAGTAGCCAGAATTTGTTCTGTGCTTTTTTCACTGGCCCGGAGGCAACCAGTGTAGATAAATTCTAGCAGTGCTCCAAAGGTGTCCGCAACCATTCCCTCCAACATGTAAATTGACTGCCCTATTTCACCCTCATCTACAAACATCATTGAGAAATACTCACTGCTGGCAGCAAGCAAAGCTTTATGTGCTCTGAACTGCACATTCTCCACTATAAGAGTAATGTCACAAAGAAAATTCTTTTTCCTTTGTTCTTCAAAATTAGCTAGAATGGTATCTTTGTGAGCTTTGGAGTGGATGACTACCAGTTTCTCAGAAGCATCAGGGGTCGTTTCTGCCATTTTAATTGCAAATGTGAAAGGAGGTGCCTACAAGAACAGAATAGCTTTAATAAAGGAGTATTTTAGAAGTCTGCATTGTAAGACACCAAATATAATTTGCTTTACCAGTCAACAGAGTTCAACAATTACTGAAGCAATTCTGAAGCCCCTGAACGCTCTTTACAAAATCAACACCAATGCTGATTTTCTTCAAAAAGTGTTTTTAAATCCTAAGGAATGGCTCCAAATAGTTTCTTCTTAGATCAGAATTACTGCCTATTATTTCACTTTATCTCTGATGTACTGTGAACTGTGTAGCATCTAAAAAAATGGCTACTCCTTCTGAAAACCCCTTTCACAACTACAGCAATTGGAGAAAAAGAACTCTTTGTTCACAGCTCCTAAATGGCCTATTGGGTTTGAATGGCAAGGTTTTGGTAGCGGGGGTGGGCCTTCTGTGAGATGCTGCTAGAAGCTTCCCTTATGTCCTACAGGGCCAATGCCGGCCGGCTCCAAGACAGACCTGTTGTTGGCCAAGGTCAAGCCCATCAGTGATGGTGGCAGCACTTCTGGGATAGTGTATTTAAGAAGGGGAAAAAGTTATTGTGCAACAGCAGCTGGGAGAGAGGAGTGAGAATATGTGAGAGCAACAACTCAGCAGGCACCAAGGTCAATGAAGGAGGGGGAGAAGATGCTCCAGGCACTGGAGCTGAGGTTCTCTGGCAGCCCATGGTGAAGCCCACGGTGAGGCAGGCTGTGCCCCTCAGCCCATGGAGGTGAACACTGGAGCACATAGCCACCTGCAGCCCATCGAGGACTCCACGCTGGAGCAGGTGGATGCCCTAAGAAAGCTGTGACCCCACGGGAAGCCCATGGAACAGGCTCCTGGCAGGACCTGTGGACCCATGGGAGGAGCCCAGGCTGGAGCAGGTTCGCTGGCAGGAGCCGTGACCCTGCAGGGGACCCGCGCTGGAGCAGTGTGGGCCTGAAGGACGGCACCCTGTGGAAGGGACCCATGATGGAGCAGTCTGTGAAAAACTGTAGCCTGTGGGAACGACTCACATTGGAGTAATCTGTCTGGAGCAGAATGTCTCCTGCGGGAGGGACCACGTGCTGGAGTAGGAGGAAGAGTGTGAGGAGTCCTCCCCCTGAGGGGGAAGGAGCAGTGGAGACAACTCCCTGGCCCCCTGTGCTACTCGGGAGGAGGAGGCAGAAAATTCAGGAGTGAAACTGAACCCAGGAAGAAGGGAGGGCTGGGGGGAAGGTGTTTTAAGATTCGGGTTTATTTCTCATTATCTTACTCTTATTTGAATGATAATAAGTTAAACTAATTTCCCCAAGTAAGTCTGTTTTGCCCGTTGGCAATTGGTGAGTGATCTCCCTGTCCCTATCTTGACCCATGAGCCTTTCGTTCTGTTTTCTCTCCCCTGTCTAGCTGAGGAGGGGAGTGACGGAGCATCCAGTCAGGGTCAACCTACTACAGCGGAAACAAATAACAATTAAAAAAAATAATGGTAACTGCAGCTTCATCATTGCAAATGCTGCATTTCAAATTATTCAGGGACAAGGCTACAAAATCCTGTAATCGATAAAACTTCACTGGCATCACTTACTCACATTACCCACTTCTATCCTTCCAAAAATTTCTCTTTCGAAACACTTACCTGCTAAGCTGCAGCCTATGGAGGTGGGCAACAAAAGCAGAAAATCAGCAGCTTTTTTTAAGAGCTCTGTCTAAAACAGGGTCAACCACGCTAACTATTAACCATCAATTTGGCGTGCTAAGCTTCTTCAATTGCAAGTATGCAAAAATTAAAAAGAAGAAAAAATAACTCAGCAATTTCAGAAGAATCCATCAAATACTACTATGGAAGAGATGTACCAAAAATGTCCATTTCAAGAGGACCAGCTGAGCCAAAGGTAAAACAGATTAGCAAGATATCATCTCTACTTATAAAACTGTTATATTAAATACAAATACATACTTGTATTTGTATTTAGTGAGCACAACAGTTCCAATCACCTGACTGAATGCTGCAAGAAATAAGTTATACTACACATAGGTGATACCTAAATGCTACTGAGGCAGCCACCAGGTGATCTGTTTAGCCCCACTCAGCTACCGGACAATTCATGCTGAAACCAAACGGTTTTGTCTGGGTGCTTTAATTTCTGGAGGATGTGAGTGAGACGTTGCTGAAGCCCCTTAAAGCATGGCGGCTGCATGTCGGACCCCACTCTGCCTTACAGTGCACTACAAGAACCCCCAAAGACCTGCTGCCAACTCCAATGTCCACACGTGTCTCAGTGAGCAGGTGATGTGTGGGGTTTGATCACAGGAAGGACTTTGGTATTCCATCACGAGGTGACATCATTAGTATTTTGACTGCAAAATCCAAACCAGCACGTTTACCGAAAAAAAACCCCAAACCCTACCAATTCCGGGGTAAGGCTGTATACAAGGGGAAGGCACCCACAGCGCCAGCGGCGCGGACAGGCTCCAGCCCGCCTGCCGATGGCCCGTGGAAGGGCC
>JAVJGJ010000059.1:65727601-65757542 GCA_035590215.1 Microhierax caerulescens | reverse complement strand
AGGCCACGGCCGAGCCCCCGCCCGAGCCCGGGCCCGTGCGCGAGCCGCAGTCGGCGCGAGGCGAGGCGTGGCTCAGCACGAGAGGTTTTAATTTTCAGGTTCGGTAGCCGAGGGGCGCTGCTCCGGGGAGGGTCGGGCGGGTGGTGGCGGCGCCCCTGGCTGTGCCTGGGGGAGATGAGCGGTGGGGCCGCCGTCTTTCAGGGAAAGTACTACGGGTTCGTCCCCGGCCTGGGGACCGCCTCGGGCTCTGTAGAGCCCGGGGGTCCCGCCGTGGCGGTCCCCAGGCGGGGGACGAGCCGGCAGCGCTGCAGGAAGCGCGCCAGCTCCCCGCGGTACGCCTGCCGCGCCGGCTCCGTGCTCCGGGGGTTGTGCGCTGCAAGAATGAAGCGGTACGTTAGTGCCTGCCGTTCGCTTGGTAGCATGACCTACAGCCGTTTTTTTGTTGTTTTCTGCTTTTTGTTTTTGGTTTGGTTTTTTTTTAAAGGAGTCGAGCCTGCGCCTGATGGTTTTATCCCTGGTACGGATAGAACAGTCGTGAGCTCTGCCAGCTGGTGCCAAAGCAACAAGTCTGGCATTTCAGAATTGCCTGGCTGCAGAAAGGTCATGGCAAGTCAGGAAGATCAAGGCATATACGCTCAGCTGCCATCAGCTTCCCATTCCTCGGGAATTCCAATTCCCCCTGAGGGGCTGGCGATACCAGGCGGTGACAAATTGGGACACCGTGGCACTGCAGGGACGTTGCACAGCCTGGCTGGTGCTGGGCTGCTGCGACCCGAGCACAGCTGTTCGTGACATCAGTGCTTTGCCCCTAAAAACGCAAGAGCTGCCAGAGGAGGAAAGAAATGTCAAGGCTAAAAACTACAACGAAGACCGTACTGTTCCTTTTCTTTCTGACCTCCCTGCCCTGAGCCGTATTTTGGTGTACGTTAGTATTGAGTGCCGATCCTCAGAGCGTCCCTTATTATTTTAACTGTTATACTGAGATAAAGGAATGACTTAAGACAAATCACAACCGTTGGTTTTGTTTTGTTTTTTTCCTGCGGATGGTACTTCATATCTCATTACAAATAGCAGACAGCATAAAGAACTCTACTATGACACACGTAAGGCCACCAAGTTTAAATTGTAGACAGTGCATTCAACAGGAGCTGAGTTCTCAAGCACAGGTGTGTGTAGAGCTCTTACAGGAGTCAAGTTTCGAGGGCAGTAAATCCCTCTAGTAATGTGTGGTTTCCTACTCTTCCTCCCTAGGAGTAATTCTCTCTACATTTATGATTAATCACCTGTACCTTCTCTTCTTGGATACCAAAATCAATCCAGAAATATTAGAAAAGCTCCAGGAGCAACTAACTGATGTTTCTTGTCCCTGATACAAGGAAGTCTTAGTTCAGACAGAAATAGGATGTGAAAAATTTCCAAGGGGCCACAAGAGCAGTTGGATCAAGCTTTTTGATCAAGGGTGGTGTGACTACTCTGAAGAGTCCCACAATAGTAAGTAATACTGTATTTGCAAAGGAGAATTTCCAGTGTACTGGAATGCTGTATCTTAAAGTTGGAAGCAGTTCTACCCAGTGATTTGTTTTCCTGGATTCCTATGGTCAAACTGTTTGTCGCTGCATGGGATTTGTGTCCTTGCATAACCTTTCCAGTTCATCACCCAGTGCTAATAGTGACTTGACGATGCAATATATGAGCAAAGCATTCCTAGCCCAGACATCATTATGTTAGCAAAGCTGTGCTAACAGCCTTTGTGGATGAAACAAACTACAGTATAAAAGCAGTTTGCTGGCTTAAGAACTGTACATTTACATAGGGACACATCATGTGCCTACACTGTTCAGTGGTCTTCCATGACAAAGCTATGCTAGCAAAAATCTGTCATAGTCCAAGAAAATCCTGGAGGGCTCTGGAAACTACATGAGGAAACATGGGATGTGAAGAACTTTATAAAAATTAAAAAAAGAGAGATTGTCATTATCTAAAAGAATCAAGCCAAAATTTAAAATTTACAAAAGGCAAGGCAAGGTAACATTCTGAACAGGTTGGCTTATAAAAGGCAAAACCAATGGGTTGAAGAAGTGGCAGTCTTGCTCCAGAAATCTCCAGCAGTACTGGAAACCAGACAAAGCTACAGCAGAGCTGCAAACTAGGCTGTTGGAATCCTAAAAGCTGCCACTATTTCAGCTGATTGCAAACTATTAAAGCTGCAACTGCTATCTTGGACTGCAAAAAACCCAACCAACCAAAAATTCTAAAACCCAGCAAATATGAACACAGGAAACAAAGCTTGAGCAACTTTCCTCAGTGAAGTAGAAGTCCTAACCTCTGGTAGCTCCATGAGATGTTTTACTTTATCACTATTTTGTAGGCTGAATACAAGCCACCCAATTTTAATTTTGCATGGTTTATCTTTGTTACGGAAAAGATAGCTGGTCAATTGGACTATCAATTAAATACAAACTTTAAAATAACATGTTGATACTCTGAATCGCATTAATATTCAGATCTACGCAGATAATTTCACAAATAAGCAGACATCTTACTTCCCTGAGCTAAAATCTAATTCAATCTACATGGATGTCTGTTACTTTGTACTGTCTAACTTAGTGTATCAGTACTGAGCCTATGCAAAAGAAGGGCTTTTTAAAAAAAGTAACAGGTGTTCTATGTGCACTTAAGCTGTTTTTCAATACGATTAGACCTGTCATTTACATATTTAGCTGATGTGGGTTTGGAGGTATCTATGACCAGAAAGTTGTCTTCAGGTTATCTGCAAGGCAAGGTTTTTTAATATGTTTTGTTTGACCACCTGGTACAGTTGAAAAAAGGCAAGCACTGAGGCACCTAAACCATTCCTCAGGTAATATCACAGTAAATTTAGTCAATTTTTGAGGCAATTCAGGACATGTATGACTAGTTTAAAATGTAGTACCACCTAGATCATAACATTATGCTTTCTGTTTAAATAAAAACTCCCAACAATGCATGTTAGAAATGTTTTCAAGGCCATCAGGTTGTTGGCAATAAAATGTCATTAAAATCTTATGATTTGTGAGAGATCACTTACCTATCTACCTATCCTATTAACCTTATTTTCCTCCCTAGTCTTTACACTTTTCCAAGAAACTTGGCCGTGTGTACTTAGATCAGGTTATTTTCCCAAGTTGGACATGAGAAAACTACATAGATTGGTTGTCAATGTTATATCAGATGATTTACTGCATTTATATAATTATTTTTTTAGCATATTATTTTATACGTTACCTTTTAAATGGTAGGCGACAAACAGCAGAGCAGTCTTTTTTACACTTAGGAATGGATACTTTGGCTTTAAGCAGCCTACTTCATTCAGAGCTTTTATTAGAGAAGTTGCTACTCCCTAAAAGAAAGAAGACAGTTTTTAGAAATCTGTTACAGAAATCTTGAACAAAAATATACTCACAGCCTGATCCTGTCATCATGCAAATCTAACAATATAGGATGACATCTAAGTTGGTGAATTGTAGAACATAATCACTAGTTAAAATAGGGAGGGAAGTGACCATGAGTCATTTTTCATTTCATATTCATGCCTCAGAATGTAACCAGTCATCCTTAAATGGTTCCGGATAGGTTTGTGTCTATCCTGGTTTTAAAAATCAAAGCAAAATGTAATCTCACGAGATATGATAAACAAGAAAGTCAGAAAATCCATCATATAATCCTGCAGTTAATTATTCCCCTCTGATGGTCTTGTATTTTTTTCATTAAAGCTACAAATTGTTATTTTAAAGCTTTGAAAAAAATTGCTTTCAATTGTAAGAACACAATTTTCAATAAATATAATCCCATTAATAAGCATAAGACTCATTGCATTAAAAATGAAATAAACTGAGTGGGATATACTATACATTGCAAAATCTTGTTTTAAAATGGAAAAGCAAAAACTGGCCTGTTCAAGGTATCCAGCCAAAGGAAGTGCAGTGAGTGGTATTGGCTCTTTTACTGGAGGGAGTTTACGTGGAAGCTTCAGATTCCAGTACTTCTCTGGTAACCTAACCAGATACAAGGTAAGCACTTTCAAGATGTATGAACTATGACATGATTAAAGATTTAAATGCAGTTAGTATATTTACCTCATAAACTTAAGAAGTTTTTCTTCACTTTCAAAAATATATACCTTATCTTGATATTTTGCTGCATACTCAATGTTGCCAGGCACCAAAGCTTCATATCTGAAGAGATGGAGCAAGAATAATTCATTCACAGAAAACATAACTTGTGTGGAATAAATTCATGAGCTACTGGTAGCCTTCTGGTAATTTAGCAAGTGTAGCAACTACAAAAAATAGCAATTGGATCATCCAAGTTTCTACCACATGACTGACAGTTACAAGGCTCAAAATCGGAGAGAGTCTCTGCCTCAAAATCTGCTTATTAAGGGGCTTTTATAGTGCTTCTTTAGATCTCCTGTAGTTAAAATGCCAGCCATAGCTGTTCAGGAGATTAAGAAAGGACACCATAGAATTGACTTACTATGGTTCTGACTTGATGAGAAATTCCTGCACACTGAGGAAATCAGTGGGGCTTTATGGATCTCATAAAAATCATAATAGCTAGTTTTGCATCTGCTAAGGTTTTGTGATATTTGTTTGAACTTCTGAAGGCTTATGATAAAGAAAACTCAGACTATATCCAAGCAGTGTTCATCACAAAAGACGGTAAGCCAACACAGATCCTTGTAGAACCTGTAGCCATATGTTTCAAAAGGTGATTTTACATCAATTTCTAAAGTCACAGGCACAATGCTTTTTCTGTCCAAACCCTGAACATTATTAAAAAGTACTTTGAAAGTATTTCCTTATTAATGTGTTAATACAGGATACAGTCTGTAATTCAGGTTATGAAAACTTCAGTGATGTACCTCTGTTTTCCATCTAAGTAAGTGACTGGACAGTGCCCCTTCATTTCAGCACTTATTGGGAATAAGGCTTTCACTTCTGCCGCAGTCAGTTTCTTTGGTAGCATATGTGGGGGTGGGAGAGGGTGAGGTGCCAGTGGTGGCACATAAACCTCTGGTCTGCTCAAGAATTTCTGTAGAAAAAAGAAATTAAATGTTCTTATAGTGAAAGAAGCACTGTAAGACTGTTAGTCAAACTCCAGAGGACTGGCTCACACAATTTAGATACTTATTTCTTCTACACCACCTCTCTTAGTGTGCTGGTGCTGCTGCTGCTCTTGAGTAAGTAATTTATTTTCCAACCTACTCTCAGTTGGAGTCATCACTATCTGCCCACCATCTATCACTATTCATTGCTATCATTAGCCACTGTCTACCCAAAACAGATGGAGAAAGGAGGTTGTTTTAAAATGAATGTTTCATCTGTGACTATTTTAAAAGGACCTTTGGTCTGAACTGACTTGCTGCTGCTTTTTGTCTGCCTAGACATTTAATAGCAGAAGCAGACAAAGCAAAAGCTTGAATACTTAGCCTAATTCAGATTACATATTGCTTGTTTCTGTATGGAATCAAAGAATCTGAGCAAAAATGTTCCCTCTTCCTGTAATCCCTTCCTGACCTGCTTTTTGACACTTACATCTAGTTCTTCCTGTGAAGCCATTTTGTAATAGCGTCCTTGAAATTCTGCAGCGAACTGCAATGACGACGTTACAGAGCAGTCAACTAATTCACCTTTTTCTGCAAGGCTGACGGGACAGTACTGTCCAAACTCCCCCAGCCGATACTGCAGCTCCTTGGGAGTGATACATAAATTAGCGATGCCGGCTGCTTTTCCTGTTGATAGAAGCAATTAATGCTAAAGTTTTATTAATGCCAGGCATAGAAACAGCAAACATTTCTATTCAGAAAAGTTACAGTTTAGAAGATACTATAATTCATCATGTGAAAATAATACAAAATGAGAATTAGAATAGCATTTTTTTAATAGATTGATAAGTTGCGACCCATTTTACAAACTAATTTTAGTAATTTTTTTTCTAGCACTTAAGAAATATAATAATTATTTTGTGGGATACTCTGCATGCTTAACTTATTAGTCTGTTTTCCCTGGGACACTTTATTTCTAATTTATTGCTTTACTCCTTTGTGTTTCTAAGGAACATTTCAGCTATTATTTTATTTCTGTACATTGGTGAGGAAGAGTACAAGGTGTGATGAAAACCTCCCCTTTTATTCATCCATGTCTTGCAAATGCTACAGTCTATCTGGATGAAATATATTCCAAATCTTGAATAAAACGTCATCCAAAACCCAAACTATTTTAAAATTGTGCCTTTCAAGCTTGATGTGAGAAAGTGAATTTTATTTTTTTTTTGCTTATGACTGCAATTTTAAAGAAAGGTGCAGCCACAGACATGCAAAAGTTAAAACCAAAAGGTAGATAAATATAAGATAAAGAAGTCTGTTTGCCCTTCAGAGGAATTCTAGTTAAACTGTAGGCATGTTTGAAAGGTATATTTAATCCTGAGCAATGCTGACCCACAAAAATTCAGGTGGGAAGTATGTCATTTTAGACTAAAGTGGTTTTCTTCCCACGGCACAGAGATTAACTCAGATGGCGTATTTAACCTTAATTCTGAATTTATCATTAACATTTTCCTCCTCCTTCCCTCTTTCTCCACCAACACCTAAGTGAAACTACAAGTCATAGTTCCTTTTGTTTACTTTGGGGTACCCTTTGTGATTCCTCACCCAGTGTTGAGGAATCTGCCATGGACCATGAGACCTCTCACTTCTTCCAGCTGTATTCTGTTACCCTGTTCTTTCAAGGATGGCCTCAGACTGTCCTGTAGTTGGTTTTGTCTCTGCTCTCTTCAAGAGATCTCTTCAGATGAGAATGAAGAATGAGGGTAGGTATGTGCCCAAAAATTAGCTTAATCCAAAGCAATTTGCACTTGAAATGCACTCATTACATTACAGCTTCTTAAAGAAACAAGTATTATTCTGAGAAACTTTTGTTCTTTTACCTTCTCTTATTCTTTCCAGGTATATCTGGATTTCTTTAACAACCACTTGCACTTCCTGCAGTACTTTGTTCCAGATCCACCACTTGCTTTGAAAGGCATCAATCACACACCAGTTCTGATGCTCCTTCTTATAGTAAGTCCTAATTGCATCTATGTGCTGTTCATAGCAGGAATTTTTAATTGCTAGAATCTGTGAGCTGTCACGTTCAGGGTAGGGAGGTCTGAAGATAATGAAAATAAGATTGATTTAAGTCTGGAGATCAGATATTTAATTGAATTTCAGGCCTAAATTCTAGAGTTCACTTTTAAGTCCTTTTTACAAAATTCTGCTTATTTGACACTGTAGAACATATTTGAGAAATACAGATTTCTAACTAAGAATATTACCAGCTACATATGAAAAGCAGCATGCTTCTTATCAGATGGTTATGTTCAGAAACAAAGACCAAAACTTCTGCTCTTTATGTCCCAAATAGGACTCAATAATTTTGTAAAGGATTTGGAATGTATCAGCACATATTAACTGACACACACTACCAATACACCATTAAATGGTACCCTAGACAAAATGCTAGGAATCTTTTAAAATGGAATTCAATGGCTTATTGAAAAACAGTCTTAATTTTGAACTGTGCTGTTGTTTGAAATCCAAAAGTACCCATAATCCTTGGATATATTTTGAAAACTGTCTGTGATGTTTACATATAAACAAATGAAAGTAATCCATCTAACTTCTAAAAATATTATGCAAGACCAGAAGAGACATTTTGACTAAAACATAGAAGCATTTATTGTTCTGGTTCTTAATTTAAATGATGCCAAACCCGATAAACTTCTATTTTAATTGGATTAATTTCTCTGTAAGTTGTACCTTTCAGAAATACCTGATATTGCACATTTTATTTGTATTTAAGCCTATGAAATGTAATTAGTTTGGTATTTAAAATGAAAAGTTTAAAGTAAATACTTTTAAAAAGACAGAATTTTTTTTTTTTTTTTTATTGCAAATTGTCTTTAGGCTTTCAGAAAACAATAAAGCATTGTACTGATTATGTGATAAAAAGAAAGACAAAATGAAGAGACATGCAATAGTCTACTCTATTAGTCTACTCTAACCTATCTGGAACTTCTTAGAAACACTTCCTCTAATGAGAACCAGGTTGTTATAGAATTTAATTTTAACGTGAATGTTCTGTTCTTTTTAATTCTCTGTCCGTTTATAAACTACTTACTGCTCTTCCTCAAAAACAACAAACAGCTCTTTAATATTTATCTCCTTAGAAAAACAAAGAAGGGAGCAAGCTGAATTGAAAGGTTTAGATGAGTAACTCATGAATTGTGTGTGTTACTAAAATATACGTTATTTTCATCTTTTAAAAAGGACTCCAGTTAAGACTTAAAAGAGAGCTTATTAGATGAAATAGCAATTTCCCTTATGATGATAATAATTGAATTGATGAATATTAAACTTCAGCAGCAGAGTGAACTAGTAACGTTTCTGATGTACAGTTTAATTAAAACAAATTTAACTAAGCAGTGGGTGCACAGCATTGCACACCTGTGACCTCAATCATGCAGTCACAGGGGATCTGGCCACAAATTCCTTACGCCTCTGTTTCTGGTCTATGGAAATCAAAGCGTTAGAATGTAGAGGGACGGGTGCCCATGTCTTTTCATGTGTGTTTCAGAGTTCAGAGTTTGGAGACAGCTGGGTTATGCATCAGCTTAGACACAGCCTCTGTGGGTATAGCACTGAGGCACATAAACAGAGAAATGACAATACCATGTGGATAAAATTATTGCTACCAGGGAGCATCACTACCTATTCGTGCTTTCCTTATCCAACAGTGCTCTTCTGGACACTTCCTTTGCATCCATTCCTAATTCAAAGATTTTCACTGGAATTATCCTAGCTGATTCCAAGAGGTTTACTTGTTTTCTTGTTACTGGATATCCATCAATTACAACTCTGCATGCAAACAGAAACAGAAACAGTTTTCTTAAGAAGTCAGTTTCTAATTAACCGTTAAGACCACGTATATTTCTAGTACATTCTCAATAGAGGCAAAAGTCTACACCCGTGCCATGAATTATCTCTGCCCTGACTTGATAGGCACAGTCTTCACTCCTAAGAATTTACAATCAAATTAAAAAAGAAAAAATCAAGTAGACAAAGTAAGGAATAGTAAAGAGTAAAGGAAATACACAAAGGGCAAAAAGTATAGGAATGTAAATGGATGGCTCTGACTTATAAAAATGGTAGACTTTAAAATTCTGACACATCAATCATTCAGAAACGTAATTTTAACTAAAGGAAATATCCACATGGATTGGGAGGATTTTTCAAAGTGAAAAGCAAAATCATTTCCAGTACTTGAAGAGTTTTTAAAACATATTGAAGAAGAAATGCTTTTCACATGTTAGGCAGTACTGGGGGAAAATATACTGAAACAATAATCCGATATTTAATATGAAAGAAAAATTGAAAGAATTACGATCTCAAGCTCAAATAATTTTCAAAGATTATTCCACAATTGCCTTTTCCTATGACAGTTCTCCTTTTTGGGGAGAGGAGTTGAATGTCATGAAATCATGATCATGAAACTTTTTAAGTCTGCCCAGTTTGGCAGGTGTTTCAGTGGTGGAGAAAGAGCCTAGGAAATCAGGATCACATATGAATGAGGTGGAAGGACTCAGCAGTTTCAGTTCCTCCTTAAAAACTTAGTTGCTAACAAAACCAGAAAAAAACCTTATGTACTGAACCAGTCTGCATGACCAAAGAGAATCAGATGTGTCCAAGTTGGTACTGGAGTTGGTATAAGAGAGATAAAATGGTAGTTCTTAAAGGATAATAGAAAGTATTGGCTTATTGACTGAAAAAAGTTAACTTTCATAAAGCATACTACTTGAATTTACTGCAATATACCTACTTGAAAATTACAGAAAATTATGTTTTAGTCTGGTTTCCCAGAGTAATGTGAAGAACCTCATTTTGTATGGATTATTTTGTTAATGCATAAACAACTGAGGTGTTCATAAGAAATTGTTTTACAGTGATAGCATGGGAATCACTGCCTATGAGGGACTGGCATGTCTTGAAAAAAACCTCCAAAACCCAAGCAAGACTCTTACCCGGTGGTGTTGCATACGTGATTCATCAGAGCCACACCTAGAGCCTGGATGGCCAGTTCATCAGGTACGGTCAGTCCTTTGTGAAGATGCCGCTCTAACATTAGTGCCACCTCGCTCTCCGGCTGCTGGTTTAACACTAGCCGTATGGCATCTCCCATACTCAGGCGCAGGAACCCATACACACTAGCAAATTTCTTGGCAACTGCAAAACATGTTGATTTCAACACACAACTTTTATATAAACCACATCACAACTAGCAGTCTGTTCAAGTATCTGCTTATCTCCTCAGTCTTAAAAACTAACGGGTCAGCTTATTCCCTGGATCATTTCCATTGCATAACCTGGGTAAGTGGGTACCTAATGTTGCTTAGGCCCCTAAGGGACCCAGAGCTTTGCAGATGTGCAGAGCATGCCCCGTGCACTAACAATGTTCAGTTCAACAAAAACCTCAGCAGCAATAGTCCCTGTCATTATAAAATATCTTAGAAAATAGGCTTCCACTGCTGCCCCTTGTAAAGAACAGCCTAGCGGTTAGATCATTTATTTATCCAGGAAATGGAAAATAGGGTTAACATTTCCTCCTTAATGTGAGATGATTTTCACTCGTCTCTTCTTTTTCTAACACCCTATTCTAATAATTAAGCTATGGTGTTAGCTGAATTTTCTTCTCCTCCAGTTAAAGGCAGAGGCCTGTGGATTGAAAGAGTCACAGATGAAGAAGGAGAGGGAAGAAAGATGGAAATACTGGGTTTTTTTAATCTAGAAGATTGGAAACAGACTGGGGAATATGGAGGTTTGGGTTCTGGTCCTTGATCCTAGGAATATTTATTTCTTCATTTTACATTAGAACATATTGACTGAAAGAAATAAGAAACAATTAGAAAATAATCAGAAATAATACAAGGGGTATAAATAATGTAAGTCTGGATTTTCTAAGTGCCAGTCCAGGTCACTAACTTCTTAAGAAGCTGGGGTAAAATTCAGATGGGCAGCGTGTAAGTATCTGACTGTCAAATGAGACACTAGAGAATGTAACTAAAAGAAACTATACCCAGCAAGAAAAGCAGGAAGACCAATGATATTAATGGTTTATGATTTTTTAATAGCATTAGATTTAATAGATTTTTTAACAGCTTCAGTCATTAGATAGGGTTTTGCTTTATAGCTAATACTGGCTCCTACCTGTAGTCTTTCCAGATTTTGGAGGTCCCACAATTGCAATCTTAATTGGCACAGCTGGTTTAGGTTTTGGCTGACGAATATATTTTATGGGATTCTTCATAAATGTTTCTTTATTTTCTTTACTTGAAAGGAAATAAATATATTGCCGATGGATTACAGGAAAGACTGTGTTTTCATGGTTTTGTTGTGCTTTGATTACATCTCCTTCACTTAGCTGTAGCATATACAAAATGAGAAGCAGCTGATTAGGTTTGACAAAGCCTCCTCTCCCTGCATCCTACAGAAGTGACTTTATAGGCTGGTAGAGGAGTACCAACTATATTCAAATAAAACATCAAAGCATTCTCAAATTCATACATATGGACATAATACTTCATCTAGACTGAGGAACTTGCATACATAGGCAATTCTTGTACAAAAAGACAAAGTAAAATTGAAGATGGAGAGAATATTCACTGTTTCCAGTAGGTGGTACCATAACACTTTCTGTGCATCAAGTCAGCATAGTCAGGTATAAAATAATGTATTTTTTTTAGATTTTCAAGGAATAAAGAAAATAATTTTATTCCCCTGTGAATTAAAACCATTTAGCTGCTTGACAGGAGAAAATACACTGAGAATACTGAGAATACATGTACAAATGAAGAAAACAGAAAAGAATATCAATACTTACTTAAGGTGAAGTGTAAAACCACAACAAGGAAAGCCAAAAAATCTTTTGGTAGACTAGATACACTGCTGATGAAATCTTGTCAAACACAACTCAGCCCACTAGAAGATCCGTAGTGTTGATGGGTCATTGAGATGTAAGAGGAGCACTAATGGCAGAAATGGCCATTGCAGAAATGCTAAATGAATTCCTTGCACCACTGTTCACTATGGAAGAACATAGTTACGTTCCTGTTGCAGCCCTTCTTGGAGGAACTGCCTTAAAGCATCAATAAAAGATGTCTTAGAACAAACTGTTGACATCTGTAGAAAAATTTGCCCAGACCAGATGGCATTCAACTTGCAGTTGTAGAAGGACTCAGAAGTGAAATTTTGACTGACTAATGTGTAACCTATTGCTTATGTTCGCCTTTCTTCCACAAAAGAGGAAGGTGGAGAAAGTGACCGTTTTTTGAAAAGACCTCCAGGATGGATCTTGGCAAACATAGTCCAGTAAATACGACTCTGTATCGTGCAAATTGAAAGATACTAAGGAAAAAACTAGTTACAGGCATACATAAGAAATAACGGGGAAGAGCCAACACTCAGCTTCTTGTAGAGGGAAATGACACCTCACAAAACTATTAGCATTCTTTGAAGGAGTCAGTAAACACATGGATTTGTTGATTTGGCTGTTACAGTAAGAGATGGGACTGTTCTACTGCGTGGCATTACTTGCCAGACCATTCTCTGATTCTTAGGTTCCTGTTCCTGCATTGAGTCATTGCAGGGTGCTTGCCCTCAATTTGTAAGATGTCAGGAGTCTGTTCTACTGTATATCTGCTCCCATTCCTCCCTCAGCTCATCCTTTTTATTCTCTGCTTATCTCATCAGTTGCATAACTACTTTCCTAACCCCCAAATTGAATCTAAAAGTAATTGTCATATACTCTATCTGCCTTTCTATTAAAAAACCCCTCTGGTCCTTAATCAATGTCATCATTTCCATTATATCCTAAAATACTCTCAAAATGATCTATTTCCCTTTCATTACTGTCAGCATGTACATTTCCACTATCAGCACACCACTCTGATTTTATAGAATAGTTTTCTATGACTTCTTTCTTCTAACTGAAATGTACTTTTTGGTTAGTAAAATACAGCATAAATGAATGAACTGGAGAAATGGGAAGACAAAAATGTAGTGAAATCTAGTAGAACAAAGTGCAAGGTCTAGCATGGAGGGACTAATAAGAACTAAACACAAAAGCTGGGGTTCAATAATTGGAAATGACAGAAGAGAAGAAGTATCTACTTCTATTAATATACCCCTAGATTATTAGCTGCCAATTTGATGCAGCCATGAAAAAGGCAATTCTGATCCTAAAACATTTTAAGTAAGTATTTTGCTTATATAAATCCTTAGTAAGAGTTGATCTGTATACAATGCTGATTGCCAAGGTTAAGGAAAGGTAAACATCATCTGGAACAGATGAAGATCCAACATGATGACTATACAAAAGGGAATAAAATTACTTGATTAATTAGCATTGAGAAATGAAGGCCAAAGTATGTTTCTTTCAGGAACTTCCTCCTTTCTGTATCTTGTTCACTGTTTGGTTTTTTTTTAATCAATTCTCCTTTTTATTTCTGATTTACTCACAATCCAACCTGCTTTTATTTCTAGCGTTAAAACAAAAAAAATTACCCACTAACGTTTCACTTGCCACCTATAAAACTTTATCAGCACACTTTTGGGGATAGACACAAATACTTTATGACCTCAACTTCCAAGATCTCTAGTAAAATACTATGGAATGAGTTTTGTTACTCTTCAAAATTTGTAAATTTTGACAATAAAGAATTATTGCTGATGTATTACATTCATTTAACATTTGTTGGTTTACTTTTTTGCCACTGCTAGGGCTGGTGGCCACCTGTGTGGCTTCTTACAAGTTCAAGTTTGTGTATATTCAGTGGTGTAATTTTGATTCAGTAATGCAGTTTTCATAAAATATTCCTGGTATTAGTTTCTACTGTCTGATAATTTTTTTAATATGAAATACATTTTTTAAAAGTATTACTTCTTGAAAATATTTTTTAGCTATCTAAGAACATTACCTTGATTGGATCCCACTGGCCAAAAGAACTCAGAAATTTATATGAGAAAGATAGCATCTTATTTGCAAGTGGCAAACTTATTGGGTAACATTTCTCAAAAAGGCTTCCACGATTTTCCAGTAAAGAATTCAGCTTGCTATATATTTGGTAGCGTACAATGTGAGGCTTCCGGCCTCCATTGATCTTGATTTGTGGTATTAACAATTTTTCAAATTCTTCCTGGTTAATGAAAACATAATGGAACATTAGAATCATAAACACAAACACATTTTTAATGACTGACAGCAAGATTTTCTGTGAACTATCAAGGACTTCTTGAGCATGTTCTTAGTCACCATAAATCAGAAAAATTTGATTTGAGATGAGAATTGGTCTTCCTGCCCATTGAAGTTTAAAATTACCCATCCTATATTAAGTATCACACTAATAAATAATAATAAAAAAAGGACAATCTGACAATCAAGCTTGAGAAGTATCTTTGTACCTTTTTTAAAAAACCACCCATATATCATTCTTTCCCTACTCCAAGCAATTTAGGATGGCTTATTTAGTTACTTTATGAAAAAAGTGTTGTTCTCTGGTGATTTATTGTTCTCCAGCTTATTCAACGAAAACCATTTTCTACAGATTTTTTTCTAGAAACCTAACACTTTTACAAGTGCTAATGTGTTTTAATGTCATCATTTAGTTTTCAGTAAAACACCAAAATTCTACAATGACAATGAGAACCAACAATTAAAGAGTCAGAGAACAGTAAAGAGAAGTCTTGAATAATGAATCAGAAATAGTAAGTTAATTAAGGCATAAATGTTCTTGGAATTAAAAAAAAATAAAGGGAAAAATACTGAGTAAGCTGTAACTAGGGGACATCAGTAGTATCTAGTCCCAATATGTAATTCTATTATATGATACTACTTCTGTACAGTTCCTCAATTTCTATATAACATCTATATAGAACCACAGTCTTGGATGTTTTCACTTACTGTCATAAACAGAACTCAATATAATAACAAAACTCTAAAACAAACTATTGTTTTCCACCTCTCTTAACTGCCTGTACCTTTTCTGATCAAATTTTTCATCAGTTTACTCATGCAACAAAAGATATGTTCCCAAATGACAGAGAGTAAAATGCTCCAAGAACTACCTATAGTATTCCACTGGCTTTAACTTGAAACATTGCATTGTTTATGTAAAGAGCTAAGGCTGCTACTGGGGTTTCTTGTTCATGGTCTGTCCTGGGCCTTATCTTAAATTCTTTCCAGTTCTATTTCACAAATTCAGTTTATACTCAGAAAGGCGAAATTAGCCGCAAGCTACATTCAGAACCCCTAAAATTATTGTTGTGATTATCAGTGGGATACATGATTCTATGCAATTAATAGTGCAATAAAAACATGATTTTACAGTGGCTTTTGGAAGTTGAATGTACTTTCAATTCACCTTCTTCCAAAATTAATGGAAGGCTGGATCTCTGAGCACAAAACATTAATCTTTTCCACACAGCTTATGCTTCCTTGTAGCACAAAGAATGTTAGGAGTTTATTCTTGATTCGTCTGAAATTTAATCTGTCAACTATTAAAATAAAGTGAATCAGTCACACTTATGGTGTTGGTAAAAGTTGGATTCATTTTGCAGATCTTACATCTATGTGTTGGCTGATCTGTTCTGTAAACTTTCTCTCTGGTCATTGGGTAGAGTTTCTTCTAAAACATGGTAAAATTCCTCCTGAAGACACTTGTTATATAGTAATGACACCAATCTACTTACTGCCTTCGTATGTGAGCATTAAGGTTGCAGATATCTGAAGTTAGATGAAGTTAGATTACCTCAACATAGGTAATTGTGCTGTTTTCAAGAAAATGATTTTACTAAGAACTATATTTAAAAAAAATCAGAGACGTCTAATAAGAACTTTGCCTTAAAAATTATTTTGAAAATGACTCTCTAGTTTGGTTGCCTGCATCAACTGACCTATCAAAAAGGAAGTGAGGACCCCAAGACTGGGTAGGTCTACCCAAAAGTTTCCTTTGTTTTTTCCTCACAATGTTAGTCTTATGAATTATATACTTCTAAAAGTATTTACTCTCTCACTACAGTATTCATCTTGTTTATGTACTTACATCATGAGTACAGCAGCACAGCTGTTTAAGCATTATAAATTTAAATTTGACAAAACTGAAAACTCTTCTTGCATCATATGATCACATAATTTAACAAAATAAACAGTGGAGTAGGTACCTGTACTCCTTGTAAACCATCTATTTCTGAATCAAACTTCTCTGTAATTTCATTTTGTATGCGGTCAACAGCATCAATCTCCTGTTCTTCTTCAGGCTCTTCTTCTTCTTCTTCTTCTAAAAACTCTTCTGTAAGTATAGCTTCAACATCTTTGTTTTCATTCTCATCTTCCTCCTCAGAATGCTCTTCATTTGCTAAAGCCTATAAAGGTAAATTGTTTTGTATTTTCATGTCTATGATACAGATGTTTTGAAGGAACACATGGTCTTGTCTCTTTTTTGATTGGAAAAATCATTAATTCAACAAAACTTCATTTTGGGGTATCCTTTATTGTAAGCAAAGATCTAGTATGTTCTAGAACTGTATTTCAGAAGAAGATACAGAGGTATCGCGTAGTGCATACAGTGGAGCAGTGAAACATTGTACCAGTTCCAAGACTGCTTAAAAAACAAAGTGCTACATGGCAGTTTTGATAAGAGGAGTATTTTTTCATACATGGTACTGTAGTTTGGCAGGACTTTATTATAAACAAGCATGTTAGCTGAAAGTGTTGCTGACAGAATTTCATGAGCAGTCAAGTAGTACATTAGTGCATTTATAAATATACTGTGTAATTGAGTTTGGGCAGAAATCCTGGTACAGTCCTATTCTGGATTAACCATAGATTCGACAGAGTACTTGAGACACATGCCTAATTGCCATTAGTGGGGCTACTCTTATGCTTACAAATTAGATACATTAAACACATTTGTAAGTATTTTGCTGAATTGAAGCACATATTGAGAATTCCTTAAAAATTGGGTTTAGCGTTCATGAATCAATAGTTTCTAAACCAATTTAAATATCATGTCAAATTATTTTTGAAAATAGAGTTTCTGATAGTCTATCACATTTTTACTATTCTACATTGCCCTAAAAACTCTGCAACTAAAAGCTCTAGAAATTTCTAAGATATGACTGCAAACACTTCTCTTTAAAATCTTTCTTACTGGCTTGTTTTCTTACCTTCTGTTTCTTTTGGTTTTGTTCTGCTAAAAGTTCTTCCCTTCTTCTAGCAATCCTCTTGTCCTGTTAGTGAAAAAAAGATGTAAGATGACAATGATATTTGCTAATAAAAGCTCTCCCCTGAGAATTGGTAATGTGATTTAGAATTAATGTTGTTCTTTCCACCTTGAAACTCTGTTTCATGTTGCTTCTAATGTTAAAAATACTATCTTGGCAGCTTGATATTTTGCAGACCAGATGTACCTCTGTATAGGTGAACATGTAACTAAATTTTAGTAAAACTAATTTGGCAACTGCTGAAGCTGGGGTGGGGGAGAGGTGTGTGTAAGATTGTGATTCTGATCACACTGAAAATATAATATTGTTATTGGTAAACTACAGAGTTTCTAAGCTTATAGGTGGTTTATGCCATTAGGATACATGTCAAACACTTGATGGTTAAATCCTAGATCAGAAGTAATATGCTTAAGGCCAGTGGGATTGATGGGGATTCAACCTGTTACTGCTGTTCTTGCACACTGTAATGCTGTTGCCTGGACTGAGACCAGGAAAACTGAGTATGTCAACATTCAGGCAATAGTGTAATTTCAGAAATCTGTAAATTCAGAAACTCCTAGTGATGTGGTCTGGATACCAGAGCATTCTAAGCAGAGCAGCAAGAAATGTTCAGAGTAATTCACTCTACTCTTGTGACTAAACTGTGGTGTTCCTGAATGACAAGGGACTGCAGCTGTACTCATTGCTCTCAGTGTCCTGTTGCCAGCTTTTTACGGTGGAGAAGGAAGCTCTAGGGTAGCATTCAACTGCTCTGTCTGCTCTGCCTGAACTCTGTATGTCTTCCAGCTTTAGGAACAAAGGAAGGGTTAACAGTACACTCAGCAATGCTGCATTGGCACAGCACCATCCAACTTGCTCACCTACTGGATGCTATGGAAGAGTACGCCCTGTGTAACAAAAACTACACTGCAATACACAGGAGCAAAAATATCAGATTACTGGTACTCAGGAAATCCTAATTCTGATCTTTCATTACTTCTTAATGCCTTTACCAGTTTGTATCGCTGTTTTGTGTATGTCCTTTAAATAGGAACCTGCTCTTTTCCGGTGTCATCAGGAGCCATATTGATGCCTACACTGTTCATTACAAGTTTGGACCCTAGGATCTGTAGCACAGGTATTTGCCACTTGAATTATCAGTGACTCCTTACATGGTGCGCTTAGTACAGCAATGTAGGCTGCTCACTAAAATGCACCTTTTCCAGCAAGATTTCCAGCTTGCATCAGGAAAGATTAAATTGAAAAATATTTTAACTCTCATAGATTATATGCATTCTCAGAGCCAACCTCTGGCACAAACTGTTCAGAAAACTTGCTGGTATTATATGAGCCCTGTCCCAGATTCCTTTGTACTAATGTCCTTTGTGTCAGCTGCTCTGTAGTAACTTATGCTCAGACCTTTTCTGATAGTACATGTGAAGTACTTTATCTTGCTTTTACAGAAAGTTAGGAACCCTGAATGTATTGCACGTGCTGATTGTAAACATCTGCACAGAGGTTTTAGGTTACTTCAAGTAGCTTGAAACTTTTTCAGTAGTAGTCACAGCTTTGTTCAAATGAGAGACTCTGCAGGTGCAACAGCACTGAGAATGTAGCTTAGTGCTATTATATTTCTGTGCAGAGTATCATGGTTGGAAACACAGGCACATACACCATATGCAGTACCTGTGAAGTCAGCCTACGGGAGATAGAGATCAGCTCAACAGCACATGCTCAGGGAATCTGGGATGCAACAACAGTACAGTGTGTGAGCTGGGTATTTGATTTTTTAGGGCCGTCTTCACTATCTCCATCTAGTTGCCTTTTGTCCAGGACTTCCCAGATGTCTGGCATCATCAGCTACTTTTCTTGGGCTGCATGAATTAGTTGCACAGAGGAATGGAGTCCTAAATTCTTTGTAGTTCCTATAGTAAATCTAGGAATGCTGTGAATGTGTGGAGCTGCATCTTGTGGCTCCTCTTATCTGTTTCTCTGTGAGCTCTTTACTGCTTTGGTAATTTTAGAATCTGTGTTCATACCTGTGCTGCTGAAATGACAAATAAAGGAGACAGGACTGAAAACTTACCCTTATTTTTGCTTTCAGGTCTTTCAGTTTCGTTCTATTTTCCTTTTTTTTATATTGTCTTTCTTTCCATTTTTTCAGACGTGGAGGAAAAAGACGGTCAAAAACGTCACTTTCTTCTACTTGAATATGAACTGCAATATCAGGACAGAGTCCTCGTTCTGACAGATACTGGGCTTCATCTGAAGTACGAGGGAAACCGTCTAGTATAAAACCCGTGGACCTAATTGGAAAATAAGATATTTATCATTACACAATGTACTTTAAAGTGCAACACAGTGAAAATGCAATTAATTTGAAAAACAATTTAAACTCCCTTATTAAATATGTTGCAAGAGTAAACGTAAGAATACTTTCAGGTATTATCTTTTGACAATTTAAAACTGATACTTTACTATGCGATTTTAATTGGTATACTAACAAATTCATTTCTTGTGAGGTTTTAATGTGCAGAGATTAATTATTTAATAAGAACTTCAAAAAAACAAAACAAATTGTGTCCTCAGTATTGCTTGTGTGACTCTAAAACCAGTACTTCTCAGGCACTGCTCTCAAAAACATAGAAGATGCCCCAAACATTATGTTGGGAACATCTGGCACAGAAAGCTTGTTGCCTGAAAACGTATTTTTCAGAAATGCCTGACAATTTCTTCTGTAGTATAGGATGAGAATTTTGCCACTCAGCATGACCTACACCTCCCTTCCTGCAGATATTAAAACCAGGTCAGGTATGTCTGGAAGCTCTATGGCTTGTTGGGGCTCTTACAATCTCAAATCAGATGAGTAGTTCTGTAAAGCTAAATGTTGTGTTAATAAGAGGTTAGTATGTCTCTTTATTACTTTAGACCTTGGTAGGATACATTGTAAAACTGCAGGAAACCAAAGAAGCTACACGGAGTGGGAGCGGATGGAAGAACTGGTCCTGGATGCTGTGCGAAAAGGTTGGGGCAGGATATTGATCATGATGAAGGTTCTCATCTGCTATACAGACCCTGATGAAACTGCATTTATATAATCTAATATCACAACATGATGTGTAAGGCAGGGCAATTTTCTGTCTTGGTGTGTTCTTTTTTCCTAAAACTGATCTCCCTCGTTTTACATCATTAAAAGAATGTTGTCCCCTATCTGTGGGCTGACAGGACAAAAGTTTATTTGAAGATGTCGTTTATTCTTTTTAAGGCATTTCTCATACTGTTAGGAATAGAAACCCAATGGTCAAGCTGCCAGCAGCTATGACCTAGATGGAAATGGATGGAAGAGGTAGGACAGGGAAAAAGGGACTTTCCCTGCTGAAACATCCTAAAACCCCAGTCTGCTTTCTAGAAGTCGACAATCTTATTTATTTATGCAACAATAATCCACATTATCACAGTGTTATGGATGTACTTTCTGATATGAAAGGAAGTCTATCAGGGCTACCTCACTGGAGTACAGATTGTGAAGAATGAATAAGATAACCTGATTCTGTGTTATTTTGGAGACCATTGATACTTTGCTTTCCATACAATATTTACAATATATGAAACCAATAGTTACAGCTGGATTCCAGCTCTACCTGTTTATTAATTACATGGAAATATAAAAGGTTTATTTACATATCTGTCCCATAAACCCACAAAAACTACCTGGCCATTCAGGAGATTTATTCCAACTCAGGTGTGCTAAGTACTTTTGTCCAGTCTTGTGTAGAGCGCATGAGCCATCTTATGACTCAAAATGTCAATCAAAATGGAGCAAAAAACCTGAGAGGTAGGTCATGATTCATTAGAAGTACAAGAGCATTAAAATAATCTCTGAAATAGTTATTTGTAATTACAGGCACAATGGATCATCTGCTACCTAAGATTAATTAAAGAAAGAATCTAATTGCAGTTACCGGAATGGCTCCTTCCTCCACCAGTCAAGAACAATGTTATCAAGGACTTCTGGAGGCAATGCCTCACTATCCATTAGATTTGCTTTGATTGCCTCTTCCTCATCAGTTAACTCCACTTCCTTTATATAAAGAAAATCCACAAAAAATGAAAAAATACCAACCAAAAATCCAAACCCAAAACATTAGGAAAGAAAGATCTACCTGACACATTTACTGGTTTTTGGCTAAGTAAGGTACTGTCTTCATTTGATTTAAACCAGCAGAAACAAGCTCATTTGACACATTTCACTGTACTACATTCTACATTTTGGGATATTCTCCATGTGCTTGAAGTTGGGTAATTCCCTACATTATGCTTTAAATTTAAAAAAAAAAATCAGCTTTACTAAAGTTGGGGCAATTGCTGCTGTATGAGCTATAATGGAACTTAAACCCAAGCACAGTCATTAAGTATTTAATTATACATACACTTAATTCCAAGAAACAGAAACTGAAATGATCACTTTCTCCTAATTAGTTTCACCTAATTGCCTACAAGAAGTTTCCCACTTAGTTATACATGTTCAAATGCTGAAGACTATCTGCACTACATCAGAATGCTTTTTCACTTTTTAAAGACAACTTTTATCTTTTGATGCAATCCAAAGAAAGATATGTAGGCTTACTGGGTATAGGCACATGACCAGAAATCAGACAGATAGCATTGTTCTACAAAGCAGTAGTAGTATCAATGACTAGTCAAATACAGAACATTCAGATACCAAATCTAACTGATAAGTTCTTGTGAAAAAACTTTTTTTCAGAATATGTAACACTGTGATATTGATATGGCTGAGGATGCACTTCTCATAGAATGGCTTCCTGACACAAACTGCTGTAAAAAGAATGAAAAGAGAATATAGATTGGTGGTTCTGTGTTAGTTTACACTAGTCACAGTATCAAAATATGTGTTTTTACAAGCATACTGGATAAAAGACAACATTAGAAGTCAAAAAATACCACTGTTCCTGACCTGCTGACCATGTTATTTTTTCATGGTAATATTCACAGAAGAAAATACTATTTTCTAGTTATTGATTTTTTTTTTTTAACTGAAAACAGAATGGCTAAGTTTGTAAGAGAAATGTATCTGGTATCCTTCAAAGAGTTCAATATTCTTTCTGCCATACCTTATAAAGGTCTCATTTGTCAAAATTCATCTATATTTGCCTAAGACGACTAGATATACACAAAAGAGTGTGGTTTTTAAATGTCAATGGCCATCAAACATACACCTAAGCTGTATCCAGAGTCACCTGAAGAGAAAACCTGATATGCAGCTACGTATTCCCCTATCCCTCTCAGCACATTGATTTAAGTCTCCTGAAATTCTTTCATTAATTCATTACACAGTTCTGCTGTCCTTTCCCCATGTAGTAGTCATATTAACCAAAATTGCTCAAGAATTTGTTAGCATAAACTGTCAGAAAATAAAGGAATAAACCTTTTCTAAAAAGTGATCCAAAGTGATCCAGGAACCCTCAGAATAACGGTAGGGAGCTGATTGCTGCAAGGACACGTCTAAGTAAGAATTCCTATGCTTGACATCTTTTCTGATAATGTAGCCAAAGAACTTGAGAATATGCTGGAAGCCACAGGTCTAATGTAGTATGTGTGTGTGAGTAATACTTTCTCTAGTGCCTGACACAGTGAAAATACATATATATAAACATATATGTATGACACAGTGAATATATATTAAGAGATGTTAGTATGGCAAAACAGATACCTAAGAAGGCAAAGTGGTAGCCAGATCTGTAACACAGAGGCATCTTGAAATAAATGTGTAAAGTGGGAGAAAACAGTAAAACCCATATAAAAATCTATCACTGACATCATCACTGCAGATGAGCTGCTGAAATGGCATTTGTATCTGAGAAAAGAAAAGAAACATGAGAGGTATATTCCAGGTACAGAAAAGAGAACATCCCATAGTTCACAGCCTTGGAAATTATCCTCTAGAGTTGTGTGCACGGACCAGTGAATGGGTTTCTAAACGGAACTGAAATTGCATCAGCTGTGTTTTGCTTATGCCATCAGATAAAGCACTTTACAAGAAGTGCAAAAAACCCCCAACAACTAATGTAGAAGAAGATTGTTTACCAGCATAATGATGAGGAAAAAACACTAACAGAAGTGTCTTAGTGTAAGACATGTATTGATGCCAAAAAAATAAAGATGAGTGAGAGCCAGCCGTAACCATCAATGCCAGGAAAGCTTGCCACGTTTTTGGCTGTGATGACCAAGTTGTAAACTGACTTCCCAAACATCCTTTTAGATTTAACTGATGAAACGCAAAATTTTTGTTCTAACATTCATGATTTTGATCTGTAATCCCTCTGCGTTGAAGCATTTGATTCCAATATTACCTGCTCTTGTATTATTTGATCAGGAACACTACCTTCCAGTGATCAGGCACCTCCCCTGCTTTTCAAGACAATAGAGAGTGGCCTTGAATGCACCTTTGGCAGCTTTCTCAGCACCTGTGAATGCACCCCATTGACTTGTACATGTCCAGACTACAGAAACAGTCCCAAATTTGATCCTATTCTGCTGTCAGTAGTACCACTGTTCACCCATTTTTTCCTATTAGGCAGAGACCTAGCAGGCCACAGATTAGACTGTACTTGTAAAGACCACGGTAAAAAAGGCATTGAGCATCTCAGTCTCTTCTGCGTCCTTCTTCAAAAGGTCATCTACCCTACTCAGTAGCAGACTCATATTTCCAAGGTGTTTCTTTTACTGCTGTTGTTCTATAGAAATTCTTGCTGCCTCTCAGATCTGTCACTAATTTCCTCTTCCACTGAGTATTTGTCTTCCTGCCATCTTCCTAACACTGTGCCTGGATGTTGTTTCCGTATGCCTCCTCTGCAGGCTGCTTCCTCTCCTGCATGTTTCCTTAGATCCTGTGGTAGGAAGTCTTCAAAGGTGTCTGATGACTAGTAACTTGAAGGAACACAGCAGACATAAGTAGCACAAAAAAAAAAATGGCTCTTAGAATGTGACACAGGAACTTGTTTCTTCCTGAAGCTCCTAGAGTTGGATAAACCCTTATTTGTATTGTCTAGGAGGTAGATTTTCAGTTTCTTTGTATTATACATTTTTTGAAAGATTTATAGGCTCTGTACCTGTATTGAGACTTCTCCACACAATGAAGGCTTTTATCGTATCCATTGTTGTCTAAAGAAGAATTCATTTGCATTGAAACCTTGCCCATTGATGACTAAATAAAAGAAATCACTCTCTATCCTATTAAACATTTATGTAAATGTATATTGTTCAGGGAAATTACACACTGTAAGAGATGGGGTTTAGAATGTACATTTATACAATTTTTGAACCAGTATTTAATCTGATTAAGAAAAAGAACTGATCTTCTGAAAATGATCATTCATGAATTATTTTACCAGGATCATGAATATTGAGCTATTTGCAACAGTTTTTAAACTAAAAGGTACAGTTTATGCTACCCAAGAGTGTTTTTCTGTTTTGAAACACTGCTGCCAATAGGCAAGGACACTACAATCCATGTTACAAAATCTACCATATTAAAAAAAAAATATATATTAGCTTAGTTACTTTGTTAGGAACACTGAAATATTTCTGATTTTTTGACAAGGGATGATCAGACTGAAGGGCTGATAGAGGCATTCTATTCTTTTGCCCCAAGAAAGTGAACAGAGCACTGCTGGTGAACATTTGTAAACTCCTATGCAATTGGATCACATGCACCTGACTGAATTGGCATATTTTAAATACTTGAAGGAAACCATACTTTCCCATTATTATTCTGACCTTCATTTTTTTCCTCAGTTTGTATTCCTTTGCTCCATTTAGCATCTATGTCCATCTATCTATTTAGAAAAAAAATCTGTTTAGAAAAAAAACTATGTGTAATTCTTGGAAATGTTTTGTAGAATGTTTGTGGCATTTTTAAGAAAACATTGTGAAGCACTATTACTTCCAAATGTCATCAAGTAAGTAATTTAACATAAGTAATTTTTATCAAGCTAGAATTTTATAGGAAATTCCTATTCTGGTCTGAAAATGGTTAATTTGTGTATGAACATAAAAAAGATCAGATTATTACCTGTTTGCTTTTTTCAGTCTCAGTTTTAGTCGTGGTCTGAGAGAAGTCTTCCAGTTCCTGTGTCAGAATTTTCATTTTGTTGTCATCTTTTTCAGGTTCTTCATTGAAATGGGACCCAACTTTCTCTTTAGTTTTGGGTAAGATCAATTCCTGTAGATACTCTTCAAACTGAATATGGAAAATGCCTAATTTGTCTGCTATGTATCGTGCACAAGTAGTTTTACCTGCTCCATGAGTCCCAAGTAAGCACACCCGTAAAGGAGGGGCCTATAGGAAAAAATTGGAATATTTTGTAAGTTTGGAGTCTACAGTGCACCCCCTACTGTTTTTGATATCATTATAAAAATTGCATCAAACCCAATGTATTTTGGATTTTAATTTTTCCAGGCTTTCTATTGCTGTTCCAAACAGACTAATCTGCTCTCTAGAAACACTGAACAAATCCACTATGGCAGTTTATGCCAGCATGGAAAAGTAACACTTCATTAGACAATTCTTCTAAATCTTTTTACTCTTCTTTCACTTACAAAATAACCCCAACATCTTAAAGATAGTAAAAAAAAAAACCAATATGGATGATTTATTAATCACATCTTATGATTATTGTAAGCCTTTATACACTCTTCCTCTCTTTTCTATTTGCATCATTAACTCAATGTGTTAATTCAAGTGTACCCTAAAAAGTCATGAGGGAAGCAATGTATTTTGTTTGTTTCAAGGACTTGCCTGATACTTTTATTGTTACCTAGAAGAAATCAGCAATAGTAAACCATTATAAATGGGAATTGAAAATCGTGATTTTAATCTGTTATTATCTGCTTAAACAATTTTGAAGATTCTCACTTGTATTGGTTCATTGTGAGCCACATACTCCTCAGGGTTCTTCAAAAATTTATCTCTGTACTCAGACGTTGAAAAGTAATAAATCTTTTCTTGATATTTAGCTGCATGTTCATTGAGTCCTGGGTAAAGGACAAAGTTCTCTTTCAGACTGACCGGACAAAAGTGTTTTGTGTCTCCCATGTGCCTTTTCTTTTCCTTAGTGTTTTCTTCATCCTGAAAATATGAAAATTTTCAAAAACTATTTGTTCACTTAGACTTAAGTAGTTCACTTAGATTAAGTAAATAGAGTTGATCAGATTAAGTAATGTCAAATACATCAACTGGGCATTGAATGAGAATGGTAGTTCTCAAGATAGTTTATAAGCTGAATATAAATCTGTGAAAATACACACTTTTTAGATTCAGAGTTTGAAAACAAACTGCCCATTCTACTGAGAAGATTACTGAGTAAAGAATAATAATTTAAAATTTGAAATGATAATATCATACTTAGCTGTTGAAGACCACCAAAATTAGGCTAGAAGTATCTATGGTAAAATCTTTTTCTGCTGTGTTCGTGAAACACACAATCTGTTGCTTCTAAACGTGCAGAAGTAGACCTCTTCAGAAAAGGCAATGAGAGCTGGTATTATGAAGTCAGATTACTTATTCAGTAAAATTAATTTCTAAAAAATCTAATCAGTACTGCTCCATTACAGTATAAGGATATCCTGTACTGTTAAATCTGGGGATTAGAATCTTCCAATACAGGATGAGAATAAAGGAAAGGTGAAGCTAGAGCTTTAATTTCATTAAAATGTGTGTTTGAAAATTATCAACAGCTGAGATGAAACAGAGGATTGCACTTTAGGACTCTGCATCTTCTGATGTTTACATGATGGCTCACAGAATCATTGTTAATTGACAGAAATCAAAGTTCACATTTGTTTCTTCAATAAAACCTGTCTTTACCATCTGGCAAAGCTAGGTACATTCATCCTCTCTATTAGCATGGGCTATTTAGGCTTCTCGCTGGACTAAAACGACTATCAGCCAGAACACTGTGTTCCTATACAATGAAAATCTTCTTGAAGCATATGCTGATCTTTATTTTGTAAGAAGGCTGAAACTGGATCATATAAAATCAGGTGCAAAATCTGACTTCTCTAAGTTTATGTTCAAACTGAAAATAAATGAATTAAAATAAAAGCATAAATAGACAAAGCCAGCATGCTTACTTCTTCATTTTCATTTTCCTCTTCTTCAATTTCATCTTCCTCTTCAGCAGCCAGATCTTCTGCTTCCTCATCTAAGTCTTCAGCAGATAATTCCCAACCATGGTATTTAAAAGGTCCTGAAAAGGTTAATTTTTTTTCCTGATTCAGTACTTTTCATTTGGCAATGCCAGAATATATTCTTTTTGCCCGTAAAAGTAAGCACATATGTGAAAGCAAATCATGCCAACTGTATATTGCATTTCTACTACTCATAGAACAAAATGTTCTCCATGGATGCAGGAATAATATATTACTTCCTCCAAAAATGGAAATTTACTGGTTGTTTTTTTGTTGAAGTAAATTGGTATTTTCAACAGGAACTTTTTACAGAGTATTATACAAACACATGCAGATAGTGCCATTACTGTTTGCAATGGTGGTTTAACTATTGTTCATTGGGGAATACAATCAGTCAAATTTTATTTGATTATAAAGCTAGCACATTTTGGTTAATTAAGCACTTGCATTGTAGCAACGGTAGGAAAAATGTAAAAAATGTAGTGTTAATATTATTTATCCAGTACTCAAAATTGTTATAGATTTAAGCACGCAAGTGAAGAAAGGTAATTTGCCAAAAAAATACCAATACTGTAAAAACCCAGTCTTGAAACACAGTCAGTGCAGGTGGGTAGGTTGGATTATTACACACCCTGAAAGTATCATTGACTTCAGTGAATGCTGTACATAAATGAACCTTTGTTACCTGTCCATGTCTCAACCAGTATCCTGACATAAACAGATAGAGCAAGTAACTGGGGAAATGCACTGTCAGAATGTTTAGGGAGCTATTATGTATATATTTGTATAGCCATATATGTTTTTTTCAAACATATATATTCCCCACTCTTCCTATTGTCTTAAAGGCTGCTAGTGTGCTTTTCAGCTCAACCACAGCACACGGCATGTCCTGTTCCCACTTGGTGTGAGTAATACAGAACTTAGTATAACCTACCACCTGCCCCCACACCCCACACCCCAAATATACTCATCATACAAGCTCTCCAAAATCCCTCTCGGTAGGTTAAGTGTAAACCACATAAACAGTATTACTTACTTTCCATAGCCAGCACAGTTTGATTAAGCAGGCTTTCTGGAGTTTGCTCAGCAATCTCTAAAACAAGAACCTGAACTAGAGATGACTGCTTGATTACTGACTCCACTGTTTGCCAGTCATGCATGAAAAGGTCAATTTTCCTTTTAATAATTTCCATTTCTGGTATATCTTGAAAATCATCCTCTGCACAATCAGGTAGCATGACTTCTGAAAATCAAAAAGTACATAGAAAGCAATACTCCTCTAAAATGTTTTGCATTTAAAAATTATCATTATGCTTTAGAATTATTTTTAGTTTCATCAGATATGGAGGCATATTTTTTTTTACTGCTCCTTCATTCCCCAGCTACACACACACACACACACACAATTATGGCTTATTATATTATTAGTTTATAAAGACACTTTGAAAACGCCAGATCCATTATGTTGATATAGTATACACTGACGCTTCCCCAGGAAAATAAACAAGGTCAAATTACATCACTAAATTTGCATATGGTTATTTAAATCAGCACATAAATATATATAATGACTCCTTCTGCAAAGAAAGATAAGGAATATACATTAACTTAAAAATTATTTAAGGATGAACAGTTTTTGACAGGCTATCCATATGGTCATGCCTCATAGGGAACACACCAGTATAGGAAAAAAAGAGTCGGAAAACTAGCATACACTGCAAAAAAGCAACGCCATGTTCTGACCTGGTTCAGGTTCAGTTACTGAAGCTGTTGTGGGGTCTTCAGGTTGCATGTTAGGTATCTGCTCTTTTTCAAGTGGAGTATGTTCTCTTTATGTGAATAGAAATATAATGCATACAACTAGGTGTTTTTCTTCTTCAGCATTTCAATATGCAGATGTTATTCATTGCTCAAATGAAGGCACACAGATATATAAAGAGCAACATGGTAAAACTGTAGAGAAAATAGAAGATTTTGGGGAGAAAGGAAAAAGAAGGGACTAAACAGAGAAGTCCACATCAGTGTAAATATCAAGGATAGGGGGGTGGTATTGAAGACCGAAATCCTAAACTGGTAAAGGCAAAGCCGTGAGCTAAAACACTAAACCATGCAATGTAAGAGTACTTACAAGTGATGTCTCTAACCATAACTAACAATTAAGGCAAGACACACTTACAAAAAGCAGCCTGGGGAGCGCTAGCAACCAGGAGTGCTGCAAACAGAGCGGGCAAACAGAGCATGCACGTCAGGGCACGGTGCAGCAGTTTGCGCAGCAGTTGGCACAGAAGGGCGTGCAGGAAAACCGTAGGCGTCCTGCCAGCTCAAGAGGTGAGCTCAGTGGGTGGTCATCGCCCTCTCAGAAGGAGCTTAGCTATGTTAGCCATTGGGCAGGATGCCATG
>JAVJGJ010000059.1:65709359-65720645 GCA_035590215.1 Microhierax caerulescens | reverse complement strand
GTTGTGAACCACTATTCAAAGCAGTATCAGCTGGAAGATGGTAATGCATGCTGTCCGGATCTAGCCTTCAACAGATCATCATTTCTAGTCCTGCCCTTTAAAAACCTCTCAGTTCCGAGTAGGTCATGAAACTTTTGAAATATACAGGCAGAATGTATATTTAATGGATTTAAATGAATATTGGACATCATCTGAAACAGAATATTGAACATGGTAACAAATCCACTCAATAGAGCGCTTCCCATATGAACCTTAATCTCAGAAACACAACTCTTGTTACACCTCTCCTGATAGGCCACATGGTGGATGTGTTCCAGCTTTGATTCTGTACTCTAGGTACATAATTCCATCAGATTACCTCTACCAGAGAGTTTTTTTGCTTAAGGAAACTTATCCAGCAGCAATTACTGCATACTTATGGAGCTTTTAAATAGATTACACAGGCCTAAGCAAACTGGAGAAACTCTCTCCTGGAAAGAGGGGAGAAGTAACAAAAGAAAAAAGGATTACATTCCTAGGAAAAAGGGACAACCCAAAAGTTGGACAACCCAAACATTATTTGGTTTTGGTTCAGGTATTTGAACCTTATTATGACAAAAATGTTGCCTCCCTGGCATCTGGTTTGTTTCAAACTGAGTCTCAGGGACTAAAAATATTGAAAGTACTTTCAAGTAATGCAGCTGTACCTTTCCATTAGATATAAGTTATAATAATTCTGTTTGCAGAGGTGATTTATGGTGAGAAGATATTTTAAAAGAAGTAGAAAACATAGTCAAGAAAAGTACTTCAAAAGACAGTAACAGTTTAAAAATAAATGGATCTAAAAATGCAAACAAGGTTCCTTCAGAGGAGGTGGCTGTCTATCTAACAGTGCTGTTCTTAATTTCCTTATCACAGAGGTGATAGGAAACAAACCTCCCCATCCCTAAATCTGGAGCTTTCACAGGGAATGCCTATATGGCAATCTCATATTCTTTTGCTCTGAGTCTTCTTTGCCTTAATTGAGCATAGTTACCATAGAGACAAACAATCCTCAAAAAAAATCCTTTCTGCCCCCGTGTTCTCCAAGTGAGTTCCTGGGGAAGGAAAGGGTTTAGTATCTTTTTTTCCAGTGTTCTGCTAGCATGAGATATCACTTGTTCTGCCCTCAGTCCATATTTGGCAACAAAAAAGATTAAAAAATCCTTTTTGCCTCCCCTCTCACCTCCTGCCAAAACTAAGACAGAGACACCAGCAACCAGCATGTCTTCTTCATTTTTTAACTATCAAAAAGTTTAACTATCAAAATAAACAGAAAGGCAAAATGTAGCATTAGTGATACTTCAATTTCTTGGAACCGATGGTTATTTCATTATAAATACATTTTCGTCTGTCTTTTTGAAACAGACCATTTAGTCTGTTTATACAGACTTTTCATTACTTACTTTTAAATATATGCTGCCAAATAATTTCCAGGCTATTACAGTGAAAGGTACTTAGTAGACAAACTTGTATTATGTGTACTGATTTATTGTGTTGGGGAGAAAAAGCAGTTCGGTTTACAGATCAGGTTGTTTCTTTCTAATGCATAAGAATGTGCATATTTAACAACTTTCTATTTACAGTAAAATGTTTTACATTGGATTTATTTCTCTTTTGGACATTAACATATTCTAAGAATTCTAGTAGATAAAAACTAAAATGTGTATTTTGAAAACTAAAGGAGACCCATCTCCATTAAAGGTGAGCTACCTTCAAAGTGTCTTTTGAGAGAAGGCTGCTACAAGATTTCATGTATCTTTTCATTAGCTTACGGCTCTATGCCGTTCCATGTGCTGCAGAATTTTACCTTGCACCAAAAGGAAGAAAACATGACTCCATGTGAAACCTAGTAAGCTGTTGGCAGGACAACATATGACTAGGGAAAATGCAGGCCATATTTAATCATTTACTTCCAAAGTTAAAATTCATCCATTCCCATTTTTCCCAAGATCCCTTGCCACAGGGAATGGACTAGTAATTTCTGAGTAACATGGATATAATATTAATTTTAAAATGGTCTGTAGAAATGAGGTTTGTCAAAATCACATATAGGTGTTTGTGAATACTGCAATTTTATTATTTCCTGGCCTGCTCCTGCCACCCCTTATTTTCTTGGTATTTTCTCCTCTCTGCCTTTTTTTTTTGGGGGTGGGGTGGGGGTGGGGGTCACATTACATGAACGCAACTCTCTGAAGTTCTTTCTCCTCTGATTTCCCTCACTTCACCCTGTAGAGAGTGCTCATGGATTTCTGAATACAAGAGGTTTTATTGATTACAAATAAAGTAATGCTCACTTCATTTGTTATTTCCATAGATCTCTGTAAACATTTGTTAATTTGGTATTTAGGCAGTAGAGGCAATAGCAGGCTTTAGTTGGGTTTTTTTGAAGTACAAATACCTGGTGCATTATTTTTAGCAGGAAATATCAATGTGCCTTTAATTGCATTTATAAGTGTTTAAATAACTTGAACCTCACTACTCCATTATAAACATCTTCAAAAGAAAAAAGCTAAGGTAAAAAATAATATTTACAGCCAATTTTCAAATATAGTAAATGCTTTCAAAAAAGGAAGGCATACAATTCTTGATACTAGCAAGTCAGAGAGATTATATGTGCTATAAGGCCAACCTGTAGGTTTAGATTCTTCTTTATAAGCTGCTGAGTTACGGGACTGTTTCTGGTATATTTGTTCAGTTTCAGGTGGAAGCTGCTTGTCACTGTCCTCAAATTCTGTTGGCACAAAGAAACTCATTTGTAACTTTTACAAACCCATTGAGGGGTGATAGAGACACTATGGGAATAAATATATGTTTTAATCACACTGCAAAACATATTTGATCCCCTGCAAAAAAGGAATTGGTTATTCTAATGCTCAGGTATTGCACACTGAAAAAACATTTTAAGATCAGCTACGTGATCCGTGGGAAAAGGCAGACCATCTACCAGATGCCACATGACTGTGAATAAAGTACTTTATTTACCAAGACCCCGCAAAAGGCTGCACTTGGTGTGATACAGAACAGCTCCTATTGGGTGGAAGTGCTTCTGATTAGAGGAAGGGCTTGTACACTTGAAGGCTGGTGCATTTTTCCAACTGTATCAGTTGGTCAATAAAGAATATTACTTTTCCTACAAGCTTTGTTTTGCTTATGTCCTTATGCCATTGTTAGAGTAATAAAACCACTAGTACCTCTCAAGTTATGATTAGCCAAACCTCAAATCATATTAAATAAGAATGTATTTTAAAATCTGAAATTAAGGCATTTGTTTTCATGCACATCTCTTTTTTGGCAAAGAAATCACAAACATAATGAAAAACAGGTTGGAAACATTGAATTTCTAATTTATGCTGAATTGGGAAACTTCATTTCATAAACAAGCATCTTCTTACATGGTTAGCAGGCAAAAACCTCACAACCTTTAGCATGTGTTAAATTGAGAAAATTATTCACATTCTAGTTCTTTATTTCCTTTTGATATATACAGGAATGCAGTCAAGCAAAATGAGGTTTGATGCTCTGTAATAAATAAATCAAGACTCCATAATATATACAAAGAGGAGAATGACATGGAAATCTGTGCAAAATGGAAGACACTTTGTTAAGGCTGTCAGCATGCAAATTCTCACATGCATACATAACTTAATCACAGACAGTCCTAGAGACTTCAACAGAAATAGCTGTGGCACAGAAGCTAAGCGTGTCTAAATTTTTAGAGGACGTCTAAACACTTAAGGGTTTTAATTTACAAGACTGATGCTGGATAGTGTCAAGGAAGAGAGATGGACAGCCATTAAACCAAGTAAATTAAGAAGATGTCCTTTTTCTTATAGATGTTCAGAAAGTGACAAGAGCTTTCAGAGAGGCTGATAGCTTTAATCATAGGTTTTTATTCTTTTTTCTGCAAAGGAATGCATAGCTGTACTAAACCAATATCCCATAGCCTTTATTTATCTGAATGAGACACTAAAAGAATTCAAGAACTGAAGGTATTTGGGATCTAATTGAGAAAGTTATTCATAATGTTTCTGTTTCACATTTTGAAATTTCTATCCCTAAAATGCTGTGATTGCAGATATTGGAATGTATTTATCATATCTGGCTTATGAAGGAAGGCAGAAAATGGCTTTGAAGATCATGTAACTTTGCTCAAAGACTGAAAAAACTGTGAAGTTAATATCACTACAGCTTGTTTCGAAGCTCATGGTACAAGTAACTTGCTATGCCTTGTCTGCAGATTAATATACTGTCCTTGTTCAAACTCTCTCTCTGAAAAGCCTCCAGTTAGAGGTAGGGTAGGAAAAAAACCCAAACCACCAGGATGCAAGCCAGCTAAGAAAAACAAAGGAAATATATTTAGAGGCTGTAGGACTGAGCACACATCAACTGCCTGGTAAATGTTATAATTACAATTGATTCCTTCAAAGCCTAAAGAGAAAATGTCCTAACATGCGCAGGTTTAATTATTATTATTTTTGTTGTTGTTTGAAATAAGTTACTGAATTTAACACAATGATAAAAATAAAAAAAAGCAAGAACATAAAATAAAGAGATGGGTATTGATTCAACCCCCCACCATTTGTAATATGAGAAAGGGAAGGTTGGGATCAATATTAAGGAGTTTATAACAAATATTAACAGCTGTGAAGGACAAGCATGGGAGGTGATGGCTGGAATTATCAGCTCCAGCTACCTATCTATTTCTTGCAAGAGCTTCTGCCCAAATATTAAGAGTAGCAAAAGAGACAGTGAAGATGGGGTTGTATTAACACACCGCCCTGAGCTACTGAGACATGGGCGTTTGTGTGCTCACTGAGTTTGCTATAGGAAGGGGGTAATCGGCAGAAAAGCAGGTCTGACAACTAAGGTACAGAAAATAAAGTCTTAAACCATGACAACTGTTTGCTTCAGTGGATAAGATCAGTTGTATGGGACATTTTATTGCTGAAACATGGCAGGAAAGAAATATGCCATTTTACTTCAGGAAGATTGGAATGAACCCACAGACCTACCTGAAGCTGTATAACTCTTCTACAATGCTTGAAATATATTCTCATGAAGTCATATAGCTGTCATCTAGTATAAATAAATCCATACTCATGCAAAGCTGTTGCAAAAATGCTTGAATACTGTAAGAAATCCCTGAAAATAATTTAAGCTCAGAATAATCATGTCAAGGGACATGAAAAAAGATGTAGGGCTAAAATTTTCAGCTAGACACACCAAGCAGGAGTTACCACATAAATTTTTTTGTGTGCTTTCAACAGAATTTTCAGCATTGAGTTTAGCTTCTTAATTCACTTAAATTCATTTGTGAAACTTAGACAAGTTTTCCTTCTCCACTTATTTTCACTTTCATTAAGACACATGTAAGTACCTTGCTCATTACTGGATACAGTTTTTCCCTTTTAAACACAAATAATAGTATAAATTTGAATATGTTCAGTCCTGAAGCAATCACAATTACTTCAGAGTCCCACTGAGGTTACAAAAACTGCTATTCTTGAAAGGCACATTCATTTATATAGACTAAACTAGACTATTTCAGTTGTAAGGGACCTACAATGATCATCCAGTCCAACTACCTGACCACTTTAGGGCTGACCAAGTTAAAGCATGTCATTAAGGGCATTGCCCAAATGCTGCTTAAACACTGACAGGGTTGGGGCATCAACCACCCCTCTAAGAAGCCTGTTGCAGTGTTTGACCACCCTCTTGGTAAAGAAATGCTTCCTAATGTCCAGTCTAAACCTCCCCTGGTGCAGCTTTAAACCATTCCCATATGATATCTGAGATATCAAAAGAGCATGACTGGG
The DNA here is from genome assembly GCA_035590215.1 of Microhierax caerulescens. Classification (NCBI taxonomy): domain Eukaryota; kingdom Metazoa; phylum Chordata; class Aves; order Falconiformes; family Falconidae; genus Microhierax; species Microhierax caerulescens. The sequence continues at coordinate 65,714,808 of JAVJGJ010000059.1, read as the reverse complement.
ACTCTGGAGTGTTTTTCTGAGTTTTCATTTTTATACCGTATTCTGCTACATAAAAACAACCAAAACTGCAAACATATCATCCACTTATCTGTTTGTAAAAACATGTCACATGGGAGAAAAGCTGCAGTCAATGTGCTGATGGCAGTACATGTGAAAAAACAGATGTCAGGCTAAAAGCAGCATGACTGAAGTGCTTTGGTGAGTCAGTATTTGATTACTGAAATCAATAGGATTTCAATGTGTAGGAAAACATGATTTTCTCTGAACAAGGACTTGTCACGTGTTAAAAGGACAAGTGTGTATATGACATTGTTACTTCTATCATTAATAATTGTTGTTTTGATGTACTCAGATCAAAATTAGTTAGATATTCAAAACTAAGATGAGGTTTGTGGTTTGAGACAGAGATGACAAAAGCATCTGTGTAGAACCCTGTATATTTAATACTTTAGAACTCATTCACTTTGGAGAAGAGCTATGTTTTGTTAGAAACTATAAAAAGTTATAATGTAGAATTTTTTTGAGGTTTATATGTAAATGAAAGAACCCTACAAAGCTAGCATTTTTTCCAGAGAGTAGGTGAAATGCTACCTAATAAAAAAATTAAAAGCATGTTATCATATTCAGTCTATCTCATACTACCTTTAAAACTTAGGCCTTGTTATATGTAGGGAAATTAAATGCCAGACTGGATAATGGAAGAAAATGTATATGAGACATAGTGACAATACAGAACTTAAGCTTGGCCATGATATTTTTCTACAGAAACCAGTATGTTATGTCTGAAAGTAATGGCAGTCTAGGCCTCCACTGCTGAGAGAAAAAAAGAAAGTGGAAATTCATGTGCTTCAAATTTTAAATTCATCTCCAGGCCTTAGGTGATAATTTAGGCTATGATGGAGAAACCTTGAGATCCCATAGCAGAGGAAGAGAATACTCTTAAGTCCCCAACCTAGTTCTTAATGTAGAGGCAAATACTCTCACGTGTGTACTTCATCTTGACAGTAGATCCAAATCAGACAACATTCTTCTAAGAAAGTAAATTGTTATTAAAAAGGCAAAAAGGAAAGTACAACCCTGCAACTTTTTTGATTTTTGAGGTTCAAAAATGTTGAAACTAACTTGAATTAATTCTAAACCTCGACCCAACTGACAGAATTGTCTGAGATGTAAAAATTCAGCCTATTTGTGACAGTTGGCCTGCCTCCAAAATCTCACTTCTCACAGATTATTCACTCCTGCCCAGGACATCTATATTTTCATTGCTGGAAACAAAGTATAGAATAATTCTGATATAAAAGTAGGATCTTTACAGGAAATAAAGAGTGGGTAAACAGAAACAATATGCAGTTCTCTCAATACAGAAAGAAGCAAAGAAAGAAAGTGTTTCATTACTAATAATAGTAATGAAAAATGTTTCATTACTATTGTTATTAGAGGAGAAACCTTACGTAATAAGGTTCATAATTCCATTATTTTTTATGTTTTTAGGTTATGTTATTAAAGGCTAATCTCAGTAAGTACAAAGGAGGGGAGGAATGATGACAGATGGGAGAACCCCAGTAGCTTAATCAGAACAAATGTAACCTTGACATGGCTCCCCCCAGGATCATTAAAAGAGGATGATGAAGGCATTGTCTGGGTGTGAGATCTATTGAGATGAGTCAACCAGAGAGACGTCCTCATCTGAGGGCGATTACTGCCTACAGGGTATGACACATATTAGGGGGTGCCAGGAAAAGCAGTTTAGGATTGTGAGAGACTTAGAATATTATGAGGCATTTCTGAGAAGCACCAAAGGCAAGGAGAAGGGATCAAAGTGGATTGGAGAGGAACAAGCATGGATAACAGAGTAGGAAGAGGATGAAAGGGGAAATGGGAATGGATGCTCATTACTGCATGGTCCTGGGGACTTGAAACTGCAGCAGCCTCACCTCTACTGGGCTACTGGATTCAGCAATTCTAATGCATGTTAAGAGAGCTGCTCCTGAAATTATTTCTGTTCCCCTTTAATTGCTTCAGGCTGAGTTTCTTGGAGGAAGAACAGAAAATCAGACAGTTTTGCAATTTTCTTAGTAGCTATTGGCTAAGTTCTAACAGTTTTCTAACTTGTGAGGGGATACAGATTTTCTGATGAGTAGTAAGTTTCAATACAGTTAATAACCTAATTAGAAAAGTTACTAGAGGAGATAGAGAGTCCTGTCCTTCAGATTTATTGAAAACCGTAACTGTGCTGGCTGATTTAATATATGTCTTTATTCTGTAACATCCATTAAGAATGGCACATAGAAATGTGTGCCTGAATCAGTGAAGGAAGCAAAGATAGTAATATAAACTAATTTTTCTAGATGCTGAATGTAAAAAGGAAATGAAAACTGTAAAATCTGCATAAAACCCAAATTGCTAAATTATTTGAAACACAAAATTAGATAAAATAGAAGTCAAAAGATACACACTTTCACCTTTCTCCTCAGCAGCCTCTAGAGATTGATCTTCCTCTGATGTCAGTATTTCTTGCATTTCTTTTCTAGAATCATATCTTCTGTAAGTAAAAGATTATTTATCTTAAGACATGTATTAGTGAAGCAAGTTGCAGATATATTAATTTAAAGTAAAGATTTGGAAATATACTGTTGGGAATTTAAATATAAGTTGGGTTGTACAAAATAAAAGTCAAATACATTTAATCATCTAAACTGTTACTGTTTCATTGCATCAAAAGGCTGGATTAATGAAAGGCTAATGAAAATGCATTTAGCGAGAAAATATTCTGACACCATATTTACTGATCTAAATGAGATATTCCTCATATTTAACACACTGGACTATTTTTTATACATCACAACTAGTCTTAGTGTACTGTCTTAGTACATTTGTGTTGATAAATGCACTGATACTTTTAATACATAATAAAACTAGAATTTTCTTGTGCTCATTTGATACATTCAGATATTTGGAATATTTTACCTTACTTCTTCTTTCTTTTCTAATGCTTCATCTGTTAGCCTTTTCAGAATCTTAGAATTAATTTCTTCCCTCTTTGCTAAGTACATTCTGTGTAGTATACAGACTCCTGCAGTACAATTACAAACAGTAATGACTTCTATGCATATGTATAAAACTGAAGTTATTTGAGTTAGCAAAATTATTTCATAAATGACAGACAACCTGCTTCTTTTTAAAGTCAAGAAAAGGCATATATACCACAGAAATATTATTATACTGCTCCTTTCTAAGGTTTCAGAGCTTTGTTTTCTATTTCAAACACCTCATAAACTGAGTCTGGGATGTGGGAAGGTTATGATGAAGGCTATAAGGGGAGACAGCACTGAAAAGATTTATCTTATATTTCTGTATAGCATGCATTACTCTGGCAAACAAGCATTTTGTTTGTATGTGTACAAAGAGAACTATGGAGAAACAAATGAAAAACATTCAAATAAAAATTTTAAGCATGTAAATACTTACTCCACTACACCTGGTTGACAGAAATGAATAATATGCTGTCCCTACTAAGAACTCTACTGACTGACTGACTTTGGCAAATAGATTTATGACACATGGCTGTGTGGCTCAAATCCATTTCCATCAGTGGAGTTATGCCAGTTTAGACTAGCTCAGGGAATAGCTTACAAAGTAATGACTCAAAATTCTGTGAAAATGTAAACTCCACAACTGCTTTATTGAATGACAGAAATTAGTGGGAAATAAAATATCTAAATTCAAGGAAACACACCCATAAGCAAAAAGCTACACTTTTAGCCAAATCATACAGCAGACATTACGATCTTGTCTCTTTCACCTCACTCTGCTCATACTTGTTCTCACCATATCTCACAGGATCACTATCATCAATTAACATAAAATCTATTTTTATTTAAATTTGAACTGTGAGAAACTTGTTATTAACTTTTAGGATCATTGAATTGTTGATTTGAAGCAGATGATAATTTTGTGCAAATGGTTTATATTATAAACAAATACTTTCAATTAAGTGTCTTTTTTAAAAAGGGAGGATGAGTGAAGGAATTTTTTTTTAAAATGTAGTTTGTAAACTAACTCATCTTTAGATAATAATGTGTCTCAGTATTCTTCTGCACAAAAGTCGTGAGAGTTTTCAGTCACTTTGCCTGGTGGCCCAGGCATGCATGTTTCCATCTTTGTGTTTTCTCACAGTACTATGAAAAGCAGCAATGACAAAGAGCATTAATTTACTTCATTATTCGGGTTGAAATTACATTGAACTGAAGTGAAGCAGCTTTAATTACAGAATTATAATATGCAGAACATCTAGAAGAATCACAATTACTATACTACAACTAACCATTCTTTTTCCCTCGGGTACCAGCACATGTGTTTCTCACTCAAAGGGTTCAATATTGTTTCATCTGATGAAGGATTTCAATATTACTTGATCAAATTGAGCAAGTGACCTTAAAGCCTTTAGAATAATGGATAATAAATTAGCAAAGTCCTAAGTGGCTGACCTGAAAATATCTGCTACTTGTATTAACCAGAAATAAGCTAGCTTGCTAATGGAGTGGGTTTGTAGGTAGCTCAGCTGATTCTGGTTGAAAGAACAATGTTCTTGCAATGTCCTGTTTTAATGCAACTGGAAATCTGAAATCTCTGTATTTCACTTTGGTTTGCTATGATAGGCTACAAATAGTATGATTTTATTCAATCTGTGCACGGTTGTTTCAAGCTGAGACTGTATCTTAAGTACGTTAATTCATTTCCTCCCACAAGTGAACGAAACTTCGAAGAAAAATAAGTTGTCATTGATTTATATGAAAGCCTGACACAGGTCCAGGAATAAAATTAGGGTATAGACTCATTATCATCTCAAAAACATTAAAAATGGGAATGGTGGATTTCCTTCCAAGCCTGGAATCTACTTACACATAAGGCCAAATGGGTTGTAATTAAGAAAGCAGTCTTTTTCTGCCATGTGATACAAAGACTATAACAGTGTTAGTTCAAACAGAGTTCAATCATGGTTGTGAGCACACAATTTAAGTTTCATGAAGGACCTCTTTAACTTCTATGAAAGGCTTACACTTATGCTTTAAGGAATCTCCCACCTGTCAGACTAGTGAAACAGAAGGTGATGTATGGGAGAGATGGCTACCAAGACCATAAAATCGATTGTTCAGATTAGAACAAGTAATTGAGAGCTAGGTTTTGAGAATAGTGGGAATGGCAGAAAGGTGTACATTGCAGAAAGTAAGCACATAATTTGAATGTCCTAGAGAGACCTTAATTTAAAAGCCTCTGCTATAGACTCCCAAGTTCTTCCCTTCCCAAAAGAAAAGATGAGGCTGTTACTATTAACCAGTGTTCAACATTTATTATTATAATATTTATTTATAATATATTATTATTATTATTATTATTATTATTATTATTATTATTATTATTATTATTATTATTATTATTATTATTATTA
>JAVJGJ010000059.1:65679177-65693331 GCA_035590215.1 Microhierax caerulescens | reverse complement strand
GTCAACAGCCGGCTGAATGTGAGCCAGCAGTGTGCCCGGGTGGCCAAGGAGGCCAACAGCATCCTGGCTTGTATCTGCTTGTAACAGCGTGGCCAGCAGGACTGGGGAAGTGATTGTCCCCCTGTACTGGGCACTGGTGAGGCTGCACCTCAAATACTATGCTTGGTTTTGGGCCCCTCACTACAAGACAGACATTGGGGTGCTGGAGCGTGTCCAGAGAAGGGCAGTGAAGCTGGTGCAGGGTCCAGAGCACAAGGCTTACAAGGAGCAGCTGAGGGAACTGGAGTCGTTTAGTCTGGAGAGAAGGAGGTTCAGGGGGGACGTTATAGCTCTCTACAACTACCTGAAAGGAGGTTGTAGAAAGGTAGCTGTTGGTCTCTTCTCCCAGGTAACAACAGGGAGACAGCACAAGAGGAAATAGCCTCAAGTTACACCAGGGGAGGTTTAAACTGGATATTGGGAAAAATTTCTTCACTGAAAGGGTGATTAAGCATTGGAACAGACTGCCCCTGGATGTGGTGGAATCACCATCCCTGGAAGTGTTCAAAAAATACATAGATGTGGTGTTCAGGGGCATGGTTTAGTGGTGGGCTTGGCAGTGCTGGGTTAACAGTTGGACTTGATGATCTTAAAGGTCTTTTCCAACCTAAATGATTCAATGATTCTGTATCTGTGAAAACAGCTTGAACTCACTGAAATCGAAGACAAGATAATTCGTTTGACTGTGGGGCAAGAATTTTTAATGACTGTTCAGGCTCAGCCTTCTTCCTGGAGGAGAAGAAGATGTACCTACAGGTAGTCAAGAATTCTGTTTTCTTTCTATTGTAATTAGTATCACTTTTCTATTTGTGCTGCTGCTGCAACTATACAACATATATACTCAAGAACTGGGATTTCTTACTATCTGGTATTAAAACAAAGACTGACTTTCTGTAGCTGAAAAAAATCAAAACTGCTTGGAAAGCAGCACAAAAAATATGTTTTCTGAGCTTTTAAGAACTTTCCATGAGTATAGAAAAAGAGATTTGAAGTAGGCATTCACAAATTTTCATCATGCACGGTCAAACAAATTAAATCTCAAAAGTATGGAATTAAAACAAAGACAGACTTAAATCTGCCAAAGTGATGTTATAGACTAGGTCCACACACTGAAGCTTAGCATCTCACAGACTGCATGGATATGACAACTAGAATCAAAATCCCTATGAGAACAGAGTAGAACACCAGAGGTTGATAGCAGCTCATTCTGCACATTCAGAGTAAAAAGCAGAAATAATCTAGTTGACAATCAACAAAACATTGCAAGAGGAAGGGCCTGAGCCCTTGTTCATGATTATACATACTGTTTCTTTGTCTGTGTGAAGCATGGCAAAGTTTGGTGTGGGTCAGCTAGTATTCTCATTGCTGAATAGCTGTGCACGATCTGGAGAATGGCACAAGCCTTGGGCCTTTCCCAGTGGGCAGTTTGGACATGGCCATGCCATTGTGACTAACAAGACACATTAGCTGTGTTCTGCTGAAGCAGCTGGCCTGATGTCTGAAGAGTCACTCTTGCTTTTTTATTTACTAATATGGATGTAGTCAGCAAGGCCATTCTTTTAAGTTACATTGAAAAAGTCCTGTTAATCCTACACTAACATTGATTTATGTTTCTCTGGTTATATCAAAGTCATTTTTGTAAAGTATCTGGTATGTCATATTACTACTCCTGAAGAAACTGAGATTCATAAATGGCATGAATTAATAATGACTAAGAAGAAGTTTCATAATTAATGAGTAAAAAATAAAATTTTGCTTTCTAAATTCTGTATGTGAAAAGTTTCTTACTGAAATACATGAATGGTAAATGTGCAGGTATCTAAAATCCTGTAATAATCACATTATTCAAAGTTTTCTTTTCTTGAAAACCTATATCTTCTAAGTGGTAGGAGTGCAAAGACTGTAACTGCACCAGAAGTTTTAAGAAATGTTCAGTATTTTACATGAGCAATGCTTATGTAAACAAACACTGGAACAAACCAGTGTAATTCCATTCCAGTATGAAAGAGAATAATTTATCATTCCTCAATAAATGCTATACTCAAATACACAGGGGAAAATATTATCTATGCAACATATCAGTCTAATAATAATTAGGAAAATTACTAGCAAGTTACTGAAGATGACATTACCTTAATGTTAATCAGGAAATCTGGTTTTAATTTTAGATTCTTTATTTTCTCTATTTGCTGTGAAACAGACATGTATTCCTCTGAGAGAGAAGGAAATCCACTGAGAACATAACCTGCCAAAATACACTTCATTAAATATGTCTTTTAGAAGGTTTTGTCAAATATAAGACTAGTTATATTCATCTCCTTTAAACAACACATCTATTTAGTCGCACAATTTTAAACCATGTACATGATATAATACTATTAAAAAAATTGCACATCCGTGTCTACTTCAGATGAAATCCAGAAAAAAAAGTGTGGCATTTTCAACTTGATATAGGACTCAAAGTTTTTTAACTCAGTTAAGAAATGGGAGGACTATGTAGGCATTAAAGATTATACTCAGACCACCTGCTTCATGTGCCTAGTTCAGACATTGTAGTGCCTAAAAAGTAACAAACTTTTAGTGAACATTTTTGCCACTAAAAGCCTTTGTAAAATGCATTGCAAAAATTAGCCACTTTATGATACAAAACATTTAAACTAGGCGTCTAGGCTTTTTATACAGCTTTTAAAGATCTTGGCTTCTATGGACAATAAAGTGAGCCTGAACAACTCTCCGGGATACACAGCGCCCTTGGATGTTAAATCTTCCCAAAAGGAGGCACTATGCACACAGTATGCACCCTGAGGCACCTAAGCATCCATTGGTATGCACCCGTTGACTCAGGACTTGCAATGCTGAGTCCTCACTACATATGGCAAGCATAGGTGTACTAATACCTTTTTCCTAGTAACAGTGTACTCAGCCCCACAGATGAACTTGTGGCTTCAAGTTCCTAGGAGATGGCTGACACTACTGATGGCTGCATGTAGTGCAGTAACAAATACTGTACAGCAAGGAACTCAGTATTGATGAGGCCAGAATGACAGACTAAATCAGGCAGATTTTTGTAGCCTAATGATAAAAATATTCCCTTAGAGAAATGGCACATGCTCCAAATGCTTAGAATTTTATGTAAAAACATTCAAATGCAGATCCATGCAGCACAAAATTATAGCAACAGTCTTTGCAAGAGGTATTAGGACAGAAGACTTCTTTAGGGAACTACTACCCTTAGATGCAAAATTTATGGAAGAGGCTCAAGAGAGGGTATAACATATAGTCATTCCTCTAGAAAATTTAAATCCTGGATTCTAGGTTGTTGATACTTTCAGAGGATTCTAACTGGTAGTGAGATGTGGGGGGTCTGCACAGCCTCTGCTTATCAGCACACCCCAGATAACAACAGCTAATGTGAGAGGAATGGGAGTGTAACATGGGAAAAGATTATCCCAAACTCTTTGTTCTCCGAGAGGGTTTTCACCCCAAACCAGTAACATTGTGGGGAGACAAACAAGTATGAAGTTTACCTAAGACAACCATCAATCAGATCAAATAGTAACCAGGGATCACCAAGAAGCTTTTGAGAAGGAACCATCCTGAAAAGAAGCATTAATATTTATGACTGGGGGAAGAGACCTTAGAGCGAGAGCAAGGTAAAAGAACAGCAACCTAACCAGGTTTGATGTGCCAGCACTACAACCTTCTGTCTAGGGCTGAGAGAGCAGCCTCCCTGTTGGATGCTGTGACTAACCTGCATTTCAACTACTGGATTGACAGAACAGGGTTAAACAGATAGTGAGTGTATGTCAGCTCATGAGGAGCTTGGCACACAAAGACAAAGCTAGAGCACCTACATTTCCAACAGAAAGTGTGCTTAAATAGGTGAACATGCATTCTCAGAAAAGGGAATGTGTGTTTGTAACTTCCACCCATCTTTGAGAGAGGGTTTGCATACATAATCATGCAAATTTGAGTACACTCTTTGGAATTAGTTTTAGAAGAGTGTTCAGAAATCTGTAGTCTTTATTAATATTTGGCAAGTGCCTAGTTATCTGTTGTGTTGCTGATACTGAATCACTGATCACCGGTTCACTGATTGTCAGTTAATTACTTGCCATTAATAAATCAACAACTTTGGCCCTGATTTGATTTAAATCATGCTAATTGAGTAGTTTTCACCAGTTATAATGACATATTTTTCCTTTGCAAGTATTATTTATGTTAACATAATATGAACTTCTGGTTGTTTTCTTGTTCTAGTTGAAAAAAAAAAATCAAGCATATCTGCTACACAGAGGTTATAATGCTGTATTTTCTTAACAATACCCTACAATACAAGTTTGCTTGTTATTTTCCAGTGCCTAAGTTATTTTAAAAAGACACTGTTTACTTCAAGAAATACCTTAGAAGCTTCATATCTGACCTCCTTCAGAAGTAAAAAAAAATGTTTCCAGTGACTTACAATTTTTAAGTATCATTTGTTTTAGCACTTCTCAATGTCTGACACTTCAGTCTTCAACGTAATATGTGTTTATTATTTAAGTCAGAAGAATATAATTGAAAAGAATATATTATTGTGTGTACTGTTTAGAAACTTGTATTTTACAATGTTAAAGCCAAACATTAAAAGTAAAAAAATCAGCTTCTCATACAAAACTGTTTCTAAAATCTTTAATGAATAATTAATAGTGAATTGACTGATTAATTCCTGCGGAAAGCCTACTTAAGCTTTCCATGGATTATATTAAGATAATAGTTGCTAAACAAAAAGTTATTAGGACTAGAAAATACTTAACAAGAATGGGTTTTGGAGACAAGTTCTAGTTGGTGGGAAAAATAGTGAGGATGTTGGTTATTCTATTCATTGCTACTCTGGGGCATCTGCAATACAGAAAATGGCTTGGCTATAAGAACCAAACTTTTATCAACTTTATTGTCATGTTTAGAGTCTCAAGAATCTCTGGAGTCCTCTGTGATACATGCATCTTAGGCATTCATCGTCAGTGACTCAGTGGGGAAACCAGACAACACAGACACCTCTTCAGGCTTTTATTGAAGTCCTGACATATGGATTAAGAGACTGGTATTTCTGCTGCTACTTCTTACCTCAATTTTTTGTTTCCTCATCATCTCTTTTTAAAAAATTCTTCCCTACTTCTCTGTCTTTTGCCTACTGTTTTAAAAGCTTGGTTTCACTAGGTAAGGCTGCATCTTTTGCAGAACTGTTGTCTTGGACTAGAGAAGGAACAAACCCCATTGCAACTGAAAGCTTATAGAAGCATGCTAGTTTTCAGAGCAGCAGAAACTTAACATTTTCTTGGCACTATACCTGTCTGTCTCCTATAATGGAAATTTCAAATAAAAGTCAGCACCAGAAAAAGAAACTACATTTTCTTTTACTTTCTTTCCACTTAGCAGTATATTGTTTTCTCTTCAGGGAAGAAGGTTCAGACTCCAGCAAGATGTGCCACACTAGTCTTAACAGCCTCAATTAACATAATCTTTCCTCAAAAAGAAGAATTATTATCAATACCAATACTATTCTCATCTAACTTCAGCTCAGTGACAAAACACAAAGGGAATAAACAATGCTGTAAGAAAAAAATATTACTGTAATACTTTGCATTTTCAAAAATTTGTCTTTCTTTTTCATTATTTTACATAATTAAAATATTTTTACTGTTGCTGGTTTTGTTGTTTTTATTGTTATAGAAGTACTCAAGCAAAAATAACACCAAACAAGTCTGTATTTTAAATCCTAAAACTTTTCTAACCAGATAGTATTGTCAAATGAGAGTCTTAGCAACACTTAAAAGTTGGGCAAATTCATTTTCTCAAAATTAACACAATATGGGACTGGTATGACACCTTCTGATCTCTCATATTAGTAAACTAATCCCTAAATACACTCTCAGTTTATGGATACTCCACAGCCTGAGAAGTACAAGAAGTGCTGCTGTCTAATACAAAATATATTATATTTGAGCAGTAATGGATGAAAACTGTGGCAAAATTATAGCTAGTTAATTCTAAGAAGTTTAGGTTATAAATACACTTACCAAAATGAGCAACTTCTGGTGACTCAATCTTTTTCAGAATCATTTCTGTAACCAGTTCTTCAGAAATACTTTGTCCTTTAAAAAGCAATTCTTGACACTAAGGTAAAATGCAAAACATAGTATTATATAACATGTATTTGTCAAAAAGATGACAAAACTTACCAGAAGATTAGACTTTTACCTTAAGCCCATATTCTGTTTCTTCATGAATATTCATTTGAATTACTTCCAAAGCTGAGGAAGCACAGCAGACAGAATAAAATTAAAACAATTAATACAAACATTTTCTATGCAGACATGTACATGCAGTTACATACATACACACACACAGAGGAATATAGATGCTCCAAGCAACCAGACTATTTTTGAATGAACAGTCATTATCACATTTTGTCCATCCAGATCTTGGTGCTTTCTAGCAATGTCTGCTAGATGTTTTTCCCTACAATTTAACCGTATAGGTACTACAGAAAACCTCACAACAGCAGCCTTACAGGATTATTTTAACTACTGATTTATATCAAATTAGCATTACTGCTGTGTAATCCAGAAATTAGTATTTCAGCCCAAATTTTAAAAGCAAGTTTTAGAAAAAGTACTGTTTATAGACACACAAAACCATCTGCTTTAAAAAAGCCCTTACAAACCTAGTCCTTATGTAGTCTAATTACTTAAAACTAAATAAATGCTAAATTTGACATCCATCAAATTCAAAGATCTGCCCTCTGTCTTTGTGGAGAGCGATATCATAGCAGAATGATCCTGGAAGTCTTTCACACTTCTATGCCATTGAAATAAGCAGACACTTAAAAGTTTTCAAAAGGTAATGGTTGCACTTGATGATCTTAAATGTTTTTTCCAAACCATATGATTCTATGAGGCTACATCTACATTAGTCATAAACCAGGCCAGGGAAAGGTCCTAAATCCGGGTGATTCATGCCTATACAGCTAAAATCTTTCTTCCCAAAACATAGTGGCTGTTTTCAAACTGTTCATACTAGTAATGATGACTGTTGTGTGCACTATCTTATGAATGGGTGTTCAGGAGAGCAGTATTTGCCATGGGCCAAACTGACACGGGGAATATACTAACAAACAATACAGGCAACTGAAAATGAGCACCGTATGTGTACCCTGGACCTGTTTTGTTCCTAACTATTGACCTACTTATTGGATAAATAGATAGAAAATGTTTTGTCAAATTAAAGAGACTGTGAATATCTTTTCTATTTAAGAATTTTCTAACTTGGATTATTTTTTCAACAAGTAACACAGTGCAGGACAGATATTGATACACTGGAGTGGGTCCAGTGGAGGGCACAAAGATGATTACAAGTGTTGAATGTGCCAGCAGAGGCCAAAAGAACTGGCCTTGTTCAGCCTGGAGCCAAAGGACATCTTTTTATTTCTGTCTAAAATTACTTACTGGGAAGGCACAAAGACAGAACCACTGTCTTCGCAGAAGTGCAGATAGGGCAGGACACGACAGACACAAGCCAGAAAATGAGAAATTCCAATGGGGTAATTAGGAAACAATTTTTCATCATGAAGATGGTCAAGCATTGCAAAGCATTACCCAGAGTGGTAGTGGAGTCTTCATCTTTGGAGATATTCCAGACTGAGCTGGACACAGCCCTGAGCAGCCTTCTCTAATTGACCTGCTCTGAGTGGAAGGTTGAACTCAGTGACCTCTGGAGGTCTTTTCTGAGCTAAATTATTCATGTTTAAGGAACACACATGAAGGAATGTGTATGTATACATGTGTGGGTACACTAGACAAAAGATTAAAAGATTAAAAGAAATACCCTGATCAAAAGAAGAAAAGAATAATTCTTGGAATCTACTAGAAATAAGGCATAAAAATGCAATAAATGAAATTTATATCAGTCATTAAGAAAAACTTTTTAATGCCAAAGACTGTCTTACAGAGATATAGTACCTAGAAATTTTTAAAAACAAATGTGATAGACATTTGTCAGTAATGGTTTAAATACATTCAAACAGTGTGGATTGGTTTAAGTACATTCCTAAGGTCCCTTTGATTTTGGTCTGATCTATGTTTTGGACTAGGTATTAATTTTTTGCTACACAATCCTATGAATTAAAAATTATATATTTACATAAGTCAAAAAACCATTTTATTAAAACTCAGTTTTACCATATTATAATTCCAAATCTTCAAAATAAGATATTTCATAGTCACAAGAATATGAAGCGTTACATTGTCCACAAGAGGGCTTTTATTAGAATGATTAAAAATACAGGGGGGCACATTAAAAAGAAAAAAGTTAATGAAAAACCATATATAAATAGTTAGTCCATAATCGGAACAACTGTACACATATATACCATAAAATCAGATTTATAATTTGGCATCCTGGAAAAGGCACTCAAGAAATTGCTTCATAGTTAAGGTTATTATGTGCTTTCTTTTCTTGTACTTAAAAAGATTATATTACTCTTCAAACTGGTAGGACAAATCTAGTGGAAAATTTTTCTTTTTTTTTTTTTCCAAAAAACTTGAGTGGATTAATCAAAATTTGTGAATTATAATGTCACAGATAAAAAAATATTACCAGGGCTTTAAAAAAATTACAGATTTAAAAATAATTAGTACAAAAGAAAACTGCAAAAAAATTTTGTAAGAAACTACTTCCTTGCTGAGATGCCTTGAAATGAAAAAAAAAAAAAAATTCTCAAGAGATGTGTTGATAGGGAATGTTATAAGCAACCGGTTTTACTCTACAGACCTTCAAAAATCTTTGATGAGAGGGACTGTCAGAAATGGAGCTGCATATCTTAGAAAATGAAATGGTATCTTGTGTTCAGGTAAAAGTATGGTGAAAGAAATTAACTACATGTTCTGAAATAAGCCATCAGACATTTTTGGTTTAGAAATTCAAAAATACCAGCTCCTATTCCTTCCATTATTACTTATACTGATACAAAAATTACATTTCTGTTTCCTGAAGTACACACTGCCTTGTATTAGGCACTGCACAAGTAGAAAGGAAAAATGCTCCTATTTTTTCATGGTCTGTATTGGAAAACCTCCATGCTCTCTGGAGTTGAATGATTTGCCTCCATGTGAGCAAGAGGGGTCACATGAATTACCTTACAGGATTGAGAACAGCATTTGATTATTACGTGTTACAAATATCCCCTTTCTTAAAAAAAAAAACCAACAACAAACACAAAACAAAACAACACCAAAAAAGTTATTTTCTAGGCCTCTCTAAAAAGCCATTTTTCAGCAACTGCATTTCTGGCAAAAGTTACTTGGTCACTTGGTCCTTATCAGTAGTCTTTACTGCAATTGGAAACATGCCATTCTGAATTACCGGGAACAGCAAGGATATTCTAAACCAAAAGATATGATAAAGCCAATGCAAAGTTCCAAATATAGTGTATATTTACCTTCTATGAAAATGCATTTCCATATTTGTGATAGTTTTCTAGCTAATGTTTTCTTTCCCGAACCCTTAAAATAAGAAATACACATTTAAAAGAAAAACAGGCATAAGGAAAAAAAACCCCAAACATGTTACACAATAAAGAATATATTTTCATATGATAAACCCAAATAAAAGCTACCATCATGATTAGGGCTTCTGAGTTAGGCACTGGGCAAACACATACACTCTTTTTAATAGCATCCTGTTTTACACTGCCTAGCATTGCTAATATACTGTTATTGCCCTTTGCAGTTAATTTATCTGCAAAGTAATTATACTGATTTTTTTTCTGAGTAACTCTTATCTAAAACCCAGCTATGATTTGCCCATAAATTCCTATGAGAAACTCTTTAGGACTGAAACTTATTATCTTCAGTCTCAAAGCAAATTTTGATGCAAATCATTTCAGCTGTTTCTGAGTAAGAAAGGGATGCATAGGGATAGTATTCTTTGACTAGAACAATGAATACATAAAAACTGCCCTTGTTAGTCCACAAATCTGATTTAGATACTGCCAAAACGTTTATTTTATCACTTACAGGAATCCTGAGGAACCAACATAACCAAGAGTAACAAGGCCTCTAGGAGTACAGCTACCTGGCTGGGATTTTGCAAAACTCACTGTCTTCCACCCTTAGGATTATGCCCTCTTTCCAATGGCATACAGGACGACCTTTTTTGACAATCTGTTTGGCCTAGATATATTTTTTTAATTAAAAAATAGTAAAATCCCACAAATAAATCACATTCCCAATTAACAACATATCAGCAAACACTCCAGCCTACTCATACCTTACGTCTCACAGGTGTGATGAGAATATATATATTTGGTTTTGCCTTAATGGCACTATGTTTTTAACTTAAAAGGTACATCTTAAATAAGATAGATGCTCTACATATAAGCCACATAAATAAAATACATTATCATAAAAATAAAATATTTAATTTATATTTAATTCCTTGCCCTCCTGGCCATCCTGTGCAATTTCAACCCTTTGTTAAAATTTGTATTAATATCAAGCATCTACTGCAGACAACAATTTCAGATGACAATATCTACTTATTACATCTTTCTTGCATTGTCTTTCAATTAGTATTTTATGTTGGTTTGGTCTACAAAAATGTAAAGCTACTTTTTTCACATAAGGTTAGAAATTTGATGTTTGTTTAAAAACAGGTGAGCCCATCCCCAGTAGGTTTCCACTGAGCTGAATGCACTCTTTCAAGTCTCATGTTGACCATAAGGCACACTTGCTGGCTATCACCTTCTACAGTCTCACTGTGGCGTTTGCATCTCATCCACATGCAGAACGCCACCCTACCTCCTTTCTCAGTTTTGGTCAGATGTAAAGATTTGCAGGCAAGCATTACCTAGCAACTGGAGCCAAGGAGTAAAAATGGATGAAGACCTGTGCAAACACGAGGGACTGGGAGCCTTCCAGCCTGCTGAAAGTCTTTGAAAGAAAGGAAATGTAGCTGCCTCGTAGCACTGTGGCCATTTCCCATTATATAATCTGCCACTGTCACGTGATTATTTGCTGGCATACTGCACACATAGGATGATAGGTGTAGAGAGAGACGGGGGCTTGATTTGTCAACTGGCATTGAAGTTTGGGTTGATTGCCAGTTCTAGGTGCACACCCTTTATCTCTCTACCTGTTGGCAGTGCAAAACAGATTTCCATATGGTCATTTCGGGCTCTGTTTTGGGACCTAACACACAAATGCAGAGGACAAGCTGCTAGAGGACCTTCAGTTCACGTTCACAGTGCAATGCTCTGAAGGTACCTTTCACAGGCAACTGCAGTGTTCAAGTGGAAGGCAGCTTTCAGGCACCAGTGGTGTATTTAAGTGCCTACCAGTTTCAGTACAGACATAAGGCAAACTTGCACCAAAAAGAACCTCCTTCAGCAAACTAAGGCACTAATACAAAAACTCACATACAGTCTCTCACATTTGGGAAGAAGAAATCTGAGAAGTCTAGGATTACAAAACATCAGATTTAGGAGGCCACAAATTATTTGAGAAGAGAGACCTTGAATTATAGTCAAAATACAGTAGAAACATCCTTGTAAGAAACCTTGGTATATTTCAGTTATTCCCTAATATATGAGATCTAATTAAAACAAAGTTTTAATACTGAAGTTAAAATATTTAATATCTCATTGCATGTCTGTAAGTCAGTATTAACCTGAAGGTTCTTTTAGGCCTATTTATGTCTTTCATCTGTCAAGATTTTTAAAAGTTAGAAAACTGAGATAACATAAGAACAATCCAGCTGCCAAGGAGAAAAGAGAAGAAACCTTTTGACCAACATGTGACTTTTAAGTACAGTAATAACACTTTTAATTGTAATTGACTGGTCACTCAGGCTAAAAATTGGCCTCATTGCATGAAATCAGAATCTTTACCACCCTCTACAGGATTTGAAAAGTGGAAAAGATAAAAAAAGTAGGTCTTTGATCTTTTTGGCAGCGTCACTAAACTAATGTTTTGAAAGGAAAAGTAAAATTGTTAACAGAATATCTGGAGAAAAAACTTCTGTCAGACATCTTACTGGTTTTCCAAGGATGATTAAGCAAGTGGGCTTCGACAACAGAAAGGATTTTTCAGTTTCATCTTCATCGAAGATGTCTGTGAAGGGCTGAACTTGTTTTTCCACTTGTGAAGCCATATATTATCTAAGACTAGGAGAAAAAAAAAAAAAGCTTGTTATAAAATACAGTAGTTTACATATGTGTAAAATGACACACGCTTAAAAATGGAACCAGATAATAATGTGATACAAGGCAAATTGCTTTGTAACAAAATCTGTTACAAAAAGAAAAAAAAACATGTAGAGAACATACACAATGAACACATTAGTAAGAGAAGAGGTGCTTCTGAATGTTAAAGGAAAAATTCACACAGATGTGGGTACTACTAGGCTTGCTTTAATCACAACTCAGAATTGGGCCACCACTTCAGTGAATGGCAGAGAACAAAGGGATCCAGCACAGCTTATATACACTTATCAAATCATTAGTCGATGTCCTAAGTTTTTAGAAGCTTCCTTTGGTCTTGTCAGTTCTGCAAATCCATCACCTGACTGTCCCAGTTGATTCATCTATTCAGTTCCAGTGTCTGCCTCAGTTCCAAGGTCCTCCTTGGATCATGATCCTCTTTCTGCCTGCTTTAATTCACACTATCCTTCAAGCACACTTAGTCATTGAACAGGCAATTCCTATTCAAATACACTGATTTTTCTAAAGCACCTGTGCATACTAATTGATCATCTATTGTTTCTCTATTCTCCTACTCATTAACTTGACTAAGTTTTAAACCAGCCTTGGATTACGGCTATACAAGGGACGAGGCCTGGTTCTGCCATTTAGCAGCTTCAGCACTTTAAATTTCTTAATTCAAAATACATTTTCTTTACACCAAAAACCAGAGAGGATTGTCAGAACCACCCTCGATCCCTAACTGGAACTATATGGTTGTTGATAATGACTTTTTCCTGACTCCCAAACTGCCTGTTGCTCTTTTTTTTAAAACTGCATGTAGCTGTTTCATTGCTTTTTCCTTTCTATTCCAATTACCACACAATTGTAACTTCCCTCTGGTCCCTGAAATGGACCATGGTCCTGCTAAGACCTTCATTTGTGAGCTTTGGCCACAGAAGAGGCTCATCGTGGTCAATGGAACTACTTGCTATGTCCACAACAAGGTACACAAATAAGAATTAAATCAAGGTTCATGATCTGTTCGAAAATCCTCTCATAAATCCCAGCTCTTCTAGGTCTGCAAGAGATCACACAGACAGTGCTATGCAACAAAGTAAACCAAAAACAAGCTTCTAATTCAGGTAAAACTGAGCAAAATTTGGGTGGACCTTCCAAACAAAGGGAGTCCAAAACCATGAGGAGCTAGACGAAACATATTTGAAGGCGGCAAAGTAAAATTTTGCTTTCTTTAGAGACCCGCTGAAGTCTCCACCCCACATTCACCCCAGTCATTTTTAAATTAAAAAAAATATACTTCAGGATGAAAGTCTAAAAAGTTTGTTTTGAAACATCAAACTGAAACGTTCTGACACTTTCAGAATAAGAGTTTCTGAACAAGAGGGACAGGATTTTAATATTAAAAAACCCACCGCATACAACACAACCCTCCATTTCTCTCACAGAAACTCACTGGCTGGACTTTCTGCGTTTCCAGCAGTTTCGCTCCTTCCCAGACCTTTCCAATCAAGGGGCAATTTGCTAATCACAAAAACTGCCCCAACCAACCAACCAGCCAACCCGGGCCCCCCCACACCCCGACTGGAAGCTCAGCGGGGCCTCGTTTCCCCGCCGCCCCTCCAGCACCCCCGGGACCGCGGTGGCTCCCCTCAGGGCCGGCCGGGAGGGGTGTCACTCACGTTGAGCGAAGGGCGGGGGTAGGGGGCAGAGCGCGGGCACATCGGCCGCTGCGCGCACTCCGCCGGCGGCGGCCCGTGTTTCTCCGTGACCTGGGCAACAGAGAAGCCACGACCCCTCCCCGTCGCCCCCCCCCGCGGGCGGGGGGGGGCGGCGGGGCGGGGGGGGGGCCCCCCCCCGCGCCGGGCGGCGCCGCCGGG
>JAVJGJ010000059.1:65639680-65671338 GCA_035590215.1 Microhierax caerulescens | reverse complement strand
CAGCAGCAGCAAGTGCGGCAGCAGCGGCGCCCCGCGCGCCCCGGCGCCCACCATCTCGGGCTCCCGGCGCCGCGCCCGCCCCTTCCTGCCGCCGCCAGGGGGCAGCCTACCCCGCTGCCGGGGCGGAGAGCGCGCTGGCCAATCCGCGCGCTGCGACGCAAATATTAATTTTCTGCCTGTCTGCCATTAGGCAGCTGCGGGCACCTATCTGCATATTCATAACGCGCCGGGCCAATGGACGGCGGGAGCGGGCGAGCAGGCTTGGTTGAGAGGCGAGGGTACGGCGGCGCGCTGCGGCGGGAGGCGTGTCCGGCGGGAGCGGAGCGGGTCGGCCCGCAGCGGAGCGGGGAGCCGGTGCCTGCCAGCCGGGAGTGCCCAGGGCCAGCACCGCTCACTCGGGGAGGGGAGCGAGGACAGGACCGGCACCCCCAGGAAGGAGCAGCAGGGAGGAACTGTTAGGAACTGACCACAAACCCCCCATTTCCCACCCCTCTGCGCTGCTCAGGGCAGGGGGAAGAAAGAGGAGCTCGGGGTGAAGCTGTGCCTGGGAAGAAGGGAGGGTGAGGGGGAAAGGTGTTTTAATTTAACTTTGACAACTAAAATAGGTTCCAATAGAGAGAAACAATAAATTACATTCATTTTTGTCAAGTCAGGTCTGTTTTGCCTGTGACAGTAAATGTTACGCAATCTCCCTGTCCTTACATTGACCCATCACCTTTTCCATCTTATTTTCTTCCCCTGCCCTCTTGAGGAGGGGGAGTGAGAGAGCAGCTGGGTTGGGGTCTGGTCAAGGTCAACCCACCTCCCTTCCTTAGGGCTTTGTGGTTTTAGACATATCCATGAGCTCAACGGGTATCTTTTGCAATCATTTGGTATGACTTAAGTGTTTTTTTCTTTATGCTATTTGCAGGTTTACCAATTGGCTGTAGTAGTGCACTACTGTATTTTTCAAGTAATTTGTATATTTTCACTTTTCTGCTGATTAAGCTGTGTGTTGCTTTTTCACAGATGAGTGAAATAAGTTCTTCACAGTGCTGACAGCTCTGAATGATAATTAGCCTATACAAAGAAGCAAATCATAGTTTTAGATCAGGAGTTCTAAGAAATAATCGTCTTAAAGACAAAAAAATAAAATAATCGTGGACAAAATGTTTGATTGCAGAACTATTATCCTGCCATAAACAACAGTTTGCAGTAAGGAGTTTTTTATTTTGTTTAGACTCCTTGTAGAAAAAGGTATTTTTATTGGTTTGGCTGAATCAAAAGATTGATAGAAGAAAGCCTTTCAATTAGATTGCTTTGTTAAAACTCAGTCCCAGATGGAAGTGACTAATGACACAAGATATTGTGGTTGCTTAGTGATAATTTTGCAATAAATTAAGCTTCAGTCCAGGTCTCATAGCTGCATGGTGCAGTGCCATGGTTGGTAAAGTGCACTTGTTAACAAGTTTCAGCAAAGGCCAAGGGCAGAGTAAACCTGAAAACAGCATGTTTTATCTCGGGTGATGGTTGAAGGACTTTGGCAGAGTAGTATGGGGAAGCCTGCACAGTTTCTCCTAGTGTACTGTTCTGTTGAGAAAGTATTTTGGTGGTCAAGGTTGTCCATTTATCTAAATGCAGTGGCTTTGCCGTGGAGTGGAATTGTTTGAGACACTTGGAAAACGCTTCAGTTTGTTCAGTTCAACTTAGTAACAAATGGGGTAAGAGAATAAGGATAAAAACTCCCAGAAAGTTTTCTGTAGCTTACCTGTGGATTCTCGTTTCTTTTACTGTAATGATTTCTGTTAATGAAAACAGTTGTAAACAATACAGTGCATTTTAGTTTTGATTAATATTACAATTATATTACAACCTCAGAAATTAATTTATTTGATGTTATGTGCTCAGTGCTGTGTTGATTTGATAATGTTCTTTATTCTTTCCTAGTATTCATGTGATGGCAAATTTAATTGTGGTACATGTCACTGATACGGGTTTTTTTGTGCTCCATATCATCCAGTAAAGCAGTCTTCTTTATTCATTAGATGCATAAATTAGGTAGCGTAGGAGCTAATGCTGAAATGTCTTTTTTTTTTTTTTGGTTGATGCTTTTAATGTAATTTTTGCATTGTTAGTTTTCATGTCATCTTTGTTTTCATTTCAGATCTTGGAGGTTGAATATGAGCTGCCATATCATACTGTTTGTTGAATAACTCTGGGATTACTGATTATTAGCCAGTCCTGAAAACTTACCAAGTAGAAGTCTGATTTTGGGTTCCTAGTTTTGAGGACTGGTCCAAATTCAGAAGTTTTTGCAGGTGTTTCCTTCTTTATTACTTCCTCAAGAATATCTTCTAACATGCAGTGGGTAAGATTCCCATTTGCTAAATAGAGATTTCCCATTGCCTGGATTTCTAAGAAGGTGGCTTCTTTAAGGCCACTGATGCTGGGGTTTGGCATTGTTCTCAACTGACCTTCCTTAATGCATTAGAAAGCTAGGCTGTGTAACTTCAAAGGAAACCCCTACATTAGTCCTTAAAGGACTTCAGAGAGAGCTTGTTAAGTGCCATTCATTACAGTGGTTGCTACCATAGTCTGCAGATAGATTAGATGAGAAGTAATTGTATCTGTTCTAAGCAGCAGCAGCAGCATTTAGGGCTGGCACTGTAGCCGTGCACAGCTCACTATAGCAGCTGCCAAGGTGATGTGAGTGATGCATTCCTCATAGCGCTTCCTTATGCTTTATTGGTCTATTAAAATGGAAATAGAGAAGTATCCAGCTGAACTTCCATAGTAACAGCATTCGCAACTCAGTATCCATCTCTCCCTCTCTGTTCCTGTGTGTCATGTGCCAAGTTCCAATTTTAAATGTAGTCTTAAGTTGTACTGTTTTATTTTTATTCAGGACCATTTGTCAATAACCACAGGTCTCACTTTGGGAAGAAAATACGCTTATCTAATGAGCTGGAAATGAGGGGAGATCACTGAGCTGTATTGCACTATTTTGGACTACTTGTATTTGTTTAGCTTTAATTTTCTATAAGTAGAGAAGTAGCACTCCTAAAATATAAACTTACCATCCGTGTGTTACAAATGAATATGAAATGAATTTGCCTCTGCCCATTCACCTTCTACTGCATGAAGAAAAAAGCCGTGGTATGATGGCATGGTCTAAGCAAGTGCCTGTCTTGCTGGTTTTGTGTTTCTTGCTGGTGGGTGATACCAACAGAAGAGCTTCAGCCTCCATTTTTGTGCCATTCAGTGCCATGCAGTGGGGGTTCTGACCCCCTCCCTGTCATTACGATTTTCCTCCTGGATCTTGGCACTAAGGGATCTCCTGCACAGGGTACTCTGAGGGGGATAGGATGAGGAGCTCGGGCTGTGCGCAGCAGCATGTTGCGGCTAAACAGTAGGAAACAGTCTCGTGTGCCAAAGTGCTGCCTCCAAGGCTTCAGTGAGGGGATGCTGTGATGGCATATGACTTTGAAGGGCCTTCTTTACTATCATTTAGGAATAAACAGCAAAACTTGCCTCTTGGTAAGCACTGTAATGTCGGTGTACAACGCAGAGCCAGGAGTTGGTGGTGTTTCCTTTTATAGCTCTTAAAGTTAAGTATTTTATTTTCTTTTTTAGAGCTTACTGACTATCTAGATTTTTTTGTGATTTCAGGGAAGCTCAAGAGGGCTTTAAGTTCTTTCACTTTAAATGTTTTGGCAGTAAAGATGTTTCTTAACATCTAATTGGCATAAATTATGATATTATGAGGTTTCTATGACTTACTATTGATTTCCTCTCCCACATCTTAAATCCATGTGACTTCTAAAGTTGAGCTGGC
Source organism: Microhierax caerulescens (assembly GCA_035590215.1). Classification (NCBI taxonomy): domain Eukaryota; kingdom Metazoa; phylum Chordata; class Aves; order Falconiformes; family Falconidae; genus Microhierax; species Microhierax caerulescens. Next base: position 65,667,524 of record JAVJGJ010000059.1, on the reverse strand, counting down.
TGCATAGATCCACATGAAATTGCCGTGCTTTCCTACTAGGCTGAGCATTAATAATGAGTTACACCTTGCTGTGTGGTAGCACCACACTAATTAAATTAATTAGTAAAACGATAGCTGCTTATAGCAAGCTAGTCCTGTAACCTGTGCTTACTGTTGATTCCTGTAAATGTAAAAATTCATTTATAGTTTGATTCCTTTAAGTGAGAAATGGACACATTATATGTTTTACTTTGGTATTTCTTTCATATTTTAAATGAGAAATAAACCTTTTTCTTTTTTTTTTTTTTTTTTTTAAAGTGGTATTTTTAACCACCATGTCTGGTCAAATTAAACTTGAGTGTTGTGGAAGAACATCAGTGAGAAGCCGATCATAGCAAATATAAATAAAAACTGAAGAAAACTTGAGTTCTTGTACTCAAGTACTTACAATTTTTCGGTGTTTGGTATGGACTAGGAAAGACAAGGTGGCAGAAATAGCAATGGACTACAATATAGCAACAGTAATTTTAGATTGTGAAAAGTTACAAACTTGTGTGTATAAGTTTTGGCTAAATTCTACAAAGCAAATGGGAAGACAGTAGTGGCTGGGGCAGGGTGTAGTTGGACAATGCCTGGTACAAGTTGCTTCTTTTTTTCCTCTCTTAAGGTTTTTACCTTTCTTCAATTTTTTTTTTTTTTTTCTTCCTTGTATGGGGGAGGAAGTGAGGTCTTTTAAGCTGTAAAGGTTGATTGTATACAAGTGTACCTACCTAAGGTACTGATGCCTAAAAAACAGTTTTCTAACAGTTGAAATGGATCTAGTTGAGAAACTATATAAATGACATTGTTGATGTCTTAAGTTACAATGGGCTTTGGTTGCTTTATCTCTTTATCTTATGTAATATTCTGACTACTTTTTTTTTAATGTAGCGATATTTTCTTGTTGGAAGTAATCCTGCAGAAACCAAATACCGTGTTTTGAAAATAGATCGCACTGAACCAAAGGATTTGGTTATAATTGATGATAAGGTGAGTGCCTCTCTATTTAGGTTTTTTTTCCCCCCAATTATTCTGAACAGTACTGTCTGTATTGAACTGAATTTAAATATTACACATTTAATCACAATTTAATTTAATTACAACAAAGGTATGTCACAGAATCAGAGAGTAATATAATAATTAAGGTTGGAGGGAATCTCTGGAGATTGTCTAGTCCTACCCTCATGCTCAGAGCAGTGTCAGCTACATCAGGTGGCTCAGGGCCATGCTCAGTCTTGTTTTGAATATGGCTGGAACCTCCACAACATCTCTGGGTACCCTGTTCCACTGTTATCCCATCCTCAGAGTAAAAAACCTGCTTCTTATGTTCAAATGGAATTTCCTGTATTTCAATATGTGCCCATTGCCTCTTGTCCTTTGACTGGATACTACTAAGAATCTGACTCAGACTTTCTCTCTTTTGCCAGGTATTTATACACATTAGTAAGATCCCCTCTGAGCTTTTTGGTTCTGCAGGCTTATCAATCCTGGCTCACTTGGCCTCTCCTCCTATGTCAGATGCATACAGTATTAGCATGGAAATGATGAGTTACAGTATGGGAGTGGCCACAAGATCTCCAAACAGCATGTTAACTTTAATGAAATTTTCCCAAGTTTTTCAGTTTATATATGCTCCCAGTGATTTTCTTACGTTCAGCTATGCTGTTCTAAGTGCAAAATACATTGAAATACTATCTAGTCATTTTCTTTTTCTGTGTGTGTTTCTGATATATATGAAGCAAAATAAACAGCAGCAACAAGAATTTTAATGTGTACAATAGAATAAGACTTGATTCCTTTCCAGGTAATTTATGGTTTAAAATCTTAACACTTAAGATTTAGAAATGTTTGAATTTACATGTGACCATGACTATTTCTATTGCAGTGAACAGTGAACTTTGTTCATAAAAAGCTTGTTGTACTTCTTGGTAGGACAGAAACAGGACGCAGAGGATGTAAAGCAGATGTTTGATTTATTATATGTTAAGTAAATTCTATGATATTCTGATGTGAAATAAGATTGAACTGCCGAAGCAGTAAGTTAAATGAATTTTATTTTAAAGCATGTGTACACGCAACAAGAGGTGAGGGAACTTCTTGGCCGTTTAGACCTGGGAAACAGAACAAAGATTGGGCAGAAGGGCTCTTCTGGGTTATCTCGAGCCGTCTCTGCTTTCGGTGTAGTAGGTAAGTGTTTAGATTGATTTTATAAAATCTTTTATTTCTTAAGGAGGTGAGGCTTCCTGTGTCACACTGTATATCTTTGTCTCCCCTTGACTTTTTTTTTTTTTTAACTGAAGAGGATTGAGTAATTTTATTCTCAAAGATAAATACATTTCTGCATATTTTGTGAAAACAGGTGGTCAGTACAGGGGTGAGAGTTGTGCTGTAACTTATCTTCTTGTCACTAGGGGAGAAATCTAGGAAACAGCCAAACTCTAGAAGCTTGGTTGAAGATCTCACCAAACTCAACTGATTGTAGGATACAAATCACATGGAACCTGTCCTTCTGAATTCCAGAGCTCACAGAATACTTTTAAAAAATAAACTAAGTTGACATTCTCTGTTAGGTTGCATTTCTTCATCACACGCTATTCAGAAAGATGACTTAATTTACTTTTTGGTTAACTTTTTGCTGTGATGTATTCAAAGATTATTTTTTTGTGTGTTTGAATAACTGACGGTTTGTCAACTGAATTTTTAAATGCTGATTAGCTGTCCATAATCCTAGAGAACTGTTTCAAGGATTTGATAGATTCTAACTCCATCTGCAAGTCACAGGTACTGAGGGTCAATATATTGATGGGTCATGTGTCCAAGGTAAATGCTAATGTATGCCTGACAGCTCCCAAGAATACTTTGTGCTTTATTTACATCAGTACACACCTATACATCTAAATCCAAAGCTGCAGAGGAGGTGCAGAATGCAATTCCTTTAGCTCCTTAGTCTAAGCTGGAAGATTAGGCAAACTTTCTTCTATATTCTTTTTGCCCATAAAGCATTTTGGAACTTATCAATGGATCTACTTTTCGGGAATTGCTCATGTGAGGTTTGTATTGTAGAGTAAACCTAAAGAAGCTTCGAACAGTCTTGCAGCACTGGCTGTTTTTGTACAAACCATCAGTGCTCACTATCTAAATGTGTGATAATATATTCGGTTGGAAATCAGTTGTGTTCAGTGAAAATTTTGCATCCCAGCTGTATGTTGTTTTCTATGTACTCTTCATAACAGGAGGGTTTCTATTCTGTAGCCTGACATAATTATTTGCTATCAGATATGATGTACTATTTCTAGGTTGGGGTTTTTTAGAAGTAACTTGCTCTCTTTGTGATCTTCAGATTATTGTGCACTTCTAAAGCATATGCTTTAGATGTCTTCCATCTTGATCCTAACTAATCATATCTGTATAAAGATGTAATTTGAGGGAATGCAACTGGTCATTTATTTCTACCTCCTGGCTCTAGTCAGGAGGACAGGGCTGTGTTTTTGTAGAAAGGACAGCTTTGTTCTGTTCTCCGATTATTCCATTAACCAGGGGCAGTGTGTTCGGTGCACTCACAATGGGCATCTTCTGATTCACAGTATAGTGTTTAAAAGTAGAAATTGCTTTTAAATGGAGAGAACCAGGCCAAGGGGAAAGGCTGGGTTCCTTATCAGGCTTTGGTATAGCATTTGGTGAAATTTAAAGGATAGAGGCTGTTCATGTATGTAATTTCAGTACCTGGAAAATACAAGAAGAAATTTGACTGCTATTTAACAACTGAAATTCAATAGTCTGGCTGCTTCAGATGGAATACTTTGTTTCTTATTGTCAGCAGGGTCTCCTGTCCTTGTGCAGGTGAGAACGTTTTTCCAAGGGGGGCTAATAAGGTAGAAAAAAAAATTGCAGTTTATTCAATCACATTGCAGCCTCCAGCAGTGACACGGAGGAAAATGTGTGCTTTGCTCATCCTTCTTCTTTAATTTATAATGCAAAGCTGAAAGAACTGAATATAAATACAAGTAAAAATGTGAAGTGTGAGGGGTTCCCCCCCCCCAACCTAATATATTTGTTGACAGTGCAGCAGTGACTGAATTTTAGGCTCTTTGCTAGTAGCCACCCATCAAAGCAGTTACCTCCAAGAGCTACTTCATGTAATTTATTAGCTACTAAAACTTAGTACTGTTGTATCACTGCATATGCTGTATTAGAAACAAATTTGGATTCAAGGTGGTTACATAATTTTTATTTTTTTAATTTGAATGTGTAAATTCTATGTTGCATTTAAAGGTTTGTTTTGCTTTTCCCTAATGTGTAATAGAGACATCCAAAGGAGCCACTCTGTGAGAAACATGCCTGTGCTCTGTAGTGTTAGGGACAAGGGTGGAGGCTTCAGAAGCTTTCTTTTTATAGGCAATAGAGCCAGACATTGCCTGTTCTACCTCCTTAGCCCTCTGGCCTTCAGCAGGGTCAAGTGTTGGTATCTGAGAGAGGAAATAGAAAGAAAGGACTACTTCTGATGCTCTGAAGGAGTAATTTGGGAGAGATGGTGCTGCAGACAGTGAATTTAATTCCCTGCTGTTAAGGAGAGAGCGCATTAAGGTGTTGTAGTACCCTCAACTCCTTTTGCTGTTCTGTGCCTTTCTCCAGTAGGGAATACATAAACCTGAAAAAGTTGGCATTGGGGTTTTCTTCTTGCTCTGGAAAATTAACCTTTTGCTATCTGAAGTAATTGGGGCATACCTCACTGAGCAATGAGTCCTATATCTTAAGTAGACAGCAACTTATTCTGAATTTTCAGTGTCTTAACTCAGCTACCTAATATTAAAATATGCACAGTGGAAAGGGAAAAAAAGGTAAAAATAATGTACTTAATTGATTAACACAGTGGGGATAGATTTTAAGACTCTGTCTATGTCTAGATATTGTGTGCATGTATATACACATTATACACATAACATTAAGAACAAACAAAAATTCTATGAAATCTTAATTTGAGATTATTTTTCTAAATATGTTTGATCAAATCAATGTGAACATCCAACTAATAGGATTTTTGTGCTGTTTTAACAGGTTTTGTCAGGTTTTTAGAAGGCTACTACATTGTGTTAATAACAAAAAGAAGAAAAATGGCAGATATCGGAGGTCATGCCATATATAAAATAGAAGATACAAATATGATTTACATTCCAAATGACTCTGTAAGAGTCACTCATCCTGACGAAGCCAGGTAAATAATGTGTAAATAAACAGTGTTTAGAATATTTTTTAAGCAGTGAACTGCAACTAGAAATTTAGTCATGGATTTCCTTCTGTTAGTATGTCATTCAAGCCATTTCATCTTAGTTGATAGATCAGTGTGGAAGAATGGAGAATAGGCCACGAGTTCTGTGGCCTCTAACTTGGAGAGTAGATAAAACTGTTACAGTCTTTTAGAGGTTTTTGTCCACATCTCCATGTCACCTACATGTCAAGGCTACATCCTAGCAAATGCACACCAGGAAGCATCCAATGTAGACATTGTTTTTACAAGGGCAAAGTAATGCTAATACTGGTTTATATTGTTTGGGGTACTGTTTTTTTGTTAGTAACTCTAGCATCATGTTACTTTCACCTGAAGAGATCTTCTGTGCCCTTCAAAAAGTGCTAAGTAGACTATTTAATCATTCTGTGCTGTCAGTCTTGTGAATGTTGCTGTAGTAAAGGCTGATAAAGTTTAGCTGCTTCTTTCCTTTTTTCTGAAGAAAAACTTTGATCCTTTGGTCAGCAGAGAGCCTTGTATGAAACGTACAACTACATACTGGTGATGTTTTTATCAGGGTGGTGTAACTTTATTTCTACAAAATACCAGGCAAATGGTATCAATACACTGCTTTTCAGTCTGTAACAAGTGTGACTAGTCAAAAAAGTGATGGATTGTTATAAACTAATGTCAGGTAATAAAACAAGCCAAAAGTAACTATTAAAAAAGTTTCCACTTTCAGGTATGACTGATTGTAAACCTCAGTCTCCCCTCTCAGAATGCAGTAGACCACGTTATCTAACCTGTATATTTATGGTGTTAGCCATTTTGTCATTCACAGACAGTGTTATTATGGTTTCTTCTGAGAATTTGCAAGGGTCTGACGGGTTGAAGTAGATGTTTCTTTTCTTGTTCATTTATTTGAGAATAACTGTGAAAATCTTTAATTCTTGTATAGTATTGTTGGGAGTTTGCAAGTCCTAGAGAATTTGGCCCATATATGTAGAAAATAAACTACAACTTCATCTACAACTGCCTAAAGAAACAGCATGTACATGAGTAGACGCTGGGTTAAAAAAAAGGCTATTTAATTTATTTAATCCAGATACTGACATTCTAGTGGAATTACTTGTCAAAACAATTACAGTAAGATAGGAAGAGAATATATGGCAAGAGTTGATATTTATATGTAGTTTTATTTCTGAAATCTTCTGAATTACTTATTTGGGTCTGTCCAGTTAAACTAATAATTTTCCCTTTGACTTGAACTATTTTGCTAGGTATCTGAGAATCTTTCAAAATGTGGACCTTTCTAGCAACTTCTATTTTAGGTAGGTATTAGTTACTAATTCCTTTTAAAAAACTGTTTACTTACACTTGCTGTAGGATTCCGCTTTTGGATATTGATACCCAAGATCATTACGTTGGTATTCTGGGGAAATAAGACCTGTGATCACACTGCTTCTCCATTTTCATCAGTGTCTTTTGAACCTACTTTCTCCTTCAACAAATTGATTAAGAATGTAGTCTCCATAAAGTTAAAAAACTGTGGAAGTATTAGTGGCGTGGTAGAAGGTAGACACTGAAATTAACATTTTCACTGACTGTTAGACCTTGCCAGCTTATGCAGAAGTTCTGTCTTTGGAGAAGTATTATATTTCAGGGGGTTTGCTTGTCCTGTCAACTTTTCTTTCTTGATCTTGTTTTCCAGAAATAAAGCTTTGCCTTGATTCAGAAATAAAGATAGAGAAATAGGTCCTCATCTAAGATATACCCTGCCTAGGGTACATCTTTCATAGGGCCTTATAGGCATTACCAGTTCTCTTGCTTGTTGCTTCATAAATGCTATACCTAAGATAAGTTCCTGTGTTACAGCTACTATTACACATGAGATGTTTGGGACAACAGAAGAGTGGGGGCAACATCATAAACCTGGCAGTTAGAAGACTTTAAGACTTAAAAAACTAAATTAAAAAACCCTCTTGCCAGTACCAAAAGGTCTATCAGTCTAGAAGCTACTTCCTCTTGGAAAATAAAGGCTTTTTGTCACAACTGTCTCTGTGAAGACAAAATCTACCAATGTTTCCTGTCTGTTTTGTGGTTTGGCATAGGAAGGCTTTTTCACAGTGTAAAACTTGAGCTTTTCTTCCATGCTTTATCTCCGAGCCCTAACATTACGCAACTTTTTTTTTTTTCCTCTCCTTTTTTTTATTTATGCGTAGAGGTGATGAATAGATACAGTTTCTGTGGTTGTGCATAGATGGGAAAGGAGAAGGTTCTTATATGACTCTCTGATAAACACATTTGTCCGTTTAATTTAAATTGTCCTTGGCTGAAATCATAGCATGTTTTTCTGCATGGTTTTCACATAAATCCTGGACAGAATTAGTTATACTAAAACTAGTTATACTTAGTTATACTAAAACATTTGATCTAAGGGGAAAATGGAGGAATAGCCTGAAAAAGTCTTTTACAGAGATACTGTTTAAAGGTTCTGTCATATGCAAACTGAGCATGTAACAGCTGGTTGTTTTTTTTTCTAGCAGATAAGAATGTCAGGTCACTATTAAGGAAATGTGGTGAATACATGGGTTAGACTTTGTTATCATTAGTAATAAATGTAAATGTCCAATGTTTAAATATTTTTTTTAATTATTATTAATGAATATCTAGAACGTGCAGGAGAGCCAGTAATCACTGATGTTGTCTTAAGCTAAAATGGAAATCTCTGTGGATTTCTTGTTCAAGTTATGTGTAAATTTGGTTTCTCCTTGGGGAAATGTATCCTAGTAGGTTATGAAGTTCATCATTTAGGTAGTGTTGTCACTATAAAAGACAGAACTTGTTACTATTATTGAACTAATAAAACCCCCTTTTGTTTATTCAGCAGCCACTGTCTTAAGATGCATCTGTGCATTCACAGATTTAAGGATAGATAAAGTTTTTGTGGACCAAATATTAGACTGTTTTGAGTTCAGGTAGCAGTTAGAGAGTAGTACTTAATTCTCAGAAAAATTAGGTTGTCTATGTATATGGATATTTCTGGCGGAATAGCTATTTTTTATATTCAGGACTGCTACTTGGGACATAATGAATTAAGTTTGTTGATATACTAGCATATTTGCTACTTTGTTCAAGTAGCATATTCAGCTTTCAGTTATAAGAAGAATATAAATACAATTTCAGCTAGTGTACTGTAAACACTTTCTATGTTTGTAAAGTTTCTTCTGGAAATAATTTGTATAATTTGCAGTTATAGAATCACAATCTGTCTATCTTATTTAAAAGTCTTTATTTTAATGAATAAAATAGTACCATATAAAAGTACAGATGGAGAGTAAGGGCTTTCTGAAAAGTCCTGTGCATCTACAATTATTAACAAACGTTATCTATCAGTTACAGCTATGATCTATCTCACTCCCTTCAGTATAATCTTACTGTCCTGAGAATGCCACTTGAGACATTAAAAACTGAAACAGTCCAAACCCGGCAAGAGAGTTTTGATATCTTTGAAGACGAAGGACTTTCAACACAGGGTGGAAGTGGTAAGCAAATATGCCTAATTAAACTCATGTTGTTGGTCATGAGTATGTTTAACATATGTTCCGCTTAAGTTTACTTTTGGGAAACATTCAGGTGTTCTGTATTGATCAGCAGTCTCTTAACAGTTGTGAGTTAATAAAAGATTGTGTAAAGTGCCAATTACAGACATTTGAATTTGAACAATGCAATTTCTAGAGGTGATTAGTCATTGTTTTGTTAATTTACATTGCAACTCAGGGAGATAATTGAGCATGCTGACATTTTTCAGCAACTGATTATTCAACTGACTTGTAAGACTCCCAATAGGAATTAATTAAAAATTGAGAGTGAGAAACAATAACTGATTAAGTACTAATAATTTTTTTTGTTTCTTGTTGAAAAATATTGATGATGGACAAATTATATGAAGTCAGTATCAACTTGATGTAGTAAACACTATCGGGAAGTCTAAGAAATTGTTTTAGTTGTAAGCTAGTCTTCATTTTCAATCTAACATACTCAGAAGAGTGTAAAGATGGCCAGCCAGAGAAGAAAACTATCTCTCCCTTTTGCTTCATGCACAAACAAAAATGTTTCCACTGAAATTCTTAATGTTGGATTTCTTTCTGTTGAAATCTATGCTTTTTATGTTTTATTACCCTGTGAATTGTACTAATTAGCTGAATGCTTGACAAAAAATTACATTTTGATTTTTTTTTTTTTTTTTTTTTTTACTTTTTGGTATTGTATATGTGACACCACTTTTCCTTGTTTAATCTTGAAATATCAGAAATAACAGTGCTGCCTTTGATTCATAATGAATACATTGCTATAAAAGTGGTCTCAGGCAGCTGTGGAGGTTTAACTGGCCACCTTAGGCAACAGAACACCATGCCTTTTAAATACATCACTGATAAGTGAAACAATAAGATAGAGGAAGTCTGCTACTGTTTTGCTTAACACCGTGACGTTGATATGGAAGCTAGCTTAGATGCAACATCTGAATCTGGCTTGTATTGGCTATAAAGAATCTCAAGAGCAGAGGCTGTTTGCATTACCACCCTTACTTACAGTCGCTGTGTAACCTCTGTTCCACAGAAAATATGGTACAAAAATCTCACTTGTCCTAAAAGTTACTTTGGTTCTTTTAGATAGTATGAATTGCATGACTAGTCTTCCACCTCTTCTAAACCAAAATGAATCTTCTGAGGCATTGAAGAAGAAATTTATTGGTCCTGCTTTCTGTGCCTCCAAAGGGGACTAAAGGTGTAACAAGCACATAGTTAGAATGCCTGAAACAACCACTGACCCAAATCTATGCAGAATAAACTTGGACATTGTCCACCCTTTCATTTTTGACACCTTTTCATCACAACACCTAGAATAGACCTATGGTGACTACAACTCAAAGAATGATAATGAACATTAGGTAAGTAACTAATAATCTTAATCGCCTTTGATGCTGAAACATACTGTGTTAAATAGTTGTCACATCTATCATACTGCCATTTAAAAGCTGAAAGTAGTGCTGTATACAGTATGCCCTAAATCTGATGGAAAAATTGGAAGATAATAAAATAAAGTATTTAAGGAAAGGCAAACACCACCACACCCCTCACGCCCCTGAAGAAAAAGATATTAGTAACATTGTCATATATATCAGGAATTGGTTGTCAAATACTATAATGGCAGAAATGACCGTAAAGAGTGGAGTGTGCAATAATTCCTCCTTTGCAAAGGCTCTTTTCTGCAGGATCACTCGGGAATCCATACAGTGGCATCATCTTTTCTATGTCTTTGTGAAAACATTGGGAGATAAAGATGCCATAACCTTGACCCCATCAGCAATATGCTGATAGCGCACACAACTCCATTTCCAGTAGGTATTAGCAGCTTATCTGTTCATGTGATAAAATATGTAAGAAATAGCTGCCTGCCATTTAAGAATAAATTCTCAACAAAGAAATGCTGCTAGCAATGAGAAAGAGGACAAATTGCAGGCCAAGTGCTTGTGGCTGGGTTCTGCTGAATGTATACACTCCACCAAAAGCATTACATCAATTTCCCATGGGCTTATGGTGACTTGGATGACTAGGTAGCAACAGTTTGTTCAACAGCTGTATTTTCACCTTCAGGCTGTTAGGAGAGCTCATATTTTTCCCTGAGCAGAACATTTGGCTGCTATAATTGACATACATACTGCTACGCTACAACTCATCCTGCCAGAAACTTCATTTGAAAAAACTACGCAAAAAATGTAGGTAATAGAGTTTTTGTCTCATTCCTTCTCTTTAAGATTCAGACTCATTCAATTCCCATCACCACCTTTTGGTGTCAGTTATCATCTTGGTCCCGATTTTGAAACGGAAAAAGACTCGAGTTCCAGATGTATCAGAAATTGAATTTTAATTTGCAGGTTTGCAGTAGCTGCGTTTCTTGATGTCAGTGCAAATTAAGAAAACCATGGTAAATTATGTGAGAAGCAGATTGACATGCTTTTGATAAAGGGTTACAGGGCTATGCATGATCTCCCAGAGCCTACTAGGTAACTCCAGGGCTGACCCAGAATTGAAAAGCTTATGAAATCCTCTTACGAGAGTATTTTTGCTTTAACTGAAATTCTCAACTTGATTTATTATCAAATCCTCTGCTGCTACTGTGCAAAGATCTCTCTTCAGTACTGGAAGTATCAGAAACTTCTGCATACTATAGTGACTGGCAACCGTAGAAAAGTTGTAAATCTTCATAAATGCTGAACATCAGCATGTGCCTGAAGTTATCAGTGATTGGCAAACTTCAAGGATGCGAGTAAATGATATGCTGTCTTGCAGTGAAGGGAAAATAAAAATATAGGTCCAGTGACCTGGATTTTAAAACAGTCCAAGGCAGGTCATCTTGCTTCTTAATGTCTAATGCATTTTCATTGCAACAACTTCCTAGGTGTATTTGGGATTTGCAGTAAGCCTTATGAAAAGTATGTGTGGAACGGCAAGCTTCTGGAGGCAGTAAAAAATACTGTTCATCGTGACTGGCTGCTGTATATTATTCATGGATTCTGTGGGCAATCAAGTATCCTTTTACTGTTGTAACATGCTTATCAATTTTCTTTTTTGAGGTTTGAACATGAGAAATACATTGAATTATTTCCTTGTCGTGTAAATGCTTCCCAATTTTAGAATTATTGGATGACCTGTATTTTCATTACTTTCCTAGGTTTTATGCTAAGTAAGAAATATGTTTATGTTCTTATAACAGGGCTCTGACACAGGTAGACTGCATTCTCAGTGAGACCCTGTTTGTAAGCATAGGGTTTTGTAATAAAAAACTTGAGAGGGTTTTAAGGCTCAGCTGTATTTTCTCACAGATATTTGAGGAAAGGGAGAAAAGCTAAACAGAACTGAACTGATATAGAAATGTTCTCTTTGTAATCTTAATTAAAACATTTTTATTTTAGTAGCTGAGATTTGCAGAAGTTTTTGTATTTACTCAGTTTCTGTTGAAGATGACGATAGAACTTCAGGCCTGCTGTGCGAAGAGAGTTAGGTAAACACAAATCTGAAAATCTGTTTACCAGACTATATATTATTTAAAATGGGTGGATGGGCCTGTGTGTGTTGGAGGAGGAGGAGAAAAAGCCCAAATGCATATCACACTCCAAGAAATGCCATCTCAACGTTTTACTTTAGAAGAATTTAATATATTACAGAGACACTCTAATCATCAGCAGTGTCATGTTAGTTTAAAAGCCTGTCATCAAAATATCTGGGGAAGCAAATACAATTATTAAGTTAGTGTTTTCTGCAAAGTTTAATTTTGCTTTTTCATGGTTGTAAGGCTACTGATCATTGGCTTAGTCTGCAGACAGAAAGGCAGATCTGTTTTTATATACCACTATTTCATCTATGGTCTTTATTGAAGTAGTAGCTGTGGATCTGACCACCAGTGTTATGCCTGCAGCTGCTGAGTCAGTGACAATAGTTTTGCTTAAGGTATTTGATGAGCAAATCTCTTCTTCCCTCTTTCTTGTGACTCCCTTATTCTAAGGAAACAGTAATAGTCATGCTAGACATCTGATTCCATCTTCTTTTGGTTTTAATGAAAAAGAAAAAACCTAAAAGAAAGCTACCACTGCATCTGTAGCTGTTTGCCTCTGGCTTTCAGTTGTTGTTACTTAAGTAGTTGCAAATTTTTCTACTCTTCCAGACAAACAATTAGAGGGTGGCCAATATACCTCATCTGAAAATAGAAGCTCCCATGCTTTAATCCCAGTATTCACAAAAGCCATATTTGCTGCACAAGGTGAATATTGTACTTACTTTGCTTCATAAAATAGAAGTGCTTTCTTCTGTATGTTGTGAAAAGCAGTTGATGTATTGTAATGTAGATATCCTTTTCAAAGTTCTTAAAAATGATTGTTGAAGAAGGCAATGGTCTCTCCCAGCTGCAAAAGAAATTTGGAAGTGATACTCATCACCATTCAGGAGATTTTAGTAAATCAGATGTTTCAGTTTCATACACTTTTTTTAGAATTTATTTTTGCTTGCATGAGGTAAGTGAATAAAAAATTGCATGTATCATGTAAACCTTAACCTGCCTTTCAAGAACTGTTAATATACGGTCGCCCTATATATGTCACTCTGATAGCCAGAAGATCAAGCAAATTTTCTGGAACACGTTTTCTGAAACGAGGAGCAAACAGTGAGGTAAATGAAATGTGATTTTAGGGGTTCCCCACGCCCGCCCCCCCCAAGAATATGAAAGCTTCAACTTGACTGACTGGAGAACTGAAATGTTTTAGAGGGTTGTTAGGGTTTTGGCTGTAAACCATGCTATTAGATAATGTTATCACAGCTGTCGTTACATTTTTAATTCAGATAATACACCTATTCCTAAAATAAGCCTTAACCAGAAGTTCTGGTGGTTTGTGGTTTTTTTGATTGGTTGTTATTTTTTTTTCCACACTTAGAGATAATGTTATTTCCCAAATAGAGGGGTGGGGAAAAAAAGATAATACACATTTAAGGACAAATGGGAATTTAACCTTCTGTGGTGTTCTCACTACTATGATTTGGTGTATTACAGTTTAATTATACTCTGTAGTGATCAGTTCTCTATATTGCATGTAGCTCTGAAGTGTCATGTCTACATTGTATGTGTGTTTCTGTTTGGTTCAGGGAGATGTTGCTAATGAAGTGGAAACTGAACAAATACTTTATGATGCTTCAGTTATGTCATTTTCTGCTGGGAGTTATTCTTCCTATGTTCAGGTTCGAGGATCTGTCCCTCTGTACTGGTCTCAAGATATTTCAACTATGATGCCTAAGCCACCCATAACTTGTACGTACAGATTATTCTCTGTGATAATTATCATTAGTGCTGTGTCCTATAGCAACACTTAAAGTGAAAACGAAATTTGCAAAAATGAATGGTCTATGCGTTTGTTCTTTGGGAAGGCATAATTTAAGGTAAAATCAATGTTCTTGATAATAAACATCAGGGTATACAAATATTCAACCATACAAAAATCTGCATTTAATGAAATTGAATAGGAAAAAGTCTCCATCTTGGACTTCATATTCAGAAATGGAATACAAAAGGCTTCTGTTTGAAGATGTCACATTTCTTTGTGCTTATTTTGTATACAAGTTAGCTACATTTATCTTAGTATTGTGGATAAAATCTTGAACCTTTTGAAAACAGTGGAAAACATCAGGGCTAAGTTTACTGGGGCCCAAATAATTGTTCTTTGTAAGCATTTCAAGAAAATTTTGGTTAAGAAGTTGCTTCTAATTTGGAAAAGGAGAGGGGTGTTTAACAGCTTTTGCATGAAAATTGGGGAAAGTAATTGTACTATTACCATCAGAGAATTAGTATGTATTTTGTGAAAAGTACTTTTAAGAAAAAATAATTTCAGTGACTCTGCAGCTTGTTTAATATTGTCCTGAGTATCTGTATTTGTTGCAGTGGACCAGGCAGATCCTTTTGCACATGTTGCTGCTCTTCACTTTGACCAAATGCTTCAGAGATTTGGCTCTCCCATTATTATTTTGAATCTTGTGAAGGTACAATATTTTGAATATGTTCTATGTTTTCTAATCTTTAATATGCTTATTTCTGTAGAGTCTGTATGTAATTTTGGTTATGTTCTAAACTAATATTAGCTTATAAAGGGAATATTTTCTTCACAAATCTCATTCTACATGGCATGGTATGTAACTCTCAAACTGCTTTCACTACCGCCCTTCAAAAAAAGTTTTCCGTGTTCACAGACTTCTTAAATCTTTCACTGTTTTCAGGTTTCTGCTCTTACCCCTTAGTTGTAAGTTGAAATAAATCTACCACCAAATTTAGTTTAGTGCTAAAAAGTTCTAAAGTAGTATGGTTCCATGCAAAGTGAGGTCTGTAGGCTTCTTGACACAGGTGACTGAGTTATTTGAAATATTATGCTAAAGACTTATCTTCTGTTGTTTGCTCTGTCTGGTAGAGTTAGGGAAGTATGAGCGGGAGAGAAAACTGAAGCATTCAGATGCTAGCAAATGGGCAGTGCCATTGGTAGCAGGGCTGGACTAATGGAGGGAGCTTCGTGATTGCTGCAGTAATTCAATTCACTGCTGTGTGAGAGGCTGTGGTACAAAGCCTGGATTCTGGGTGGCACTGTAATTTTGGTTATTACACCTTATATTTATGTTGTGGGGGTTTTTTTGTTTTGTGTTTTTTCTGTTCTGTTCCAGCCATGTTCTGTAGTGGTGTCTGTTTCCACATTTGAGTTTAATATATTGATTCGTTTTGCTTCAATCATATCTTTCTTCTTTTTAGTCCTAAAAAAATGAATTTAATTTATCTTGTTGTAGAACTGTATTAGATGTACATGTAGGATCTGTTCCTAGTATAAAAAAATAAGGAACATACAAAAGGAAGCCATTTAAAACTCTATGTTGTGATAAATGGCAAGTAGATAAAGTATTTTCTATTTCTAGAAGCTTTCTTGTGTAGGAGTGCTTTTAAGACTGTTCAGTCTGTGGAATCACTTTAGGATAGCATTTGTTCATAAGAAAAAAAAAATTATCTCTTGCAGCCATAGCTTTCAAAAGCTATTGTTACAGTGTGTGTCTAGGCTTACGTGACCCTGGCATGTGAATCATTATATGCTTTTCTATACAGGACTTTTGATACTGTGGTTGAAAATACGTATCTGTCTTTCCCTCTCTGTAGATGCTTAATATTAAGATGCTAAAATTCATGTTGCTTTATTAAAGTACCACTTAAAAAACAAACAACAAACCAACAAAAAAAAACCCTCAACAACAACAAAAAAATACATGCAAAACCCCGAGGTGGGGAAGCCCCCAGATCTGAACACCTTTTTTTTTTTTTTTTTTTTTATATTGCTGCTGCTTTTACACAAATGCCTAAGCACTTATATCTCCAGTACTTCTATTATTTAATTTCTTAAATATTGATAAACTATAGATCTATATCGTTCTATATCTGTCTGTCCTAGGAACTTGTTAGCTAGAAATGAATGTATTAGGCTTTCTCTGGGTTTGTTTATTTAGGACTGCTGTTATATAACAGGTTTGGTGTAGGTTTTAGTCTGGATGAAGTTGAGAGGAAAGCCATACTAATGTATAGAGAGCCAAAACATATGGTGTATTCATAGAATGGCAACAAAATTCTCATTTTTACAATTATTGCAAAGCTGGGAGGTGGGAGCCGTTGTTCCCCATCTCCTGTCAGTAATCGAGAAGAATGCCTGGATCCTCTTGTACCTTAGAATTGAACGGGATACTTTCTGCCTGTTGTTTTCCTTCTTTTTGTCCATTTCCTCTGTATTGCCACTTTTGCTTTTACAGGGTTCCATTTTTCAGCCAATGAGGATGCACAGTTGAAACATATGACTTTTTCTACTAACACAGATCAGTTGTTGAAAACCCAGAATTTTCAGTTTTTTCTGTCTCTTCTGTTCTTAATTTAACTGTACTAGTTATGAAGAACTGCCTGCAGTTGTTACAGCTTCCACTTTTAATTTGTTATATACATGCATGTATATGTGTATGTATATGGGTTATATACATTTGTTAATGAAAATTGTAATGTTAACTTCCTTTTTCTTTTTGCTAAAGGAACGTGAAAAAAGAAAGCATGAAAGGATTCTCAGTGAAGAACTTGTTGCTGCTGTGACATATCTCAACCAGTTTTTACCCCCAGAGCATGCAATTATATATATACCGTGGGATATGGCCAAATACACAAAAAGGTAGAAAAGATCCTCCTTTGTGCTAATGTTCTTAGCCACAGTACAACTAACTGTATGCTACTGTGTCACTTTTCAGTTGAATATAGCTTAGAAATCATGGGAGAATTTTATTAAGATCTATAGACAGAATAGAACTTCAGCTTTTGAAGGTTTTATAATATTTTTCTATGGTTTCTTACCAAAGTGGAGCAAGGCCTGAAAATTTTTAAATTCTCTGCAACAGAAATCTTAGTGAAAAGCAAAAAAAAAAAAAGCCATAAACATTCACTTGATATTTTGAATTACTCAAAATACTGCATTTTGTTAGGTGTTTTATTTCAGTCATTAAATTTATTGAGTTACAAAATTTTGGAAAAGAGGTTTGGTATCAATCATCTTTTCCATTTCCTCTTCCAAAAGGAAATGAGGGCATTAATTTCAATGTTATAAAACATTTAGATTATTAGAAACATGTATCTTAGAAAGGCAAATATATTCTCTAGCTTTTTATTCTATAATTTTGGACAATGGAATGCTGTACTAGGATCATGTGAAAAGGATGAATGTTTTTGTAAGTGTAGAAATATTTACAAGGCACAAACATTTTAAATTTACAGATATAGATTGCTATTGTTAAGTAACACACAGCTCAGTTGTAAAGTTCTCTGATCTGCATATGTCTGCTGTGTCTTACAATGCCAGAAATTCTAGAAGAATGGTAAGAATTGTTGGAGCAGTGCTTAGGTGTCTGCTACTGTATCAGTCTTAGCAAAATAATGGAAAAACTGGTATTGTTCAAAGGGCAGGAATATAATTAATATTTGTTGATTTAAATTTTATGAAAAAAGCTTTCGGAAACAATCCTTATTCACTATTTGAAGTTACAAGTTGATTGATATAGTTGGTCATGCTGGTGTGAAACTGGTACTTAAATATTTGACGTGGTTTCACACTATGTTTTTCATTCTGAAATGGCGTTGTGTGCAGCTAAGTGTATGTGCAATTGTTTGTGTTATGATTAAATAATAAATTTCAAAATAAGCCTGGATTACCTTTCAGAAGACATGCTAGGTGCAAATTCTCGGGTTTTGTGTGGAGTGATGCTGATGAAGCTTAGTGGTCTGTTCTATGTGGGAAACAATACTAGGTGACCAAAGGATTCCCCTCCTAGCTTTAAGCTTGAGGTATATTTATATACATATCTACCCTAGTACAGGTATAAAAAATACCTGAGAGCTTTGAGCAAGATTAATTATTTATGCAAGCAGGAGTTATTTAAGAATGGAAGAGAATGTGTATTAATATAATTAATAATTATTAATTAATTATGCCTAAAGAATTGACCCTTTCAGGAATACTGAGAACATGTTTGCTTTAAAATGTAGTTTCAAAGTAAGTTTGCTGGAAAGTAGTACTGGTGGAAACATTCCAGAATATTGCTTCCACCTCAGTATAAGCAATCTTTAAAAAAAAACAAACAAAAAATTGTTCTTGTTACTTGAAATGTAAACACTGTAATAAAAACTTGGAAAATAAAATTATGAGTAAACAGAAGTTAAAGTCCCCCACAAAGAACAGATGGATGCCCCGATATGAGCAGGAGGTGTGGGACATCATGAAGGCCACACACAGAAACAAGTATTACTGAACAAAACATCACCCTGCAAAACAAATGAGGTAATATGATTTAGTGTAGTCATCTATCTTTTCCTGCCTTGTTCTTGTTTTGTGAATCACAGCAAGTTTGGTAGAGGAAAATTAGTGTGATATAAAAGTCAAGGACTTTTAGATTTTTTTAAGTCTTCCACTTTTGGTTTATGTAATATTTTGTTTACTTTTTAATAAAGCATTGCTTGGATACAGTCAGTGTCTGTTTCCTAAGTCTGTAAAAACTAAGAAAACTGTAGATGTAATTACTGTTAAATAAATAAAGGTGTGATGTGAATCTTCCTCCAAATGTTTTTTGTTATTGAAAGGCTTTCCAAACAGTGAAATGTATTTATTTTTTTTAGTGTTAATGTACCTTGACTGTATTTTTTTTTTCCTCTCCTCAGCAAACTTTGCAACGTCCTTGATAGACTGAATGTGATTGCAGAAAGTGTAGTAAAGAAGACTGGATTTTTTGTTAATCGACCTGATTCCTATTGCAGTATCTTGCGGCCAGATGAAAAGTACATACAATTTAATTGATGCAGAATGAATAACATCTATTCCTTGGAGAGTTGTCTGGAATTTCTGTCTATTATATTATTTCTTATTTTAAGGCTTAAATTAATACGAAAAAATATAATTCATTATTAAGTTATAGCTAAAAGGATTGCAGTCCAAGGCACATGCCAAGAAATACTAATAAACTGAAAGTGTACAGTTATGCTGCTATTCTGCTAAAAATGGTTTGAAGTAAGAATTCATTATTTGTATTTTAATCTGTGCCATGTGTGTTTTATATAAAATTGTTTTGTTGTTTTAATTTTTTTCACCTTAACAAAAGGAATCCTAAATTTGGAGGTAAATTTAACAAAGCTAACAACATTTGTAATTTAGTAAGTGGCTTCTTTTGAGGCATACTAATAAGATAACTATGATTTTAGAAATCAGTATGAAGGGGAGGTTTAAATCAACCAGCTTGTGCTACAGTGTATGTTATGCCTCTACCTTCTAGTTGTTGGTGTTGTACCTACTTCAATTATTGTCCACTCAAGACCCAGTCTAGAAACACTTGCGTTGCTCATACTCTGTTTTATAGGGAGCAAAGGAGAGATTTTATATGGCTTTGGAATAGTTCTACTTTAAGGCTAGATTTTTTTTTTTTCTGCAATGTTGTTTAAATACAACACACTACTACTGCACAGAGTTTTCACTGCTTTCTGCTATTCAGGGACATCAGTTTTGCTTTGTGGCAGGTTTTAATTGTCCCCATTTTTCACTGAGTTGATCAGTACATGGTATGATCTGTTATGGTTTTTAAAATTATTTGCAAGTCATTGTTTTGTTTTTCTTTCAGGTGGAATGAACTGGGGGGTTATGTTGTTTCCACTGGTCGCTTGCAGGTACTAAAATATACTTCATTAATTCATAGTTACAGTGATGTAGATCAGCACTCCCAAAGCACCGGTGAACAATTTCACTTAAATACCTGATTGGTGATTCACAGAGTGGTCTTAAATTAATATTTATAGTAAACAGCATTATTGCTATCCATCCCAGAAATCCAACTGGGAAATAGGGCTTAAAGTTCTTGCAAGGTACTAGAAAACCTAATGCTGCTGGAGTTGATTTTTGCTGGAGGTAGTCTGATAAATGCTCAGATTTTAAACTAGTTTTCATTGCTATTTAGTCTGTAGTGTTACCAGTGCAGTCAAAATTAAAACAGCAGCGTTTTAGCAAACTGCATAATATAATGTTATACAGAAGAGGTGAGGCATAAGTATACTTAAACCTAATGTAACATATTCATACACGTGAAAATGGGTTGTTAAAAGCTTTTTCACCAGTGCTGAATATTCTGTACCTTGTTACAATTTCCCTCACTAAAAGAAAACAAAACTAGAAACACTGCTTCCTTTAAGGTTAGGAAAGTGCCAACTAAACTGTAAACCATATGGTACCAGATTTATAACTGAATGTTAGATTATTACTCTGAACACAGGGCATAGTCTTAAGAAGCATTAGGTGCTTTTGACTTGCCATTCATAATTTTGTAGTTCACGTAAGTTAGAAAGCATGTTGACCATTCCTTTATTAGCTGTTCACTGGGATGTGTGTATTGAATGCAAATAAACAGCAGAATAGATATAATTTGATCTATTTTAAAATAAAACATAATAATACTACTTAATTTTTTTTTTAATGTTAGTCTTACAGGTTTACCTTTATTAGGGGAATGATTATTTTATCTTTCAATTTTAATCATTTGAGGTAGTCACCATTGGCATACGTGTAAGCATTTGGATCACAGTTCATCTCAGAGTAGACAAGTCACATCTGAAGACTGTTTCGTTATTAAGGCAATAAAAAAAGTTTAGTGGACTAGCTTGGATGGAGTGATACATGTTTGAGCAGAAGAATCCCGCACATATCCTATTAAAATGTTTCTTGCAGCTGTTGATATTATAAAATAGCTTTGTGTGCATTATGAAATTGAGGAATGGTGGTAAAGCAGAATAAAAGAATATATGCATGACTGGCCTCCAACAAAATATTCATGTGCGTTGCTCCAAATATCAGAAGCTTAAAATACAAGCATCATCACAGTAGAACCACAGCAAGTGGTTAGAAGTGTGGTTTATTTTTTCCAGTAGTTAAAGAATACTTGAAAATAAGACCCCTTCTCTGAAATAACAGAGCTTTTCTTTTTGAGGTAAATATTCAGAGCTGTTTGTGAGTTGAAGGAGCGATGCAGTTTGTGTGATGATAGGAGCAAGAACATTTTGAAAGTAGTCATTAAAGCAGTCTGATACAGCTTGCTAGAGATGAATTGCTTATTAACATTTCTTAGAATCAATTTTTTTGTGAACTGAGAAATTTAAGATTTGATAAGTCTTGGATAGTAGGAAAATAGTAATAATCATGCATGTAGTAAAATTAAGAACAATCTGTTCTTTGGATTGCTTTACCAGACTGGAGTTCTCCGAACCAATTGTGTGGATTGTTTAGATCGCACTAACACAGCCCAGTTTATGGTGGGAAAATGTGCTTTGGCTTACCAACTCTATTCGTTGGGATTGATTGATAAACCAAATTTACAGTTTGATACGGATGCTGTTAGGTAAGATATAAGTGTGTCATGGTTTTATTTTTTTTAATTTTTTGTCAAGAGATTTAGGAAAACTATGTCTGTGTAGAAGAAAAGTGCAATTCTTTATCGGAATGACTAAATAATGTTTATTCATCCAAGTTTAAAAAAATCTTCCATACTCAAGAAGAAATCTTCTTGAGAAAATCCAGTCACTCTGAAAACTTGCTCCTCTGGGAAGGTATGTTAATCAGGCTTCTACAATGTAAGTGCTTATCTCTGTTCTCTTTATATGCCTGAACTTAAAAGCTGATTTTTCCTTTTAAATAAATGTAATGAAAGACCCACCTTGTTTTTTCACACACTTCACTTGCTTGGGACAAAATGCTATCAAAAAAAAAATGAAAACTGAAATAAGTATATGCTTTTATGGAGAATGCCAAACTGATATTTGTATAGAAGTACATCTTGCCTTGTTACTTCCTATTTTTTCCTTTGGAAAAATGTTGTGCTTTTTGTTTCACTGAAGAAAAGTTCTCTCAGATGAAGTATCAATGGTACTTATTCAAGCATTCTCAAACCATTTAAGAAAACACAGTATTTAATTTGAAATGCTTTGGGGGTCAGGGGGAACTAAGCTACTCATTTGTGAGTATGCTTCAGAAATTAGTGTAAGAGTCCTTGAGGTGATGTGGTCTTACTTCTTAAAACTGTTGCTGTGACTGTGAAACTTATGACTTCATTGCTGGTTTCGACTAGTGGTTTAGTAGTTTTAGAACATGGAGAGGTAACTCGTATTTTGGAAAAGATAAAATTCTCAGTCTCCCCTCCCCTTTATTCAAGACACATCTTCAGCTTTTCTTCTTTCTCCCATTAGCTTCCAGCACTTGCCTGGTGCCAGAAGCTGGTATGTGCCACAGAAACAACCATAGCTGCAGCGTGTTGGCTCACTGTGCAAGTGGTGGCTCCTGACCTCAGCCTGATGGCTAGGGAGAGCGCCTGCTGGCTGGCTTCCTCGGTGTGCTAGCCATGGCCTCATCACCGTGTCCCAGCTGCTAGGTGCTGCGTGTTTACCTTTGGGAACAAACTGCTGCTGCAAATACCAGTTGCTGGGCGGCCCCCTGGGGACTCGGCAGTTGACTCTTGAGTTCTAACTAGAGGGGATCAGGCAGCGAGCAGGTCTCTCACATCCACTCTCTCTGGTATCCTCTGCAGCTACCATTGACTTCAGAACCTCAGGCTGCCTTTTACTATCTTTCCTTAGGCTTTACTAGTTCCCCTCTTCCCACCCCTATCTCAGGAGCCCAAATTTCCTCTGTTGCTTCCTACTGCAGTAGTCCTGTGTTTCCTCTCTATCTTCTCTCCCTCCTGTTTCCTCTCTATGCCCCACCACCCAAATTTCCATCTTTTACCATCATCTCTTAAGATTATAGTAGTTGCTTTGTCTCTGATTTTCCAGATATCTTATTTCTCATTATCTCTCTAAAATGTAACTTTGAGCCTGGCATAAAAGGTTACTTATATCTGGTCACATTTGACTGATTTTTTTTTTCTTTTTTCTTCTTCTCCATTTCACTAGATGTATGCCTGTCTGAAACAGATTTTGTCATCTGTTAAGACTTGTTTCTGAATTACTGAATTCAGAATAATTAAAAATCTGTCTCCATAGTGCGACAAATTCTGAAGACAGGTGTGTGATATACTCTCTCCATGGTGCAGTCTTTCACTTTGACCATCTGCATTCATGTTCCCTGCATTGTCTCACATCAAGTATCTGCTTCCTGTGTATTCTGCCTCTTCATTTACACTCTTCTTCCTTAATTTAGCTAACATGTCTGAAAAAACTTTTTAAAATCACATTCTTCAGCTGGCCTTCTTATAATTCTGACTTCTCATATGGTGTCATTGGCTGTCTACAATCCAGAATTTCTGTTGAACTAGATTTCTGAAATCAACATTTTATTTCATTTGGCCATCCTGAAGGATAAGGAAACCATGAGTCTTGAAAAGTCCAATATTATGTCTGGCAAGATTAATCTTAATGACCTTGTTGCATGGGACCATTTCTGCAAGCTGTATTTCGTAGTGATTCCTTCAGTGTAATTGTTGTCCCATTTTTTTGCCTAGAAAAGTGTACCTTAACAGCTTATTTTATCATATGTAGTTAACTGTCCTCTTTGTAAAAGACTAGGCTTTGTTTGACTGCAGGCTTAATATTTTGAGTCTGTGGAAGGGTAACATAATTGTACTTTTTTTTTTAAAACCAAGTGGATCAACATACTTAAGTTAAAGTTGCCTGTGAACCTTTACTGCAAGGTCATTCGAACTGTGTTCATCAATCCCCAGTGGATGACTGGGAAATTTGTGAGGTATCATACTTTTACCTGCTGGTTTTTGCCTTCAGCCAGCTTTTTAGCTTTCAGTTGACCAGCGTTGCTGTCTTTCCCCTTGTATAAAAAAACCCCAAACCAACAAAACACCCAAAAAACAAACCAACCAACCCACCAAACCTAGAGAATCAAACAGAAGATTCTCATACATGACATCGTGTGTTCTGAACAATTTGTGTGGAGTCAGGTGGGTTTTGGCTTGTTCCGTGTTGGTTTTGTTTTTGTTTTTTGTTTGTGGTTTTGGTTTTTTTTTAAGTTATTAAGCAGGTGTTTCCTCTTGATATTTTGTACTGGGCCTTGGGCAGAAGATTTGCTAGACAGCTATTTTGTTTTTACAGAAATTGATTTGCTGCTGAGGTAAGCGTTCTTCATCCAGAACCTTTTAAGGACTTCAGTCAGAGAGTTGCTGGGTTACTTATGCAGTACTATCCCTTTATTGGAAAATTTCTGAAGGGAATACTTTTGGTTTTTTGTTTTCATGGGGTTTATTTTGTTATTGTTCTCTTTTTCTACCTTCTTTCTTCTAAGGTGTTACCACATGTAGGTGCCTGAGTTACAGTGTCTTGCTATACTGATGTGAAATATGTTTCCATGGGTTTGGCGGCTGGGGCTATTTTTTTTTTAGTTTCTTCTGCTTTGTTATTTTGCCTTTTAACTAAACTTTCAGCTTCTTTTAGCTAGATGTCATCCTTGTCATTGTCTTTCTCAAGCAAGTCCATAGTCTCCATTTGAGAAGCACTTTTCAATGTTATCTTTTAGAGTAGGTGTCATCTCCTTAGGATTGTCTTGTTTTCTGAGACTGATGTTTTGTTTTTGTCATTGATGGCGAACTTCTTGATAATTTTTGCTATTTGGACTGCTCTCTTTGGAGTCTACTTTCAACTTCTTGATGCTAGAAGACTGAGTTCTTTTAGCCAGCTCTCCTTGTTCATCTTAGCAGCCAAGTCTTAGATCATGCAAGAAGTTCATCTTGCATCTCTTCTTCTTACAACATGCTTTTTCAGTTCCAGCAAATGGTATCTGACTGCCATTCATGCTTCTTACAAGTCATGTTTATTTGTTTTGTACCTTTGAGCCATTGTTATTGTAACTGGGGAGGTTTTTAGAAAGTTATGACAACTTCATTCCCAGTGGACTTGACAGAAAACATAGCCTTGAGATATTGACATGTTTGGTCCCATTTAGTGTATTTAGAATCACTTAGTTTGTGAAGGTATACAGTTTGTTTTCTCCCTGCAGACTAGTAGGACATGTTCATCTCCCTGAAGCTACAGAAGTGCATATTCTGTTGTGTGAATGCATTCTGATATACTATAAATTAGTGAAAATCTTAGTTCAGTCCTTCTTAGTAATTATTATATCTGAATAAAATTTCCATGTATTTATCTGAATAAAGAATAGATGCATAGCTTTAAATTTCAGTGTTTGTAAATTAATAGCATGTTTTAATGAAATACTTGTCTTTGTAAACTGGCAGAAGTATTTAGGAGAAGAAAACGTTAAACAAGAAAGATGTTATTATTATTATTATTTTATCTTAAAAAACTTTTCAGTGGTTTGATAGATGACACATTATGCTTTTCCTTCAGATTATTTGAAGAATTATATGAAGATCATGGAGACACACTTTCTTTGCAATATGGAGGTTCTCAGCTTGTCCACAGAGTAAAAACCTATAGAAAGATAGCTCCATGGACTCAGCATTCCAAAGATATTATGCAAACGCTCTCAAGATATTATAGTAACGCTTTCTCAGGTAAATTTCAAGTGCTTTCTTTTAAGCCATTATTTAAAAAAATCTTATTTCTGATGTTCAGTAATCCATACTACTATGATCTTATGGCAGAGATCCTCTATACTATAACTTCCAAATAATTCTGTAAAGACTGATGGATATCAAATAGGTATTCTGACCTGATGAAGTATTTCTATCCTATGCAAATGCATGCTGTACCGCATAGCCTTATTTGATAAAAGTTAGTGAACTGATGTGAGAAGTATTTAGAAAATGTACACGTGTAGCACTGAAACTGCCAGTGACATTTGTAGATCAACAGAGAGGCAGGTAGCTGTTACAGAGCTGTTAAAATGATGGACAGAATGGCTTCAACAAATATAAGGAAATGGGTTAAACACAAGTAGAAGCCTTCAAATGAGTAGTTCTTGTGATGTTTCTGGTGACTTCAAAGAAAAACCAAGCTCTGATGCACATAGTTGTTCTGTATGAATAGAAGCTACTAACTGTTGAATCTGTAGTAGAAAAGAAAAAAATTAAATTAAAAAAGCAAGGTCCCCCAAGTAAATAAGCTGTTTTTTTAATTAAGTTATAAAATACTAGCTTACTACTTTACTAGCTTATATTAGTCATTGTTGCTATTCTGCTTTGTTATGGACATTGCTAAATGAAAAACCTCTTTGAAAAATGCTGAGCTGTACCTTGGGCCAAATAATTGGAAAAAATAACATTTAGTGTTTTCAGAAGTCATGAAAGACTTAAAAGAATGATTTTAGGGCAGTCTAAGACATGTTAGGATGACAAACATTTAGTGCTACTGTGTTCTATATATAGTGTCAGTCCTCTGTTAGTCTTTTTCACGAAAGCTGCATAGCCAGGGAAAGACATAGCCTTGATTTTTTTTTTTTTTTCCTGGTAGATTGCAATTATTTAGAAACTATGTGAACTGTAAAACAGCGGGTTGGACACTGGCTAGAAATACTTCAGTAATCTCTGGTTGCTTTGGCTGAAGTTACTGCTTTTGTTAGTGACAATTCTGTGTATGTAACAAAATGTGAGCATACAGCATTTAAAGTGCTGTTTCTGTTTGTAATTAATGTAACCTGTGTATCATAATTGCCCAAACTAAATGAGATATGGAGGCCTTATTTCAGTGATATGGTCTCTTATCATTTGCAGTGGCAATAACACAACGGCTTCATCAATTCTTATGAGCAAAAGGAAGCACTCTTGCAGTATTGCCTGTACTGATATGTACAAGACGGAGCAAATCTCTGAAGCTGTTCATTTTTATGCCAGCCACTTAAATGGTTAGGTGGAAGCTTGAGCGAAGTTTTACATCCACATTTAGGGTTGTGGTCTGCTTGCAAGGATAGTCACGATATGCATGTGTTTTAGTAATAAAAGAATTTGTTCTGGAAAGTATCTTACTAGAAGAAGAAAGTATACAGAATGAAAAAGTCCATCTTGTCACCTGGGCAGACTTGTAGCTGAGTACACACACAGAGGTTAGTCTTTACTGAAGTCAATATGAAAAATGGAACTTCCACAAAGGTGCTGCACCACTTTCCCCGATTTACTTATGGTTTTGGTATTTGATACCATTTAAGCCAAATATTTTTGGTGCTTTATGTATTCTGTGTGTTTGAAGATAGCATTGTTAAAACATAGATTTCAATATTGTATTTACTGCATTTTTACTATGAAATTTTAAAAGATTAATGGCAGTAAAATTTAGAGGTTCACTTTCCAACACTGCCTGTTCAGATGGCATCTGCAAGCCTGTTAATCTGACACACTGAGAGAGATCGTTTTATTAATGAAGTTTGCTCTGAAAGCAGAGATAAAGAAAGCATTTCTAGAATGAGATGTGCAAAAGAGTGACAACTGGTGTTCCGCAGGGGTCGGTACTGGGTCCAGTGTTGTTTGACAACTTTGTCAGCAACACAGACAGTGGGATCAAGTGCACCCCCAGCAAGTTTGC
>JAVJGJ010000059.1:65614795-65639580 GCA_035590215.1 Microhierax caerulescens | reverse complement strand
GTACTGGGTCCAGTGTTGTTTGACAACTTTGTCAGCAACACAGACAGTGGGATCAAGTGCACCCCCAGCAAGTTTGCCAATGACACCAGGCTGTGTGGTGTGGTTGACATGCTGGAGGGAAGGGATGCCATCCAGAGGGACCTTGACAGGCTTGAGAGGCAGGCCCATGCGAACCTCATGAAGTTCAACAAGGCCAAGTGCACGGTCCTGCATGTGGGTCAGAGCAATCCCAAGCATGAATACAGGCTGGATGGAGGATGGGCTGAGAGCAGCCCTCATGATGGAGGAGGTGGATGGTTAAAGGAGATGGTCATGGGGGTGTTGGTTAAAGAGAATCTCAACCCAGCAATGTGCACTTGCAGCCCAGAAAGCCAACCGTATCCTGGGCTGTGCCTAGAGAAGTGTGGGCAGCAGGTCGAGGGCAGGTGATTCTCCCCCTCTACTCAGGTCTCCTGAGACCCCACCTGGAGTCCTGCGTTCAGCTCTGCGGCCCCCAATGGAAGAAGGACAGGGACCTGTTTGGGCAGCTCCAGAGGAGGGCCATGAAGATGATCAGAGGCTGGAGCATCTCTCCTATGAAGACAGGCTGAGAGAGCTGGGATTGTTCAGCCTGGAGGAGAGAAGGCTCCAGGGAGACCTCATAGCAGCCTTCCAGCATGCTGGAAAGGTGGCCTTACAAGAAAGCTGGAGATGGAATTTTTAGAAGGGCAAATAGTAATAGGACAAGGGGTAATGGCTTTGAACTGCGAAAGAGTAGATTTAGATTAGATGTTGGGAAGAAATTCTTTACTATGAGGGTGGCAAGACACTGGAACAGGCTGCCCAGAGAAGTTGTGGATGCCCCATCCCTGGATGTGTTCAAGGCCAGGCTGGACGGGGCTTTGAGCAGCCATTGGCGGGGGGGTAGAACCAGGTGATTTTTAAGGCCCCTTCCAACTCAAGCGATTCTAAGATTCTGATTTACTGTACTGTACTTCTTGTTACTATACATCACGTATCCTTTAAAATACAAATAAAAATCTGAGGGCTAGCCAATTAATGGGCCAATATTTCCTTGTGTTTCTGTTCTGAAAAGTTTTTAATGCTTATGAATTCTATGTAGCAGTAGTAAACAGACTCAGAAAATGTTTATTATTTCCTTGAAGTCATTCACTATATCAGATTCAAGTTGCAAGTAGCCTGCTAACAGTGCCACTTAGTTAGTGTACACTTAGTTAGTGTAACTAAGCAAATGATTTAGCCACACTTCTTCTGTTTGTCATAAAAAATACATGATTCTAAAATCTGTTGACCTCAGAGCTCTTAGGATAATCACTACTAATAAAGTTGTACAGATGAGAAAAAGTGAGACATATCTCTTATGAGACTTGCCTGGACAAACTATTCCAGTAGATAAGCCTTGGACTTGTAAGAAAAGTAACTTTCAATGTGGTTTCACCCTAGTTCATGATATGTGGCTTAGCTTTTCTATAGATTTTCTATATGTTCCTTGTATAATAGAAGAGTGAAGAATTAAAAATATGTTCTCAGATCAAGCTAGTGACTGAAGGTTAGAAGAAAAGCATGATTTCCTCCTAAAATTATGGGACAATAATTTTACATTAGCTTGAAAAAATTGTAGAGTTTTAGGCAAAAATTCAGACTCTTTCATTCAAGTTTTTAATTCCAGTATTTGAAAAAAGTAGAGGGTGCAGTGTAGTTTGGGAAGGCAACTGTTTGAAGTCTTCTGCTTATAAGCAAATGAATTGTACAAGAAAAAACATAATACAGCTAAGAATCAGGTGTTCCTTCAACACCTTGTCTGGGCAAGTATCCAGATTACTAGTTGGATTCTAACATTTTTCTTCCATTTGTGATTGTCAGAGAAATTAGGAAATAGTATTCTAAGTAATATTATTCTTGCTTTTATGCCTTTTAGAATGTAATGTGATGTTGTAGCCTTCGGTGCTAGAGTTGCAAGATGCATAATAAGCTTCTGGAATCTGGAATAATCTATTTATCCACAAACAGGACTGGATATAGTAAACTACCTTGTAGTGTTGTAGGAAAGTAAACTTAATTACTACAACCTTTTAGTCATGGGACATTATAGGCCCAATTGCATTGAATCTCATGATTTAGTAATTTGTCATGTAGTGCAGTTGCAAACTCAGATTGAGAGCAGTAGATTATTTTAGGCCAATTCAATTAAATGGCCCTTTCAGTTCCTGTTTTCTCAAATGGTCTTAAAAATGTGCTAGTATACACGTACATTGCAGTATCTTTTAAAAAATCAGTGTAGTCTTTCTACTTGCAAGTACATAATTAACATTTGGTGCTAACAATGAAATGAGAAAACCTGTATGTTCTTTTGTATCTGGTCTACCGTACATAGACACATTCTTATTTATTTTTGAAAGGAGATATTTTTCTATCTAGATAAAAAAACTGATCTGAAAAGCTCCATTCCCTGTTTTCTCTGGCCACTGTTTCAAAGACAAAAGCTTTCATTGTTTTTGTTCAAAATTAAGTCTGTTTTTCACAGGACAAATTTAATTTGTTTTATTTCATTTTAGCATCTGTCATGTAAGTAGTGACATAGTTTAACTGTTTTACAATTACTTAGTTAACAATTACAGTATACTTTCTGTTCCTGGAGGCTTGTCTCTGCCTTTCACTTTCAGAAATTACCACCAACTTAAACCTATTTACTCGTGCTAATTAATTTTGTCTTTAAGGCTCCTTCAGTTCCTGTGCTTAGAGAACTTTCTTGGATTTTGTTCAGCACTTTCTTTAAACCACTAACTAAATAACTTATCAGTGAGAAAGAATACATGCTATTGCTTGTGACTTTTCCTTTCTTTTTAATCTCAGAGACCTCAATAAGTTTTTGGCTTTTTACTTTTTTCAGACCTTTCTACAGAGTTTTGCATCGCCTTCTTGTACTGTTCCTGGATTTCCTCATTCTCTCCTTACTTCTTGGTTAAACTGTGACACTATTTTGCAGAAACACTATGACCTGCAAACCATAAGGAGCTGCATATGCTTTATATGTGTTACTGTGTAGAAAAGTTAATGTTTATAGTTGGTCCTCTTAAGAAAATTGGGAAGGTGAGGAGCCAGAAAGAAGGTAAAATAATTATTTTTTTTTTTTTTTTTTTTTTTTTTTTGGAAGAGTGCTCTGAAGCACCAGTAAAAGTATCCAGAGGGAGAATGAGTGGATAGAAAAGGAAGAAAAAAGCCAAATTACAGATGGAGGCCCTCTTAAGTAGGGAAGGGGAGCCAAGCAACATCAAGAGGTTTCCCCTTTCTTTCCCTTTTCTGTGCCTTGCCCTGTTACACCCATGTGATTGTTCATACAGAAGATCCCACTTGCAAGCATTGACCTCCACATAGGCACGCTTCTGTAAAGAACCATACTTTTCTATGATCCTATTGTCACCAAATTTCTACAAATCATTTGTCAACTGCTTGTGCATCTTAGTTTCCTGTGGAATATGTTACATGTTGTACAGAGAGAAGAAACATTCAAATTCTGGGCAGAAGAAGAGGTATGGACTTCAACTTTGGTGGTCAGGAACCAACTTTGTCCTTGCTGTCATACCATCACTTTGTGAATTCTGCCTATTTTTTTACCTGCTTTCTTGTATACTGAGACTTGTTTGTCTTTTTGATGCAGTGTTTTGCTGAAGGGACACTCAACTCTCATGATACTCTTTTTGAAACATGGAGAAAACTGAAGGAGTAACACTGTTGAACTAGTCTGAACTATTCCTTGTCTGATGATTAATGAAGTGCAAACAAGAGTGGAGACGAAAGCTTTCCACATGCTAATTCCTAAGGGCACAAATAGGGCTCATTTCTCCATATATTTCCTCCTATCTAAAGATCCTTTGTGTATAAGCCTTCTTCTGCCCCTACAACTCTAACTTTATCACAGTTCACCATCCCCAAGCCCTCATCTGACTCCAGCTTTTCTTTGTATCTGTTGTAACTCATCCTGTCTGCAGCTAGGCAACAAAAGAGATTTTAAAGATGTAAGTGAAAAGCAGTGTTTGTTGTCATGCTTCATCTACAATGGTATGTAACTGCTGGATTTTAGCACCTGCCTTACTTAGTTTGGTGAAGCTTAGAGTATGGCAAGAGAAACTGATGAATTAAACCAACAGAAAAAAATTCCAAATTATTAAAAGGTATTTGTGAAGTTTAATAATAATTTTATTGACTATGTTTTGCTAGAAAAACTCAAAGAATTAGTAATTTGTGTGTTATGTCGGAAACTTGTGTATTGTATGGATACTGTTTAATTTCATTAAATCATTCTTCTGTTATTTGGGCTGCAGTAAATTCATCATGA
Organism: Microhierax caerulescens; assembly: GCA_035590215.1. Classification (NCBI taxonomy): domain Eukaryota; kingdom Metazoa; phylum Chordata; class Aves; order Falconiformes; family Falconidae; genus Microhierax; species Microhierax caerulescens. The sequence goes on along the minus strand of JAVJGJ010000059.1, from coordinate 65,635,244 downwards.
TATGTCAGGTTCTCTGAAACATGCATAAATACATGCAAATGCCTCATGCATGCACATATATACAGAGACAGGAGACAGAGCTGCAGGGTGAGGCCTTCTGTGAAGGCTCTAAGCAGAGCTTCTGCCTCGGCCCCTGAGTGAGAAGCCAAGGAAAGAGGCGGTGCTGGTATCTGCTCCACATGCACTGCAGCACGGCAGAAGGTCAGGTCTAAATGAAATTCCGTTATGGTGGTTGAAGCCCAGAAGTCCCTGTGGAAGTCATAGGACATACACACTCCATCTGTGAGGAGCAAACATAACAAACAAGGCAATGTCTGAATGGGCTTGAGCTCTGCAATGTTCCTGCTGTTAAGTGTACCTCTTGTCTAACAGATGCAGACAGGCAAGATTCTATCAATCTCTTTCTGGGAGTATTCAAGCCTACAGAAGGAAAACCTCATCTCTGGGAACTTCCCACTGACTTTTACTTGCATCACAAGAACACCCTTAGTCTGTCACAGACCAGGCGAAGGTATTTTGCTGTTCTATTTTTTGTTCGGTGTTGTTCTAATAAATTTTAAAAAACACACGTTGTTAAAAAAATAATTTGGTCAGCCTGTCAAAAACTTATTGTTTTCTCAGTTTTTGGGAAAGCTTGAAAAAAAGCTTCCTTTAAGAGGTTACCAAAAACTGGATGTTGGTGTTTTTGAAGGATTTGCTTTAGTATGTTATTTTCCTGTTTAACTGAAAAAGAAAGTTTCATTTCATATGAATTCCTATCCTGCAATGTGAAACACTTCACTGTTTTACTGAAGTACAGTTACTACTGTCTTATTAAGCAACGTACAGGTGTATTTTTGATGGTCAGATTTATTAAGTCATTGTTGTATTTGAGACTATGTGATGACGGTAATTTTATTTTTTTGTGTGTAATGCACTTAGTATGCAGCTGTGCATACCAAGAAGCCCATGATTTTCTACCTTCCTTTCAGCTAGGCCTAGCCTGTTTTGAAGAATATTTTTTATGATTTGCATTCCCTTGTAGTTGCACGGTAATATGCAGAAGTAATAGAGCTGAAGCATAAAACTTTTGAAGTAATTTTAGAGTGCTTCACAATGTGGATTTATTTTGTTAAGTATTATAAATACTGTGTGGGAAAAAATAATATTAAAAATATCTCCATTTTAGTAGTAAGGACAGTACTAGACTTGTTAACTAAATCATCTCTCTTAGGAATTTCCCTGTTTGTACCTTTGTTCTCTGAGTCTTAAAGCTCTGTATTGCCAGTAGTAGATCTGAATATCTGCATTTAGATTTTTGTTTGGGGAAAACTGCATGTGTTGAAACAGTGCATTTGATCCCTGTTGGCTGCTGCTTCCATTAACCTGTTGTGGCAGCTGGCTTGTGGTACGACTGTTTCTAAATTTCAATCCTTTTGTATTGTCTCTTGAGGTTTCTCTTGTTGCTAGCTCACGTGTAGGAAGTAGTTAGATGAAAAAAGCTCTTCCAAGCAATTTTTTGTTTCTACCAAACTATTGGACAAGTTCTTTGTGTAACTTCCACTTGCCTGGCTGTGCAGTGCCTCTTTTGGATTCCTTGGGCACAACAGCAAAGGAAATAATGAAAACTCAAAATAAAATCAAGGATATAGGAAGGGGAAGGAAGATGTTTCCTGTCATTGAAACTTCTTTTGACTGTCTGTGCTTTTCTTGTATTGTATTTGCCTCTCCATCAAAAAGAAGAGATTTCATAATGAGTTTCACATATTACTGTTATATAACTTGTGGTTCCTGTGAAAAGACAGCGAATATGGAAAAGAATACTTTCTGTTTCCATGTTACTTATCATTTATGCAAGCAGCAAAACTGGGTATGTCTGCATAGTTTCTGGAGGCAGTGGACAAAATGGCTTGCTTCGCACAGCCTGATGCAGTGCTTTAAGAATAGGTGGGACTGTTGGGCATAGCTCATTCCTTTCTGTCTAGGACATACATGGTTTTTGGAATTGAGGTGTGTTGCCCTGCCTGTTATGCACCATTTGCTGAGTCCCACTAACAACTCTATCTCTGGACATGGGAATACACCCATTGTTTCTGCTCCAGGTGGCTACATTGACATGAGTAGGAGGTAACTGCATTAATACTCTGATTACAGCCCGGACAGTATTGTGCATACACACGTATTTGAAATAAAAATCAATGAAGATGAAAGTCTTTTCATCCCAACTAATGAAATACAAGAAACCATGAGAATTATTTAGAGAAGGAATTAAAGTATATTTGAGAAAATAAAAATATGTAAACACAAATGAAAGATAAAACATACTTTATTTTATGAATGTTGCTTGACTTCCTTTGTTGTTGTTCAGAAATCCTAAGTAAGCTTCCAGCAAGTCCTGGTTTTTGCTGTTAGCTGTGCCAACATACAGTTCTCAGACTTAGGATAGCTGTCACATCAAAATGTATTGTCTGTGTGGAAGTTGAGCTGCCTTGACAATCTTCTGATTTTATTATCATTGACCTCCATTTCCTCATACCTTTTTCCTAAATTTTAGGAGCCGAGTAACAAATGGTAGGTAGTGTGGAAGGTGATGCCTTTTTTGGAAAAAAAAAAAACACAAAACCAACCAAAAAACCACAAAACCCAAACAAACAAAAAAACAGAACATGAGAAATATGTAAATACCTTCTATATGCACTAAGACCTTAATTTTCAGTATTGTAGTGGTAGGCACCTGAAATGTATTTTGTTTAATGGGACAAAACCACTCCTTCATCCATACCTGTCTTGATCTTCATGTGTTTAAATTTTGTGGCCTGAGAGAAAAGTAGTAGGATAGGAGCCTGTTTAAATCCTCCATACAAGTATAATTTTTTACTTTCTTCCACACTTGAATTGCTTACATTTACTGAAGTGACTCTGTATGGTTGGGTAACTGTTATTTCAAACGTTTTGACTTGATACAAGATCAAATCTTATGTATCTATAGTGTGTCTGTTTTTTCCTGTACAGCTATACTTATTGGTGGACCCCAGGTGTGCTAAAGAACTTACCTCTCCCTTTTGATGAAGGTAGGAACTGTATTTGTACCTTGTTTTACAGAGTACCCTGAAAAAGAAGTTTTAGTCACAAATGCTTTTTAACTGTTTTAGATCCCAAATCTGAAAAATATACATATATTTCATAACGATTGCTATATACTTCCTTCCTGCCACACACACCCCAGCCCCTCCAGCTCTGATGAGCTATGATTTTTCAACTGCAAGACGCAAGAGACACCTAATTAGCTAAAACTTGTCTTGCATATGTTTATGTGCCAGGAGACACTTAATTCTTTCCACCCCCACCCCCCTTGCCTACTAATATATTTATAGTCTCTGCTGGTGGTTGTGTTCCTGTTATAGCTAGTGTGTCTTATTTCTCTGGGATACTGTGCAGCATTTATTAGGAATTGTCATGAAAGGAAATCAAATTATGGCGGTTGATAATGGGTATTTATTAAAGATGTGCTGCCCATCTTCTTTGTATCATATTTTCTTGTCTTAGAGGGGATATAGCTGTAGAAAGATGCCTGGTAGCATGGTTAGGTAAGCAGGCTACTTTTTGTTTAGGTGTTTGCAGTCAGTAATTGTTAGTAAAAAGATTATTTTTTTCTTTTCCTCAGTGACATGTGCTGAAAACAGGCGCAAGTTGACAGTGAAGAAATTCCACAAGTATGAAGAAGAAATTGATATCTACAATGAGTTTTTCCGGCCATATGAGTTGAGCAGTTTTGATGAGACCTTCTGCTTGGCAATGACCAATTCTACACGGTATATTGGGATGTTTTGTAACTATAAATCCTTAACTGAAAGCTGATTTGGTGTGAATTAAATATGTTTCATTCATTTGGTTAAATCTGTGTAACACGATAGGTTTTATGGAGTGCCTGAGGGTTTTTTTAAGCTTCAAATTTAGCAAACTTCTAGAAACTAAATCACAAGACTGAAATGAAAATGCTACTCTCAAAACATTCTGTTAAGATAGCACTTAAATTTCCAATTATTTTCCATTATGGGGTGCTAAATGTTTGGGCAGTTGAAGTGAGCTTGAAATGAGTTTTTCCCTGTGGACTCAGATCTTGGAGGCTACCTTCAAAGCAATCATTTTCTGACTGCTCTGCTCTCATTTTACAATTGTTTTCTTCAGTTCATCAGGTTCTCATAACGGGATGGATAACTTTTTTTCTTCATTGGCAGCAATCAGCTGGATATGCTAAGTGTAATCTTAATCACACTTTAGCTAAAGACTTCTAGGCAGATTGTTACATGTAGCTTTTTGACCCAATTTGACTGTTGCAGCATTTTGAAAACAATATAGCTGAGTTAGAGGGCTTCTTTAGTACAGGGATGGAGCACATTGCCCCAGCCACCTTAACAAGTGGTAATGTTTGCAGATTTCTATGGGACTAGATAATGCAACTGAAAACTGTTTAAATACCTAATGGGGTTATATTAACATGGTTTGTGATCATAAAGTTAGATCTTGATAATTTTTTTATAATTTTTTTTGTTTTAATTCAAAGGTAGATGTTAGAGGTGGTTCTTCCAGAAAATTTAGAAATTCTCTGTGTTGAATTTTGCTCATGAACAGTTTTTCCTTTTTATTTTGCCAGAGATTTTATGCCTAAGAATGTGGGGATTGATCCAAGTCCATTTACTGTTCGTAAACCTGATGAAACTGGAAAATCGGTGCTGGGGTAAGCCTGAAATATGCATTTTTGTTCTGGTTTAATAGTAGTGGAATTGTAATGTGAATAATTAAACTCTGTGTGTGTGTCTGTGTAGCATGTTCCGTGTTACATGGGAAATAAAAAAAGAATCATTGGTGTTATGCTGTAGAATTGCATACTTTGAAAATAATATCTGATTTGAGATTTTTATTTGACACTGGGAATTCTTTATTCAGACTTTAATCTTCTGTTCCCTTGTACTCCTCCAAGTGAAACCAATGAGAAGATTTTATCTAGAATAAAGATACAGAAGTTGTTAAAATTTAATTATCTTGTCGTACTAGTGGCAACTGTATTCTCTATTGGAGATAACAGGAATGCATACATTCTTTTTGTCTTTTTTTTTTAAAAAAAGTAAAAAGTAATAACTTTTGAATAAATAGAACATATCCTGAAACAGGAATAAATGACAATTTCAGCATAGTTTTTTATTAAATGTTTTCTTAGAATATTTATAGATAAAATTATATAAAACAATTCAGCAACAGTTATTGGGACAAATGAATATTTCATTTAGCTGCTTTTGCATCCTGGACTTGCTTAGTTACTTTATTCCATTGTTGTGTTTAACCTGCTGTGTCACACAAGGGCTATGGGGACTCTTCCTGAACCAATTTGTTTTCTCTTTGATACCTCATATTAAGGAAATGTTTTGTCAGTAATGACTGAACCTCTGCTCTCACAACATTGTAAGTTCTTCTGAAAACTTGCCATTCTGTTAAAAACTACAAAGTTTGACTGTCTCATAAATAACATCCATTGTGCCTTGACCCTGAGGGACTCATGGTCAATAAATATGGAGAGTAGATGATGCCTATCACTAGTAGTACCTGTTTTCATGCTACTGGTGTTCCCTTGGAATAAGCAGAAAGATTGTTAAACAGTTACAGTTTACATCTGCTAAGAATTGTGAATTTGTGGGTACTTTTGAGGATAAGCTTTGTAACTCTGCTTTGGTATAATGTCAGATTTTGGACTAACTGATTTCTCTACAGATATTCCATTAAATACTTGAGCATTATACATTTTCCTCAGGCACTTTGCTTCAAGCTCTCCGCTGTGATTTTTAGGGATTGCTATGAGATAGAGAATCAGCTGGATCAAAACATGTTCCAGGACTCCCTGGGTATGGCTCATAAGGCTTCCCATGCATTGGCTGTGCAGTGGGATGTAAGATGGCTTCCGTCTTCCACCTGACCCATATTTAGCTGTTGGTAGAGGTGATATCTTTGCCTTGCACATTTGTCATTATCTTTTGGTCTTCTGTGACCTTATATTTCTGGAGGATTTGGGGATCTCTTTTCTTCTGTAAGTGTTCCAATCCCCTAAGACAATTGGATCTTGGCCAGCTTCTGAGTATGCATTGGGGATGGAGCGGGGATATTGCTTTTACCAGTGTTTGGCTACTTGCTCCATTCTTCAGCTTTAAGAAAGGACTGCTTTTCTTCTGACCTTCACCTCATTTAGAAAAGTAGGGAAGATAACCTTATTTTCTTAAAAAAAGAAGAAGTATGTCTTCATAACTTTCTGAAAAATTCCATCTAAGGAGATGTCAATTTCTGCTGAGTCAGAAATTAAGCTTATCTGTGGTGGGTTTTGTGCTAAGGTATTTGTTCCAGCTGTAAGAATTCTTCTGATATATTAATGTCTTTGGGGGTGGGGTACACTCTCAGATCAAGAACGTTTGTAAGGACTCTCCTGTTTGTTTATATGTGTTCCTAAAGTGTATAAAGTTTAGCTAATTCACTACAGGGATAAACTGCTATATGAGTTTGACTGCAAAAGGCAGAACTCTGTGACAGTGATACTGGTGACCTCCGTGCCTTTGCTGATGAGAACACTAGAGCTGCAACTCAAAACTGCATTCACAGCAAACTGCATGCTGTTGTCAAAGTCTCTCTTCGCATGCTGCTGTCTTCTTTTAGGGCTTTCCTTCACAGTAAGTCTCACACAGTGTCGGTCTGTATATTGACAGTCACTTCAGCAAGGAGGAGATGTTGCTTCCCCTTTTCCAGAACTGGTTTGTCTATAATCATATTCATTACCTGCTTTCCGGTCCCTCTTCCTCCAGAGTCTTTGAAAGATTGTGACAGTGTCTGGAGAGGAAAGTGTAACCACATACCCTTCTATGGGCAGTGGGAAAGGATGTAAGAGTGATGCAGTTTCTGATGGGTGTGGTGATGTGTACCTTTCAGAGTCTGTAGGTTAAACCCAGCACTAGCCCGCTAAAATACAGATGCTGTATCTTGAAGAATTCTTACAAATAAGGCACCTCTGACTAGAAATTCTAGGAGTGAAAAATACATGACACATAAAGAAATGCTGCTGATTAAAGAAGTTAATTGAGGGGAGAGATATGGAAAAGGAAGGGAAAAACGTGGCATTATGATTAAGATTTTTGGGCCAAGGAATAAGAAAGCTAGTGGAGAAGGTAATGTTAATCAGAAAGTGAAACTTTTTCCCAGATCAAACCCAAAGATGTTATGTCTCAGTGAATTTTTATTCCTTTTTATTTATTCAGTCTGGGGGAGCGATTTAAGTAAAAAATCAGAGAATTGGTAGAGAAAAGCTGACATAATCCTTTGAGCTCTTCTTAAATGCTCTGGAATAAGAAGAGATTGAAGAAAAGTGAATCAACTGGGGGATTCAAAAGATCAGCGACTAGTTGCTTCAGAGGATAGAACTCATTTCCCCCTGTAACACTGTAAGCAAAATTAGACACTTTAAATAGTTGTTAATATCTTGCTGGTTTCATAAATACACGCTGCTTTTAATAACAGGAACAAAAGTAATAGAGAAGAAACCGTGCTGCAGCGCAAAACAGCTGCTAGCGCTCCTCCACCCCCAAGTGAGGAAGCGGTGTCAAGTAGTTCTGAAGATGATTCTGGGACAGACAAAGAAGATGAAGGTGCTGTTTCTCAACGTTCAACTCCAGTAAAGGTGACTGATACAGGAGACAACACAAAAATCACAGAGGTAAGAAATCATTGTGGCAGGCAGAAGGCTAATCATGGACATTTCCTTTAAAAAAAGCCACAACAGTGAATGTTATAGAATAGTCAAAAGTAAAGCACTAAGAAATTAAGTGAAAAAAGTGTCCATTGTCATTTCATCATGTAGATATCAGCACAGCTGCTTATGAAACTTTGCTAGTATTCTTGTCACATAATAGTGAAACACAGCAGAAAATATATTTTTTTCAAAAAATGGAAATTGCTGCTAGAAACCTGTGGCATTTGAAAAGTACTCAGGTCAGGTGTAGTCCATTACATAAAGCGTAAAATATATCTATGTTAGTGTGTTAATTCAGAGCAGTAGTGCACTTCTGATCATTGTCCCTTATCATGTTCGGGCTTACATCATGAGGTAGTTTTAGAGCATGCAAATGGGATTACTTTTTGGATGAAACTAAACTGAGAGATGCTTCTCCAGGAATGTACCTGATCTACCTACTTAATCAACATTTAGTCCGTGGGAGCTAATCTGGACCAAACCCCCGAAAGACACGTAGTATGGATCTGAGCACCACCTCTTTCAGTTACAATTGTGCTCCTTTTGAATGATGCCACTCACAGAGGTGGATATAACTGTAGATTAATTTTCAATCTGGCAAAATTTCAGCCTCATTTATGTGAAGATTTTTAAATTGCTGTTTCATAATTGTATGGTCTGATAGTTAAAAAAAAAAAAAAAGTGCAAAAATGTGCATGATAATGTTGTCACATTGGTCCTGTGCTATTACGACTACTAAGGGTGAAGATACTGGCAGGATAATAGTGAAATTGTGTATGCACAGTCATAAGAAAAATACATGTATTCTCAGTTGTGGGCTATTAATCTTTTTTTGCTAGCATAACTCCCAATTCTGTTGGAAGCCCTTGGGTGCTAATTTAATGAAAATATTTGCATAAACTATTATGGTAGTATCTAATTTATTAATTCATATAACATTTCTTCATATTCTTTCTTGTAGATACCCACTTTGGGTACCCCTGAAAATGTCTTAGAAAAAGGATGTGCTAATGGAGACTATACAAATATGGAAAATACTCATGTTGTTTTGGGGTTTTGGTTTTTGGTGTTTGTTTTTGTTTTGGTTTGGTTTTTTTTAAGTCACAGCTAATTAAATGTGCTTGTACACATTATAACTTTTGAAGAAATGTCAGTATTTATGACCTTAGTATAAAGTATAGCACCTGATTGGCAAGAGAGAATAAAACTTTTTTTTCCTGCTACAATTAAAATTTTCATTCCATTCAGTCATTTGCCTAGGGTTGTGTGTTATCAGAATGGAAAAGCCACCTGTACAATACTGTCGTCTTCCTAACCTTAACAAAGAATTTTCAATCAAATAGCTATGAATTCATGCAGTATTGATTTTGGACAATTTGGATTAATCAATACAAGTTTTACACATTTTATCTGAAAATTTTCCATCTGAATGACAGAGTACTTGCTTTCCAGCAAGTCACATTGTTTCTAGATGTTTTTTTAAGAACACAAATCCAACCTGAAATTTTATTCTTGATACTTACCATTGCACAAGTTACATCAGTTTTTCCATCTGTGTATTGAACACACTTCAATGCTCAGACCTAAGGGGTTTTTTTAGATTTTTAAGATTCTTAAATGAAAAATGCATATAAACACAAAATACTGTTTAAGGTAGTATTGAATTTTAATGACTTAGAGTTGTGCAAGCTATTTTGTTTCTTAGTAATGCACATGAAATATTTTCTATTTTATTAGCACCTTTTCATACATTGAATTTTAGTTATAATTTGTGTTGTTAATTTGTGTCGTTGCTTATTAAAGTTGCAGTGGTAAAAAGGATTACCAGTTCAGTTATGTTGAACTACTACATTAGTAATTAACTTGGGTTATTATTAATGTCTGTCTGCCATTGTAAATTTCTTAACTCTCTTCAAAGGTACAAAGCTTCTTTTAAGATATTTTTGAGGGCATGATGTTTATGGGAACTTTCTGTTCAGAATCCAAACATAAAAATTAGAAAAGTTAAAGACTATGTTAGGCCTTAAATTTTAATATTTAATTTGTGAAGTGTTGTTTTTCCATTACCGGGCTAAGCAGAGCATCAGATGTAGGCTTTTCAAAAAATCCGTTGGAATTATTTTTCTGGCAATGGCAATTATTTGTTGTGTCTACACAAGTAGTTAAACATTTTTAAAAAGACCTTTAATGCAGGCTTTCAAAACTTTACAGCTAAACTGAATAATGTAACAGGAAACAAACCTGCTATGATTGGAAAATGTGATAATCTATCTAGCTGATTAAATGTCTATTTTCTAGAATTGGTGAACCATAGAAATGTTTCAGATACCTTTTTATTTTTTCTCTCAAGTTAAGCTTAACTTCAAAAAGAAAATTTAATGAGGAATGCACTTCAAAGCCTAAGCTCAGAAATACTACATTTTATGTCCCTGTTTGCTAAACTGACAACTTACTAGTACTCTAACCAGTGTTGGTCTGTGCTTCACTGGTTTATTATTTGTGAAAATGGATAGTGTATAGTATTGTTCAAAAATACTAGACGTTTGGGTGAAAACCAGTAGTGTGGGGTATTTTTGTATGTAAAAGAGTTGATATTTGTAAGCTTATATTTTTGAGTGCATTCCCGAGTAAATACGGTTATTCCAGAGTGACCAGATGTTTGGTCAGGGAGTTGAATTCTGGTATTTTTTACATCGGCAGCTGTAGTGAAAAATTGTGGTGTTATGGGGAGAGGGGAAACCTGAAACAGCTAGTTCCTTTCTATTCACATCTTACAGGTGTTAATAATAAAATGCTTTTATACTTTGGGTCAGGACTATCGAAGTTGTCCATTGTCTCTGGATCTTTTTGAACTAAAAGAAAACAATTTTTATAGTTCACTGACTTGCAGTCACAGATGCCTGCAGCTGCCTGCGGTTTAACACTGAACTGTTAGACATAGTGATGTATTGCATGTGCATTGGATCCTTGTTATAGTTTGCTGACATGATTGTGTAATGTATAAAGTAAACCCAGTTTTGTTCAACCTGAAGTTTGTATTTATTTCAAAATTAACAGAAGGAAATGTAGAAGCAAATGTGGGAGCATGTTCTGAATAAATATGATTTATTCTATATTGTTTCAACACAGAACAGAATTTAATACCTACATCACTGTATGTCCTATAAATAAGATTTATTCTCCTAATATGTTGTTTTATCTGATATTATCTTACCTTTCCTTTACTTGTTGAACAAATGTCTTGAATAATATTTTTAATGAATGATTTATATTTAAAATAAGAAACAACAGACATGCACAAGCTAAGATTACTATGTATTTGAGAAACATGTTTGGTTTTGCTTGCACTTTTGAAATTATTTTCAGGCTTAGAAAGAATTCCTTGCTTGAAAGCAAACTTATCTTTGGATGTTGCTATGATATCTTCAGTCTGAATCTTTCTTTGTATGTTCCAGAATGTAGTGCAATCAACAAAAGATGTATATGGAGTCAATCTTTCCGATGTTCCTTCAGAAGATGATCTCGCAATATACACTAGGTGAGATAAATTTCCAGTAGTAATCAGTAAAAAAGATAATTGGAACTGGTTAAATACTTGTCAAAGTGCCTTCTTTGATTAAACTTATTTAAATTATATATTTTAGAGGCATTTGGATATAGATACTGTTCTGTTTTTAAAATAAAACTGTTTTCAGATGTCTGTGTCAACTCTGATTTCAGTGGAAGTTACACATATGCGTCTGCCTGCAAAATCGGGAAATTAAGTCAAATGAAAGAAGCTTCAGTAGAATTAGCTGTCAGTTAATATAGTCCTAGAAATTAATAAGCATTCCATAATTCCATATTAGGAGCAGTTCCATGGTTCTAAGTCTGTGATTTTTGCATTTTTTAAAATGTTGAATTACACTAATTCAGATCAGTCATAAGTGAAATAGCCTCTTCTAAAAAAACGCATATAAACCAACAGAAGTTGAGTCTTTTTTTTAACATGTCTTATTCATAGAGAAATGTGTTAACTGTTACCTTTTACTTTATATTTAAATAGTTGTGTCACTTTTGATGTTCAAGGAAAATTACTTCTCTGAATAATATTCAGACTTTTTCTTGAAGCATCTTGGCCTTTTGAGCTTGAAGTAAAAAATTGTGGATTTTATAGGAAGACCTTGAGACCATTACTAAATCTGATATAGACTGTAAGGAGAAAAGTTGAGAAAAGCATTCAGAATAACTCACACTGTAGAAGCACTGGCTATCTAAGTGACGGATACGTGTACTCTAAGTTTCAGGAGAGGGAGAAGTAAGTTTGGCCCTTGCTGTTATGGAGCTTCATGAGACAACAACATGCAAATATATGTGATGTGTGGGTTTACTGTGTGTATATATGTGTATATATATACACATATATATGTGTATATATATACGTGATGTCTGTGTATATATAGGCACAGCACTAGCATAGTGTGTGTAATAAAGTGCTCTTACACGCTGCGTTTTGAACAGCATCATGCTGCCACTTGTTCTTAATAAACGGTTTTGTGAATTCAAACCTAAGTATAGGAAATGAGCAAGATGCATCATAGTGCAGGACAAAATACAGCTCCTTAGGTAGTCCAGCAAGTTCCTACACTTTGAGGTAAACTGCTACTATGTGAGGCAGCACGCTGCACAGCACCTGCAGGCTCTCCTCAGGTGAGCTGCTGGCTTACTCTGAGCAGCTGGAGGTAAGAGTTGGTGGACAAGCATCAAGGTATCACCTCCCAGCTTCAACTACACAAAAACTTCTGCTTATATTCAAGGGTAACTTGGATTTTTATCCTCTACGAGACAGTTGTCATCACTCCTGCAGGAGCCATGAACTGTCAGCTCCCAGAGCAATCAGCAAATTAACTATGCTTCACCAAAAGGTAGTGACTCCTATTATATCAGGAGTGCTGTTTCTGAATTGCCATAACCCCACACAGACTGCTGGCTATGTATTGCCATTGTTAAAAAAAAAATAAAAAAAAATCTTTCCTCATTTTCACAGAATAACACTGAAGCCAAAAAGAAACTGGTTCAACTTTTTCTTTCTTAAATGAGAAATTAATTTCAATATTCAGAATTTTTTTTTACTCAAACCAAAACTGAACTAGAACTGAACAGAGAAATTCGTTACTTATTCAGTTTCCAGGTGGAGCAGATTCATTCCTGAACTGCAGTCTTTTTATTTGAAAACTAGCCAGAATAATGGTAATTCAGTACTGGAGATTAGTTGGAGAAATTTAGATCCAAATCAAAGACCCTCTTAGTTCCTAAAGGCTTTATAATGCTGTTGCCAAGAGAGCGATTGCTTATGCAAGACACCAGAAGTACAAATCAATTATATTCACTTAATAAACCAGTGTTTCAAAGACCTGCTTAGAATGTAAAATTAATGGAGTTTGAGAAAAGGGGTGTATGAAAACTGCTCATCATCTGAGAAAAACACTGTATATTGAAGTGAATACTTGATGCATGCATTGAAATGGGCTTGTGTGCGTTTGTCTTTATTTTCTAATATGTAATAGCAGTGATTACCTTGTTATATTTGAAACATTTTCAATTTGCGATGGAAGTTTTAATTCGCTGTATCTTCTCATTTAATGATCTGTGATGGTTAATACTGACTTAGTTCATTAATCATCCCAAAACTTTTTTTTTTTAAATTTTTATTTAAAAGTCTTTCTGTTAATTTTTCTGTAGGAGTAGCCACTTCTCTTGCACTCTTTAGTCATTTGAAATTCCCATTTCTACCTATTTCCTACCTGCTGAGTAATTTGAAGATGGGACATTTGAATAGGGTTGAGGATGATGTTTCTCATTATCTGTGAAATTTTTAACTTCACCTGTGCCTCTAGGGTTGGTTCTTTATTTTAACTACTAGAAAATGGATACCAAGTTGACAATTACCCTTCAGTGTACTGGAAACGGCTGTGTGAGCTGGTGTCTACTATGAGTCACCTTGTGCAGAAGAACAGCACTGATAACATCCAGAATTGCAGCTACTTACCGTTTTATTATTTTTTCAGGCTGGACTAACATTGTCTGTTGTTGCAGTAGCATTGTGAACTCTGTGGGGGCTTTGAAGCTCCCTGTTCTTATCTTTTTAAAGGCAAAAAAAAAAAAGTTGTCATATATTTAATTTCCCTCAAGAAATGCAGGTTCTAAAAATATAACAATTACAAATTCCTTACCTCTTGCTAACAAGACACAGTGTTATTTATGGTCTGATGTGATGATTTCTGTGGAAAGTATAGATTTTACTGACATCCTTTGTTACAGTGTACATCGTTTGAGAATAGCAGCAATTTATTTCACAGTATGATTGCTGTTCTCACTTCCAAGTTTTTTTCTATTATTGTAATAAGGGAAACGGAGATGTAAGATCCTAACTCTACTTGACATCATTGCACATGCTATGTATTTTTTCCTTTATTAGCATCAGGGACTCACAGATTTAAAGTACCTTACGTTAAGTTACTTTTACATCAACTGATCCATTTGAAGTCTACGTGCAAATGCAGACAAAAAGTAATTTGAATCTGTTCAGCCAGTTTTTACTGATGGCTGAGGTATCTTGTGTTAATTCTTCAAAGAAGATCAAAGTAGAAATCACAGAAGCAGAAATCACAGATGGGTCGAGGCTGGAAGGGATAGGAGGTCCCTCAAATAATTTGAGGATGTATACTGCAGATGAACTGTGCATGGTGTCTTACTGATGTCTGGTAACTTCCTTGTGTTAATTTAGGCCTTGTTAGTTTAAGAATATTGCATAATTTGAAGCAAATAATTAAATTACACCTTTAGTTTACCTTTATTTGTTCTGTATAAGATGGTTTCAATAGCAAGCTCCTGCAGTAGAATAACTTAGTTATCTTTATTTCCATTTGTTAATTTCTTATTTAGAAATGTATTTATTCCTCAAACACCCAAAGTGATGTCCCATGTTTCTGAGGCTTTTGTTTCTACAGCACAGAATCTGAATGAAGCAGAAGGAAAAGCCCCAATAATTTGTTCAGGAATATATTGTTCCTTTGTCTTCTGTACACTCTTCCATGCAATTGCTTTTGCACTGTTAATTTTCCCCCGTTAAAATGTAGTAAAAATTTTTGAAATAGACCAATAAGACTATTTCTAAGCTAAATGGAAGCTAACTATTAAGAAAACCCCTCCATCTCAGAAAATTAAAGTATTAAATCATAACACTTCTGGTTTTACTAGCACAGATGTGTTGGGTGCGAGGTAACTACATATACAAGTATTTGAAACCCTCTAACTGTTCCTCTTAGAATAAGTGAATAAGGTCAGTGATTAAGTACTTGTTTTAATTTTGCTCCAGTTCATTGCTAAGAAAAAAAGCCATAACAGTATCTTCCATCTTCAGTGTCTTCCAGCAAATATTTGGAGATGGGGTAATTCTCC
The DNA here is from genome assembly GCA_035590215.1 of Microhierax caerulescens. NCBI lineage: Eukaryota > Metazoa > Chordata > Aves > Falconiformes > Falconidae > Microhierax > Microhierax caerulescens. Next base: position 65,620,042 of record JAVJGJ010000059.1, on the reverse strand, counting down.
CAAAAGGTTGTGCTTCTCAATCAGAGATCTGGACTAACAGCATTTCAGCTGAATAACCTAGATTGAATTTGGCTGAAGACTTGAGAGAATTTTTGCCTCTTCTGCTGATTTTTCACATAGGCTGCTTATCTGACTGACTGCTTTGAAAAAGACACGGGAAGTTGACTGCAGTGGGCTGCCTGTTTCATAGAAGTGGAAGGTTGTGTCTATCCCGTGACATACTAGGTGACACCAATTAATAGGCAAATGTTTTTCAAGCTAAAAGGAGCTGCTGAGTTCTCACATACACCTACTGTAAAGTTTTAAAAAATCCCTCTTGTTTACCAGAGAGGTAGATCATGATCAGTCACTTCTATAACAGGACTTAAAGACTCGGGGTTTGATGTCATTTTCTTTCATTTGTTGAATTTTTGGGGGACAGTTCTTTTATTTCTTTGATTTATTTTCCTGTTTACTGCTTTTCACAGGTTTGTTCAGCTGGGCCAGAGTCAGTATAAACAAGATAAGAGCAGCCAACAATTTTGCTCAAAACACCACTTGGAAAGGGTTATAAATTTGTAAGTACTTTCTTTCTTTTCCCCTTTAGCCTGTCTTGGTTTTGTCATTGGACCTGAATAATCATCAGGTAGATTTGATGTGAAATTGTTTGAGGGTCATATTTCTGTTGCTTTTATTGCATGAGAGGATTCAATGCATAGCTTGTAACTAAAAAAAGATTTTTTTAATTATTTTTTTTTATTAGGGTTTTGGGGTGGGTTTTTTTAGGGTTGGGGGTTTGTTTTGATTGGTTTTGGTTTGTGGTTTTGGGGTGTTTTGTTTTCTGTTGGGTTTTTGCTAGTTTTTAGGTTTTGTAGTGGCAAGATTTTTGTATTCAAATGTCTTAGCAGTCCTGAGTTACCACAACACTAAGTGCTGAAGCTACTGAGTTTAAAAGGCAATTTCTTCTTGCTGTGATTACTTTTCAAAGAGGTAGTTCGAAAGGGATTTGTTGACTTGCATATCCTTCATTAAAAAAACGTTCAAAATTGCAATTTAGTCTTTTAGTGTTCAGTTATCTGATTTTATTTGTTCTGAGAAGGCTACAAGTGCACTGTATTTGTTTTAGTGGACACTTGAAGAGTATGGCGAGGTCAAACAGGATATTTTTAACATTTTATTTTTCTGGTGAGAGCTGCAGATAGGGTAAAGTGGGAATTGATTCCTGCTGTCTGTGCACTCAATGCCTGTACGTTTCACTGAAGTCAAAGGATCTATGCTGGCTTTAATCAGTATGCAGAGTGTTTTAATTGAAGAAAAGAGCATCTTGAATCTTGCATAGATGTTACTTTTAACAATTTTAACAAGGCTGCTACATTTTCCTCAGAGGTATCTCCTTGGAGTTTTTTGGTTGTCTGGTCTTTGTCACAATGGTTTTTTGCATTTGTCAGTCCTACTTCGAGCTGAAGAGATAATGTTCTTAAACAGTTCATTTGTTACAATAGATAATTTTTGCATCTTGTTCCAAAGAAGTAGGCAGGTGACGGCAGGTTTAAAGGGAAGACCAAGCTCCAAATGCTTCTTGACAGTTAAACATTTCTTGAATACTTCAGTCCCAAAAGATTAGTATGGGAACCTGTCCTGGTTTGAGCTGGGATAAGAGTTTTCTTCCCAGTAGCTGGTACAGTGCTGTGGTTTGGATTTAGGATGAGAATAATGTCGATAACACACTGATGTTTTAGTTTGTTGCTGAGCAGTGGTTAAGGACTCTTCAGCTTCTTATACAGCCCTGCCAGCGAGTAAGCCAAGGGCCACAAGAACTTAGGAGTAGACAGGTCAGCCAGGACAGCTGACCCAAACTGGCCAAAGGGATATTCCATACCATATGACATCACACTCAGTATATAAACTAGGGGGAAAGTTGACTGGGGGCCACTGCTCAGAACTGGCTGGGCATCAGTTGGCAGGTGGTAAGCAATTGCATTGTGCATCACTTGTTTTGTGTATTTTAATTCTTTTATCTGTCCTTTTCTGTCCTATTAAACTGTCTTTATCTCAACTCACAAATTTTACTTCTTTTTCTGATTCTCTCTCCCATCCTACCGCAGCAGGGGATTGAGTGAATGGCTGTGTGGAGTTTAGCTGCCTGCTGGGTTAAACCACAACAGAGCCATATTCAGCAAAGCCAATTGTGGTGAGATGGTAGGAGGGTTGCTCCCCAGGGGCATCTACCAAGGGAAATAACTTCTATGTATTCTGCTGTGAACGGAATAACTTTCAATTAATATGGAAAATAACTAACATTAAAACTACAATAGGTGCATATATTTAATTTATACTGAAACAAGGAATTTAACTGTTTGAGATTATGGATTGATTACTGCTGTACAAGAACGGCCTCTAGTGATAGGCCAGATCATTTGAATCTTTTCTTAGTGCTGGTATTAAAAAAAAGGTCATGGTATTATCCAAATGTCGTACTATTATTGAAGCAGCTCCTGGAATTCAGATTATCAAGTCCTAACTTCCCAGTTGACATCTTCCTTTACTGTAGGCAGCATGAAGTTTCACCAAGGCAGGTTTTTATTTACTTTTGTCTCTGGGGTACATGATCTCTCACCCAAGAGCATGGCCATTTCATAGTATGCAAGACCTTTACTGCAATCCATTGATTTACAGAAGGCTCAGCTTTGTTTCCTGCACTGCCTATAGTCCACCCCCATCTGTACTGAAGAAGTAAAGGAACCTTGAGCATAGCACTCTCCAAAGTAGGGATAGAGACTGGGCATGTCTCGGTGGGGCTGAGGGAGTAGGATAACATCAAACAGGTTTAATACTGTGCATGAGAAAATACTGCCTAATATCAGCACTTAGTCATTTGGTAATATATACATTTAAAATGGTGATACCACTGTGCATTGTTCATCATTAATAAACTTACACTTTGTAGGTATATGTCCCTGTAGCTTTAGTATAAAATATATCTGATGGATATTAAAATAGTATATTAGGTTGGCAAACTGTAAAACTGTTTTTAAATATGAAGAAGCAACCCTGAAAGTTTTGAAGGGAAATGGTTATTAAGAAAATTTTATACTAGGAATATTTTTGCTATGAATGAAGGTGATTCCTTTTCTGTAATTCAAAATCTCCCAGCATGTTTCACAGTGTAGGAGATAATCGTTCCTTTCTTGCCTTCTTAGAGTAAATTATTCCCTATGCTATGCGGCTGTAAAATGGACACATTAAAGAGAGTCTGTACACAATTCTGGTGGGTTTTGTGTAGTTAGATGTTCATTTTTCTCCTTTCCCAAGTGTAATTTCCATGTGTGTCCAAATAGTGAAGTGTAACAGTCATAGAACACACAAATCTGTGCCTCTTGTCACTCCTCCTTGAAGTCATGTAGATCATCTTCTCTGCCAGTTCCACCAAACATGCTCTTCTTGTGCAGATCTGAGAGGAAACAGGGTATCTTCTAGTTGGTAATTTATTTTGTTTTTATGAAAGTATATCTTTATACAGCTTAAAAATTGTCTTCAGCTTTTGTTCTGCATCTTTTTAAAAAGGTTTAAATACTGTTTGGACAGTGACAGATTGTTCTTTCAAGAAGAGTCATAAATGTAGCCATTCTTTAAAGGCATGTTGTACAATTCTGAAACAAGGAAGCTTCCTGTGCTTGAATTGCTGCTCTGAATCAGGAATCTCCTTGGAGAATACTATTTAGAGAGAAAATAACATGAACATGCTACACTCAAGATTAGGTCGAGAGAGCAACTGAGGTACATCTTGCACTTGTTGGACTGTATATGTCCTTGTTTTTCAAGGGGCACATGAAGAAATCGAAACATGGTAACTTGTATTAATTTGATGTTTAGTGCATTTTTAAATTGAAAAAATCTGGCAAATTTGATTCTCCAGTAGTTCCTTCCAGATACAAATGCAATTAAACCTCAGTCCTTTTCATAATAAAATGAAGTAATCAATCTAGAATGTCGGTTTTTCATCAGCAGAGAGAGATAATTTAGGCTTTGGTTAAGTTGCTGTCATTTCCACATTTTTAAAGAATTATTTTTTTAATATCCTTTTTCTGCCTTAAAACAAACAAACAAACAAAAAAACCACCAAAAAAACGCCTTGCAGCCTTAAACCTTTTGGCCATTTTTCTCAAATATGTAAAGCCAATACAAAAAGAGATATTTCTTATTTTTGCAATGTGACTTTAGTGATATTTATGAATTCAAATATGTATTGTAGCAATACTGAAGAGAAGTTTCTGTCTTAAATTTGAGACTAAGTATAAATTAGAAGCAAAAAATGGGTACTTGAACAGTGACTACAGTGATGCAGTGGAAATAATACTGAACAGCAAGTGGAGAATGTGGAAGGATATTGAAGTTTCTTCTCTTTTTGTTCATGGAAATTCTATGAAGGAAAAAAGGGTAGCATTTTAGTTAGAGCTAAACAGAGCTGGACTACTTATAGCACGATTTCTTATCATGTGTGTGAAGAGAGACTTTGAGTACTGTAGTATAATTACTGTTGGTTGACACAGTGCACCTGTTCCTAGTTCCCTAGTACTCATTGCAGTGTGGTATAAATAACGCTGTCAAAAAATATAGGCTAAAACACTTTCCAAAGTACTACTTGCATTTATCTAGGAGAATGAAAAAATTGATTCCCTGCTGAACAGGGTACTGAGTGTTTTGATTCACTGCAACACTTCTGGACAACAGCACGTGTCTTGGTTTGACCCCAGCTGGCAACTAAGTGTCATGCAGCCACTGGCTCACCCTACCCACCCGCCTTGATGGGATGAGGAGGAGAATCAGGAAACAAGGTAAACCCCATGGGTTGAGATAAGAACAGTTTAATAATTGAAATAAAATATAATAAAATAATCGTCATGAAAAGGGAGATAACAAAAAGAGAGTAATAAACCACAAGAAAGACAAGGATGCTCACCACCGACTGACCGATGCCTTGAGCAGCAATTGGCCCCTTCCAGCCAGTCCCCCCCTAGTTTATATACTGAGCGTGGCATTCTACAGTATGGAATACCCCTTTGACTAGTTTGGGTCAGCTGTCCTGGCTGTCCCCTCCCAGCTTCGTGTGCATCTCCTCATTGGCAGAGCGTGGGAAACTGAAAAGCCCTTGACCTAGGGTAAGCACTACTGAGCAACTAAAACATCAGTGCGATATCAGAGTTATTCTCCTACTAAATCCAAAACAGAGTATTGTACCAGCTACTGGGAAGAAAATTAACTCTATCC
>JAVJGJ010000059.1:65602170-65614695 GCA_035590215.1 Microhierax caerulescens | reverse complement strand
CGATATCAGAGTTATTCTCCTACTAAATCCAAAACAGAGTATTGTACCAGCTACTGGGAAGAAAATTAACTCTATCCCAGCCAAAACCAGGACAGTGTGGAAATAATAATATTAAAGATAATAATAATAAAGAGTAGCCAGGTGCATACATTGGGGTACAAGCTGTTGTCAGTGCCTTTACCCATTGTAGCCTTTGCAATATAGCAACAATGCTTGTACACCAACTTTAATTCATCCATAGGTATCTACTGTCCTGTTTAGTTTTGTGGGGCAGTGATGATGCTCAAGCAGGAGAACTTTAGTAGGTGGTACCTGCAGCATGGTCCAGGGCTGTGTTCTCCTTAAATATCTGAAAAACATACCCTATCTTCAGAGATATATCATAGTCTGTATTTTCAAAAGTTCCCTTGATGTTAAATGTGTAATCTTAATTTTGTAAAACAAGACTATCTAGATTCTGCTTGTCATCCAAGTGATGACTCAAATTGAGTAGCAAGTATCTACAAGTTAGCAGTTAACTACGTACAAGTAGTATATGGGCTTTTTTACTGTTTGTTTCTGCATATATGCACATTATATACATTATTTTGTCACCAAGATAAAAGTAACAAAGCAAACTTCATTGAATGAACGATGGAGGATCTTATATTTTCCATTTTTGTTAATTAAATATTCTATTGGCATATTTTAATCTATAATACCACTTTAAAATATAAAATTAAAAATAGAGCATACATTTTATAATTTTAATGAAGTTGGTTTACCCCTCTAGTTACTTTTGAAAGCTGTTACCTCAGTATAGAGCAGTTCTCTTTTTCACTCACTACTTCCATATGACTGTTAGTATAAGGTCTATTTCTTGGAGGATTAGATAAAAAATAGCTTTGTATTTGGCATTATCACTCATAACTGTACTAAAGAAAAGGCTGGTATTGAATTCGTCATCTTTCTGTGTATTCACATCCTAGGAGCTATTGAGGGCTTCCTTTTGTTCAAAGGCAGAAGTAAATGAATAAAGGATGATGTTTTAGGGTGTTAAGTATATTTATTTTTTATTTTAAATCCATGCAAAATATCTAAATAGTTTCTTGACACTGCTGTGGAAACAATGAATCATAAGGTATCATAATTAGTGAACAAGTGGCTTTGGAATTTACAATTTATCTTGGATTCTTGTGTGTTTCACAGAACAGTGCTTTTTTGTGTGCTCTCTGCTTCATATATGCACCCCTATTTGTTGCTTCACATCAGAAGGTTAGATAACTTCAATTAAAGCATTTATTCACAAAACAGGGAATTATTATGAATATTCATGGAAATTATAGGTGAAGAAATTGTTTGTGTTCTGTCATCTGTTAAAGTTTAAATCACAAAGGTGTCTTACCTGTCTTCTGAGAAGATGGCAGTCAGGGTTTCCTTTTTTTTTAAAAAAAAAAACAACAACAAAACCCACAAAACTAAACTAAACATTTCCTGCACTTCAATAGAACACCTTCTTGCTAGACAGCCCTTTGTCTGAGCAGTGCTCAGTCTTCAGCAAAGTTGGGGTTTTTTTTATCCTTAGTCTCTCCTTTGAAATCTCCCAGAAGTGTCTGAAGAAATACTACCGACAACTCATTTTATTTATTCCTTTTCTTGGAAACAGGATAGCTATGCTTCTTGATTAAAACAAGCACTGCTTCAACTCCTTGGAGATATGAGTATCTGCATTTAATTGGGAGTCATCTACCTTACTTCCCCCCTTAACTAAAAACTCTTTGCCTCTGTGATGGATGAAATTCTTTCCTGTTTGGTGATTATTTGGATTCATTTTACTTTGTCCTCCACTGGATCTCGTATTCTTTAACAGCTGTATATTAAAAAGCATATATGATCTAAACTTCTGTGTACCTCTAAATAAAACAGAAGTATGCAGCTCACTGTTAGCTCTTGATTCAGAGCAGCGGTGAAGATAATTAACCACTTTGGTTCAGTTAGCCCAACATAGATGTGTTACAGTAACTTCAATTTCTCCTATTCTTTTGACTCACATATAGCCACTGTTCTGATATTATAAAAATAGATTTAAGAATTAGGTTTTCTCGCTTAATTTGAATCTTTCATCTCTCTGAGTCTCAGTATTTTAAACAAAGCACTTCTGTGATTCTTCAGCATTTATTGACTGTGAGAATTCTCTTGAAATTTACTGGTCAGGCTGTTTATAAATTACCTGGATTTTGTCTTCTGTCTGAAGATGAAAGATTGTCCTTCGCTGGGATTACGAGTGGCTTGAGCACTATGTGCTTGTCTCTTGCAAAATGGCTTGACTAAATGGCAGAGTATCTTAATTTTATTTTCTGGGGAAGAGGGTTTGAAGTCACTGTGGGCACTTGCTCTCAAAGTACCTGGTACTTCATGTCGGCTAGAAAAGACAAGTATCAGGGATCAACACTTTGGAAAAGGAATTATTTTGTCATTTTGGCTTTGAATGCTCTGTTCATTTGTAGCCACACATCTCAGAAATGATGCTACTGGGAAGGGTCTGGGGAAAACCAATAGTACGATCAGGGTTGTAGGACTCGCCAGAAGAGAGCTGGCAGGGGTCTGAAGGAAATAAGGCCATGTTGTGATGGTTTATGAAATACTCTACTGAAGTTTGACAGGTGAAGTGATTTGATATGATGATTTAAGTCATAGCATGACTGGATTTGAGGGGAGCAGTTAACAAAAATAGCTGAGCCGATTCTGACTGCTCGGTGCCACCAAAAGGGGGAGGTCCTGCTCTTCCCTCCTTATCACCCACCTTTTCAGTTACTTGTGCAAGCCTTGCTGCTTCTACAGTGCTCCATAAAACAGTTCAGCACGTCAGTCTGCAGCAAACTAATTCAGAAAAAAGAAAAAAAAAAATCAAATAGTTTCCTGGTAGATTAATGAGATAATTTAGACCAGTGAAGGTCCCAGTCATGACCTGGGCCAGCACAGAAGAGGCAGCACCACAGGGTCAAATGCAGCAGGACTTTCTGGTGTGGCTGTTGGCACTTTATTAGATTGGCTCAGTCATCTTGTATAACACCCTTATGACGGATCGGGGAGCAGAACATGTTTTTTCCACGGATCTGGGCAAAATGGCTTGAACTCCTTGTGATTCAGACCCCGATGTATGTAGGAAGAATTATCTTTTTCCCATTCATCTGTTCTGTCAATATTGAGCTTTGAGCTTTTTGGATGAAAAAGCTTACGTGCCTAGCATTTTTGGTAGTTGTCAACTGAGATGCTGAATATATTTTAACAATAAAAGAATAAAATTAAGCATTTATCTGCTTCGTACTGATGTAGATAATAACTTTAATTTATTGATATGTTTCAAATTATATATATATATATATATATATATATATGTATATAACAAAACCAAACCAACGTTTTTAATTACTGAATGTTCACACTTCATCTCTAGGTCCTCTGTATTTCCTCCCTATCTACACTGAATCCTGAATAAAAAACTACATATCAAATTTCAGACTATTCATTGATATTAAAAAAAGAATAAAAAGCCTGCAACAGTGGATTGCATACTTTCTGAATGATACATGACTTGTGATGAAATTTAACCATAATTTTTCAAAACCCAAGGGCTCTTTTTTAAACTGAATATATATTTTGAGCTGTAAAAAATAGTTCAGTACAATTCTGACTTGACAGGGACCTTGTTGTTACTGCAATGCACATAAAAATTTAGTTTGTATCTGCTGCCCACCTGGTTTAGCAATTGTGTAAGTCATGTATTAAAAAGATAGTGTAATAGTCTCACAAGACTAGACATTTTTTTATTATTTTATAAGTGGTTTTAGATTAATATATTTTAATGTGTCAAAATATGTTCTGCTCTGTTATTAAATTTGCGTTTTTCCAAATCTTAGATTAAGAACTATTGTATCTTTTAGTACAGTGATGGCTGTTAAAACACTTCAGAAGTTCTATGTCTTGAAGCTTGTTTTTTGAAATTTTGTTTTGGGGTTATTGAGCTGGTGTTTCTTACTTTTGCCTATGAAGTCTCATTTTGACCCTGATGTCAGCAGCATTGAAATCATATCCTCTGAAAATGTGACTGTAACAGATTCCTGTGAAATATGACAGTAAATCTAGTTATTTCTACATTGTATACTATGGTTTTGTTGAACTTGGGATTTTGTAAAAAAATTAGAAAGTACTGAACTATATACCACCTTAGCCCATCTTCTTTTAGACTTTTTAATGAAAATTCTCAGGATCCTTCTTCAACCTGTTCCTCAGTCTTCTCTGTGAAGTGATGAATTTCTATTCATTTGTTTAAGACAACTGTTGTATTCAAGTAATTCTGTTTGGAAAAGTAAGTCTAAGCTTTTCCTTACCAAAAAGAAACACAATATTCCTCTAGGTTTTGGTAGGTTGGGTTTTTTGTTTGTTTTTTGGAGGGTTTTTTGTGAGTTCTTTTGATACTAGTTTTGTTTTGCCCTGTACTATCCTAAGGTTCCTTTGTGTGTTTGATCTTTAAATTTTGAATTAGTTTGTGGTCAGCGTAAATCATCCCTACTTAAAAAATTTATCTTTCCTTTGAGATCACCTTTCTGTATCAGATGTGCTGACCTTCTCTCATATTCCTTCTGTCTGCACTCTAGAGAAGCTCCTTCTAATTTGGATTGTAAAATGTGCATTTAGATATATACCAGAAGAGAGTCTCTTCTTTCTCTAACCTTTGAAATTATCCATGCCATTGGAGTTTCAGGTGATTGTTGTGGGACCTGGATGCAGTCCAGGTTTTGCTGCTGGTAGGCTCTGTAAGGCTCAAGTTGCAGTATTATTGGAGAGAGAAGGTTTCCTGCTTCTCAGTCCTCTCCACTCACAAAGAATGTGACTGAAACATCATTGTCTGGAGGCGTTGGTGTTTAAGGAAGGAAAATTCTGTTGAAGGCTTTTTCACAAGCATAGCAAGCAATTTAAAAGGATACCATTTTGGGGGAGGACAGGATACCAAAACAAATAAAACCTCCAGATTTGCCAGAGTTTTGTAGGTCAGATATATGTGCTTAGGATTCAAACAAGGCAACAGAGTACATTTTTTTGCCTCCTTCCTTAGATATAGAGACTTGAGGAGAACTAATCAATGTCAAAACAAATGCGCTGGCTTTCTGGTGAACGCTATGTTTGAGAGCTAAGCACGTCCCCGTGCACTTCTCAAAGCATGGAACGTCCTCATTGTAACTGAAGATTTTGGCTGTATCTTTCACTGTAGAGATAATGCTAGTGTTGGTAAAGCCATAACACCATGAAGCCTGCTCACAAGTGTGAAGAACATAATTGCACTTGCATGTCAAGGATGCTGTCCTTTGTCACATGGTGTTTATGGTCCTATCTATGTAATTTTCATTGAGAGGCCATAGAGCTGCAGGTCTCTAGGGAGATCTGATAGCTAAGTCATAAATAAAGTGCTCTCCTTCATGACTCTATTGTAAGATATTAAACTTATTAAGTAGATTAGATTTTTACATGAATAATGTTAAAAAAATTACTTTAATTAAATGACTGGATAATACAAGCACTCCACAAATAGTTACAGCTTAATACAGGACTATTAATCAAAATTGGCATGCATGAACATGTGGTTCTTTCAATATATTTTTATCATGTTGAAGCAAGTAGGTGGAAAATTGGGATTTAGTTACTAAATACTCAAAATGAAATATGCTTTGCTGTCCAGCACAGCATTGTGCCTAAGGAAATTACTTTTGACTCAGTAGTACTTCAGAAATGTCATGTCTTTAGAAAAAAAAAAAATCAATAAATAGAGAAGGCATCAAATTAAGTCTTATGGCTTTGTTTTGTTCTTTTACTTAAGTTAGTCCTTACTTAGCTCACTTGCTAGTGGACTAGACAGGCCAGCTACATTTGAGTAGGTGATGTCTTTTTGGTGTTAGACAGTGACATTGGTAAGTTAGTACAGTGTGCTAGAGTCAAATACCATTACGAGCATCTCAGCTTGAACGCTTTAAACTAGATAAGTATCTGCAGAAACTATGGGTTCTTTGAAAAGCAGTCTGCTTTTAAAGCATCTTGATAGAAGATAGAAAGTTAGATAGACTAATGTTTGGTACCAGTTCTGAAAACAACTACCTTAAATGTTTAACAGTAAACTAGAAGAAGTGATAATGAGAAGAAACTATCAATCTGTTGGTGGGAAAAAAAATAGAAAGAAAAAATTAAGCATGGAATAGTCTCCATAATACAATTCATACAGTTTACCAACAAAAAATAAAACTGATTTAGTGAGAGAATAATAGCAGAGGTTGGACTCCTCAGGAGAGCTTCAACTCTTTTGAAAGAAGAGTTTTGTGTTGTTTAAGAAAAGCATAAAAATGGCAAGAATTTTGGAAATTATATCCTAATCATACATGCAGATAACTTGCTCACATTTTTTAGTATTTGTTTATATTCTGTTGTAGTGCCACAGAATTATAAGACTAAGAAGCCTAAACAGGAAAATATATATGCTATGCAGTAAGGCTTCATTTTTTGCAAACTCTTTAGCTTTACATTTTTCTCCGATTCTAGAATGGCCAAATGTTTCTGTGACATAACCTAGCAAATTCTGTTTACATCCTGGGAAAATGTAATTTGATTTAAGTATGCCGCCAAACTCTGCAGGGTGACCAGTGATTTTATTGTCTCAAATTCAATAATATACCTGTATAAGTAATTCTACCATTGCAGTTAAAGTATAATCAACTGTATGTATTGCTGTATAGAATTGGAAAATGCAAATTGAAATAAGAAATATAAATATATGACTTTAATATGGATACCTTTACCATATTCCAGTAGTAGTGGAATATTAGGCATACTATACTACATGACACATTACAGTCCCTTTATAAGACTGATGAATTATCACATGACGAAACATCCGAAATCCAACATAAAATAAAAGGCTACAAAATAAGGAAGCAGGGGGGTTGGGCAGTTTTAATAGAAACCCTGGTTTAAAAACAGTGTCAAACATTAGTTTGTGCTCATAATGCAACTAGAAGATTATTACTGCATTTCATTTATAGAAGGGCTGTACCATCATTTGAGTGTTCCAGTTCTTCCCTTTTTTTTTTCCCCTTAAAAGAGGAGATTATACACATAAAAATATCTTCTTGTCTCTTGAAGAGCACCCAGATAGTAAGTCATGACTGTGGTTTCTGTGGAATATGGCAATAATGCTAATATCTGAATCTTCATTGCATTTGGGCTGGTTGATGCTTGCTTTTGGAAGCAGTGAGCTTTGACAGTAAATTGCTGCTGTAATTTTACCCGAGAAGTTTTGAGCCCAAAAATACATGCCTATGCTAATACAGGATGTAACAATAGCATCCTGACTGTTATTCAGCCACTGGCACTGTCTACTATTCCAATATTCTACTGTGTAAAGTATTCATGAAATTTGTCTTTGGTAGCTAAAACAGTAGATGACAAATGAAAAGCTAGTTTAAAAAAAAAATCAGTTATGAAATGCACTTTTGGTGTTTATTGCGTTATCAAAGAGGATGGAGTAGACCTTGGATCTCTGCATTAATGGCAAGGTGACAAGGTAGATCAGAAAATAACTAGTGTATGAGGTATGAAATACACTTGGTTGTCTGGTAGTGATGTGGGGGAGGCAAACAGAGAATGTCTGTTTGCCCTTTCTCCCAGTCAAGCAACCACGGCCTATGCTAACAAATTAAGAGTGCACCACATCAGACACAATTAAGTAATGGAACTTATTCCCACCGGATTCTACAAGTCTCAGAGATAATAGAAAAACTAGTAAAGACCTGTGGAAACCACTTTTCATGAAACAGTACTCCAGTTTTAAATTTTGCTTCAGGTAGATCCTAAATCCTGGTTACTGAAATCCAGGAGGATATCCTAGAGGAGGAATTGTTCAGTACCCATTCCGTTTTAGTAATCTGTCCTCAAACATCGCTGCTAGTTACTGCGCGGGGCAGGCTACTGGGCCTTGTGACATTTTCGGTCCACCTGTAAGTAATGATCTGATGTAGAAAAGTCTTCAGTGTATATGGTGGTAGGAAAGTGAGTCTTCCAGAACTGAAATCTTTGTGTTGTACTGAATAGCTGGGCAGCTTTGTTTATATAGAGTTTTTGTAAAGCAGCAGTATTTTAATAGCTATCTAGAAAGTAAATTAGCTTCTCCAGTTAAAATATATGAAACTGATGATGTAGAAAACACTTTAAAATATGTATGTTACTTTTTTTCGTAATTGAGAAATAATTTAATTATACTGTTTAGTATTTATATGTGCATTGCATCCACTGTTCTAGATAATCATAGTTCTGTCAGGGTTTTTTTTCTAGGAGTTAATTTCAAACTTTGATTTCCTCTAAATCAAATAGTATTGACAGAAGGAAAAGTTAATGCACAGGTTACCTTCAGATGGCAATGTATTAGTCATTGAATGTTCTGTTGATGAGTCCAAACGGATCTGCTATCATGCAGGTAAAACATCTGTACTGTTCAACTCAAAGTATTTTATAAATAAATTACTAAAATAGTGCTGGGAAATGTACATAGTGTGTTTAGGAATGTAACTTTCACAATATCCAAAGTGCTTTAAAATGAAAATTACTTACTACACAGATACTTCTATTATTTATTCATTTATTATTTATTGAGTATGAATAGTTTTGTTGCTGCCTTGCAGTTTTTGTGGAGAACACATTACTACTGAGAGTTTGGCTTAGAACCGTAGAAAATTACAACTGAGAAGAACCCTGGAGGTCATCTCTGATCCACTCCTCTGCTCAGAGGAGGACCAGATTAGATGAGGTTGCTCAGGGCTACATACACTTGACTGTTGAATATCCTTAGGGAGGGAGGTTCCACGGCCTCTCTAAGCAACAACAGTGATTGACAACTCTCACAGTGGAACAAAGTTCCCTTGTATCTAACTAGAATACCCCATGTTGCAATTTCCATTCCCTTTTTGAAAGCTGTCTTTTCATCACACACTCCAAGAAGAGTCTGGCTCCGCACAGACACCCTCCCAAAAGGTGGCTGCAGATAGCAGTAAGGTCCCCTTAGCTTCTCTTCTCTGGGCTGGGCAAACCCAGCGCTTGCAGTCTCTTTGTATGCCATGTGCTCCAGCTGTCTAATCATCTTGGTGACCTCATCCAGGTACTTAATTGTCCGTCTTGTATTGGAGAGCCCAAAAGTGGACACAGTGCTTCAGATATGGTCACTCAAGCCCTGATTAGAGGGAAACAATCACTTTCCTTGACCTGCTGGCTATACAGTGTTCAAGAGTTACAGTTAAAAGACCAGCTTCTACCTTATGAGTTTGACTGACAACAGCGCTTAGAAAATGTCATAAACTTTTAAAAACTTCATGTATTTCTCATGACTAGGTTCACATATTAGGATTCAAAGATAGTATTTATTGTATAAAGCTATTTTAAAAAGTATTTTCATTAAATATCAGCAGTCCCAATGTACAGAGTGCTGTTGCTGGTAATAAGTCATCTGTTTCCTGATAACTAGATGGAAATTTCTTATCTGATAAATCCTTTCTATATGTTGGTTCAGAGTATACTCACTTGCTTGTTATAATTGCTGCTAAGTGGCTGGCTCAATAAAGTTTTTCTATTATCTGCTGTAAGTAATGCATGGCACAGATCTCTTTCAGCTTGGGTACTTACTGACCGTAGCAGATCTGAGGAAGGATGAAGAAATGAGGGCAGAGTGGAGGGAAGTGTGAAAGTATTCTGTAATGTGATTAGCGACAGCTTACCTAATTACCCTACTTGGAAAGCTGGGTCTTATCAGGTCTGCAGTAGTGATAAAAATCTAGGTGACTGAATTATCTAGTGGGAAGTTGCCCTTTCATTGCCTCTCATGTATATTTCAAGGAAAAGAAATACTCCTCTCTCTGGAAAATTCTTACCTAAAATTCCAAATATTGCATTATTCCAAAATATTCCGAAATTGCATTTTTGTTGTTGTTTTGTTTTTCCCAGAATACCCATCTCCTCCTTTTCTCAAGACAATATTTATGAAGTTCAGCCTCCAAGAGCTGATAGGAAGTCTATAGAGATTTTTCATGCGCACATTCAGGCTGGAAGAGGAAACATGCAGCCCCTGGGAAAAGATGATTTCCTCATGTACAGAGAGTACATTCGAAACAGATACATGTAAATACAAGTTGGATTCTCCTGCCAAGTCTACTGTACTGATAGGTCATAAAAATAGAGACTAAATCTAGTTTTGTTATTTTGCAGTAATAAATTTCTTATCTAACATTTCTATTTATTGTTCTTTACTATTACCCATGTACAGTATTGTGCTTTACAGGAAAAAAAGTGATTTAATACCTGCTTTTCAGCTAAAAGAGAAAGTGTATTTTAAGAGACGAAGTGACTAAAGAGCACCCACAGTCACTGAATAGTGTGTAGCAATTTATGGCAAAGAAAATATTGCATCTTTAGGTTTTTATATTAATTTCTATATTGTTATGTTTGCTAATAACGCTGAAGTGATTAATACATAAGAATCATAAAAGAATAATTTTCTTCCTCTTTGTTCCATGACAGCAAACTTTTTTTTACAGCAAAATGTTTTCTGGTATTTCTTGAGATTTTTAGCAAACTGAGTGCTAAAATGACTGCTTGTAATTTGCTGCTTTCTTGAGCAAAAGTGAAAAATGTGGTGTATGTCAAAATCTTGTGTCAAGACTTCAAACTTTGTAACCCTAATCTGTGTCAAAGCTAATATCACTGGTGCTACTAGCTACAGAATCTGTGCCACATGCAGGGTGAAGATGGCTTGTGATTAATTACCATGGACTTCTAGCAGGATTCTGAGGTGAACCACTTACCGACTGCATCTGCAAAGGAAGGAGTGCTCTCCACTTTACTGGGTTTAGACTCTCAGAGGGTGCAAACCCATCCTGCCATTTTTCTGTATGACAGCCAATATCCTTTTTGCACCATACTCTTTCTATCCCTGTAGTTGTGCTCCTGCGAAATGCTTTCAGGTTAAGCCTACAGCCTCCCAAGAAATCAGTATCAGTAAGTGACTGTAAGAGACTGGATCAGCTAGGGTGGTCATGCAAGAGGAAGCAGCAGTTGGGTTGGCCAAGACTGAAGATCATGCTCAGTGCTAGGTAAGAAGTAAAGAGGCAGCAGGTATCTGAAATAGGTTGTTTAATATAGGCTTGTGTTTAAAATATTATTTGCAATTACAAGCTAAAATTTCCAGCAGTTTTCTAGCCCTTTGCCTTGAAGAATACGGGCAGTATCAGCAGCATCCTTGACAAACCATGTTATTCCGCAAGCTTGTACAGACCATATTTCAGAATTTTCTGGAATAACTGTTTTAGGGACGTCAGCCAACTGAATGTACTAGATGTAGAGAACACGTTTGTAGTATATCGCTTGCAGGCAGCTGCTGCAGACTCTTGGCTGCATGCTGCAAACATGTTCTTAATATGTTTGAATATTTTATGCAGTAAGTTGCACTTTCATCAGTAACTCACTGTAAGAAATGACACACTGGGTAAAGGGAAAAGATAGTAGTTAGTGTGTTTCAGGGAGCAGCTTGTAGGCAGTCAGTGAGAACATGGTACCTTAAGCTACCAAAACATTTTGGTGTCCATTGTCTTTTGTTAATTGATAATATAGTTTTGAGCTAAATGGATGTATTTTAGGAGATGCAAGAATGAAATGTCACTTTAGGTAATATGTCATTGCAACTGTCAGTCTTTTTTTCTCTTGGAAAAAAACTTACTAGATTCTTTTGTCCAATATGAAAAATAATTTGAAGAAATAAATTCTTGCTTTGGAAAAATATAAAGCTGGAGTACTTATCCTAATGAGGCAAATGCATGCTTTTCTTACTGCACTTAACCTACTGCAAATAATGTTTTCTAGATTATCACAGTCCTTATACTTCTGTTGTTCATAGGTACTGGTAATTCATAATATTTGTCCTTGAAAGCATGACATGTAATTACAGATAAGGCGAAAGATGGTGCTTCTTTTTTCAACCTCTAATGTTGCAAAATATAGGAATTTTAATTATTTTACAGCTGTAAGAGAAAATACGTTCAGCCTTCAGAAATTCAAACACTCATCAGGAAAAGCAGATTAAAGGGTTTAGATTTTACAGTTCTGAGAGATGAATGACATCTCGGTCCATTATTTGTAATATAATGCTAGGCTTTTTGGTGTCTCTCTAAATGTGTCCCATGATGGTCCTGTTGTGGCATCCCCTTGAATCTTTTAGTATAGGCTCACAGAATGGTTTGGGTTGAAGGGACCTTAAAAATCACCTAGTTCCAACCCCCCTGCCATGAGCTGAGACACCTTCCAGGTTGCTCAAAGCCACATCCAGCCTGGCCTTGAAGACTTCCAGGGATGGGGCATCCACAACTTCTCTGGGCAACCCGTTCCAGTGTCTTGCCACCCTCATAGTAAAGAATTTCTTCCCAACAGCTAATCTAAATCTACTCTTTCGCAGTTCAAAGCCAT
>JAVJGJ010000059.1:65572243-65582358 GCA_035590215.1 Microhierax caerulescens | reverse complement strand
CCTGATCACCACCATCCCCCCACTGTGCCAACGTGCTGGGGGGTCACACAGCAGCACTCTCAGCTTCCTCCTGCCCCATTTGCAGCCTGGAGAGTGGTATTTACCCATAACTTCACTGGCAGAGCCATACCGCTGTCTCCCTGTGACGCATGTTACAGCCCTCTTGCTGAGATGGGCAGGTGACCTCAGGGACACCTTCCTCCTTCCAATGGTCACAGCAGGACTACAAGTCCTCTAAAGGGAAGGACCTTTTCTCTTTCTTTTCTTTCAATTTCTAGTCCAAATCTGAGCGTGGCGCAGCTCACATCCAGCAAGGAGCCCCTGCCCCAGGCAGGCAGCCTGGGCTGGAGCGGGGACATCAGTTGGCACTCTGCCGCTGCTGGTTCTGCGATATCTGTGGGGACAGATCTCAATGGTGTTCCCTGCTCTGCCTGTCCCCACTATGGCAAGTCGAGAACCTTAACACAACCTTATTACAATCTTACTGAAGATTGTAAAGGCTCTGACACAGAGCCATGCCTTGCCATCTCCCCAAGAGCATGCTTCAAAGCATAACCAACAGCTTGAATGCAGAAGTAATGTGAGTGAAAATACATTGTGAACAGAAGAGCAGCTCTGCCAGGTCTCTGTTTGGCTTGTGCTGGGGTGGAGTTGCAGGCAGGGTGTCAGCTGGCCAAGACTATCAAAGTGTTGAAAACGATGAGGAAGAGACGGAGCTGGATGGCTTTGGGCATGTTGCTACTTCCAGGCAATCAGACAATCAGCAAAAAAACAGTTATCTGCTCACAAAATGCAGTTAACCCCTGGCTCAGTCTCAGGCCAACAAGGTCTGACGTGTTTCAGCTCTGGCTCCCATCTTGTTTCGTTTTGCTTTGCTTTTTTTCATTTTCACAGTGCTTCAGGCGAGGAGGAACCATCAGTACAAGCTCACCTGATGTGTGCTGCACCCTGCGGTGAGCCTGAGGAGCTCAGCCTTCAGCAGGGGGAAGCGGTGGTGACCTCCATGAGCTCCACGCATCCCTCGGTCCTTTGTAACAGCAGGGGATTGACGAAGGAAGATGAACCCAGTATGCAAACCACATCCTCACAATCAGACATGAGGCTAGCACAGCCTAGAGCTGCTGGTCAGGACCAGCTTTTGGGGTGAAAAGGAAGAAAAGGAAAACCTTTGCTATGTCACATCACGGGACATGGCTGGCCAATATCTTAGATATTTGAGAGGAAGGTGAAAAAGCACCTTGATAATGATTACAATAATAAAAGGATGAAGCCAGCTGTTCAGTAGGGAAAAAAAATTCCTTAAGACTCTGTTTTGGAGGAAAACAACCTGCAACGTCCTCGCAGGCAAGCAGCTGAGACATTGATGCATGAGGTCTGAAGACTATTGCCTTAATGCAGAAACACAGAGCCCTGCAGAAAGGTGTGAAGCATCTTAAGAGCTAGAAGGACCCTCCACTCCAGTGCAGACACCCACACCCATCCAACTTAATCTTACCCATCCTTCCACACTCCTCAGAGCCTGGCTTATCTCATACCTTTAAAATTATTACTAATTTCCATTTTAACAAAGCAACTTTTGATCCCAAACTTAGATGCATGAGTGGTTATCCATGTCAACTGGCAACTCTTCCTTTGAGCTGCAGCTTTCCTAGACAGGGCCGCACTCTCCAGGGAGACTTTCTGGGAGTTGCTCCCAAATGGCTGGCCTGACCTTTAATCGTAACTGAAATGCATCTGTTCAAGTTGCAATCCTTCAGCCAGAGGATCCTGCTTTTCCCAGAGCAGTAGTTTATCTCCTTGCTCTTGACAACACCACTAATCTTTGTGCTGGCTCTGAACTTTGCCAGTTGTGTTTGGGTTTTTTTTTAATAATTTGCTGGTTTGTTGATAGTGGAAGATTTAGAAAATAATAATAATTACTAGGAGACATCAGTGAAGGCAAGAGCCTTTGATTCCCCCCTGCTGCCACTTTGCACTGCTTGCAGTGATCTGACAGCGAGCAGGATCTGACCCCTACACCATCGGCCATGTTAACACCACGTCACACGCATCTCTAACATCACCATGTTACGCAGTACCATGTCACACGCTTTGGAGAAAGGCAAGTGTATTTTCCTGCAGGGAGGTGTTTATCCCATCAAAGCGGGGGTCTAAGCCCACCACAGAGGGAAAGAAAAACTTATGTGATCTGTCTTCTGAGGAGCCACGCTAACCACATTATTTAGGTTTGCAACATATAAAACTTAGCTATAGCTATACCTGCATCTACTTTTAACCAGGATGGCTTCTCTCAAAAAAAACCAAAAAAAACCCCAAACCATACTCTGTGTGTGTGTGTGTGTGTGTTAAGCTTTTTACAACATTTCTGGAACTGAATCTGCAACAACACCCACAGAATGGTCTGAATGATGTCCAGGTGGCATCGACATTTCCACCATTAAACTCACATTCCCAGCCATTGCATTACACTTTGGAAAACCAGTCGTTTTAAAGCCCTAAATATACATCTGAGTGGTTGGTAATGCATTCTGTTTGTACAACATAAATGTCAACAGAGCCTGACCAGGAGTACCTAGGCAACAGCTAATTTTGAGGTCAGTGATTAACTCTTCTTTGCCACAACAGAATTTACCATCGAATTATCTCTAGCTGAATATATATTTTCTGGATTAAAAGGGGACTTCTTATTGTTTTTAGGCACTGCAAGCCATTGTTATTGGTGGCAAGTGATGTTTGCTGCATATTCTCCTGGTTGAAATACTGATATTCATGAGGGGAGCAGTCTCTTAGGGAGGCTGTCGCCCTACTCAGGGGTTCCCAAAAAGAGGAACCAAAGGCTCAGCTCAGCTGCTGCACACTGTGCCGTGGTGTTTGTGGCCATCACAGGAAGCAATTGATTT
Source organism: Microhierax caerulescens (assembly GCA_035590215.1). Lineage (NCBI taxonomy): Eukaryota > Metazoa > Chordata > Aves > Falconiformes > Falconidae > Microhierax > Microhierax caerulescens. The sequence goes on along the minus strand of JAVJGJ010000059.1, from coordinate 65,579,458 downwards.
TTATTTTTTATGGCAGACAGACACGCTTCCTTGATTAGATAAAAAGTGGATGCTACCAATTCACACATCTATCAACAATAAAGCATCGACACTCAACTTGCATCTTTGCCCCATCCCTCCCTCCCGCCCCAGAGCACTTTGCAACCTTCAGCTCTTCAGTTTTTCATGAAATTCTAGCTAGTGGGTCAACCCAAAATGTTCAGTTTACAGTGCTTTCTATTCTAGCACTGTGTTCCAAACCCATTCTGCTATCTCACAGGGCTTTTTGGAAATAATAGTGAAAACCTGACAGTGTATATTAAAAGGCCATTCTAGTGGTCGCCTCAGGAAACAGGCCCTTCTGCAGGGATTACAGAGGTTAAGCACTTGTCCTTCTGCCTGGAAACCCGCTCATTTACGGTCTACATCAGTAGGAGTGTTTGCTTAGAGGGGTCCAGACCTGTGAATATCACACTGCTGAGCTCTGCCCCTGCATTAGGTGCTGCCGAGCCAAGTATGTGCTCACCTGCGGGGCGAGGAGAAGTGGAGTGGGCTGGGTGCCTGCAGGAGGGTGATAGGCTTTGCTTACTGCCAGCTTTGCCAGTGGATTTTTCCCAGCCTTTCCTGCTGCCCTGGGAGATGTAACCATCCCAGCCCCTACACTCTGCCCTGTAAGCACCCTGCAACGCTAGGAACTTCAACCTTGCCACCCTTTACCTTTGTTTTACTTTTATATTAAAGCTGACACCACAAAAAAAAAAAAAAAACCACCAACAAAACCCAAACCCACAACTTTTCTGAGAATTTACAATTCTCTTTTACTGCTGCAGCTAAGTAATCATCAACTTGTTTCTTGCTGGCAGGGACCCAGGCTGTTGAGCAATAACAGGCTTGTTCTGAAGTTGCTTTAATTTGTTCTCATAGAAGAAATGTCTTTGGTAAGTGTTGCCAAGCTGACATGTAAAGAAATAAGAAACTATATTCATATCTGGAAGACTCAAATAAAATATATAAAGCACCTAACATTATAATAAGGGTACAAACATATGTAGATGCTATTGGTTTAAACCTGAGTCATTAATTCTCTGGGTAATGTCTAAATTGACATATAATACATTTGGCTGGGATGTATGGATTTGTGCCTGTGATACCAAATTCCCAGGCCAAGCATCCCAAGAGAACATTCCCACTGGTGGGCAGGGACCTCGCTTTCTCCCTGTGACGAGCCCCACTACTCAAGGTACAGCCTTCCCCTCTGCAGTAGCTCTTGGCCCACTTTCTCACCATTAACAAAAAAAGATCTTGTCTTTTCTTCTGTGTCTTTTTAGGACGTGATCTTCTCTGATGTTTAGGATTTCTTATAGTTTAGTGACTCAAGCCCATCCAGTGTTTCTTCGCTACCACCTTGTAATTAGGAAGGTTAGCTGAGCCCTAAACGAGATTGCCTATGGAGATGAGACAAACTCCATCACTGGAATTTTAAAGGCAGTTTTAAGGGATTTTTAAGGGCAAAATGAAACCCCACCTATCAGGGACAGCTGAAGTGCAGTTGATTTTGTACTGGGTGTGTGTGAAAATGTACCAGAGCAAGCGCAGGAAAGGAAGCCTGACTACAGCCTCACAGGGTGAGTGAAGATGGACGTTTTGGTCCTGTCTCAAAGGGGATGTTTCTGTATTACATGTGGTGACTGCTTAATGCCATGTAGTTGTTGACCCACAGTTTTGGTAGGGCATGTAGGTAATTCATTCCTGTGGGAAATGTGGAGTGGAGAATCAGTCCTCCCTCTCTGTTCTACGGGGACTTGTTCAGTCACTAGTTGAGGACCCAGAGGGCTGTGTCTGGACAAATGTTCTCTCCTAGGTTTTAAAAAAATGGATGGGTATACCCTGCTCAGGTCTCTAAAAGCAAGGACATGGCTACTGATTTGGGAGAGAGAGTTCTAGTACAGATCCTTCTCGGTCAGAAGTGCGGCACATCCCTCTGGCCAACTCCACGGAGGTCGAGGCTGAGCTAATTCCCTTTTCCATCTGGATCCTATTCTGAGCTGTACCTGCTCAAGGGATCCTCAGCATTGGGATCCCTGGCTTAGAAACAGATTTTTTCCTATTTTGTGGGAGGCACATACCTTACTGTAGTTCACTAAGCCCTTTACAGGGACTGGCCCATAGAGGCGGTTCTATGCTGCAGGCAGGGAAATTGCTCATGGGTGACGATGGGGCTGTCTTCTTGCAGTTTCTGAGAGAACAATTTCACAGAGGAAGATGGGCACAGCGCTTTTTCTACGATGAAAAATTTATTTTTAGCTTGCATTCTTGTATCTGGAAAAATTGTTCTCAAACTCAATATTAACTTTAATGAAAAAAAATATATCTGCACTATCCTGTGTAGCAACTAACCATAAACTTATAGGATCACATGAAACAACACAAATATTTTAGTGAAAAAAATTTGCAGCTTCTTTTCACAAAGCTGCAAATTGTTAGGTAAACTCAGGACTTCCTCACTTTTAGACATGCAGAAAAGTCCTTGAACAATTCAATAGCTAGTGTGAAGCCATTTAAAAACTTGAGCAAAAAGGTTTTGGAAAAGCTTAAAAGAATTAAAACAATAAAAGACCTTGTTCTGCTGCACTTGGTGATACATCTAATGATGAATGGTCTTTGCCACTGCTGATTTCTTTGCATCAACAGAACCAGCAGGACAAGGAAGGAGAAGTTGCAAAATATGTGTATTTATCTTCAGTATATTCATCACCAATCTCTTGAAATAAACAGAGTGGACCAGAGACTATCGTTTTTTAATGAAGATAAGCAATGACCACGCCTTTCCTCATGAACTCCGTACAAGCCCATGTGCAGCTCTTTTAGCATCTAAGTGTTGCTGGCAACAGTTTTTTCCTTTGGAAGCTAACCCAGGTCCTCTGGCTTAGCCTGGCTGGCTGATGGAAATGGGCTGACAGATGTGGAGAGTGCTAAGCAGATGTGTAGACCACTCTCATAGCCACAAGGTCCCTACCAAAAATGATACAAAAGCTCATGCAGCTGAAAAAACCCACCTCTGGGTGAGCACTCAGAATAGGCATCTCCCAGGGGAGAGTCCCTGCCTGACTAAGCTTAAGAGGTCGAAGTTGCATCAAAAACTCATCCCATCTGAAGTGGGAGGAGGAGGAGGAGAAGGGCTCATAGACTGGGACCATGCCGCCCTCAGCCACAGGCAGAACTGGCAGCTGCTGAAACTGTGGGATGGGGCAGGGAGAGGGGAGGCTGGGTAGGAATCCTACCCCACAAAGGAGAAGGGGTGGAGGAAGACTCTCACTTTAAATTGTTGCAAAGTCTTTTGAGAGCCATAAGCGAAAGCTCAGAATAGGGTTCACTATGCTCCCGTCTGTTTTTCTGTACATATCCGCATTTACGTTTTCTTCTCACTGGAAAAGAAACGCATGATAGCTCAAACTCTGCAGGTTTCAATCTAAGGGTCAGTCTGAATTAATCCCTAATGATAAGTATTTGTTGCACTACTTGGAACAGATTGTCACCTTCGTATGTGAAGTTTGTCCTTGTATTTTCTGCTAGTGATTCACAGACCACGTAAGACACCGTACCGCTTTCCAAAGCACCCATAAAAAAAGCCTTTGGATAAATGCAGCTTTGTGAATGCAACAGAGTAAACCAGGATTTTCATCCCAAGCATGTGCTAGAACAAGCATGATAGTTGTGTTCATGTGTGTTTGCAGTCCTATACAGCCTCACTGTGCAAGTAAAATAGATTTGACAGACATGCAGGCTGTTTTCTGGACTGCATCTGCCTGAGGGACAGAGCAGGCAAGCAGCTCCAGACTCATCAAAGGGGACGGATGGTACCGTGAGCACTTCGATACGAAGCACAGTCAAGGACCATGTGGGAAACACGATGCGTGATGGAGAAATGGGACTGTATAGGATACAATTGAAATTTTAAATGGTGCCTGAAGTGCTCTGTGGTTTGTATCATCAGCAGGTTTTGCAGTTCAGAATGTTTGCTGGTAGACACCTGTCTAAATCTGAAGGATCAGCCAGGGGGTATTATTAAGGAGGACCTAGCCATTGGTGACACCAGGTGATGAGGCTGAGTTCACCAAGTTGGGAAAATTACAAACTTGAAGAGGTGCCTAAATGGATTGCTGTTTAAAACATCTTTTCATGCCAGCTGCATAGAAATCTCTGAAATGTCAGTGCTGGTTAGCTCACCATCTGTGTTATCCCCCTCCTCCCACCTTTATTTTAAGGCTTTTTTATGTTGCCAGAAGAAAAATGACTCTTCAATATTTTTTGCATGTTATTGGAAAGATAAATTTTGAATTGCTTTTTTTTTTTTTTTGGTTCCAACCCATACTATGTAAAGCACATTTAATAATACTTAACATTGACTCAGCCTTCTTATTAATCATTAAAGAATACCAACTATCAAAACAATCCATAGTTAACTGAAATTAAGTAATCACATATTAAAATTACCTTACAATATTGCTCAGCTCTCAGAACAGATGGAGAAGTCAAGCAGAGTTTTTAGACTGTTTATTTCAGCAACTTTTTAATTTTGTTGCTGCTTAATTTTCAGAAATTTGCTAAGATAATTACTGAGTTAAATCATACACTGTGCTTAGGTATGCACTGATGAAACATAGTTTTTTATTTTTATATTCTCCCATGAGATCTGCGGATCAGTCTCAGCTAGGAAGCCAAGACGAAAACATCTTGATGACCATGCAGGAGGTCTGGCCGGACTTCTGTCTCCGCTGCTCCTTATGGACCTGTGGCAAATGAGTGTGGCTGTTAGATGCCAGCTTTATCAACTCTTTGAATCCTTTTTTCCCCACAACTAGTTAAAATTAAGAACCAACCAGATGGCTCACCTTTTATTGGAACCAGTGATACAAGAAGCTGTACTAAGAAGATAAAAGGCCTTTAACAATAGCTCTGGAAATACAAATGGTTCCCAGTAACCATTTTAGTACGTGTGGAGTTGCCGCTAACCCTGCCAACTGATACTCAGCAACGTGAGGGAGATGAGGGAGATGCACAGCACTGCTCGTTGAGCTCAGTAAGAACCTGGCATGGACTGTGAGAGCATCCCTCTCTTGAGAGGGTAAAAGTCTGGAGGAATGCAGGGACTAAAGAGCCCAAAGAACTCAGAAAACACCTGACAGCAAGGAGCAAAGTCAAGCCGGACACATGCATCTCCCCTTCAGAGACACAACGCTTCAGCAATTCTTTCACTGAGTGAAATATGTGACAACAGCCAAGGGGTATGAGACTGGACTGGCTCAAAGATAAAAGACTCTTTCAGCATCTTACTCCGAGATCCTAATGCTCTCACAAGGTTTCCCCACATATGAAATTACTTTGGCCTTGATAGCATGGGCTCTCAAGGTTTTCAGTTGAGGAAAAAGTATTTGAGAACATAGAGGTTTACAATTATGTATATCCAGAATATAAAAAGCATACACTGCCTTACGGTACATAGGCTATTACAGAAAAGACCTGCCATACACTTGTTTCCCAGAGGCAATAGGCTGCTCAATGATGTGACAAATCACTCTCAGTCGAGACCTTCCCCACCACATTTCATTACTGAAAAACAAGTGAATTACATGTTTCTCTCTGTGTTTTCTAGATGCCACAAAAATACTGCAGGTCTTACAGTTTCATTGAGGAGCCCAGCTGGTTCCCGTTTGTGAACACGACTTGCTAGGTTCAAATGGCACCAATTTTATCCACTTTGAAAAATGTTTGCAATAATTTATTCTGTCACAGCCTTTTAATTGATGTTGAAATAAGTCAGCTCTGCTTGGGGGGTAGATTGGAGGATTTCCTCCGGGCAAGTCCAAAATTTTACTTTGCCTGGGATACGACCTTACCTTCTTTTGCCTTGCTCTGTAGCATCCATTTCTGCGTTGGGATTCTTGTGGTCTCAGCCCTAACCCAAGCTAGTGTTAACCGTCCCCAGCCTGTTCTCCGCTTGGCAAAGGGAGTAAGGTAACGCTGCCTTTTCTGAACTGTAGTGGGGGTACATGACCAAATGCTTGAGCCATGTAGACCTGCAAACCTTCTTATACCTTTTTGCAGCCAGTTTTGCTGCAATTACAACGGTTGTATCACCTAGATAGGCATGGGACAATATATGGGCAGTGGGACACCACACAGGACAAGGGGCTACGGGCACAAGTTGCAGTGGGGGGAGGTCCAACTAGGTAAAAGAGAAAAATCTGTACAGCTGAGGGTGAAGGACAGGCACAGGTTGCCTGGAGAGGCTGTGCAATCTCCTTCCTCGAGGGTATTTTCCCTGAGGAAAACCTTCACAGGGCTGACACCGTCCCTGCTCTGGGCGGGTGGTGGGACCAGAGATGCCCCAGCCCTGACCTCCACAGGTCCCTTCCAGATGAAACCCTTCTGAGATTCGTGTGCCAGAAATCCCGGAAAGCAGTGGCTTCGGTCGTTTACAAAGTGTCCGTAACTTGTCTTGGCGGCAGCGTTTGGCCTGCCGGAGGGCGCGGGTGGCGGTGAATGTAATAAATGATGTCCCTCTAATTCCCTTCGCACGTGCCCGCCTTTTACCGTGGCAAGGCTTGGCGCCTTCGCCAGCCGGACCGTCCCAAGACAGTAAGCACATTCTCTTCTAATGGATTTTGTAAAATTATGTCTAAACGGTTTGCATGCTGTTCCCATCACCAAGGGGTCATTTGATTTCCACGTTCTCTTGGTCAGCGGGTGGAGAACCAGCGCGGGCAGGAGGGCCGCCACGGCACCGGGCAGCTCCGCACCACCACGTCCCGGCGGCCTCGTCCCACGTCGCCACAAGCTTACAAGCTTTTGGGCTTGTCCCCTTGCGGGGGGACGGGGGGGACGTTGCTGCGGATGGGAACTACCTGCTGCCCACGGGGGTTCAGTAGCGACGGCACGAGAGGATGGATCGCCCGTCGCTTCCCGGGCGCCTCCGGGCTCTGCGGACGGACGGATCATCACGCCGGCTGCTGGCGCGCTGCGGCGGGGAGCGGGGCGGGGAGGTGCCGCGGCCGGCGGCGGGGGCCTCCCGCCGTGATTGGCAGCGGCGGGCAGTGAGTGGCAGCCCCGCCATGGAAACCCGGGAGCCAATCTGCCGAGCCCGGCAGCGAATCAGCCGCTCCCGCAGCAGCGCGGCGGCGGCGCGGAGCTGGGCTCGTGTCTTTTCTTTTTCCCTTTTTTTTTCCCCCACCTTTT
>JAVJGJ010000059.1:65552493-65571640 GCA_035590215.1 Microhierax caerulescens | reverse complement strand
TGCGCGCCCCGCCGCCCCGCCGCCCTCGCTCCCCGCCTCTGCCCCCGCACAGCCCGGGCGGCGATGGAGGCAGCGGCCGCCCTGAACGAGAGCGGAGCTGCCGCCCCGCGGCTACCGGCCGGCGGCGGCGGCAACGCCTCGCTGGAGCTGTCGTCGCGGCCCCCCGCGCCCGCCGCCCTCAACCCCTGGGACGTGATGCTCTGCGTCTCCGGCACCGCCATCGCCTGCGAGAACGCCCTGGTGGTGGCCATCATCTGCTACTCGCCCGCCCTGCGCACCCCCATGTTCGTGCTGGTGGGCAGCCTGGCCACGGCTGACCTCCTGGCCGGCCTCGGCCTCATCCTCAACTTCGTTTTCCAGTACGTGATCCGCTCCGAGACGGTCAGCCTGCTGACGGTGGGCTTCCTCGTCGCCTCCTTCGCTGCCTCCGTGAGTAGCTTGCTGGCCATCACGGTCGACCGCTACCTCTCCCTCTACAACGCCCTCACCTACTACTCGGAGAGGACGGTGCTGTGCATCCACACCATGCTGGCGGGCGCCTGGGGGGTCTCCCTCTGCCTGGGGCTGCTGCCCGTCCTGGGCTGGAACTGCCTCCATGACCGCGCCGCCTGCAGCGTCGTCAGACCCTTGACCAAGAGCAACGTGACGCTGCTGTCCGCCTCTTTCTTTCTCGTTTTCCTCATCATGCTCCATCTCTACATCGAGATCTGCAAGATCGTTTGCAGGCATGCCCACCAGATCGCTCTCCAGCAGCACTTTCTGACTGCTTCGCACTACGTGGCCACCAAAAAAGGAGTCTCTACCCTCGCTATAATCCTCGGGACGTTTGGAGCCAGCTGGCTGCCGTTTGCCATCTACTGTGTAGTGGGCAACCCCGACTACCCTTCCGTGTACACGTACGCCACGCTTCTACCTGCTACCTACAACTCCATGATCAACCCCATCATTTATGCCTACAGAAACCAGGAAATCCAGCGGTCCATGTGGGTGCTCTTCTGCACCTGCTTTCAGGCTAAAGTGGCCTTTCGCTCCCGGTCCCCCAGTGACGTCTGAGTGACTTTTCTCTCTGTCGTACCGCACCGAGTGACAATCTACCCAGTGAACTCTTACAGTGCCTGTTCTAAACTTCAAACTACGTCGTGAAGTCGTTGGAAACATGCTTAAGTATTAGCACTTTATACATATTTGTATCTTGGAGAGTGGTTCGGGGTTTTGGGTTCCCTGAAAAAAAATAACGATGTGGTTGTATATAGATTTGCACATCACATTTGTAAAGTGAAGACATTCCGATACTGCTTAAATATAGCACCTTATTTCTAGCTGCTGACCTGCCAAAACAGTGTTGCCTTTCGGAAAGGCAGAGAGAAAGAAAGGAGTGTTTGTGTTGTATTTGTACGTGTGTATGGTGGGGGTGGGTGGGGGGTATGTATGTATGCGTGTATCTATGTATACAATATTTTGCTGCACAATATTGATAAATTATAACATTTTGTATACAAATAAAAATGCGTAAGATGTAACACAACTTTGTGTGTTTGGATGCTTTTGGAAAGAAGAGAGCTGGCAAATTTGCCAGTTGAGCAAAGTCTCTGCTTACTTTTGAAAGCTCCCCATGTAATTCTGCCCAAACAGATCATCATTTACTATGGCCATGAAATACTGCACCAAGAAAGGCACCTTCCTGCTTGCTTGTTTTGTTCTGTTGACTGACGAAAGGAGAGTAATGAGGAGTGAAAACTTCTTTTAATTCTCCAGCAATGAAAGAAACAGAAAGCTCAGTCAAAAAGGCTGCTAATTACAGTTATTTGCCAGGTTTCCGGTAGCTTTCACCCTCAAGTTATAAGTTAGCCCTTTATGATAATGCTCCATTAAAAAGTTATCAAGGTGTGGGGGAAAACTGGACTCTAGGCTAGGCTCTTTTTTCCTCTTTGAGTCTAACACTGGAGGGGGGAAAAAAGGTAAAAGGAAAAAAAGTCACAGTCTTCTTTCCTAAAAGCCTGCAAAACGCCACGATAAATTGACTGTCCTTATCAACTGCAGTTCTGAGGGGAACCTGAATTGTTTGTCCTCCTCCTTTTTTTGGACTGTGCACTGCAGAAAAATCATTTAAGTGCATCTTGCTGTCTGCCTGTCTCAGAGCAGTATGCAGTTTTCTGATAATCCCACGGCTTAGTGGCTTCAAAGAGCCCATCAGAGGTCAATGTCATTTAGAGTTCAGAAACATTTCTTCACTCAGGCTCACATTCACTGGCGACTGATTCATTTAGGACAATAACATGTGCAGCAGATTTCAGAAGCAGTGTTGCTGCTTATTTATTTATAGTTATGCCACATTTACATCCTGGTTACTTTGTAGTATATCACGATCACAATTTGTATTTAAGGGCTAAACCAGATTACTTTTATGCATAGTACCATATAAAAAGTTGGAACTAATGTGTTTCCCAGGTTATATATGACTGGGCAATGCATCAAGCATTTGCTTGCTGGAGCAGCTGGGGCCACAGGGATTCAATAAGCCTCAGCAAGGCTGTGGATCAGTAATGCTGTATTTGTGGGAGTGCAAGTGTTATGAAAACCAGTGTAATTTCACTAATAATACAAAGATACTTAATTTAAAAAAAAACCAAAACCAACAACAACAATAAAAAAAACCCACCCTGTATTGCAGACGCCACTAGCCCCGTTCTTTTTATCAATTCTAATAATCACAAATGTGACATTGCAATTGATGAATACCTTCAGGCATGCAGTTCACCAGGGCACTGCTGCAATGATGTTACAAATATGGCTTAAACCAGATTTTATGATAGGTCAAAATGCTGCTGGGATTAAGAACTGTAAATTTGCTAGTGAGAAATAATTTCCCCCTGACCCCTCTTTTAAGCCCTCATGTCATATGCTATGTCTAAGCTAGTAAGTAGAAGAGGGCAAGGCCTGCCCTCTAGCCCTGCATCTGGCTGGCACAGAGCCTGCCTACGCTCCTTTCCCCCTGTAAAGCCAGGGACCAAACCACCAGCTGGAGCACGCTGGCCCTGCTCTAGGAACCTGCACAGACTCAGCTGAAGATGCTGCATCACCCACAGTAGCAACTGCTGAGAGAAAAGACCAGTGAGTGCCCAGGACTGGTGAAATCTGGCAAAACTTTCTGGTAAAACTAGAAAACCTGCCATCTGCTAGGCTTTAGTCTCATGAATCTTTGTTATTCCTGTGTGGACCACAGTAAAACCATGGGGCAGGGTTGCCATCAGTTCCCTTGCCGAGTGTTTCCCACAGGCAGCACTCCACACCAGGATGTGGGTCCTCACAGCCCAGCACTGAACCTGCACCCAGGTGTGAGATGATGAGCAGGACCTGAGAAGGCTCCTGGGAGCCCCGTGCAGGCTCTAAAAGCCCCTAGGAGAAGTTTCTTATGTGTACTTTTAGATCCTGAAGTTAGGGAGTCAGAATCTGCTAGAGACCAACCCTGATGTCGCATCCCTCCATTAACTCTGTCAGGAACTGTGCATCTGGGATTTTCACTATAAATTCATTAAGCAGTAACAACCTGTATAAAAATCAGATTAGATGGAGAGAATCCTACTTCAGTAATAAAGCACTTAATCCAGGACTTAGGTGAGTTACTTTTTCATTTTTAGCCCAGCATGTTAATTGCTTTGTTTTACTTTTTCACTACATGGCAGCATTTTCAGTTTAGTATTTTCCCCAGTGATTTACTGTACCTACAAAATAAAGCTGGATCCCTCCTTTTAAAAACCTGATGCTTTTAAGGTATTTTCCCGAGCATTATTCCCCTCTTCTAGGAAGCAAATGTGGGTTACAGTGATCTTAGCCATACATTTTGTTGGACAATACAAATGTGTGTGGGGTTTTTTTTCTATATACCACATTCAGAAAGCTTTTGCTGACTCATAGTTTCTGGGAAAGACTAAGGCAAAAGAGGAGACGGTATTTCAATGGGTTTTGGTTAGCAACCAAACTTAAACCCACTTGCAGTAAAACACAGCCTTTCGCTTTCAAAGTGAGTCCTGATCTGCAAGGTTACCTGAGCAGAATAACATAAAGCAGGCTAAATAATCTCCCCAAATAACATCTCACTTTAGAAGAAGAGCTGCAATTCCTGATGGAGGAAGTCCAGGAATTGTGTATAGCATGATGCCTGTATTTTCCTTGCTCGGATTCTTATCAAAACAGCAGCCATTTATTTGAGAAAATGGTGTTACATTTGCAGTACCTGGACCCACAAACTCCTCCTGTTGTCAGACAATAGCACTTCTACCTTGGTCATGAAATGATCTGAGGAGATCAAAAATTCCTGCAGCCCCCATTGCCAGTCTCTGGGCAGTGCATCGCCGTGACCGCCACACAGCCCCAACAGGGAGCCAGCTAGGGGGACAACCACGTACCGTGTCTGATCTTGTATTTCCAAATGTCATCAGGCAATTTTGCCTGCATGGAGACTGCAGAACTGCAATAGAAATTGCCATTGCCTCTGGTGAGCATGCATCTTTCCTTCTTCCCAAGGGACCATGCACTCAATGGTTTTTACGTTCTGGTTTTAATGGTACAGTCTGTGAGAGGAGAAAAAACACATTGGTTTAAGTGCAAGGATCAGGCCCAGTGCTAATGGTATATTATATGTAGCCTTTACTGAAAATGGAAATGATATTTCCTGCTTTACCACTCTTAAAAATTCTCAAGCTTATTTCGAAGTAGGTAAAATAACGTCAGTCTTGGTCTGAAGAGCTCCCAGCCTGCTCCCGCTGAAACCGGTGATCCCTGTTGCACCTCAGCCAAGGTAATAACGGCACCTCATCACAAAAAGTCACCATTTGGAGGCAGGAGGTCCTCGGCCTTAGCTCCAGTGTTCATTAGAGACCAATGGTTTATCACTAACCTTGAAAACCGTACGGGACTTGCAGTGCCTCGAAAGGCCGGGTCCTGGCAACCTGGTTTGCGTGATGTACCGCTCTCCATGATCGGCCCCCTCATTCCAGCAGGGGCAATTACAGGAGGAGGAGCCCAGCTCTGGTAAAGGCTGGTGGGGAGCTGGGCAGAAAGCCCCCCACACCACCCGCTTTTCTGTGGGGCTGCTGCTGAAGACAGTGGCGTGGTGGTGGAAATGAGACTGACTCTGCAGGCTGCTTTGTATGAGTCACTGGATATTAAAAAGCCAGCTGGATTCAAAATCACAGGTCAAACAAAACCTCTTTATTTAGCTAAGCAAACAAAAGGAAAAAACACTTTTAAACCTGAAAAGTGGGTCTGTACATATTTTTATCAATGTAATGATCCACAGGTACTAAGTAACACCCAGCAAAGCACTAGAAGCTCTAATCTCCATTCTGCCGCTCTCATTTTAAAGGGATACATTTTTTTCATGAGGTAAAAATAATTTCTGACAGTGCAGCTGCTCCTAAGTTCTTCAAATACCTTTTGTGGTAGTCATTTGAAAAGAAAAAGGGACGAGGGGAAATAAAAAGACGTGTTTTCTCCTTCTTGCTGCTTCCTGACAGAGACATGCAACTTGGAGGGCTCACAATTCAGCTCTGCACGGATGAGCCCATCTGAGGCTCACCCGAACCCCTGCTGGGCTGGCTTGTTTGGGGGACACTGTGAGGTGTCTCCCTGCTGCCTCATGGAGTAAACACCTCCCTGGGGCCCGCGGCAGCTGTCAGCTCCCGGAGCAGCTCCGGGGCGGCTGTGTTTTGCTCAGGAGTGCTGCACTGAACTCCCCTGGGTGGGAAACCAACCTTAGCGGAAAATGCCTTTCACTGCCCTCTCGATGTTTAAAGTCTTTTCCTCTGACTACAGAAAGCTCTCCCAGGAAAAACATTCCCCCAGGGGCAGTTTCAGTTATGGAGGGCAGCAAATCAGCATGGAAATAACCCAAACTGCTGCTGGGGCACCTGGAGAGCCGTAAGCACTGGCTCAGCACTGACAGTAGATGTGGCAACTGGTTCCGCGGAGGCAGGGCTGCTGGTGTCAGCTCTGTCTGCTACAAATGACAGAGAGCAGCGGGAGGTGAAGCAATGGTGTGGTCTCTGTGCAACATCCACACATTACCGCAAAGCCCGATAGCAAAGGGTTTTTTCCAGCCAATTCCCCTACTTTTTTTAATATTCTACTTTGTTGGCATAATAATACAAGTGGTGGGAGATAAAAAGCATGAGAAAAGACAAACATGCTAATATCTGTGTTAGGAGAAAAGCACAGTGGTTCGAGGTATGACACATAACATGGAAACACAGCTCCTCCAGCAGGTACCGCAGATACATCAGCTGAATGTGGTGCACATTTCCAGCAGTGGGTTGGTGTGACACACAAGACAAAAGACCAAAAACATTTCTTCATTGCAGCATCACTTGAGTTATAATCAATCCTAGACCACTCAAGCAGACAACTACAAGAGCAGAGCAGGCAGGTCCCTTGAGTTGCCCAACCTACCATACAGCCTTGTGAAGGAATGAGACACAGTTCAGCTCCACCTTTCACCCTGCTTTTGAACACAGTTAAATTTCTAGCTGCCATCACCTACTTTGCAATCACCTACTGGACAACATGCTTCTTCCATCCTCTGCTGCCCTCTGTGCCCCCGACACAAGGTGCTGGGGCAGAGCATCTCTGCACGGTCCCTCACACCTTCCCCTGTGGCACAGGCTCTCTCTCCATCCAGACAAGACCAGAGCAGGAGCCAGGCGCTGAGGCCATCTCCCCCTGCATCTGAGCACAGCCAGCCTTGGCTAGTGCATAGTCCTTGCTGTTTTCCTTAAAAAATATGTTTTCCTTTGTTTTCAAACAAAGGAGCCGCTGTTTCTATCGTGCGTGTTTGTGTCCCGAGCAGGAACATTTAGCATCCAATTATGGTGTATGAAATGCATGAAAAAGACCAAAAACTTTACACACACACACACAAATTACAATTTCTTAATGGTACGGAAACCAAGAGGTGTCCTTAATGTCTTTGCCACATCCTGTTGGTGTTTGCTGGATTTTCCTTGTCTTTTCGTGTGCTTTATGTCACCCACACTGATGTGCTGCTGCGTTACCTGACGTGAGCTCTGGTTCGTGCCTCCACATCTCCAGAAAGCTGCACCTTGTTATGGGTCTTTCAGTTACTGGAACATCTCCTGAAGGTGCTGCTTCCTACAGCCGTGTAAGATGGTGTGAGTTTGCTCTCGATCTCACTCACAGCTGGGTATGGTGTCAGAACCTGGATGATGAGGAAAATACCTGCCAGTGTTCGAGTGTGCTTTGGTTCCCAGCTTTTGCCCGTTGCTGGTGCCCACAGGCATTACAGGAGGTTTTGCGTGGAGCCAGGAAATCTGAATAGCTGTTAAGGGAACTTTTTTCTGCATTGAGCTGTACTTTTCTACATGTGCATTTCTTTATAACTAAGTAAATAGGAGTTACAGTCCTGTAATCAAGAAAAAGAACCAATACCACGTGAACTGGCCTCCTGATTCTGAGTTTATCTACCTCTCCAGCTTTGTTCAGAAAGGAAAGAGGACCTCTTGTTTTCCTTGGTCAATGTGTAAAATCCATACAATGGCAGATTTTAAAAGCTGTGTCAGCACTTAAAAGTGAGAATTAGATGCTTAAGATCAAAATGAGAAAATCACTTAAGCACCCATATTCCTAAAGGAAATAAAAAAGATCCCCAGCAATCTTGCTTACTGACTGGACCTACAAGTACCAAATCAATCAGCTGCTGCATATTTTTATCCTCTGCGCCTTGTAGCCAGGCAGCAGAACGTGCACAGGGTGCTTTGCTTTTTCACAGCCCAAGCAGCCTGGGAGCTGCTTGTCCCCCCTAACCTCCATGGGGATTGGGGAGCTCTGTGTCCTTACACCTGTGTATCCCATGTGGCTCCATTTGGTAGGAAAGCATGGGAACACTCTGTGGGATAAGAACAATCCAGGTTTTTCACCTCTGCAATGGCCAGGGTTTCCACAGGCTTAAGTTCACTCCAGCAGAGGAAGGGGCTGAGCCCGGGATGTTTGCAGAGAGTGGGGCTTTTTTGTGCACTGGAGGTTTATCAGCAGTGTTGGAAACACTTGTTTCCCTAGCACAGAGTATTTTGGTTCAATGATGTGAGGCTGGCAGAGGCAGGCTGGCTGTGATGCTTCAGGCATGGGGGATGGATGGGGTCAGGAGGAGACAAATGGGTTCCAGGGGAAGGAAAGAAATTATGAGCTGGGGGAATATTTTTGTGTTTTTTTCTCTTGCTACTCACTTTGTGGTTTGAAACAAAGTTGTTTTTCCTGGGAAGGAGTTTCTCCAAGTGGCCTCCTTGTTGTGTGATTGCTTCAGTTTGTAGCTTAATTGCAAGACTAGGATTCTTCAGGGAAGGTTTGGAGAAAGGTTTTTAAAATTAGTTTGAAACGTCTGTCTTTCTTGAGATAAGGCTTATTTGTATGGATCCGTACTCATTTTCTCACCAAGAAGATGACGGCACGCAGATTAATAATCACATTTCAAACCAAGGCAGAAGGAGAGTCTCTGGAAACATTCTCCAAGATGTAGATTGTTTAAATAAAGGTTGAGTCTCCTATAAAATGTAATTAGATCTATGACACACTTTGAATGACTGGATTTTTTTTCTAATCATCACCTTCAGTGACGCGTTATCCTTTGCATCACAGTGAGATAATGTGATTGTATACCTGCAGGCAGATATAATTTGTCACTTCTAGTTGTTGCTGCTTTTTATAGAAAGAAATGTGTCTAGGTAATATTAAGATGTTGTCAAAGAAGTCTCTTCTGTTGGAAATTGAATGTATCAGTAAATATGGGGACCTTGCTGCTTCCCAGTATCAGTCTCTGACTTTTGATCCTGTGCTACTTTCTCTTAATTGGTAGGTCGTCGGGTTTCCTAAAGCATTTATCATTTTCCCAGGCAGTGGTGTATTCTGTCTTAAATGTCATTGTGCAGTGGCAAATAAGGAAAATGGGAGACAGATAAGTTAAGGGTTCCACCTTCCTGTACGCTTGCTGTTCTATAAATGGCTTGAAGAAAATAATAAAGTTGATTGAATTACGCTGTCAAAATAAGCACATCAGAAAGCTTTTTGCAGGGAGAGTTTGGGGATGAAGTGTGATCTGTGCACCAAGCATAAACCCAAGACTCTGAATAGCTCCCCAAGTTGATGTGGCTCAAGATGGACTCCGTGGAATCTGAGCTGCTCTGTGGCAGTCAAAGACCAGCATGTGGAAGACAGGCATTTGCAGAGCAATTCATTGTGTGAGGCCTCGCTCATAAGGCTGGAATAGTGAGCCCTAAGAGTAATCAGATGCTGCCTATTCATGAACGAGAACAGCTAATTGCATTACTTTCATTTGAAATTAAATTGGAAAGATTAGCATACTTTGCTGCACTTGCTGTGCTGTCAGACAGCACCAGTTCCACAGGAGACATGTTTGTGGAAAATAGAGACTGTGTGAAGCACAACAGCTCTCCCAGCCATATTTAGGTAAATACCCCGGCTGCCAGTTTCTCCACTGAAACCCACTGCTCTGTTAGCAGCACGTGGCACTTACTGTGCCAACCAGAACATCTCCGATTTTCTTCTTTTGTAAGACATTTTTAGAAGTTAGGAAAAGCTCTGGCCCTGCTTTCATTGTCATTAGAAGTGGGATCTTCTGCCTGACCATAGCATGTCCGTAGTATCGGTCAGGTCCATAAAGGCTTCCTAATAATACTCTTCCATCCCGCCACGCGTGGTTTGAAATGAACACTTCTTAGTTCATCTGAGCAGGCAGAAACACACTGGATGTGCCTGAGACCTGACTTGGCGATGTCAATCCAGCTTCTCTATCATGCAGGCAGCAGAACTGGTTTTCTGCCCAACGAGTTGCTTATCCCATTTGCCAAGGTACGTGGCTGTTTCCACCTCTCCAGTGATTCCCCAGAGCCTCAGCCAGTGCTGATCAGGGCATGAGCCCCATTTTATCCCTGCCACAAACTGAGAAGCATGTAGGTGGCACTTGATGCTGTGGATGCTCCCTTCTTCTCAGGGGTACAGCATACCACTGGATGCTTCGAGGCATGGAAGATGTCTTATCCTGCTCTGTGGAGCATCCCTATGTAGTAACGAGTGAGAGCTGGATACCGGCATGAAAACCTGTGCTTCGTAACCCTCCTTTTCTGGAGGGCAGAAAATAATGACGTGAGAAAATGAGGTAGCAGTGAAATATGCTTGGGAAGTACCAAAGAACATCAGAAATGTAATTTTGCTCCTGGGACAAGGTATTTGCATACAAAACAGGGGTAGGATGTATATCTTCTGTTCCCATTTTTGGAACATCCATATACATCTGTTTTTCCTGTTGCTCCATCTTACCTGATACCACTTTCACCTTCATTTCTACTGCAGAGGTTGCCTTTCCTTCTCTCTTCCCTGAAGGCACTGTGACAACATCAGGTTTTCTGCTCTTAGCGTGAAATGCCTTTCCTCAAGCATACCTTCTTTCTCCTCTCTTTTCAAATGACACTGCTGATTCTCTCAGAGGGGTTTCAGGTGTGACTAGTTGGGTGGATATCACCTCAGAGGGGACTGTTCTGAGAGGGACAGTGTTACTTCTTTGCCACTTCTGCTCTTGCTACACCTGGGAAAACTACAAATGAGAGAGGTCCATGGGCCAGTCTGGCAGAGATGCAAACAAAAATGACTGGGTCTATCAGATCTGCAGCTTGCTTTGTCTCCCAGTGCTCCTTGGAAGCACCTGTTAGTGACCGGTGGAATTTATTCTCTGCCTTTTGAAAGACACCACCAGAGGTGGAAAGACACAATGGGAGTGGTATTTTTCAGGATACCCAGTATATTACACTCCTATGGACTTCGGAGCGGGAACCGAAGGCTTAGCCTGCCTCACCATTACATGCTGATTCGTGGCCAGGATAATCCTAAAGGGCATGCTGTGCCATTGGGCCACCTGAAGGACATCTTCAAAACCTGCCTTTGCGGGGTGATAGGCAGCACAATGCCCTGCAGATCATTTTTTCCAGGCACCAGGGTAGGAGCAGAAGAGATTAAGGTGGGTGTAGCGGTGGAGTTCCACCTGCAGAGCACAGCCAACATGCAGACCTGTTCAGGTTGGTCTAAAACCATGCCATGACCTGCTTTTGCACGTACCAGAGAGGTCGGTCAGACCCTTTAGTGGAGGTAAACACTTTTCCCTGCAGTAGTGCTTCTGGTGATGGCTCACTTTTCTGTACGTACGTGCAAGCCTGGTTGAAGGCAGAAGGCAGAGCAGAGGGGGCAAGCTGGGCAAGGCGGGGAAGGCACCCCAGCTGAGGGGGGCTGCGGCAGCCAGCTCGGCCACGAACCCCTCCGAGGCTCTCTCAGAAGGGTGGGTGCCTTGCGTCGCCCACTCGGGTCACACAAAGCCTTAGGCTGGGGCAGGTGGCGGTGCTGGTGGGCCTTCCTCCCTACTCAGTCTCAGTGCCTCTCAGGGACACCTACAGCCCTGGTCTGCAATTTGCTGCCTTTCTTAAATCAGAAACTGAGACTGAGAAATCCATGTTTAAGTGCTGGAACATATTGCCCACAGGCAACAAAGATATCTTTTAAACAACCTAAGACAGCCTTTACTTCATCTTGCCTTCAGTCCCTCCCCAAATGCCTTAATATGATGTTTATAACTTGTACCAGTATCACCTCTCTTTGCCTCCACCTAGAAGTTGCTGTTCCTGCTTCTTAAGATTACTCTCAGGTGACCTCCCTCTAAAATGTATAACCCTATATAAATCCATGGCAACAATTTCTCCGCTGTTCCAGCACTTTGGGCTATCGATCGGCTGTGATGTGCTCGCTGTGCTGTGGTTAACCAGGTCTGTCCCCACCGGTTCACCCCACACGAAGGGGAGAGAGGGACTTCTTCCTGCCAGGCTGCGTTTCTCGAGAGCTGCTTGCACGCTTAGCTCGTCACACAGATGTTGTCCATCTTTCTGCAAGCTCCTCTATGCCAGGACCCAACAGTGGTGGCTTCTAACTTTTGGAAAGGTTCCCTTGTAGAGACACGCAGTGAAAACCTTTATGGTTTGTATTACTCATCTTCTAGTTTTAATTGTTAAGGTCTTACTTGAAGGTGATGTAGGTAGTGTGGCCAGTGAATCTCCAGAGCCTGAGAGCCTTTTAATTGCTGCTTGTTTCATAGAATCATAGACTAACAGAATCATAGAATCATTTAGGTTGGAAAGAACCTTTAAGATCATCAAGTCCAACCATTAACTCAGGACTGCCAAGTCCATCACTAAACCATGTCCCTAAGCACCACATCTATGTGTTTTTTAACACTTCCAGGGATGGTGATTCCACCACATTCCTGAGCAGCCTCTTCCAAAACTTGACCACCCTTTTGTGCCTCTTCTCCTGTTGTTGAGTTGATTTTGTTTCCTTTTCTTTGTACAAGTCTGACAGCTGCTTTACACAAATGTCCTTCAGAACTACAGTGGAGGAAGAAAGCCTGACGCAAACCCTAATTCTTCTGTGTAACCTCTCAAGAGCAGTGAGTTAGTCTCATAAACGGGGGAGGAGAGCTTGGTTTGGGTGACATTTCTCTGTAAAGCCCCCTGTGAGAGCAGTCACTGGGGGTGTGCTGCCAAAGCAGGAGGATGTACTGAGTCATGCTTCATAGGTGTCTGTCTCAGCCAAAGCATGATTATAGAGTTTTTCGTAAACGACTTGGGTGATGGAGCAGGGACAATACTCAGTGTGCAACTGCCAGGCAGCTGAAAGGGGCTGCAGTTACCTTGGAGGACTGACTTGGAGTTCAACTTGATCTTATCAACTCTGAAGTAGTCGGGGGGTGTGGGGGAAGGAGGTAATAATCTATTAAGGGCAAGCACAGCAATCCAGCAGGAAAATCAGCAGTGCAAAACCAGGATGCAGAGTGACCAGCCACATAGCAAACCCACAGAGGAAGATCATAAGCTGAGCTTGGTCAATGGCATCACCTCAGCATTTGTGAGGGCTCAGGGGAGCTCCTCCGGTATGTCAAAGCTGCTGTAAAAGTGGAAGGAAATCTTATCATCCAGCATGCATGGTTTGTAGAACAACAAATGGTAGGCTTAAAGGAAGAGTAAGGCTTGGCCAGTGCCAAAATAGTCAGAAATAAAGGAGCAGTGGAACAATCTGTTTAGGGATGTTGTGGGGACCTCCATCACTGCAAACCTCCCACAGCAAGTCACAAACATCCACCAGGAACAACACAGGGCAAACGAGTCTGTCTCCAGACAGAGTGACAGGTTGAATAAACTTGCGAGCTAACTTCCAGCACTATCTTACAATGTCACTGTTACCATCACACACATTTCTTTAATTTGCTGTTTGCAAATATTGAATAGCAGCTAGCCAGGTACTGCAGATGCTACAGTTTTCTACCTTCTGTTTAGGCCTGACTTTGTGATTACTTTGTTTTTTGCTGCCCTTCTAGGGCCAGCAATGCTTCTCCCAATTCATACAGTGTCTAGACACCAGAATGGAGCCTGTATGAACAGAATTGTTTATGAATAAATACAGTGTGCTTTTTCCCCAAAATATTTCCTGTACACTGTCAGCATCTTTTTTATCAAGCATTGAACTCTGAGTTTGCGCTCATGTGTGTATGTATACATATTTTTAAATCAAGTTTTCTTTTGTTGGTCTTGCTTGCACGTAAGCCCATTGCTAAGAGGGAGGGCTACAGATCATCCCTCATAGTAGGAGGTGCTTTGGTACATTTCCTATAACAATTACACCCTGCTGACCTCCCAGTTATAAAAAAAATTACTGAAGTCATCTGAGGACAGCTGTACCTGCAGGTACAAGCTGACATGCTCTTTTTTTTTTTTTTTTTTTTTTTTTGAGATGCTGTGCAAAAAGATGATGGAGTAAGCCATCTTTCCTCTGTAGCTAAAGCTGTGTTTGGAAACTGGTCACAAATGAATAACAGTGTAGGAAAAATATCCCAAGTAAAGTGATTTCCATGGAGATGTTCTTTATTCCAGGTCATCTACAACCGATGGGAGGGAAGGGTTATTGAATCACAGCGAGCTCCTAATACCAGCCTTCCAGCCCCTGTTCACCACCACTGACCTGAGCCATTCCCATCGAGGCAGAGTTAGTGACCGTTCACCAGGCAGCACGAAGGGGCTCCAGCAAGCAGGGGCTGGTGCTACCAGAAATAGCAGCGGGGGGAAGAAAATCTCCTTGAGATGCTCAGGTCTGTTGTACGTGCTCTGTAGCAACTGGCATAGCACTATAGAGACTACAAATTGAATCATAATGCTGTGGATAAGCAAATGGGGTCAAATGCTAGTCGATGTCATTAGGACACGGCCATTAATTTTAATTAATGATAATTGCAATGTAATGGTGCCTGACAGCAGAATTAAGATAGGTGTGCACGTGCATATGTGCACAAGTCAGTGTCTGCAACCTCAGAGGACAGACCTTACGGCTTTGACAGAAAGGTCAGGGTAGGAGGGATCTTAAGGGATCACCGTGATCCCTTTCTGCTCAGGACATTCACAGAACCTGTGGAAACTAGCAGAAAACAATGCCATCCCTCTGACAAACTTTGGTCAAGCTTTGCTGAGAAAACTGGAGTAAAGCAAAGAGTCTTTGTGAAGGTTGGTCTCCAGAATTGCCAAAGAACTTCACCAACTTCTACAGCTGGTAAATGCAAAGCAAATAAGGGAATCGATATGTAATAATGTAGCAGGTAAGCTGACGAGTGAGAAGCTGCATGTGTTCATATGCGATAGATCACATCAGACAAAATCAATAGCTGCCTTTGTCAAAGCTATAGGCTTGGTGACAACAGTAGCTGTTTAAATTATGGTAACTTTCAACAAAGAACTTTGTAGAAAACCTGGGGAGAGGCAATCTATTCAGGTGCTCATGCTGCTGAGTTTGAATTAGTCACACTTCGTTAGTTTAAAAAAAAAAAAAAAAAAAAGCAAGAATTCAGTTTTCTGAACCCTCTGAGGGATGCTGACAGGACACATTTTGGATCAGGATCAGGGACCAGGTGCTGTTCAACACTCATAGAGCTGCCTTGTGCACTGATCATCCCACTCAGAAACCCTGTGCATCCACTATCCTAAGTAATTGCTGGCTGAAAGCCTTTATATGGCTTCGAAGATCCGTGTTACAGAGCAAGTTCACCACAACCAGTGTCACTGGAATGCATCTTTCCAAGGAGGTCTGAGTTCCAGGACCACCCCACGGACACACTGTCCAAGGAGATGCAAGAATTGAATGAATGAAGCAAAGGCAGAAGGAATTTTTGGGCAGTGGAAATGGTGTGAGCGGCACCATGAAGACACTTGTTTCTGGGGCAGGCAGGGCAGCATGTGGCAGCGAGTGCCTGCATAGACATGGCTGCTGCCTGAAAAGGACATTTCTGCTGAGGGTGGAGCTGGGTGCAAGATTCACAGCGCTATGTTTGCCGCAGGACTCCAAGTGCTGCATCCTCAGCAATGAGCAGGTTGGCCAAGTCCCTCACGTATGGTCCCGCTCCGTGGCCAGGGTTTGGGTTAGGGTTATGGACTTGACTCATGAGTGTTTCATTTTTGACAGTGCACATCTGTAACACACTCTCTCTGCTCTGTACTACCTGCTGCACGTACCCAGTGCTACCAGCAACCGGTAGCAAACGGTAAAACGGTCATAGCAAAGCACTTAGCAGTCATGTGTGATCAGCTGCCAAATAAAATATATCACCCTTGTTGATACTTTCCCAAAGCGTTTACTTTTCTGTAAACATCAGGTTAATAAAGATGTTTAACATAACCAATAAGAGCTCTTGTTGTTTTATAGCTGGCTCTTCGTGTTGGCTTTGCCTTGAGAAGGAGGGGAGGGGAGACTTACAGCATTTTCTTTCCGTACTATTAAAAACGTTCATGAGAAAGGTGTGTGACACAGGAACATGTGCGGTTATCAGCGACAGTAAAACTCTAATCAGCAGACAACTAGCCAAAAGAAAACTAGTAATATAGCCAACATCATTGGCCTGATTTATTGCAGCCTCTGAGAGGAAAATCTGTGCTTAAACAAGCTGCCGAAATTGCAAGCACTGATATCTCAATATCCGGTCGCTGATAAAGGCATGGCTAATGCTGTTTGCATGAAAACGTTTACGAGAGAGGGATCAGTTATTTCATTTAGAGGGACCCAGGGGGCTGTTTGCCTTGCCAGCCACGCTTATTTCTGAGCGGACTGGCCTCCCGGCTGAAGCCGCGCTGCCTCACGCCGCAGCCCAGCCCTGCTGCTGCTCGCCCAGGCGCGCTGACAGGGGCAGGACAAGCACAAACCAGGGAGTAACATCCCCCCACATGCGTGCAGGTGGTCTTGTGGGGCAGTAGGCTCTGAATATATATGTGCCCACTGGTTTCCTTTTGTGAAACAGCCTACTCTGCCGGCTCCGTGCAGAGAAGCGCCTCTGTGAGCTGGTCACCACAGACAAGCAGCTTTGTCCGGATGGAGGTCTGCGCTTGTCTTGCAAATCTGAGATGCAGAGAGGTCTCAGCATCACCCCTGCCATTCCCCCTCTCCTTGCCAGGGGTGAAAAGAGCCACTTTTTGCTCTTTTCAGAGGAGTGTGGGCTGCTCCTCCCCAGCCCCTGGCACGCATTAGGAGACAGGTACGGCAGCAATGAGTAAAAGCCCAGGGATTTCTTGGTGTACTTGCCTGTAGGATGCTCGTTGTTTTAACCTGAATGATGCTCTCAGGACATGCCTCTGTGGCAGCCCACCCGTCCTCAAAGGCCTGATTTAAAAAGATTCTTTTTCTTGCAATGCCTCCTGCCTACAGACAAAAGGGATAATCAAAAATTAATTTGTGGATCGCAGTTTTTCATCGAGTGAGGGGAGCAGCCCTGGATGCTTTTGCTTGAGGGTGAATCCATCTGGAGATGCACCAAGTGGTGGAGGGAGGCTGCTGGGGGAGCCTCAGCACCAGCCAGGCCTGCACCACCAGCCCTCTGCCAAAATTAACAAGAAAATTAACAAAATTAACAATCTGCAAGAGCAGACGGAAAAGGGAGGGACGATGGATGTTTCACCTCAACCCCTTCTCCCGAGTCAGCCCTGGGGAGAGGGTTGGGTTTGGAAGGACATCGGTCTGGGAGGGGTGCAGCGGGGCTCTGGCATGACCTGGCACCCCACAAACATGCCTCTGCATCCCACAGGGGCTTCCCCACAAACCCGAGGCTGCGGTAAGGACGTGCAAGTAAAGCCCCGCGCAGCAGCACCGCGGCACAACGAGTTCACAAATGCGTTGACTGGCAATTGTGTTACTTGCCAGGTGTAAGAGAAACTTAATGAGAAACCCTTAAGAATTTACGAACTACTCTCTGCCCATCCCGAGGGCACAGCTCACCTACCCAACACCATGTGCCTTCGGCCGCTTCTGGCCAGTCTAGTTTATTTAGTAACTAGCACTTGGGCCAATTCCCAGTGCCTTTTCCTGCACCTAAGGGCTGTGATGCTGCTCTGCTGGGACCAGAATCCCTCCGACCACTGGTTTACAACCAGTTTATGTTCAGGGTGTGCCCTCTGGCTCTGCCGCTCTTGAACATTTAAATACTGGCACCATCCCACCTGTGTTTCTATACCTGAATCCTAGAGACTGACGGGGCTGGGCTATGTCTACAAAAAGGACCACGGCCGCAGTTTTTCACAAAGGCCTTTATTAAGGTCCCAGGAGATTCTTGAAATAAGAGATGAGGCTGTTTTCTAATTATTTTTTGGTGGTGCTTGAGGAGAGCAGCTTTGGCCAGTGCCCACCAGCGCTGGACCCTGGCTGTGTGTTAGCAGCATGGCTGCTTGTGCCCCTTCCCACGGTGGAGCTGGGTGCTTTTCCACTCAGGAGTTTTCTGCAGACAGGGGGAAATATTCTCAAACCAGCTATGCCCCACTGGCAGGAACGGCACAGTGACTTCTTGGGCTACAGAAGTCCTGTGGCTCCTTTAGGAAAGGAGACCTCAGGTTATCCAAAGTCATCTGGGTGCTTTTTTTAAAGTGCTCTCAAGCTCCCCCGGATCTGCACTGCTCTGTGGTCTGCAGGAATCTGAAGTTGGCCCACTGAGGGCAAGGAAACGCTTTGGGGTTTAGAAGCATTTTGTGCAGCAGATGGGACGTGGGCTGATTGATTAACCCCCCAGAGGAGCCATAGCTCTGCATCAGGGGGGAGCAGACGGGCATCGCTCCTGCATCAGGCTGCTGCCTTCTGTACAGGAAAGGTGTTGCAGAGCTCTTACTAGAGCAGCCAGCCTGGATTTATGTCTTTACTGGTTTCCTGTGGTTTATAGCCCTCCCTGTTGTTGAAGGAGACCGGGACGGCGGGGCTGTGACACCCACCCCCGCCTAGATTGCAGCAGGCCTGGAGGAGCCCCCACGGGTCCCTTCTCAGGGTCCCTTGGGCTTTGTGCCACCCTGGTGCGGTGCTGCTCACAGAGCGGTAGCAGTGCCGCCTTCCCTTCCCCAGCTGACCAGAGGAGAGGGATTTCTCACTTGCTTTGGGGGCTCTCGCAGGACTCCTGTGGGGCTTGTTCCCCCAGCCCCAGATGAGCAGGAGGCTGACAGGACCCCCACCACGGCCCCCACAGGGGGCATCCAGTCCAGCTCCCAGCCCCTCGAGCAGGTGGGAGCCTTGGTCCTGCAGCGTGGATCCCATGGGTGACATGGGTGACCTAGGAGCCCTCTCCTTCGGCACCTGGCCTTGCTGGGGCTGGAGCAGTGCTTGGGTGAGACCCTGGGCTGCTGCTGTGGCTGCTGCAGGCAGTTCGTTGCCTTTTTGCTGCCTCTTTTAACTCCTTCCTATTGTTTAAAAAAAAAAAAAATTAAAAAAAAAAAAAAAGGAAAAAAGAGGGGAAGGAAAAGGAAAAAAAGGAAAAGGGGGGAAATAAAAACTAAAAAAAAAGGGGGGATATCTAAAAATGTGAATAAGTGGTAAATAGAAAGCATGAGATACCAAACTTGGGCTTCGAAGGAAAAAGTAATAACATCGCCTCCCTCCCCCTGCCCAGCGGGGCGGTGCTGCCCCCCCAGGCGCGGCCGCGGGTGCCGCCTGCGGCAGGACCGGGGTGCGGGGTGCGGGGTGCGGGGCGCGGGGCGGTGCCTGTATAAGCCCACCGCGCGGGGGGGGGGGGGGCGGCGGG
>JAVJGJ010000059.1:65528451-65541162 GCA_035590215.1 Microhierax caerulescens | reverse complement strand
CAGCTTCACACACTTGGGCAGCTCTAGTGACAGGGGGTGAGGGTTGTGCTAGGGGAGGAGCAATTGGAGGTGGAGCTGGATGTAGGACTCCAGGAGCTATCTGGAGAGGAGCTGGTGGAGGTGGCACAGCTGGGGCTTGCAGAGCAGCTGTAGGAGGGGGTGGTGGAGGTGGGACTGGGGGTGGTGGGGTGGAAGTCATTGCAGCTCTTAATGATGAAGTTGACAAGGCAGATGGAAGAGGTGGTGGTGGTGGTGGAGGAGGAGCGGGGCTCACAAACACCGGTGTTCTGCCTGTTGCTGGTGACTGAGGACGATTTTCTACCAAGCCAGTAGTAGAACTGAAAGATCCAATAACAGGACAAAGTTATTAGAGCTGGAAAATGGAAAAAATAGTAATAGATTCACTTTTGCAACTAAAGAATACTGAACGCTGGGCATTAAAGAGCATTTATATACTATGGTGACATACATACCTCATATACAAGGAAATCTAATTCTCAGTATGGAGTATGCATCGGTCTTCCACAGACCTCTGCTCAAATTCAGCTATTAACTGAGTTTATGCTCTTACACAAACCTGCATGTTTACCAAAGGTTTCCTATACTAGTATAATTCTCCCCTCCCATCTCTAAGTAAATGCAAATTATTTTTTCTGAAGTAAGGGAATTAGCAGTCCATTAATGGCTTCAACTCACAGAACTTTAGACACAAAACCAAGTACAAGCAATGAAGATGAGTTACATTTGAAATATGTATTTAAGGTTTGATGACACAATGAGTGAGACTAATATCAAAGGTCATCGATTCTATGTACAGAGAGGTACATTTATAAGCTAGATCCTCATTACACTGCAACAAATAGGTGAACTGAAGAAAACAAAAGGGAACAGTAAAATTATTTTCCTGGAAGACTACCAGAGGAATTCTTTCAGCTGTTGTGGAAAATTGATCTAAAGAGTTAGGCATTTCTGTGTATTATCTCCTGAACAGTAAGAAGAAGGTCTTTTTAAGAGTCTTGATGAGGTAATAACTGTGTCTGAATGAACTGTCCTCTATTCCAAGCTGTATGTACCTGACCATAAAGTAAGATTTTGTGTATAAAACAACAGGGCAGTGACAACCAGAGCTTCTCTCTAGAAAATACTCTAAGTATGTATCCAGTTCTGGAAAGGCACAGAGAAATAGAAAATTAAAACACTTGGGGGAAGAAATAAAAAAAGCACTTGCTATTTAGCAAATGTGGTGAATATGTAGTTTTGACAGCCGACTGTCTTACTGTGATATAGTCTTCCTTTTATGTAGGCTGAAACGCAGCTTAGTTTTACAAATTTCAGATTTCCAAATTTCCAAAATTCCAAAGTGAAATCCTGAGATTCTAACATCTTTTGCAGAAACATTTTCCATACAGTTACTTGTCTTGTCATTTAACTCTGAAGGCGACACAGTCGCAGTATTAATGGCAGGGTGAGGCCTGTCCCCACAACGGTACCCTACCGGGTTTAGATGCTGCCCTTTCTCTCTGGTTCCTTTGTGGTCCTGCAGCTGCAGACACATCAGGGCTGTGGACTGACATAGCCCCTAGGATGTGTGTACTGCCTGGCTTGCATGGAAATAATACTAGTGACTATTATGGGGTGGTGGGAACTAAAACTCCCCAATAAATTTGCACGTGGTATGACTACTTCGTACCTAACACAAGGAGGCACAGGTTTCACATCTCCTGCTCCATGCATTGGAGGTGGCGGTGGTGGTTCATGTGGTCTGACCAACACTCGCTCCTCGGCTCTGTTCAGAAGCTCAGACATCTGGCTATAGGGTAACGCAGAAAGTGAGTATGATCCATCCATATGGTCCACATATGCTTGAGATCTGTAGGAAAATGGCAAAAAAATGATCCAATGTAACCTTCAGTAAAAGTACTAGTGCCCTCAGCTACTGTCCTATACTTCTGTTTGATTTCTGAATGCACTGCACTGATGTTGCATATTGTACTTCATGGCTTTTTAATAACTTACCCCATTTTCCAGGCCATTGCTTCTAGCAGCTCAAAGGTTTAAGGGTTTTGATAGGTATATCAGACAATTTCTACAGTATGTGTGTGATCTTAGTGTTTATTAGTCACATTATTTTGAGTTAAGTAAACACAGCAATACGATCAGAAATACACATATACCAGTGTATTATGAAACAGACATAGTAATTTTTTCTGCTCCTCAGTCTCTACATATATGCAACCATATTCTTTTATAACATTGATGAAACATCCATCAATGCTAGAATGGTAGAACTTTCAACAATTTAGCTGAACTGCTGTCAGAGGACCCATATTCCAATATATACAGAGAACTCACTACTTTAGACCTAATACTTTGTTGCTACACAAGGCTATAAGGAAGATAATCTAAACATCTATTGAGTAGTAGCGGTAAAGAAAGATGATTAAACTTACTTACTGATGACAGCTTTAGACACATCTCAAGGACCTGATCACTTAGGAGATTTTAATTAACTACTCAATGAAAGATTTTTAAAAAAAATTCTTTATTGAATTCAGAGGAAATGTGTTTGCAGAACACCTTCCAACAAGTAAAGCAATACTCTACATTTCCACATACTGCCACTGTTGTAGCATCCAAGCCTATTAAATTCTTTGGGCATGAAGTTCTTACCCTGTTATTCCAAAGTTTGGTGCTGTTTGGTATCTGAACAACATGCTCTGCACATGTAGTACTCCCAAGCACTACAGCATTATTTATAATTGCATTACTGGTACTGAGATAATCAAGATTTAGGCCAGACTCCTGCCTGTATATAAAAGCAGTCCTGCAACAAGTGTCTCTAATGTGGAATGTGATATACAACACCACAGAAAGACAGCAGGAAAGCAGATGTTTCTGCCAACAACTTGGCACAACAGTCTACAAAGATAAGATACTATAAAGTATCCCAGAAAAATGCTAATAACCATAACCTGAGTTGTACCTTACTGAGTGAAATGCACTGAGACCATTTTTACTTTCTGAACCGAGCTAAGTTTTCTACATTTTCCATTTTTCAGACAGCAAACACTACCTCCTAGTGTTGTCACTGGTAAGTTTTGTTTGAAGGCCTTACAAAGCTAAACAAAACACTCTCTTATGGTATGCTTTTGGCCAGCAAAGGATAGGGGAAAAATGTAACTATTTTTTTGGAGGACAATGAATACTTTTTAATTAAAAGAACCACAAGCCCCCCAAAAACATAACCCCAGAACTCTTAATACTACTTGTCAGCCTCTTTCCTATCAAGACGTTTCTTGGCTGGTAAAACAGACTTGGTTTTGCACAAGCACCAGAAGCTTAAACACAGCAGGTGTGTACCATGTGAAATGCTACTTTTAGCCACCAGCAAATACGTGCTGTGAAACGAAAATCCAACAGGTTGGATTTTGTAATAGAGTATAACCAGAAATGTCAATCAAATCTTGGATTTGTTCAAGAGTAAAGAGAAGCTCAGTGCTCTCATTTGAGTTCCAAGTGGATGTTTGTTCACATCACACCCATCATCTAGTCTTGGCTGCATCTGCTTTAGAAAACTCAAGAGACTGGAATAATAGGGATTTTGTAGGTCAAGACGGAAATATAGTGACACACCTGGGTGCAAGCTTGCAGCAGTGACGCTACACCATCTTCCAGATGCAGACAACAACACATCCACAAGGATACAATGAGTTGCAAAGGTGCACGCTACACTTAAAAATAACAAGATAATAACTACTCCTTTAAGGACACACGAAGTATTTTAAAATTGAGTTTTTGTTGAGCTAAATCAATCATTTCCAGTGCATTTCAACAACAGCAGTAGCATCTCATCATTTACCATTTCTTAAGCATGTTCACTATGAGTATCTGTACCTAATAAAGCATAGAAAAAATAAAAAGGAACCTTGATTCAAAATGTGAAGCTGGGCCATTAGCAACTTCAATGTGCTTATGTAAGAGGTTAGCATCATCTTCTGCGAGCTCCGGACCTTGGGCTAACTTCTGCCATTCTCTCCGTCTGTCATGAGGCGCCCTTGGAACTTTTTCTGGTTCGTGAGGGCGATCTAGATTTTTCTGCTGTAGGAAAGTTGTGCAAACAAAACTGACAACTAAGACGGTGTTTTTTAATTAGCTGCATTTAAACATCAGCCACAAAATAATGAAAACCAATCCCAATTCAAGTACAAAATTTACTTTCAATATTAAAGACAATATGTAAACTAAAATAACTTGTTAGAGGCAGAAACTTCAGTCTAGTGGATAATTAGCTGAATAATACAGAGGAAAAATAACTGTATAAGTAGCTTTTTATTCTAAGTCTGAAATGAAATTATGAATCTGACACTTGTATTTACTGTCTCTATGTACGAAATACAAAGAATAACAATGAAACAAAAAAGTAGCATTAACTTTGCAGAAATGTTTTATTTTAAGAAAATATAAGCACAGTGCTCTATTCCTACTGATTTCTTTCTGGTTTAGAGTAAACATATCCATTAGAATGTCATTCAAGCTTTTTCACCTGTGAGACTGTCAGAATTTTGTATAATAAAAACGCTTTCCAGTGAAATTCTTTATTCTTGCTGTATTCCTCCTTTTTTCTCCTTTTTAAGTAATTCCTAGAAGACTTAAAAGTTTTGGCAAACCTGCTGTTAGTTTCATTAAGACAGCATGAAACCTCTAGGCCCTTTTGTATTATTTTACTATTATTGTTGTTATTCTTCTTCTTATTATTATATTTATTTGTTAAAGTTAATGGAATTGAATGAATACCAGTAGTTTTAGTTGAATGAAGACGACTCTGTAAAATTTGGATTGTTATTAATTGCATAACCAAAAAAAAGTACCATATCTGCAAGTAAACCCTTTCCAGGAAAAAACAACCAGAAGCTATGTAAAGCTAACGTATGTACCTTCTGCTTCCTCTTCTCTTTTCTTTTGTCCTCGGTGTCCTGCAGCATTTTTTCCTTCCACAGATCAAAGAAGTATGAAGGATTGGTATAAAACTTCAGACCCTCTTTTCCGTCATCCCTGAAATACAGTGACACAGATCAGGCATACTATTTATCTGACAACACGTGAATCCAAACATTTAAGGCAAAGGAAAGGCATAACAAAGAATACCTAGTATCTCAGACCCTGCAATATTTTACTGAACAACATTAAAAAGATGAACATTGACCTCCTGTGCCATCATTCTTTGCTATCTTTCCTTGTATTCAAGGTCTGGTTCTAGGAAAGTAACTCTAACACAAGCTGCAGTATCATAAATCCATTCCAGTGACTCAAATATCGCACTTAAAATAATGAACGCATTTGTGTGGCTGCTTGTGTTCAACTACTGATTCAAACTGACTTTGGGGCAGCAAACAACATTCATTTCCATTGAAGGTCTTTCCTTCTACATACTTAACTGCTTATTTTCTTCACTTCACATTCAAGAGGATTATACAGTTTAATAAACACAGATAATAAAAATAGCTTTTTCTTAACCATTGTTACACTAGGGTAAAATCTGAGTAAAGTGGAGTAGTTTTAATGTTTACAATGTCTTCTGCTGCCTGCATTCCTCCAGCAGCTTCACAGTTTTATAGTCTGGCTCCTTAAGTACTGAAGTGCTACTTAACACGAGCAAGATGCCTGGATACCGCATCTCTATTGCATAAAATAAGCTATAAATTGTTTTTGATTAATTCTGTTTTACTAACCTGTAAGGGGTGAGAATGTTAAGCGGAGGAGGCTGTTCACAAATATCGTAAGTTTCTTGCAAAGGAATAGGCAGAGTTTTGCGGTCAAATAGCTGTTGATCTTGAATTGTGGAACTCCGGAAAGCTTTCCTCATTGTAATGTCCTGCAGTGACACTGAAAGGGGGTATTACCGTTGAAAAAACCCACCAAAGTTTACTTGGACTAATCTGCAATTGCTTAATGGTGGTTAGAATATAAATACTAAGCATTACTTCTAGTATCTTATGCATTTTACAGCAAATATAAATTCATATAGCACTACTGCCACTGCAAGGTGTTGTCAGACTGTGAAAAACATGCTTGTGATGTTCTAGCACATTATCCTCTGCTTAGCTTCACTGGAAATTTTTGTCCACCTGGATAAATATCAGAATTCTGTCTCTCCAAAGCTGTTCAACAACTTGTTTACTGCAGCTATAAAACACCACTCTATAGTTCAGAAGTACCTAATAACATTTACCAACTCCACTTCACAATCCTTTTGGTACTAAGCAATTACTCTTTGTCTTGAGGTATAGATTTCACCTCTATACTACCAGCAAGCCAAACTCCGCCTTCCTTGCATGTAGGCAGCAGTTCCACTGAAGGCCCACTGAGATGCCAAACCAGCAAATCATTCAAGCTTATGCTACTGATGTCAGTGAGTTTTAACAGGAGGTGATACTATGTTCCAACATGTGAAACTAGCCGAATGTTTTTTAATCAGACTGTTTAATTGAGATGAGACTTCTCCGTTTAATTCAGGTGAGACACCTTGAGTGTTTAAGCACAGTAGTTAGGAATAATTAATTATCTTTATGTAAGATTCAAAGGGAAACAGTGCTAGGTGAATACAGTAGATTAAACACTGACTTGAAATATACTGACTTACTGCTATTAAAGCCCCTATATATTTTTCTATTTCACAATCACTAAAATTTAGAAAAATATTAATGGAAAAGTGACCAAAACTGATGAAACTTGCACTTTTAATTCTAGAAACAGTGTACCTGTTACATCTCATATTTTTCTCCCTCCTTGATCTTCAGTTATTACCTCTGTGAAGCCCAGGTGTGTCTCAAGACTAACCTTGCAGCCAGCCTTAGACTCTCACTAGATAAAGCAGCAGGTCTTTTCACTGGTTTGGGCTTTTTTTTTAATTTTATTTTATTTAATCTCAAACAATACTGAAAACAGTTTCAAGACATACTAGCAAAGAGGTTATTTTCAGCACATGCCTTTTATCTATAAATAGTTAACACAGGTTGATAGTAGCGCCCCTTTACTCAAGATGAGAGGACACCTCCCCCCTTTCCTGTATCTCTAGGACCTTCGGGAACGTTTTTTTAGAAGACTGCATCTGTTTAAGCTCAAAACTGCATTTGACTCTGGTTCTTGTAACACATACAAGTGTACACACACATATATGTATGTACACGTACACAGAGCTGGATTTCTATGGTATGATCACAAAGGGGCAGAAAGCAGGATTTTTTTCCAGAGGGCTTGTAATTCCTGGAATGTTCTATCTTCTTACCTAAGCGTTTTGGCAGCATCCTTTCTGAGGATAAAGATGGTTGGCTTTTGAGGTTTACTATAGTTGGCAAGGTTGTGTGTTCCTGGAGAAGTTTCTTCCTTTTTAGCCTTAGGTTTCTATTTTATTACAGTGTCTTTTGTTAATACCTTTAATTAGCTGCTCAGAAGCCTTTTTAAGTGTGTGAAATAAATATTATAACGTATGAATGCCAGTTAGGAGTCTCAGGTTTTGCAGGTATTTTTTTCACTCATAAATAACCATACATATTTTGTACCTGTCAAGTACAGGTTGTAATTTGTGGCAGAAGTTCACAATTAGAAGAACTGAGGTTTACCTCATATAAAACCCTAGTCTTAGGTTCTTTTACACTTCAGCTGTTTTTCCTTTGGGTTGATGGTTTTACAAATCTCACTGAACATACTTGTTCAGAGTTGCTTGGCAATCCTGCAAGTCTTTATACTGTCTGAAACTTATTGGAGACTAGGCCAACAAAAAAAAAAAGGCAGTGTACTTGTCCTTGAACCTGTGTACATTCTGAAGGAAATAAATTAATTTATTCCAATAAATAAATACATTTCTTTGTTCTAATACTAGAATGCTCACAGAGTATGTGGCACCACAGTGTTAAGACATACATTGTTCTGTAAACTCTTCATTAGCATTCCTTACTCTCTTTAGTGAGCAAATACAGCTGGTCTAATTCATCATCTCCATTCTCTTGTTTAAATTTTGTAAAAATGTACACGGGGATAACACACCTGAGGATAATCAATCAATCCCCAACAATAAATGCAGATTACTTTCTCTTCTAAAGCTAAGCTACATAGCAATAGTCTTTATATTAAACAAACACTGCAGAATTTCAAGCAGCTATCAGCATTTTCTGATATGCGCTGATACCCAATGACCAGCATTCACTGAAAAGCATGCCATTGTTCAAAGCAACTGGCTACATTAAGACAACATTACTAAGGAAATGAAAGGACGAGGCGCACAAAATACTGAGAATCACAACACTGATATAACTTGCCTGCATACAGGGATCAGGTAAATCCCATGCTGCAAGCACAGTGTACTCCTGGGCTGTGCATGGTTTGGCTTACGAAGCCATTTGTTTAGCTTGCCAGCTGGCTACGAAACAGAAGCCCTCCATGGCTTGCCACCTCAGGGGAGAGAATATGTGCAAACCCGGCTGGTCATCCAGCCATTTAGCTTTGGCTGGCTGACAAACTGGCACTGCAAGAGGACAGGTCAAACAAGTTGGATGCATGAATTCAGGTCTGAGAAGAGACCAGACACAGGAGGAGGAGTTGGAAAGGCTGCAGGCATTTGATTTGATGCTGACAAATCTAAGCTTCCAGTTGCCTAGCTCCTAACTAGCACCAGAACCTTCATACAGCCCAAGATCCTAAATTTCACATGGATACATCTTCCTACAAGTCCATCTGCTACACCACTTGTGTTTACTGCAATGAATGGAAAACGGGGTCTTAAATAATTTCCTTAAATTGTGAACATGTCAAAATTTAAGCTGAACATTCATTCAACAATGTGAACAAATGTCAGTTTATCTTTACTGTGTCTGTTGTTTGGATCGGATGAATTGTATCAGCCAGTCTAACCTCCAGTACACCACAGTATTTTCTGCATAATTAAAAATGATCTCTGTCTGAAAGCTAAACTATGACCCTTTTGAACATTTGGTTTTGAAAAAGAGATGCGAGTCCATCTTTATTTTTGCAATCAACAACAAACTGGGGAGAAAAAATGTATTTAAATTGCACTCTAATTACTATACAATAACTTAGGTTTCTTTGGGGCTGAACTACAAATTAAATAAAAGAACACATCAGTAATATACATATATAAAATAACATTTTACCTCCTGTTAAGCCTCTCATTAAACTGCAATCCTCAATTTGTAGTAAACGTCTGGTATAGAGCACATCAGTGTACTGAGAGAGAGTAGCTACTTTTACATTTCAGATATTAAAGACTACATTTTATTTTACCTTACCTGAAGAAAAAAAATGTTGCTAGATTTTTTTGTTCTTTTAAACTCACTCTAATGTACAATTTACGACAAGGTTCTGGGCCAAAAGATACTGCTCTCCTAAAGGTGGTAAATAAATAAATAAAATATATTCCTTTCAAAAGGTTGCTCTCTCAACACTTTCTGAAGAATGTCATCCTGACAACTCTCATGAACTCCCATGACCATGAACTCTAGAATGCCACAGCTATGACTCCTCGCAGAACTAAATGACCATGGGAAATTATATACAAATCAATGGACTTTGCTGCCCACAATTCCCTTTTGCTGTTCAAAATCTTACCCAGTGATTTGAAAAGTTCAGGGAAGAAAGAATGACGGTATCGAGTGAATAACTAAGTTAGAAGATTCCAGTTAAAAGTAATTAACTGTGTGTATGTGCGCGTTGAAAATTCTGTTCAGATAAATATTCGTGCGATTCAGTTCCTGAAGAAGCTGAAAACTTCCAAGTCTGATTTCTACTTTAAGTATTTTGTATTTTTACTGGTTATTCACTTCAGCAATGCCTAGAATTACACACATATTGGGTTTCTCTGCCATGAGAACACTTCTGACTGGTCACTGCAGGTTTATTAGTGGCTAAACGAGAGACTAACTACTTCAGCAGAACAGAAACTACTCTCCTTTGGGCTTATCCCCAACATAAGAAATTCACATTTTCTGAAATACCGGTTTAAAAAAATTCAAACCAGTTCAAACAACCTTTGGATAGAGAATATATGTAGCTTAACTACTACAAGTAAACAAAGAGAAGGTGTAAATGTTAGAGCAATCATTTTCAGAGGACTCAGAAGCTGCTTTCAATGCAGTGTGAGGAACCAGGGAGCCCCAGGCAGCCCATTAGGGAAGATGTGAATCACCCAGCTACATCAAGCAGTGAATCTGCTGCCTAGTCTCAAGAAGACCTGCACATTATTTAGCAAATGACATTTTGTCCAGATCCCTCTTTTTACATACAAAATACAAATTATGCAGTACCATGGCTTTCCCACTGAACTATTAAGCCTCAGACACTAATTTAAAACTCATTTACTTACTAAATAAGCTATAAATTGAATCAAGGGCTAAGAAAATTGGAGAAAAAGCATGTAGAGCTGTTGGAGCTCAGCCCATCTGCACAGATCTTTGAGAGGGAGATGCACTCAAATCCAACTTCCATTAGGTGGACACGTACCAGGAAAAGTGACCTGCTATACAATTTAATTTAATAGTCTTTTTCTTTACTTGACTTTGGGGGTCAAAATTTTTAGAATGAATCGACAGAAGTGTTATCCTCCACATTAACTTACTACATGTGGAGGTCATGATGCAAATTTCACGTGCTCCCTGTTCTTAACTTTGATTACATTTATACTCAAGCCACCAAAATCCTCTTCAGAAGCTAGACAGTAAGTGAGCTGCCCCTTAAAACAGGATTCACTACTCTTTCCTTCTAAGTCTCATATGGGCCAAATATCCTGCTTTTAAAGTTGTCTGACTCTCCCATTTTCATAAATATACAGATCAAAATTAGCTACCAAGCTTTTTAGGTTTCTCCCCACTTTTTTTTTTTTGCCTATAGCACAACATCAAATCTCTCTTTAGCATTAATTCAGCAGAATTCCTGAACTATCCTTGTTGTGACAGGGTAGTATTTCCAGAATGTTTACTCAAAAACAAGCACATTTATTCAAAGCCAGAAACCTGCTGAAATACAATTCACAACATTGTTTGATTCCTTTCCTGAAGTATGCCAGGCTGCTCACCCAGAGCGCTTCTGCCATTATGTTTTTTAAGTTGCTTGTCAGATTTGTAATAGAAATGCAATAGAAACCAAGAATACGATACACTGCACTTGAGATTAAGATTCTTTCCAGTTATTTAAATCTATTTAAACTTCCAGATTTAAATAGAATTAGGCAGTTCACATTGAAGAACTGCTACATTAATACCGAAAGACACAGATAAACTCTTAGTTTATGAATTCTCCTTCTGCCATGATACCATTTATTTCTGAGTGTTACACAACTATTTTCTAATACTTCACTACACTGTACATCAGAGCTGTACCGTGCATCAGCATTTCAAAAAAGAACAACATAAAGGCTAAAATGAATATCCTTTTTAAAACTGTCAGATTTCTACAGACATTAAATTATTCGCTTGTGCTTCAAGCTTAATGGCACAAACAAGTTCACAGAAACGTTGGTAAACTAATAAAAATCTACTATTATACTTACAAAATTTGCATATACATGGAGAGATTTAGTAATGTTATTTATAAAGTAAATACTGAAATTAAAAGTGGTTGCAAAGAAACTATAAGGTTTACTTTCTGACCTATGAGGACCATTACTATTGAAACTGTCAACCTTAGTTCACCTCACTAGCAAGAATGTGTCATCCTGGTCCTAAGAACACCCAAGATATGATAACTCTTAAAAACATATATACTAGTTTCCCAACTGAAAGAAAGTTCAATTTACCAAAGGAAAGCAGAGGATTTCTTTTTGTCTGTATGCAAGTTTAGTATCTCTTCGGAGGGGGAAAAAATCCCACGTGTATGTAAAAAGAATAAAGTATGTAAAAAAAAAAAATTATGACAATGTGAAATTAGTAATTCTGAGAAATCAAGATTTTGAAAATAGTGTAATAGTTCAAACCAAACCAAGTTCATAGCAATTTTCCTATAACGGAAAGACTGTGCACCAGGAGTTAGTTCCTTCAGGATACAATCCTAGCCCTGGTTTCATTTGGTTTTATTCTCTCACAGAGATTCTGCAATAATTCAAAATGAGAAAACACACAGATTAATCCAAAAATTCAGAGGTTTTTCTTACTTTGACTCTACCAGAAACATCTTGTCAAGTACCTGCACCTCATTCAATGAATCTGACTTGGGCTGGTTTTGTTCATGCCACTTAGCTTTAAATGAATCTTAATTTCTTCCTCTGTGTAATAGTGTGGGCCCAAAGGAACACATTAAATCCTCTATTACTGCCTGCTGGCAATGAACTAGCAAATGAGACTCATTTTACAAGTATAGCCCATTTTACACATGCTGTTAGCTAAGCAGAAGTACTGAAATTTGCTTAATTCTTGCACAGAGGGTTAGGGAAGGTATATCCAAATTTTCTCCCCACACCTTCATGCCTTAATATCCTTGAGCTATTTTAGCCCAGATCAGGACTAAAACCCATTTGTGAATAGTTTCTAAATTTCAAGCCAAAACAGGATACTTAAGGAGAAACAGTTTCCTGATCCCTAATTTTATAGGAAATCATAGGATCATAGAATCATTTATGTTGGAAAAGACTTTTAAGATCATCAAGTCCAACTGTTAACCCAGCACTGCCAAGCCCACCACTAAACCATGTCCCTAAGCACCACATCT
>JAVJGJ010000059.1:65494614-65528119 GCA_035590215.1 Microhierax caerulescens | reverse complement strand
GCTGCCCTTCTCTGGACACGCTCCAGCACCTCAATGTCTTTCTTGGAAGTGAGTGGCCCAAAACCGAACACAGTATTCGAGGTACAGCCTCACCGGTGCCACCAGAGTACAGGGGGACAATGGCTTCCCTAGTCCTGCTGGCCATACCGTTTTGGATAAAAGCCAGGATGCTGATGGCCTTCTGGGCCACCTGGGCACACTGCCCAATATCAAATTTCCTCTCATCTCCTTTGCCCTCATCTGGTGACTCAGTTCTGGGCAGATGTTTGTGAATAAGGAACACTGGGTATGGCTCAAGGACTGGATATTCTTAGGTTAATAAAAGTCTTGAACACTGAGGAATGCACATGTTCCTCTGAAGCACTAGCAGTCATTGCTGTTCTGTGGCATGAGAGACAAATTCAGGATTATCAGATTTGAGTCACACTTAGCCACTTCAGACTTGATCAAGTAGACCTCTTTTCAGCCCTGTTTTCTTTAATTGCAGTGTCTGTCTCTTTCTTTAGCTATACAGTTTAGCAAATGCTACATTATACACAGGACCGTAAAAAGTTACTCACCTGGTTGGTGCATTTGGGACTACATACTACTTAAAAATATTTCTAGCAATTCTCTAATATCAAATAGCTATGGATATTTAGTACTGAAACCTAAAGTGAAACTCATCAAAGGCCAATTATGCAGGAAAGTACAATTTTCCATCTTGCTATCCTGTAACATCCTTAGATGCTTTAACTCAGTGACTTCAAATGGCCTCTCCATTTTCCTGAAACAAGAATGGTTGCCATACTAGATGGAATGCCATATCAACATATAGCCCACTGATTTAAACCAAAAACTAGGCAGTTAAGGATAAACACAGAAATGACGTAAACACTGGAGTATTACAGCTCTTACAAGATTACAGTTGCTGACAATTTGCTACTGTACACAGGAAGGATTTTTGTCGTCCAATCATAATAAACATGGTACCTTACTGGAAAAAGAGGTGTATGTGTATGATTTATGCTCAGTTGTCAAGAGACTTGGAAAATCCCATTAATGTAAGAATTCCCCTACACAAGTCACAATTTTGTGGAGAATCTGCTACTAGCTGTGAACAGCTGTCTTTTAAAACATGCCCTAAAATTAATGTCATGCAAGATACAGAATCAAAACATCCTTAGCTTGATTTTGCTATTAGTGAAGTTTCCACATCAGTAACTGAAGACAGACTGAAGACCATGCTCCTGGTTTGACACTTTGTTTTTCCTGACTGACACATCTAGACAATCAGAACTGAAACAGCCTTCTATACTTTAAAACTGGATCTCACAAGCAATCTTAAGTTATTTTTCATGACAGGATGTTGCTCTACTTTCTATGTCTTAGCCATAGAGTCTAGAACATCCTAAAACTGTTTAGGGTTACATGACCTTTCACAGTTCCACCTGTAACCAACAGATATCCAGGAAGGCAAAAAAGCTTCATGGCATTTACATATTAGGTGGTCAATGTAATCACATCACAAAGCCTATGTATCACTTGTTTTCTCAGCACTAACCAATATTTACAGCACTTAAAGCTATTTAGGAAGAATCCAAGGGGACATATAGCATCAATAAATGGAGCTATGTAACTATAACTTCACATAGAAAGTAAGATAGTAACAAGTTAAATGTAAAACCCCTTCTTGGACAGATGGTTGCATTCCATGGGAATTAGTAGGAAGGTTAAAAAAAAAAAAAAAAAAAAGGTAAAGACTTACTTCCAAGCATTCACATAATAATATGTATTATTAATATTACTAACACTAACACATAACACTACTGAAGTGACAAATACTCCTGTAACAGTTTTTGTGTAAATTCATTCACAACAGTACTGTTCAGTAACCATAAAAATGCTGAGCTCAGAAATCTGCTCAAGCCTGTAAAAGAAACCTGTAGCAGAAAAAGAAATAGAGCTCTTTGTCATGATGGTTTCTTTTTGCTGTGTTCCTACGAGAATAATCTAATCTATTATAATTTCGATTTCATGTATCAGTGGTGTCTGGGTGACAAAATAAGAAATCTTCAATGCAAGAGTTAACTTACATTCTTCTTCCTTTGGATCGAGTTGTGTAACACTGACAGATAAGCGATCTACACGTTCTTGTAAGGAGTTGACTCTAAATGAGAAACTGTGTGCTTCATTGAAAAGTTCACCAAATATATCTTCAGCATATTTACCTGAAATTAAAAAATAAAAAAAATTTAAAAAATCAAGCATGCCACAAGACAGCCAAATGAGTTTGCCTTGAAACAGATTTCTAACTGCTGTTTAAGTAAATCTAAGATGCATGAGTATCATTTGTAACAACCCACACTTACTGAGCTCATTAAGAATGGTTCAGAAAAGTAAATAAAAGTTAAATATTTATTTTGAAATATATTTATCAGAAATGAAATTATTTAATACATTACAGGAAAGATATTCACCTGGTATAAACTAATTTAACTATGCTGATATGCAAGAGACTGATTAGTTGCTTGGATATGTATAAAAGGATGATTTCCAGCACCTGATGTTGTTCCTGTATGAGCAATAACTAATCTTTCCAAGTGAAATTTGTCTCAACTTTTCTGAAAATGAAGCACAGCTTCTAATCTTTCAAATATGGAAGATCAGATATTTACATCCAGGCTACTTAGAAGCAGCCTATTCAAAAATACACTCTAAAATAACAAATCCTCCTTTGAAGGATCAAGATTCTAGTAACTCATCAACTTTGATGTAAAAGAAGACTCTCCTTGTCCAATTCAATGGACATCACACATTTAGCCCAAAAGAGCAGGAGATTCAAGTATTATGAAAAAAGGATCAGTAACAGGTTTCTCTTCTACAGACATATTACTCCATATAGTGCTTCTAATGTCCTCTGGACTCAAGTAGTCTGTCAGTGCCACTGAAAACAGATCACCAGACTGCACAGCAAAATTTATAGCCACATTTGGGAAATACCACATGACATTTTTTGAAACTTACTACCATACCATGCATATGTAATTTGTGTACTGTTTGTGCACTTATGTTGGTTTTGGAAGTAAAAATTTCACAAATTCCTAACTACCTGGTTTGCACACAAGTTCTGAGAGGTCCAACAGGAAAGGACAGTTATGAAAATTTTGCCTTTGGTGAACAATACATCTGGAAGTATACATAAAAATGAGAACAATTTAAAATAAACACATCAAAGGGACAAAAATGAAATCCCTGCAGGTACTGTGGAAACTACTTAAAGGTACTATAAGCACAAGGCCAGCGCATACCATTTATTAGGATTTAGACAATAGCAATAGAAAACCAGCACAACTACAAACAACAGAATATAAAAGGGGATATCAGAAGAAATGTACAGATAATAGAAGAAAAAGAAATAGAAATAAAGAAAATGGAAAGGATTGTAAATTCTGGCATACAAAACATAAACCCCAAAAACTAGCCTGAGGAACAGCTAGCAAACTAATAATAAATATTCCTTCAAAGGAACAAGAAAGGCTGCTAGGGAGTCTGTACAACCAACTAGAATGAAGGTATAAAAAGTACGCAGAGAAGACAACACCCCTGAGGATAAGTTAGTTTAACACTTTCCACTGGTATTCAGTGAAAGAAATTGGAGAGACCCTCACGCCAGAACTCTTTGTGGAAGGCCCAAAAAACCTGAAGGGATGATACAAAAATTACACAACTACATGGAAAAAATTATCTGTAAACTATCAGTAATGATTTGTAAGTCTACACTGAAAGGTAGCAAGCACAACACTGAAAGGTAGCAAGCACAACAGTAATGTTCAAAATCTTTTTCATGGAACATCTTGAGAGCTACAGGCCTGTTAGCCTGACATCCAGACAAATTAGGATAAATAACTATGAAGAACTGAATTAGCAGACACCTGTATGACTTGTTGGAAAATAGAAAACACAGCTTTTGTAAAGTGAAACCTCTGAAGGGTTTATAAGCACACAGAGAGCTATTACCTAGTTAGATTTCCAAGAGAGTTTTGAAAGACTTTAATCAAAGCTTTTTAGGAAAACTTAACAGACATGGCATAAAACAGAAACAACATGGCATAGATAAATAATTCCTCGAAAGGTACAAAACAGAGGACAGGAGTAAATCACTGGTCTTCACAGTTGAGAAAGGTGAGTTTTCATAGATTTCTCTAATGGGACCTATGCTGTTCAAGACACCCATAAACGACCTGAAAAAAATGAGATTAAAGTTCACCAACAATACTAAATCATGGAAGAGAAACACGCTGAGCATTATTAGTAAAACAGAAACCCCAGCTGGTTGAAGAGGCTTCCACACTGAAAAGAGTTGGAGGCTGGGAGATTAGTAGGAGCATCATACATGCGTGCCTTGCTGTCATTCTTGGAGCATCTGTTATTAGCTATAGTGAGAAGCAGATCAAAGGTGCAGCCATTCTTAGAACCTTTGTCTTTAAGTACCAGTCCACAGTAAAATAGAGATGGAAAGTTAGTAAAGACTACTTAGCTGGCAACTCACCTAACATAAGACTTTCTAATATATGTCTTGAAACTCTGAAAAGTTTATGTTCTTTAACCTGTATCTGAAGCAAGAGAAATTACTTAAAAATGTGATCCGCTACGAGCAAGATTACTGAACTTTTAATATATATTTACTAAAAATTTAATGCATTTCACATAATTATTCTATTCAGATATACTATTCATTTTAATTAGACAACTCACATAATATTCAGACACATGTAAGCTAAAATTAAAATCAAGTGTAAAATTTA
The DNA here is from genome assembly GCA_035590215.1 of Microhierax caerulescens. Lineage (NCBI taxonomy): Eukaryota > Metazoa > Chordata > Aves > Falconiformes > Falconidae > Microhierax > Microhierax caerulescens. Next base: position 65,523,332 of record JAVJGJ010000059.1, on the reverse strand, counting down.
ATGTATAGAATAAAAAGTAAATTGCAGGGCTCTCAAATCCAGTAGCTTCCCTTTTGTAGGTGTATTTCAAAGCTACAAATTTGTTTTATCCATATCCACCTCACTTCAGCAGGCTTAAAAATCACCTGCCTCATTAATGAGGTCCAATTGCAAGTAATCTGTCTCAAAAATCTTTTTGTTATGTTGCATACAGTCACAAACATATTGCAAGGAATAATTTGCCTGTGCTTATGAACACTAATCCACAAATGGGAAATACATTAAAAACAATCTGTTGCGTTTGGAGTGGTACACCAAACCTATTGTCTCTACCTACATGCCTGTTGGCAGTCTCTTTATTTATCTCGAAGTATATTTAATTAAATGCTTTTTCAAACAAAGTAAAATGTTTGCTTCTAGTGAAATGCACAACTTTGTTCAAAAGAATACTGTATGTGAATGTATATGTGTATACAACATTTATAAGCCAGTATTTACTTATATCGCTGTCTCTGTGTGCATTTTATACAAATAGGTCTTCAATTTTCAATGGATTACAAAAGACACGATTTCAGGTGATAACACTGAACAAAATGTCATAAACTCAAATAAGTGAAAAAAAAGTATAAGAAAAAAACACATTAGTAAACAACGCTGATCTCACTCCACTTAATTTATGGGTAATATGTTAGAAGAGTAAGGAATCAAAATTAATTCCATTATACTGAATGAATATTCCAAAGTAGTATTAACACTTCAGAAAATTTAGATCATTATGGGGCTGCTTGATGAAAAACTCTGCTCTTGTTTCATGTAACACAATAAAGAGTATGACCGTTGACTATGACAATTAGCATAATGCCTTAGGATCTTGGTCACAGCTGGATATGTAATACCAGATTAGAAAGATCAGGGATCTTGTTTGCCTGTTAAATTAAATGACAATTTAGACTTCTGCAAATAAATTTTTCAACATCTGTGAAAAGCTTATTTTACTGTACTTGCAAAACTTGCTTAATTGACCAGAAATATACCAAAATTTCCCATTTTCAAAAAGCAAGTCATATTCCCCCCAATCTTACTAACTGTTCTTCTCAGTCCATCCTACTGGCATTTATTTTTATTTACAGCGCACAAGTTTTTTTAACTTAAATAAGAGGATACATTATTATTTATTTTTAATTATTGAAAGCATTATTCACCTGATAATTCCTTTAACAAATTTTTCTCTTGTCTGAAAGGGCTCTGTTCACAATTAACCCTTCATTAAGAAAGGGATACAGGAATGCAGCTCCCTCTGGTGTCAGTCAATGTCCTATTTTTGTGACAGTCAAATAAAATGTCTCCCCCAAGAACATGCATGTGTTTTAATAGCCTTTTCTGAACAATTAATTTTCCTGACATTTAAAACAGACCTATGAGCTGAAAATAGAACATTAGGTAGTAGCTACTAGCTGAAAATCGAATAAAAATAATACTGCTCACTGCTTTCCTCATTTTTTAAAAATTAAACCCACCAAAACATAAATTAAACCCACCAAAACATGTATCATCCACTCCTGTTCATTACCATGGCAGTAAGCATACAATAGCTTATAAAATCTGAAAAAACGACTGAGCAGTTTTACAGTTCTCCTCTTCCACCATTTGTTCCCCCTAGTTTGTTTTATCTCCTTATTTCCCCCCATAATTTCAAACATTTGTTCAGCGTTGGTTTCTGTGCACAAATGACTAATTTCTAACTATCCAATCCACTAACACGAAGGAGTAATAAGGTAAAAGAAATGTTATTTGTGTCTTGTGCTGGGGGACTGGATATATATTAGATGAACTGAAGTCAACTACAATCACTATATAAGGTTCTGAACCTTATTTCAGGCTAATTAAACGAAATGCGACAAAGAGATGTCTTGTAAGTCTTACATACAGTGTTGTAAAAATTCCTAGAACCACAATAACATGCTGCAGGATCAGGGCATAAACTAGCAGTCCCCTCAAAACTCCATCCTTAAAATCACCTAACTACAGCATTCTCTATGCTGTATTCATTAGAAAACTTAAGGAAAGGGCACTTAAATTAATCATTTGATAACATTAGATCAGTTACCACCATATTTAGTTACCGGCTCTCGGACAAGGAGCGGGACATGAGTCCTGATGCAGGACTGGTGGAAGAAGTCACTTCTTTACTATTCTTCTGCATTAAAACAAAACAAAACCCCAAAAACAACCAAACACTCCAAACCCTTCAACTGCATCTAAACTGGAAACAGCACCCTGCAGATTGGTTATGGCACCATCTAGGAACCATGATCTAGATTTTAAGTAGCTATCTGGATAAACAAATTGAGCACCTAAAGCGCTCAATGCCATAAACCAGCACCATTTTTGGAAATTCCAGGAGGATGACTGGCAAATATCAGGCCAATGCAAGATGCATCAAGTGGGATAATCAAAATGAGACAATTGTTCACTGTTGGCAAAAGTGTTGATCTTAATTAATTTAGCCTTAACTAATTTGTTAAGCTTCTGGAGCTCAGCCGGGAGTGGCAGGGTTAACACGTACACAAACAAAATCTAATCCAGCATACTTATAATTGGAATTAAATGATGAAAATATTTAATATATTTTAAATATGTAATGACATTATTAAATGCAATGTAGAACTGTTATTTAATTGAATATTATTACATGTTATTTTAATATTAAAATAGTAAATATGTTGACATACTGAAATACATAAATCAAAAAATTATTACAGTTTAAAAACATAGGTTTGGCGATTTGATGTTTAAAAAAGATCTAGAAATTGACAAAATATCAGAAAGGATAAGCTACGAATTCAGTCTGTTATCTACCTATATGCCATCATTCCTTGATTTCTATTATTTCAATCTCATTCACACACTAAACAATATTTTTGCCAAGAACATTTTCTAAAATAATAACAGCACAGAACAAAAGCATCCATAAAACCAGTCTCATGTCCTGCTGCACAATTCCTTCCCAATATACTTACACTATGCAAAATTACATTATTCACTGCTGAATAGCTCCTTCCTGCACAATATAGTGTATATATTAGAAAATATTCTGTCAGGATAATTAGTTACCACATAAGCCCTAACAATATATAACCAGGGTCCATTTATGAATCAAAATAAGAAATTTATTCTAAGTCTGTTAATACATTTTTCCTCCTCCATTAATTCTGACCCATAATTTAACATATCCATTGCCTGTTGATACAGCTTCAGAGCCTCAGTACATTAATTTTATTTAATTTAATGTTTTAGCAAAAATCAAGGTATATCTGAGTTTCACTTGAAACTCTATACTTGTTTCTCATCAGGATCATTTCAGTCTCACAGCTCAGTGGCTAGGAGACTGAACTTTGTCCAAGGACTGGCGATAAGAATCTTGGTAGACCCTTGAGAATTTTAGTGGCCATAATTTAGGAAATTTATGGCTGAGCAAGCTCTGAGAAACGATTTACAAAATCTGTTTCAGTGATGCTAATTAGAAACCTATCATCATGAAGGTGTAAGGGCAGTCTACAAGGACTGGATTTAAGGATTGTAACAGGAATACCAGAGCACTGAAGAGACAACTTGATTCCTTTAGCCAGCAATATTGAACCAGGCATTTACCAGACAACCTGACGAGGGTATCAAAAGTATCAAATAAACTGTTAAAGGCCATCTCTGGAGCAGGTCTGATACTTCTTGTTGCCATCCCAGAAAAAGTCAGCCTTCAAAAATCTCAAGTCATGGCGGTCTGAGATACCATTTCTTATCTAAAACTGAGGAGCCCATCAAGTAAATTGGCTGAGATTATCCACTCAGAAATCTGTGAAAGAGACTGCTTGAGTACTGAACCTGAGGCTGAAGGCACCAGTCCTAAAGATCGTTTCACAGGGAAGTCTTGTTTTTCCTTTCCTTTTTTAATATCATTTGAATTCACTGCTCTGTGTAGGCAAGAAATTAAGGACAGGTAGAACTTTTTTTTTTCTGCTAACACATAGTGGTTTTCAATGAGGAATTACTGACCATTTGTTCATACCCTCATTAGCATTTGAAGTGGACATGAAACAGCATCACATTGCCAGTGTGCCACTTCTGCCACACATAACATCAAGAAATTAGAAGTCTTTGAGAAGATGGGGGTCTCTGAAAAGCTGAGTAAGCCTTTAGTTTTCAAGTCCATCAGTTCCCTCACCCCATGTGCATAAGAACACTAGAGAAAGTGTTCCCTGGCAATCTTGGTAATAACGAAGAAAGAGGGATAACTAACGGAGAAGAGGGATAACTAATGAAGAACATTCAGAGAGAATACTGAATACGCTTGTAAGCACAGTAAGGAGGAGGATTCCCAGGGCAGGACCTGCTGGGATTCTGCTGGTTCTGGAACAGTGACTGAAGCTCCAGCTGCAGATCGGCAAAGACCTACCTGCAATAAATTAACTAACAAGCAGGGCCTCACCACATGTTGAAGATGTTGTCCCAACAGGATGAAGAGAGAGAGGCTGGTCTTTGAGCTGAAAAGGCCTGGTTGTAAAGATTAACTGCAGCCTCCAGACACCTTGCTGGTAAGTATTCCTGGAGAAACATTTCCCACTTATTGAAAGTTAACACCTTAAGCTGTGGCAAGCTGAAGGTTTTCCTGAGGTGAGAAAACGTCTCTCACAAGATGAGCAGTGTTTAAAAAACCTCTAGGGGATGGCACAGTAAGCAAAAAAAAAAAAAAAGGTGTGTGTGTGTAGAAATAATAACGCTCGAAAGTCAGGGTTTCACTCCTGAAAATTAAACAAAATAAGGGGTGGGGAAAAGAAATAACTAGCAGAACATGGTAAACATAGGAAACAGTACAAAGAAAGACAGAAAGAGGGGAAAAGCTACTGAAGGTTCAACTTTAACTGAAAATTGTTTTCACTTAACATAAAGGGTACTCTAGCTTACCAATCACATTTATGCAGCATTCTTTCTTTATACAGAGGTAGAAGAAAAAAAGGGAAATGACATCCTGCTATGACTGAATTTAAGTTCTGGTCTGAATGCCTACAATATAAATATTTATTAAAGAAATGTACTCAAAAGGAGAAATGTTATTCTCTTCAGATGGAGGTGAAGAGACCAGGGCCAAGAACAAAACCCATGAGTTGGGTTTCTTTTGTGGTACTGAGATTCTGTGTACAGGGAACAGCTGAATAAAAGGAAAAACAAGATTGGTCAATAGCTGTGAAAAAAAATGAGGAAGTTATATGCACACAAGAGAACTATTTATCCATCTTCTAACAAGGGCACAGCTGCACAGTGCTATTGGTTGTGTTTTGTATAGGCTGGAATGCTATAACCCGACATACACCAACATATACAAACTCAAGCAGTACTGGATTACTAATGTATCTGCAATATTGCTGAAAAAAACAGGTAAGCACTTCTTCTGAGCAGGTACAGTCAGAAAGCAAGAAATACAGGGAAGAATGGCTGGGAAACTAAAACAGCTGTTGCTGCTGTCCAGAGAGTTTCTATTGCCACAGTGCTAAGAAAAGCTGTCAGAAGACAGATCCTTTTATGAAGTTAGAGAAGACTGGGAATAGACAGGGGGGAAAAAATTACTTGCTGGCAATTTTGTATGTTTTTTCAAGACAGACTGATATGTTTTCATGCTCCAGGGAGAAAGGCAAGAACTATCACTCAAAGCAGAAATAAATATTTCATCCTTTCATCTCTACTTTTAAAGGTCAAAAAAATTCTCAAACTGAACAATTAAAAGCAACACATCAAATAAACTATGAAAGGATTGATAATTTAGATGGAGTCACATAGCAGCTATTGCTGACATACTGATGTAAAGCTCTTTTCATTTCCTATTAAAACACAGGAAAACAGAATTCCTGTCATTTAATAGGTATTGTTTCTGCATGCATGTCCTACTTACACATAGCATCCAAGACCATAGAAACACAGTCTTGTTCAGATTGAAAAGACCTCCAGAAGTCATCTAGTCCAACACCCTGCTCAAAGCAGACCCCATTAGATCCAGCTGCTTGACTAATCCAGCTGAGTTATTAGTATCTCTGAGAATGGAGATCTAATGACAAAACTCTACACTTAGCTCTTCTAAATAATGTGGGGTTTTGGTATCGTTTAAAGTACTGGAGGATTCAAATTCAATCACAGCACTCTTTGTCCATATCATATCAGAAGAAAGATTAAGAATGGCCGGTCTTGAGAGTCATAATGGCAGGAGATTAATCCTCTATTTGATGGCTGGCAATTGAAAAATCTCAGAAGCAGAAATGATGAAGTGCTAATCAGGTCAAAGACCATTCATATAAGTTTGCATAACTTTACCATTGAAAGCAAAAGCAGTTTAAAGGAAATTAAACCCTACCAGAACACTCACTTTCCACTCTCAGAGTGAAGCCTCATTTTGTCTACAACTTAAAGGCTGATTCTCAAACGTACACATTTTCCACAGAAAACAAAAAGGGAAGGACTGCAGAGAAGCCGGTTGCCAGGGGACTGCTACGAAACCATGCCTGCTGGCTGTGACTCACAGGCAACTACTAAAATTTATCTGCATGTCAGCAGGCCCTGCTGTACACCAGTAACAGTGACACACAAAGTAAAGACTGGTTATTTGGGTTTAAGCATGTGAGAGACAAAATTCCCATGCTAGGACTCCCAAATCTTTTTGAATTTGTACTGCTGCTAGCATAAACAGGCAGAAAAGCTAGAAGAATTCTGGAACAAAATACTTGCACAGGTGCGATCTCCATTTTTATAGAGCAATCCTTAACCTTGCTGAGAAATAAGGACTATTTTGTAAAACGTTCTATTTAATTGTAGGTAATTTTTTTTTTTGTTAAAAACACGCAGTATAAAACAAAACCTTACTTCAGTTGGTATAAGCATTGCCTGTAGAAAACCTACCAACACCATGATGCTATTTGGAGGGAAGGAACAAACAACTGAAATAACAGGTCCTGCTCATCAGTGTCTAACTTGTAGAAAAATTCTGAATGACCTATTCTGGGCTTGCTGTTGCAGCATAGGCTAGTGCATTTTTAATATTTTTTTACCTTCCTTGTAATTTCCAACATTGCATACCTTTTTGACCACTGACTTGTGACTCACAAGTTCATGAAAGAACTTCTCTCAAGTGAAAACAGCTAATTTAGGGCTCATCTCCATGCATGCAAGCTTCATGCAGAACCATGTTCCTTTTACAGAAAGGCAGTTTACGTATTTAGTTACATTCCCTTGACAGTACCTCTCTCCAACTGTGCTAAACATATATGGCAAGCCATAAAACAAATGTGGCAGCATTCAATGGATATTCTTTGACACCTTCTTTCTCCTTTAATTGAGTTCTTTCTGTTCTACTATTGCTTCATCCTGACCTCCTCCTGAGAAACTGTACACACAATGTCAGACATAAGCTCTGTATATCAAGAAAACGTAGCAAAGGCAGCTGAATCTCAACAGGTAAATACTGAGACCGCATGCTGAGTTAGAACTTGGTGTTCTTTAAAATTGAAAAACCAAGTGACCGGTTTTTGGTTTTTAAGGTCAAATGAAACTTTCAAATGAAAATATCAAATGTAAATTTGGTATGCCACCTATGAAAGGAAATTCCCCTAGATGGAGTATATAATCAAACAATTTTTAAAACAAGCAAAGTAAAATAAATGAATGCAGTATTAATAAGAGTGACTTGGAAAGGGAGGCTAGTACATGAGTCTGAGAGGGCTTTTGTTAGAATGAAGCAAGACCACAGGCGGTGGTCCTATATTGCATCTTAATCTCATATGCTTTTGGTTCACTGAAAATAATTTAAATAAGTTATTTTCCTTGCTGTTGCAGCAGCTATACTAATAATGTTCATATTTACGTGCTGTAAGCATTCCCCTCTTGATTGCATAATTCAGTGTCCTCAATTAAGAGTCTTCAACCTAATAGCACCCTAACAGCTTTGAAAGGCTGCCAAAACAGTCACCATACAGTATACCATCAAACCAGTAACTAAATTAACCTAATCAACAAATTACGCTATATCACCTATAACTGTAAGATACTGACAGAACCGAAAAGCTTTTCACATTGTAGATGTATATACACTCACACTTTAATATGTTGGTAGTCTTACCAATGTCCTAGTGGTTAAAAAGCACTTGTAGTATGGGAAATTCAAAATGCTATCACGCTGGTTCATCTGACAACTTTTTAAAGCTGTTGTAACTTGAAGAAAAAAATAATCCAGACATCAGCCTTTTCAGAAAAATTCCTTTAGAGTTCTAGAGCTTGAGAAGTATTCACTCCTCTCGAACGCACTAAGGGAAAAATTGTTGACAGATGGGAGAAAAATCTTTACCTGATTGAAATACTACATGATAATTACATTCCTGGGTTTAATATTTGAAAAGGCGACTACTTGTTTTTTCTGAATGACCACAACATGACCAAGGGTTTATGTTAACAGAACTTAGCAATCAGTGACATATTCTTCATTATGTTATATTCCCTACTCAAGAACTGCTCTAAGGTTAGCAATTACTGACTTCATTAACCAGATAGCTTTTTCTGTCATGTCCCACTGGTAACAGAAGTACATGGCTGAACAGTTTTAAGATGTGCTGCTGGAAATATTCCTCGCTTTCTTTCACTGAAGTCCATGCTAGTCACCAGCCACAGAAGGAATACATTCAAGGCTCACCCACAATTTTCTACTGAGAATTTGAAAAGATGTTCCTACTTCAACCACAAAAACTGTGACTGTAAAATGTATTAGTTCTAAATACAGCTACTGGGACCATGTACTTACTTAGGCTACTCAGTTGTCTGATTATATTTGCCAAGGAGATATTGGTGACACATTCCAATTCATTCTTGATACCTCGTGGCAGAGCTGTGTGGCACAGGTGCCTGGGGTCTATGTTCCTTTTTACCAGTGGCATTCTGAAATGTATCAGAGGACCAGCAAACCTGTGAAGAAAGGAGACAAAGTACTGTTGTAAGTTTAATTATATTTTAAATTCAGATAACGTCTAAAGTAAATTTGAGTAATCCTAACAAGATAAAAATACCTCCAAAGTACTGATGGTATTAATTGCTCTGAGTACATAAATATTTTCTTCTTTGCCCAATGAAAGACTTTTATTCTTTCGCTTTAAACCTTTACCTGACTCAGATGCCAGTGAAGTGACAAATGATTTTTTACAGTTAATGCTTTTTTCTTCCCCCTCCCTGAAAAAAAAAAGACAGGCAAGTCTTTGCAGTTCGAAATCATTAAAGAATGACTTCCTTCTTGATGGACTACTTCCTTATTTCAGGCCAGGCAAAGTCCAACAACAAATTCCGTTTATTGTGAAGTCAAAGTCAAACTAGTTGCCTATTCCACCGGAAAGGTAGACATGATCCATTCATTATATCATGTCATGTTACTAGCAGGAGTCACTCTTCTAGTCTAAACATCACTTCTAAATCATACCTAATCAAATTAAGGAAAAAGAACATTTCCCCTTCATCTACACTGCTACAGACAAATTCAGCTAAGATGACACCTTGCAAATACAAATGTCCCCTCAGGAAAGTTGTAGTGCAAAGTCCTCCACTGCTCAGAAATGCTATCCCTCCACACCTTTCCAGATCCACGTATGTTAAATTGATCAAGAGTCTTTACTAGTTCTACAGACAGCATAAGGATGCCCTCAGGCTGTAAATCCCAGGCCTGTAATTTTCTGCACCCATGGCACTGACTGGAAGGTTTCCTAGGGGGCAAGTTATGTCTCCTGTCTTATTAGTGCTACTTATTAAGGCTGGTCTACTAAAACTTTTCTTCATGAAAAATAGATTCCCTAAAATTCTGTAATTTTCCATCACCTGCCATGTAAAACTCTGAATGACCAATGCAAAACTCCCATTTGACATGCAGAGAACAGAAACACTTGATACTGGTACAACTTGGTCTCCCTTCCCACTGTGGAAGAGATCACACTTTCTCCAGACAGCACGGCAGCCAAGTTTTCCACAACACAACCTGCAGTCCTTGTCCTTCAACCAGAGCACCTGCCACAGATTCATCTGCCCCCTGCTTAGAAGCTTTACCCCAAAATGTTCCCAAGGTGCAGCTAGGGCTTTTGTGTTGCACCACAGGATGCATCTTCCCTACATACAGTATGTATTTAGCCATTGTTATCCTTACTTGGTCGAAAAGCAGAGATTTTTTGGATAAGAATAACACAAAGCCATGGCAGTAAAGCTGAAATTTTGCTGACCTAGAATGGCATAGTGAATTAAAAGAGTCAAAGATGACTGTAATGGGAGTATTTTCCTTTCACAGACTGATTAGATTTCTCCTTGCTACTACTCATGGGAGTATATTCTTTCACTGAAGCTAGCACTCATAGCTGAGGGACCCAGGCAGGATCCTTAAGTCTACCTGAGAAACATCTCTGGGTTTCTAGGATTTGCTTAGATGTGATTCATTGCATTTTAACACCATGCCTACTGCCTTTAACTTCTTGAGAGAAAAATTAAAAATAATTTATGCTTATAAGGAATAAACCCCAACAAAATAATTCTTCTAGTCATTGGCTTAAGGGAAAGACTATACAGTTGATAAATTTTTGTACTTAAGTTTCTCAATATTAACAGTAAATATTAAATTAATATTAAAGTAAAAATTATGGAACTGTGCACGGGGGTAAAGTATAAGAACAGATTTTTATATTTATTTTCTAGGAATACCCCATATCTTTCTAGTCTGTAAATACCTAAGTACTAAAAAGCTAGCTGCTACCTACAAGCTAAATGAAATAAAAAGTGCAAATCTGAACAGTGTCTCAGACAGAAGCAATGACAAGCGTCTATAATTAAAGTGAGACCTTAAACCTGCTGGTATAAGACACAGGTGTAGCATGAAGTGCATGAAGCAAGAGAGATCAAACAGGCCTCACCAGCAGAGCTTCTGCTGTCTTAGGAACATGCAGCCTCTCTCTCCCCAGCTATAAGACCCTGAAGAAACCTTTAACTACAGGTTTGTTATCGCGGTTCCCCAAAAGAAAATAAAGGAACCATTCTGTCACTGTCAAAGAAACTCAACAAATGATATGTGAGAAATGCTCTACTGAAGCAATTAAATATTAACTCCAGAGTTAAGCCCTTTCTTGATTACTGCTTTAGTGATACTGTTGTATAAGCAACACATAGACAAGTCTTAAAAAGAGGTCCAAACAAGTATGTAAAGAAACATCACAGAAAAGTAAAAATCTACACATAAACTGATACAGTCCTTATTTCTATCTAATATATATATATGGGTTATAAAGGTAAAAAAAATAACAAGCATAAAAGTGGAGTTTGGCTAGTGCACTGTTTCCTTTGTTTTCTTATATAATCAAGATGTTAGTAAGTGATGATATTGCTCTCTGTCTTTTATTTTCTATCATTCATGAAAAAAACTGCCCTATTTGTAGCATGTATAGATTGCAAAGCTTCAGATGCTTAAGTGACAGATTCTTTAGAAAACTGTAATAGCAATAAAAAAAAATAACCCTTAAAAGTAATTCCAGCCAACTGTTTGCTAGATTTTAAGTAACAGAGTTTGAGTGTGTATTGCCTTCTACCAGTCTAATTTGTCTTTAGGACAGAACGTGTAACAAAATAGCTGAAAAGACAAGTATTGGCCCAAACATTTTCTCCAGTCGGCATAAAAGATGTTGCACAAGCAGAGATTAAGCCAGAACTCCCCGGACCTCAAAATGTACAACTCTGAACATCAATAAAAGTCCAGCTAAGACAATGGAAATTTTCTTGCTTTGACCTCTCCAGAATTTGAAGAAAATCTACTTTTTGACCTTTTTTCTCTCCAAACCCCAGAAATACCATTTTCTAATATCTGATGTGGCTGCCCTACCCAAAGACGTAGTATAACAAGAAAAGGTAGCAGAGGGAATAGTAAGTATGGTAAAAGGTATAGCTTTAAAACAAGAATAAACTTGGGAGACAAACAACAGAAGATATAACTGACACCCTCCAAATCATGCATCATGTTTGAAAATTATACAAAGCCTGAACAGAGTGTATTTCCCCAGTTCCCACTGAAACAAGAAGGAGGCAATGAAGGAAAATATCACTCAAACATGCTTAAAGCAAAGGAAAATTAAAGCAAAGGGAAATTAAACATTTCACACAATGTTTAATAAATTGTGGAACTCACTGCCATAGGATGCTGTACACAACAAAAGTACCTGCCAGTATTTTGTCCACTATGGACCACATATTCTTTGTAGTTTGTTGCCACCACTAGAAGGTCTTGATGATTCCTCCCCAACTGTATTTAGCGATCCCAGCACGGGGGTGCAACAGGTGTAAAACAGCAAACAGAACTTTACTGTACCCAAACAATTTCTTCGGTCCTATAAAAGATCTTGCCTAATGCAGTTCCTATCAAGAAAGCTGAAAAATTCTGAAATCACTATTTATTATGCAGCTTTAGAGCTGTGAAAGAGGAAAAAAAAAAACCAAAGGCAGTTATAATCTAGTATATCCTTTAGGTTAAAAGAAAAAAACCACACACACACACCCTGCTCCCAAATCATACATTACCCAAGCCACTTGGGCAGCAAAGGAAAAATTCATTCCTAGATCATAAAACCCTGTTAACCATGTTGCTTCCAAGTAAAAACTGTTCATAAGCCCAACCAGGTAGAAGAGAGAAGCAGCTGGTCCGTGCATGAGAGGATCCGCAGGCTGAAAGGTTACACCACAGCTCCGCAGCGCCTTACAGCTCTCCTCCCATGGCACAGGTCTGAGCTCTCCCCTCAGCCCCACTGCTCCCCAGCCTGAAACGCTGGGAAGGGAAAGCAGTCTTCACACACAACTATCTCCTCTTCCCTACTGTCCCATAAAAATCTTTGTGGCAATTCTTCAGAAGCAGCACTAGTTTACACTGGAGTTAACTGGAAATGCTTTATAGTGATCTTAAACTGAAACTCCTTTCTACAAAGAGAGGCTGGTCTCTTTCGCAGAGCCACTGTTGAAAGCTCTTCTCCCTCAGTTCCTATGCATCCTTTGAAGCACACTGAATCCACTTGAGAAGCCAACTCTAATCTTCTTTACAAACCCCTCTGCTACTTCAGTTGCACAATGGCTGGCACAACCCCATTCCCCATACATAGGCTGCGAGTATGAGTACAGAATACGAATGTGTGTACATAATGACTGTCTAATGTTTTCATTAATCTATCATGCTTTGATAAATGATTTTTTAGGACCTAGGAAAACTGCTCTGGTTGCTTTTTCAATTAATTCCTATTACTTAAAAAACCACAGAACAATGGCACTAATTAAAAGTTAATACCATTTCAGAAGAACAGCCTTAATAAGATTTGACCACACTTCTCAAACAGCAAGTTGTTTAGTGTGCCGCACAGCCCTCTGCAGCTATTAGGGGCCTTATGGGTGATACTCTTCTATCTCTGTCTCGTACTTCTCACGCACTGGGGGCGGCAGCTGTGACAGCTGCCCTCCCTCTGGCACCCACGGCGAGCCCTGGCAGGCACTGCATGGCTCCCACCAGGACGGTTTCACCCCACTGCTGGTGCCGAGAGAAGGCCCTGGGGAGCACTGGCATAGGAAACAGCCATCATTTTCCCTTCCACATGCTCCTGTAGAAAAAACATCAGAATTGCAAGATGCGTGGAGAGATGCTACATTTCTTACTAGAAGCTTGTGCAAAATTTGAAATGTCAGTTGTCACAATAATGATTCAGGGTTTTCTAGCACGTACAGTAAGACAAGTAGGAATGAAAGCACAACGTTAAGGTGGGTTAAACTAACGTGCCCAACAGTTAGTTTAACTGGTAATTAAACTATACTTCAGTTTTGCTTTCAGGAGACTAATGAAATTTCACAATCACATGTCTTTTTTAGCAGAAGTTTACTTCTGATTAGGTTACATTTTGTCCTTTACTAAACTTGAAATTATTTTCTTAGCATTAATGAAAGACATTGATCTATAATTTTTATATGCTGTATCAATAATGCAACGTAAATGCCCTTGTTTTCACAGAGTTAAATTTAATTCCAGCCATTTTTATAGCATATCTTTATGCCTTAATATAACCATACTTCCTGTAATTTTCCTTTAACAGTGTGCAACAGCAATGCCTTTCATATGCCTCATTTATTGATCATGTTCTAGCTGCTGGCAGCACACACCACAGTTTGAAACACAACAATCAATTTAACACTTGCCCCACCCACCCTTAGATAGAGAAACAGAATATATAATAGGTTTTATATTTGCTTACAAAATCATGTACTAACTACATCTACACTACAGAGACTTCGGGATAGAATGAAAGCAGCTAATAAAAATCATCAAATGTGTTAATGATTCTGGTAAAATCAGAACTGTATCAGTTAACAAAACAAGCTCACCTTCTTATAAAATTTTCTTTTAATTATACAATAAGACATCACGTTGTACCAGCTGCAGAAAATCCAAAGATTAGGATCTTACAATACTCAACTCTACTATGAAAACGCAAATGTACAAAGACTTCATGCAGCTTCTCTGCAGCTCTCACTGCAAGATCAAGGCCCAGGTATAAACTCAAGGAAAAAACAAGACACCAACATTATGGTGTCCTTCAAGAAAGTAGGCTGCTACCACCTACTGCTGAGTCAACATAACCATTTTAAAACGCTAAAGGCAATTAACACCCCTTAGAGAATCCATCTTGGAACTGACAAGATGACATCTGACAGCTTAAATTGACAATTCAACAGAAATCTGTTAAAATTAAAGTTTTGCAATCCTTTCTGTTATGAACCATGTCACAGAATGAAAGACCTTCTTGGAATAATTCCCTCAAATCTCAGTCTTCTGCAACTCTAAAAAAATTTTCTAACTGCAAGTGACTAGGAAAAGACGACCTTATTGTAACTAAAAAGCAGCGTCAAAGGAAATAAATCCAAAATACATTACTAGAAATTGATGTTGACGTCACTGCTGTATAAGAATGAGTATAAAATCAATTGTTGACATCTTAAGATCTATACTAGATTTTCTGTTCCAAGAAGGTTTTATCCATTTGGTCAACGTAAGGAGCAGTGCCGATATAGGGTATATAAGTAAGTTGATAATTTGGTTTTTATTAAACCAGAGAGTCATTAATAAAATATTTATTTTGTTTGTAGTCACAACTAGAAGAAATACCGTTCCTCAAGTAATACCAATATCAGTCTTTCATTCTCTAAATATTCTGTTGCTGAACTGAAGATAACATTATGCAGGGATGGATTAATATGTCAATGGGCCAATGTCAATGGGCCACAGAAGTCCCTCTCACTAACGCTGTATAGGCAACTATTTGATTTGCAAAATAATAACAGATTGCAAAAAAATCTAACTCATAAGTAGAAAATATATTTACAAGGAATTTGTAGTTTTTATTCTGTATTTAATATTGACTGACTTCTGTATTGGTTTAGTTGCCTGTGACAATTATTATTTTCTTATAAAACAACCTGTAAGCATCTCAGTACATCTGTCACATCAGATAAGCAGAAAACAGAAAACAAGATTCACAAAAATGGGTAAGAATTGAGTTCTACTCAATCTCCAAGGCATTATTACAGACAGTACTAAAAAATTACTTTTCAGGTACTACCATCTAGCCAATTTTTCCCAGATGTGTATTATAGTACTACAATTTCTCTCCCATGCGTGCATGCACACCAGCACACACACAGGCACACACATTTAAAGTACATGGAAAAAACCATCTGAAAATCATGGGTTTGATTACAGGCACAAACTGCAGCTACATCTACTTCCTTGCCAAGATTTCTAAGTTTCACCTTTATTCAGCTAAACAAATGAAAAAAGGGCAATAATTTTTTTATGCTGGAAAAAAAAATCAGCTTTTCAAAAAAATTGTAGTTACTGTCACTGAGATGACTGGTGATGGCAGCAACAGCAGAATTGTCAATTTGGATAACACCGCAAAATATGACCCCCTACCATCAATGCAGCAAGTACAACTTTGTTAAACGAAACAACAGCAACATTTCTAGGGCGTAAACCTGACATACCAACTCATAACTACATGGGCTACCTCAAGTTTTAGAGGAGGCAACTGTATTTTCAGTAAGTAAAACACTGCAATCTGGGTTGAGTCAACAAGCTACCTGTAACAAAAATACGGCATCATAGCAGGTAGCAACCACCTTCTACTGAGTGAGTCCAGCCCTCAGGGCTTCCGTACCACTTCCAGTTCCATTGGGGAAGATGTTTTAAAGTTTGTCTCTGGCTACAACCCACTAAATAGCTTTGGGCTTTCTAAGGGTTCTTAGACACTTGTCTGAAATTCCTCCCACCTCTGTTTTGTTTGTGCTGCCACTGGCCCCCTTGTCCCAGAAAGCAGATGACAGAGGCTGTCACCAGCATTAAACAGCCCTCTCCTCCCCTCAAGCCCTAATGAAAGATTTCACTCTGCTCACATGTACAGAGTAAAAACCATTTCACTCTGCTCATGTGTACAGAGTAAAAACCTAAGGCATCCTTAAAACCAAGGAGAGAATATTCAGCTCAATACTGTTTTCTTTTTCCCAATACAGGCACAAAATACAATAGGGTTAAATGAACAGCATGTGGATTTGCAAACCTCATCCCTTTTGTTAAGCAGAATTCCTATTAGTGAAGTGGAATTCAAACACAAACAATTCAGAGCATGGCAGCTTACAAACCGCGGCTTTTTTAGAGTTTCTCTCTATAAGGCTAAATAAGTTTTTTCCTTTGTTTTCACTTTTGATTTCTGGAATATAAAAAGTACCTACTGATTTGTCATTTGTCATAAGTATGGATTATTTTAACAATGTTGCTTCCTTCATTCTTCCCCACTACCAACAGCTTCTATCTTGCTATGGTGTCTTTTAAATGTAAGTTGTTCATTCAACTTTAACAAATCTACAGCAAAAGAAAAATCCAGACACCATAACTACAGTTATTTGTTGTGTCTTACTACTAACTGTAAAAACATTTATCTTTGTTTTAATAAAAAAACCCTATTTAAATCTAATTGCTCTTGCAACCAAAAAAAAAAAATTGAAAAAAATCAGGTTCAACACTACCCACCCTGAACAGCAGACTGCTGGGGGCAATACGGCACCAAGCCAGTTGCATTTCTGGCTCATACACAAAATTCAATGAACTAAGTTAGACATGACACTGTTTAGCATGTCTACAGCAAGAAACATTTAGACTTACAAATTTCCTTCACATTAGGTATTTTAAGCAAAAATGATAATTAAAAAAGATAGTGAAAATTTTTTGGTATAACAACTTCCAAAATAGATGTAACAACACCCACCCCACCCCCAGAACACATGAAGAATAAAATTTGATGTAAAAATATCCCTAAGTATATTTAAAACAAAACAAAAAAAACCCACTAAGGATTTCCAGGCATTAGAATTGGTATTTTCCTTTAAAGATACTGAGGAATAGAATTGTAAACTAAAACTTTTGTTACATATATAATGATCCAATCCCTTCATGACCTGTGTGTATTTCAAGTTTACAAAACAGTAAAACAATCAGAAACTGAATAGAACATAATTGCATTCTTCAAATCCAAATCCAAATCTTAAGGGCACCAAATACTAATCACCAATTCTTTTCCTTTCACTATTGAAACTACAGTATTAAACTGCAGTGAAAACTTAAAAACCAATTTTGTGAATAATTCATAGAAAAGATGAGAATAATCACTCCCAAACAGGCATAAGCTCTAATGATACCTTACTTTATAAAAGGGCAAAAAAAAAGAAAAAAAAAAAAGAGATTAATCATATGTGTCCATATATTAATGGAGAAATATATCAATCATGTGGAACTACATTGCACTTTTTTGTTAGGCTATTAATAAAGAAAAAATAGCGACTCCTTGCACTTATATTTCTAGTAAGCTTTCTGAAGAAGTTCATTTAAAAAACATGAAACATATGCATAATGTCTTTGTATTACATACATGCACAGACATACGGCTATGTCTAAACAGAAATCTTTTAAATTACTACATGTAAGATTTGAAAAAAGAGCTGCAAAAATTCTTAACCATCATTACTAAATATTATTCAGATCACCCTGTACTCATTAGTTTTCTCCTAGTGAGCTCCTGTCAGGTCATTTGATTAAAAACAATTTTGGAAGTATCCTGGGTTCTAATTTAGGTACAGCCAAGAATGCTCAAATTAATTTTTTATTACAAGTTTTCCTCCATTCCCCAAAGGCTAAAAATGTATTAATGCATAACATACTATGTGATTTGAAATTGCTTTTTGAGACCTATGTTTTATCTGATGACATTTTTTCTCTCAGCATTGATCTAGTCTTCCTGTTCACAGTTTCTACATACGGTGTCTAACACAAAAGCCCTATGATGGATTGTAACAAAAGCTCTTTATTATAGTCTTGACAGAGACAGATAACTAATCCAGTGCTAATTTAAAATCAAAACCTTAGCACCAGAACTAAGGGTACAGTTTCTATGATTTTAGTGTATCTACCATAATGTACTACCTTTGAACATCTTCTACAATTTTTCTTGAAAATGAATGTTCTATATTTAAACTTGCCTTTGTTACATAGTCCTTTACCAGTTCAGGATAAGACCTATTAAATGCGCCCATCAATTTTATACCTTAATTTTATAAAATTTACCAAATGCACATAAAATGAATGCCAATCATACTTCTATTGTGCAGAAACAACCACCTGCTTTCGAATGGACAGTATTTTGTGGCAGTAAATTATAAATATTTAAAGAAATGCTACCTGAACTTCCCAGCTGCTAAGAAAAGCAACGTGGTAGGTCCTGGGAAGATAAGGTGTTCTGCCCTGGCTGGCACTGAACTGCTGGGCTCCCCAGCAGCGGTGCACTGCCAGCATGCAGAACTGCCCCCGCCGGGGGAGACCCTGGGCTGTGGCACTGTCACCCCCGCAGCCAACACCTCCTGCGTTGGCCCGCTTCGGAACAGGCTGGCCCTCGCACGAAGGCATTAGAATTCAACACACAGTGCCCTGCCTTAACAACAGAGCTGTCCTTACAAAGGGAACACAGATTTGCTCACCCCTGGTGACCACAGCCTGCCCTTTTTCCCCAGACACAAGCCGAGAACCCCCTGAAGGCTGAGCGATTGAGAAATAATTATTCCTTTGGTACCAAGCTACAACTGGTAAATATTAAATTATGACGTGCCAAAAATGAAAGAAATGAGTTGCTGTGCATGGGTGAGGAAAGGAAGGAAGGAAAGAAAACGACAGTCTAGGCCTTTCATTGTGTTGATCTTACTGCTGAATCCGAGAAGGAAATGGGATGCTAATGAAATAATAAATAATGTGAGAATCTACAGTAGTAATAAGACCAACGTACAGTGGTCTGTGACTCAGAAACCTCATACAATGCAGGAGCTACTTATGCAGTTCCTGTATATTAATCCACCAGTGATACACACTATACTAACTAGTACTCACTTTCTAAACTAAGTAACAGGTGTCAACAGTGACCATCAGAAGCTTTTCATGCCTCAAAACATTACTAGAGATTTGAAGCAGCAATGTTTGCACTGCAAGAGTCAGAGATAAGCTACATACTTAAAAGTGAAATTTTCACTGCATTTTATGCTATGATACCAAATGCCTAAGTACATTTTATGCTAGGATACCAAGCCCATGAATGACAGATTATTGGGTTTGATTTTCCTTTTCACAGTTTTAAAGGAAGAATTAAGATATATGAACTATCAAGTGGGAGGTACAGATAATACACAGTGTAATAATCACCTTGTTATTTCTAGCTGAGCTTCTTTGTAGATGCATTTTCCCCCTTGTGAACAATAAAATTCCTCAGAAGAGGATTTGTTGCAAAAAACGTGAATGTGCATAAACATTTTCCCGTCTGCTGCCATTTATGCTACTTAGCATGTTTCAACAGACATGCTGCAGGAAAAAGGTATTAACATTTATTCACAGAGAATTTGTTTACTTTTGAACAGAAATGTTACTAAATATTCAACAGTCCAAAAATACTGATGATTTATATTGCTGAAGCCTAGAAACTGATCGTTTCATCCTTCACTTGGTATAAAGTCAAAACTCCCCACTGAAGTGAATAAAAGATTTGCTAAGTAAAGACTGGAGGACTTAGATGCGCCTGTTTCCTACCCAGTGCATTGCTGTTGGAGACAATTTTCCCAGTATTTTTCCCATTCAGTTTTCATCATTTTGGGTAGGGGGTTTCCAATAATTTCTTGGGTAAACTCTTCTGCAACCAACTACATCTCATACACAGGAAAATGTGTCAATTGCCTCTCTGCCTCTCAGTGTTGTTCCCCTATACTTTCAGATTACGTATTAGTTCTTATTTCTTGTTGTTTGTAACCTTCAGGTATTTATAGATGATACCTGATGTACCCTTTCTTTGCTAGCAATTCTACCAAGTTATACATTTCTGTCCTTATTTGGCAGTAAAAAAATCTAAGGTGTCACTAATTCCAGTAGTGTTTATTACTGTTATTCAAGTACCATCTAATTTATCAGCATTATTCTAACAATGTGGTATCCAAAATTGAAAACAGCATTCTGGATGCATTCGTGTTACATGAGCATACCTAAAAATGTCTAAACATCAGGATGATGTTTAGCTGGCAACGTGCGCTCACAGATGAGAAAGCCAATTGTCTCCAGGGCTGCATCCAAAGAAGTGAGGCAAGCAGGTCAAGGGAGAGGATCCTGCCCATCTGCTCCACTCTCCTGAGACCCTACCTGCAGTACAGCATCCAGCTCCGGAGCCCTCAGTGCAGGAAAGACAGATATGAATCTACTGGAGCAGGTTCAGAGGAGGGCCACAAAAATGATCAGAGGGATGGAACAGCTCTCCTGTGAGGAAAGGCTGAGAGCACTGGGGGTGTTCAGCCTGGAGAAGCCTTTGGGGAGACCTTACAGCAGCCCCTCTATTTGTAAAGGGGGCTTATAAGAGAGATGGAGAGAGACTTTTTACCAGGGCCTGTAGTGACAGGACAAGGGACAATGGTTTTAAACTGAAAGGGGGTAGATTTAGATTGGACATACAGAAGAAATTCTTCACTGTGAGGATGGTGAGGCACTGGCACAGGCTGCCCAGAGAAGCTGTGGATGCCCCATCCCTGGAAGTGTTCCAGGCCAGGCTGGATGGGGCTTGGAGCAACCTGGTCTGGTGGGAGGTGTCCCTGCCCATGGCAGGGGGGTTGGAGCCAGATGACCTATAGAGGTCCCCTCCAACCCAAACCATTCTATGTTTCTATCAATTCTTTCAGTTATACCATATTTGTTGCTATCACCTACTCTAAATTTGCACCTGCATAAATTAGTTTTCCAAGTTAGGGGTCTCCCCCCACCCCCCGATTAAGTTACTAGTTGGGATGTCTTTTAAAGGTTGAGGTTGGAGACCCCCCACTCTCAAAGTCTCAGTCCTTTAAGTAGCTATTCTGAAGTTAAATGAGATTTTTTGCAGGACCACATTTAGAACTTGCAATAGAAAGGTTTTTCTATTAGCCTAATTTGTATTACCTCCATAGAATAAATAAACTTTTACAGAAAATCGAAGAAACTGCTCAGGTCAACATTTGTTAAGAAGAAATGTGATGCTATTTGCCCTTCTGTTATAACACTCTGAGAAAAGATAAATAAGGCTGCATTCCTTTGGCCCATAAAAGAATCTGTATTAATTTAGCAAATGTATGTAGCAAGTAGGGATTTACAGGCACAAAAGTTTTACAACTTGTTATTAATTCTAGTATTTCATCATTTCTGCAATCCATAATTTAAATGCCTTAATTAGATCATAAGGAAAAACTTCTTTTCCAGACAAAATTAGATTTCCTCATAATTTCATAAGCAGCATTTTAAAACCTCATATTTACCTATGTATTCCTCTCTATTTTTAAATACTAAAATTAATTCTAGCCAGCATTTATTTTCACTGTCCATGTCCAAGTTTGAGAAGTATTCTTGCCAGGAAAGGAATGAATATTGCAGAAAACACTACATTTTTTGGTGACCACTAGAACTAATTAAAGCTAGTCCTCTCAAGGCTTTTGTGTCATGGTTAATTGTGAGCTTTAACTAAAGCTGTTCCCAGAACTGGGATATCTGTGAGATGCCTTTCCTCTCTGGTTTCCTGTATCTCTTTACATGTAAACCAACACTGTAAGCTTTCCATTGCCCAAAACACTTGCAAAGACATACATTTTCATAATATGTGCAGGAATTTAAAATGTTTCAAGTATCTGTACCCCTATGAAATTTGTCTCAAATCAGACAGCAGTTTAGAAATTACTGGGATGAAATAGGGATCACAGACAAACAGACAAAGAATGACTGCATTCACCTCCTTTTCTTGACCTCAGGTTTGGAAACTTGATTTTTAAAATCACTTGATTTGGTGTGATGCTTCAAACAACAGTTATTTGAAGTTACTAGCTTAAACAACTGGAGGCACAAACACAAAATAACATTTTCATATTCACACATTTCTGTACTTCCTGATTTGGACTCAGAAATACAAAATTCATGGGAATGAAAACTACATTCACTAAACTGGAGATGTCACCTCAGTTTCAAGCAGAGACAAACTAGCCACATTTGGAAGCTTTGCGAGGGAACTGATCTTCACAGGGTCAAGAGACTCTCTTCAGTTGTGCTCTCCTCTTCTATCAGGCTTCTTAATAAAGAAAGAGTAAAGGTACACCTACAGGGCTTATTGCATCAACATTATTAAATCACTATGACCAAAAAATCTACATTAATATCTTTATCAGGGAAAATAAGGTGTGTGACAATTATATCATCTTCTGTGATAAAGGAAACACTGAGTAAACACAGATCTCTGCTGGCTCCTTT
Organism: Microhierax caerulescens; assembly: GCA_035590215.1. NCBI lineage: Eukaryota > Metazoa > Chordata > Aves > Falconiformes > Falconidae > Microhierax > Microhierax caerulescens. Next base: position 65,500,396 of record JAVJGJ010000059.1, on the reverse strand, counting down.
GAGGGAGTCGAAGGGACTACAGACATGAAAAGGAAAAGAGAAGAAGGAAATCTGTTTACTCTCTACAACACAGCAAAAAGATGAGCCAGCCAAGAAGAAGGGCAGAGATAGTAAGGGAGCTAATAAAGTTGGCTCCTTTTCTCTTAACAAGTATTTGGCAAAGGGTAGACAGTGATTGAATAGGGATGGAGAAATGAGATGATCTTTAGCTGTCTCTGCAGGGAGCTCCGAAAAGACAGCTCAGAATTGTTAGACTTTGAACTAGAACATATAATTATCAAGTAATAAAGATACCTGCTTGCCTCAGAGGTGGATAATGTAAAAACAAAAGTACTCAATAATTTCAGTAATTTCTTCTGCATTTAAAATATGCTAATGGTAGATAGCCAGAGAATTTAGGACACAGTACTGGAATAAAACTGTATAAAATTCTAATTATCAAGTATTGGTGCTGTCATCAAAATATTGTTTTCAAGCACAGGAAAAGGGAGGAAACGGGCATGGCTGGGAAGAGAGCAACATCGTCACTTCAGCAGTCTCCAAGGACAGCAAGTGGGGTATCACTGTACCTAGCTCAACAGCTGCATTTCCACAGAATACACAAAAATCACAGTCCGTTTACTTTTTTTTTTTTTCCTACCAAGGAAAACAACCTCCTTAGTAAATATATCCCACAGGATATATATACCAATATATAATAATCCAACAGGAAATCTAGAAGGCCTCCACATAGTTCACATTAACTCTATCTACCATCTTTGAGGCATAGGCACCAAAGGAAGATGGTTCCTGCCTCCTGAACAACAGCCTACTCTTTGGAGAACTCAGTTGAGAAATGGAAAGACTGATTGAAGGATGGAAGCCAAATTAAGAGGAATAAATTTGTATCTCTCTTATTGCAGTAATCAAAAGCTTTAAGCCACAGAACATTTTGTATGAAAACACTTGTAACTGAGCAAGCAAATAAGGAAGCCAAATCTTATTCAGAAATTGGGATATTAGCTGCCAATGGCAGTATTAAGTTTCCAGATCTTAATCCCAGAAAATAATTATGCATTAAAAAAAAAAATGCACATTGTCATTAGATAAAATAATCTCCAGAATTACTGATTAGATAATTAGGTATGTGTCTTTCCAGTTTAATGTCCTGGTTACTTGAAAGGCATTTTTCCTCTATTGCCTAGCCCTTTATCCACTAGAAAGTGGAAAACAGGTTTAAATCACCTAGTCTGAATGCTGCACCAATATTTATCAGTGCTCTAATACAGCATAACCAACTGAATACACTTATCAAGTCAGGGACAGTAATGACCACTCTCACATGAGATGAAACGAGTCATAGATCCAATCCAGCTCACCTTTTAAAGCTTCTCCTGGGAATGATAGAGAGAATTTAGGAGGCTGTTCAGGTATCTAGACAAATTAAGCACTTCTAAGCATGTGTGGGTGACTCAAGTTAATTGTCTCAGCTAGGCAGGCAAGAGCCTAATGTATTTATACACATAGCGTTAAGCAGTCTTTGAAAATACAACTTGACTATCTGAAATGTATATATTTTGAGTGGCTAAATTGCAACTTGGGTAGGATATATCATCCTTAAACCACAAATCCAATCCTATGCAATGCAGAAAACAGCATTGTATAATCCTACTCAGGAACTTGTCCCCAATACTATATTTAAGCACAACTCACTTCTTACATGACAGGAGATAAATCCATTCTAGATCTATGATTAATGTTGTTTTTCCCCATTCTAAAAGTGTTCTTCATTGCCCATTTTCTACAGAAAATTCTATCTCTCCAACTGTACTTCCGTCCTTTACTATCTTCCTTGTTTTACGTAACTAAAACATATTATAATTAAATTTAAGTTAATTAAAACCAGGCAACAACATGCCTTTCCGATGGAAGGACAAGTTGCATAGTCAGATCGTTCAGAATACCTTGATTATCACATAGACTTTGGTTCAAGTCAAGTGGTGTTCTTCAGATACAATTCAGGATATTTTAACTTACAGATGAGAAGACTGTCCGGGAGACCGTAACTAGGATGTTGATGAAACACTAGTCAAGAATTCACATAATCTGAAGACTTGCCTGAAAAGGAGTGGATGTGGAATTTAGCATGGGATTCAACATAGGGGAAGGCCATTATATGGCCCAGAATACCCAAGGAGCTCGTCAGTGTATGGGAAGAGGACGTAGGGAAAATCCATTGTACAGATCACAGCCTGGAGAAGGTAAGTGTAGGTAGAAACCAAGTCCAGAATAGTTCTGCTATTCTCCAGGAGTTTGCATAGGGGTTAGTAGACATTTTTTATATTTACTAATGTCAAAGCAATTTGCAGGGAGCTTTTAACTAATAAAGAGAAAAGAGCTATTCTTTTATACCACTAAAGGATACTTTATGCATAAGAACTTATCAGGTACAATGGCACACAACGATAATGACCAGATCACCACAGACTGCAAGGTGTTTTCAGCCAAAGGATATACAAGGAATTGTCCTGAAAACCAAGAGATGTGAGCCAATATCTCTACTGAAGACACAGTATCACCATGGCTTGTACATTATCTTGAACCAGCAAATACAGGCATCCAGACTTCTCTGATCCAAGATCTCTTTCTCTTTGGCATGAAAAAATAATTGCAGTAAACTCTTTTCTTGAGATGGGAAGGATTACTCCCATCTCTCTCTGGTTAGAAGAGTAGTTGTTTGTTATTTCAATCTTTTGTTTAAAGGAAAAAAAGGTAACTGAAAAGAGATGGAGATGGTAGGGCTAAAGGCTGCTAGAGAATCAGGCTAGATGTAGGGGTTATTGAACAGAATGTTGAATACATCCTTTCAAGGTGAAACTGCTTTAGGACTGATCCCAAAGAGGTGTCAGGGAGAAGAAATTAAGAGCTAAAGGGAAGCGTCTCCTAAGCAAAGATACAAGGTGATATCTGAGATGCAATGACCACCAAGCACAAAAAACGTCTGCTGCAGTGGAACTGCCTTTGAAACTCAGAAGGCTAAAGAAAACATACAGAAAAATTAATGTTATAACCAGAGGAAAGATTCCAAAAAAGGATACCAAGATAGTCATTGAATTCTTAAGAAGAAAGTCACAACAGCTAAATACCCTTGGGGGGAAAAAAAAAACCCAAACCAACAAAACATCTTTTAGTGGCACATCTCTAGATGAACAGCCAAGTCAGCAAAGTGAAGGGATGTTTTTTGGTGCAGAGTAACTCCAGAGTTATATCCCTAAAAAGCAGGCCTTGTGTTAGAGGAAAATTTATTATGCAGCAGACAATTTTTGTGCTCTGTGTTCATCACGCTTTTGGTGACACAAAAAGACACCAAGCAGACAAAAACCAGTAACTGGGAAGGAATCCCCTGATGTCCCAATTCAAGTATTGCTGAGAACTGATTGACTCTTGAGTTACATGTGAAGCCAAAGAATTGTAAGAAGGGTTAGTCTTTGCTATTTTCATATCCCTGAGATAAGACAGAGTCCATTACGCACGCAAGAACAGAACAGTTGCCATCTGAGCTCACTCACTGGGTAGAATCACTCCTACAATGCTGTAGGCTTACGCTGTAAGATTTCCTTCAGACTGTGACAACTGCTTAAGCCAAAGCTTCCAAGAGGATTGAAAACAAACATCATCTGAGGAGCAGACTAGAGATTTGGGTAGCTACACAAGTTCATCCATGTCCTTGCCTTAGTACCACCAGGGAATGAAACATACTCTACATCTCTGATTTGCAGGTGTCTGAGACAACCAACCTGCAGCATTCTTCAAAGTATATCACTGGAGACTTAGTCCCGGTAGAAAAGCAACTCTCTCAACTCTGGGCAACTACTGAACTGGAAAAAGTACGAGCAATCAAGAAAGTGGCTCTAGGTATGGCAAGTATGTTATGGCACTGAAGTCTGTAAAGCATTGCAACATGATACTAAAAACTTTAGAGCAAGTAGCAGGGCTACCAAAGCATCACCTACATCCACTGAGCGAGAGTAACCCAAAGTTTTCCCTTCTATGGCTTGTATATGAGAGTGTCAATCAAAATTTTTGGAAGTGAGGAAACTGCATGCCATGCTGTCCTGGTTTCGGCTGGGACAGGGTTAATTTTCTTCTTAGTAGCTGGTGCAGTGCTGTGCTTTGGATTTGGCGTGAGAGCAATGTTGATAACACACTGATGATATTTTTACTTGTTGCTGAGTAATGTTTATACTAAATCAAGAACTTTTCAGTTTCTTGGGCCCTGCCAGGGAGAGGGCTGGAGGGACACAAGAAACTGAGTGTGGACAGCTGACCTGAACTAGCCACAGGGATATTCCATACCATAGAACGTCATTCTCTGTATATAAAGCTGAAGGAAGAAGAAGGAAGGTGGGTATGTTTGGAGTGATGGTGTTTGTCTTCCCAAGTAATCATTACGCGTGATGGAGCCCGGCTGTCCTGGTGATGGCTGCACACCTGCCTGCCCATGGGAAGTGCTGAATGGATTCCTGGTTTTGCTTTGCTTGCACATGCAGTTTTTGCTTTACCTATTAAATTATCTTTATCTCAATCCATGAGTTTTCTTGCTTTTACTCTTCTGATCCTCTCCCCATCTCCTGGGGTGGGGTGTGTGTGTGTGCGTAGCAGGGAGTGAGCAAGGGCTGTGTGATGCTTAGTTGCCAGCTGGGGTTAAATCGCAACACATGCCTCTGGCTCTCTGCAAGCTAACAAGTCTTAGAGCAGTTTTTAATGGAATGAGGAAAGCAAAGCCATCATATTTAGTAAAAAATAGCTAGAATATTAACAGAAATAGCTTGATTAAGAACTTGTCCCTGAAATGCATATTGGTCTCACAATCAGCAGCAGTCTTATTTGTTCTTGACGAGAAGTCTGGCTGAAGTGAGAAAACTTTGAACAGCCAGGTCTAGGATCAAACTTCTCCTTGAACCCTTCTCTTGCATCTGGCTCAAAGCACCTGCAAATGCATTTGCCAAAGATGTAACAGAATTTTCATGTCTGTACCACAATAATGAAATGTAGCTGTCACTCAGTGTCCAAACTGTAAAGCTCACAGACTTAGCTGAAGATTACTTCACAGCAGTAAGAATCAAACTTCATAAAGGAAAAGGGTGAATGAACCCTAAAGAAAACTGTACCATGAGTAGAAGGCCCAGAACCAAGAAGACTGGGGGGTGGGGGTGGGGTGTTCAGAACCAACCCACCACCAAGAATAAAAAAAAAATAAAATCTCACCACAAAAGAGAATACCACAAACAAGAGCTACAAAATCTGTGGGAGCACCTGAAAGCTAGAGTTACTGCCTACGACTTATTCTGGCACTGTAGATGAGCATTTGAAGCTCTGACCTGGCCAGACAGCTGAGAGGAGCGAAGGGGAGCAGAGCAGTCTCTGCATGGTGCACGCAAGGGCTGACACTACCCTCGAGTGCTACTGAGAATAAATACATCTTCAGTTTTGAGAACTTTGGCATATCCACAGCCTATTTTTGAAAGGGAAAGGCAAATGCCTATGCAAATAGTACTTTGTGTATTATATCAAGAATTGTGGGAGAACCCCACTGATCAATGCCAGGAGACTAATAAAGACAAAATATTAAGTTTTCTTCCTCTTTAAAACATAACTCCTACCTAAACTGTTTCTTAGAGACATTGGCCAACGAGAGTATAAAAGCATCACTGTGACTAGCATCTCCAGGAAAGTTTCACACCCATTTACACAACTTGGAATCATTCATCGGGGTGCTGGAGTGTGTCCAGAGAAGGGCAGT
>JAVJGJ010000059.1:65446871-65494255 GCA_035590215.1 Microhierax caerulescens | reverse complement strand
TTAGTGGTGGGCTTGGCAGTGCTGGGTTAACAGTTGGACTTGATGATCTTAAAGGTCTTTTCCAACCTAAATGATTCTATGATTCATACAAAGCTTAGTGGGAATATTTATACAGCAAATTCAGATGCTGATCTTTTTTTCAGTAAAAACAAATTAAAATTAATTAAAATAATATTCCTCTGTAGTAAATTCTTGATTTCAATGAAATAGCACAGAATAATTTTATACCACTAAAATTCTTAACAACTAATTTGAAATAATCTATGAAGAAGCAAAAGATAAAATTTTATTTTTCCCAATAAATATAAAAAATAAAAGCTGTAAATAAAATCCTTGCCTTACCCTATATACCACAATGACAGATGCAATGAAAAAACAACTGCTTGGCTCTTCTGCAAGATCTTTAATCAAAACCTTTATCAAAAGGCCAGGGTCAAAAAAAAAAAAGAAATAAAGAAAAAGAAAGCTTGCTCAAAACCCCTGCACCTTTAGTGCAATCCTAAAGAAAATAATGCTGCTGACAAGAACAAGTAAAAGCTAAAGCAGCCAGATCAATACTAAAGAAGAAAGAAAGAAAGTAGACCTGGTTATGCACGTTAATAGAGTAGACAACAAGTTCCTACTAATAGTCCAGAGACGCCTTGCAACATTAAGCAGGAGAGACTCATACCACATCAGTGACAAAACTGATACTGCTGTTTATTCACTAAATAAACACGTAATTTTTATATTCATATATAGATACAATGAAAGGTCCCAAAGAGGAGATCTAAAAACATAATTTGAAAAAGAACATTTAACGTGGTTTGGCATAATGTGATTTCAGCACATTTCTCAAAAAACATGCCAACTTTGCCTATGCTTTTATAATCCATAACCTCATTTTATTAGTGTTCCCGAAGGGCTAGACTCATGTGGGGAAAACTACTACAAGAATTCACACCTGAACCGATGACTAGAAAGACTAATAATATTACCTACTCTGACTCACTGCAGTGCACGGGTTGTAGTAACACTCCTAAATTTTTTTGCACCAACACCTGAACTTCTGCTTCGAACTACATACATGCAAAAAGTGGAACAAACAATAGAACAGATCTAATCATGGAATACGCACACATATACAAACAGTTATAAATAAACCTCTTTTGATTAGTCATGTCTACATTTTCTTTGAATTCCTGGCTATAACTGAAGACTAGTACCAGCTTAAACAATTAATAATTTACTCACATGGCAACTCCCATGTGTTTGAAGTTATTCTGTTAGTACTGAGATGATCCTGCCATGTATGTGTTTAGACAAGCTAAGGTTTAACTCATATGGTAACTCTTACATGCTTGGAGTTATTCTATTAGGGTTGAGATGATCCATTCCAATGTCCATGAGTCAGGGGGAGGGAGGGGCAGGTAAATCTGAGTATTAAAGCAACAAGAAAGGAGATGTTTCAAAACTTATTTCCCAATCATACGCAGAACCCACTCTGAACTATCATACTCTGAACTCCAGGAACTAACCAGAAATAACCTAACTAAAAGGAGAACAATAGGAAGAAGAAAACATTTCTGTTTTGCTATTACACTAAATCACAAGTCCAAAGCACCTTCCAATACCCAGTTTATATCATGCACCATTACAGGGAAAATACTTTGCTAACATGAAGAGGAATAGGAGAAAAAAAAAAGAAAAATAAAAAACCCCATGCGTTTTTAAAACAGCACTGTAAACCACTGCCTATAAACATTATACTCCATACCAAGATGCACTTTATTTACCTCTGTAAAATGAAATGGGGAGAGAAAGAGACTATTGTCAAGCACAATTATGTGCTGTGCAGCATCCTGTGAAGCTGGAATGTGCTTGTTTCTGAGCGAGCACACTAACGCTGTCTGGCACTGCTGTCCCGGCAGCAAGGTCCCGCGTTTTCCTCTTGACGTTGTAATGAGCAACCCTATCACTCAGCTGCTCTCCTGCCATTACTGCAACAGCATTTAAAACTGTGGAGTTCACAGTCTGTAATAATCCTTGAAATGCACACAGAGAAGAAATATTCCTAATAACTTCCTAATAAAGAACCTCATGAGAGAGGGCAGAAAGCAAGCAGAAGTGTATTAAGACTACTAACCCACCTCCAGATTCCTACTGAAGGCTCTGGTAATTCTTGTGATTATAATGGAACCAATTCAAAGTGATGAGCAATGGTGGTAAAAATATTCAATTTTTAAAAAAATATTCTTTTTCAGGGATTAATTAAAATAATCTAAAGCAAAGAAATCGGTAAATCATCAACAAAAAAAATTACAGCTACTAAATTATTTCAAGAATAAACATATCCAGGAACATAAACCTGGGAAGCAAATTTCAAGTTACAAATACTGTACACACACAAAAATATAATTCTTAACTTCAAGTGGTAATGCTGCCGAATTCTTCATTTACATTTTTCTCTTGAGAAGAGCAAAGAATGGGCAAATTTCACAGCAAAACTAAGAGCAAGCATTAAAGCTGTATAAATGTGCTGAGAAATACAACCTAAAGTTGCTACCATAAAGTATATAAAGTAAACACTATATTCAGTATTTAATACGTTTTAAATTATCATCTCTGGCTGGGCACATACTACATTTGCCACATTTCTGTGTTAACGAAAGCATTTCACTTTTTTAGTATTAAAATAGGCTCTTTCAAAGATGCTACATAATTTAAGCATGAAGTAACTGCTTGTTCCTATGTGCTACAGGAGACTTCCTCATGCATTAATGGAACATATATATAAAATCACACAATGATAAAGTCTTGAAACTGGTACATATTTTAGGAGCTTATTTTCTGCATTCATAATTCTATTTTTAATTCCTTCTGACAATACAGAAATATAAAGAAAATGGAAGAACTTCATTGTACAGCTCTGAAGGGTTGCTGAATTTCCAAGAATTTGGGGGGCAGAGGGGGGAACACAGACAGTACTTACTTATGTTACTCACATTATTTAAACTGCAAGCTTCCTGGAGCTTGTTCACTGAAATGAGGATGGTTAATCTTAAGTATTCAGTAAATTCCACAGATCAGCTGAAAAGTCTTCCAAGGCATGGATAAAAGAACTTTAACCAAGCATCCCTAGTTCATGCATGGGGTAACTGCTTCAAAACACTGTGTACTAAAATCTGTATAGGAAGAGAACACTTTCTACAAATCCCACTATTATAATTCTAAATTATTCAGGGTGTTAAATTTAAATACAATTAATCCAAAAAAAAGGCCAAATGATTTGTGTGGGTTCTTATAGAAGAACACACAGAACAAAGGGTAGAGAAGTGATTATAAAAATGCAAAAGTTTTATTTTTGTGCTTATTATTTTTACTGTTGTATCATGCTGAGACTCTTATTTAGTGCTAGATGCTGAATATAGACATTACTCCTGCCCTGAAGATCTTACTTAATTTCAAAGGTCAAATCTCAAGTAACTGTGGAATCATGACCTACTGATACCAAACTCGCCTAATAGTAGAGATCTGGAGGAAATGGTGATTATGTGGGTTGGGTATTCCGCCGCGCCCCCCCCCCCCCCCATCCCTAATTAAAAGAAATGGCCATTTCTTTTTGTTTTAACACAACAAATTATTTTACCCTTAAAATATGAAAGATATATATTTAACACAAAAATGTTCTGCCAAGTATATAATTCTAACATTACTATTCTGGCTGATCGGTTCAGCTATTTGTTCCATTTTATTATTCTGGGCTTTCAGCAGAAGAGCTGGAAAAAGTATACATTTGCATATTTTCTACATCACTAGCATTTCTACATTAACAGCCTGTACTACACAGCTCATACTTTTAGTGCATATCACTCCAGACATTTCATTTTGTACCTTTCCATGCCATTTTTTCTTTTCAAGCTTTCATTTTATATACTAAACTATGTTCTAAATGCTTGATTTTATCAAATTATTAACACCTATGTCTCAATATTTATGGAATGCATTAACAATGCAGAATGCATTATTTATACTTTCAGCATTAGAACAGGAATTGAAAACTCAACGGATCATTTTAAATCAATTTCTTGTCCTAAATAACACCACTAAGATACCAGGCATGCTGGAAACTTTGTGACAGGAAGCCTGGGGACACAAAATACACACCAGTAAACTGTGCTAGGTGTACAACAGAACTATGTATTAAAAAGAGAGTTTAAAGTCAAATATAAGTAACAAACTACCATTTCAGTGCTAGCAGACAAGCTGAGTGGACTGTAATTTCAGAGAGAAAAAGTTTTGCTGCCTATTGCTACCCGCCCAACCATGATAGTGACACCAATGGCAGAGGCATCACCTGCTAACAGACGTCAGGTATGTAACGAAGTCATTAAGTCAGCAGCAAAGGCAGAGCATTCAATTGTATTAGACGATAGGTAGATGGGACAAACATCATAAATATGACATTTTTTTAGATCCCACTTAATTTTTAGATCAGAGGTTGTTTCATGGCTAGCATCACAAAACGGGAAATACAACCCGTGACATGCTTGCACTGAGGGAATGGCTAGAGCTGGTCCAAGACATCACAGTGACTACAATGTACTTAAAATCAGTGTCACTGCATGAGCAACAAAGGCCAAGAAAAATCACCACAGTTGTGCTAAACTTCAGAATACAGAAGTATATAAAAATGAGGATGACTGTGAAAAAAGCCAGAAGGGACTCCTAAAACAACTGTATCCTTACAGGCAGAAGCAGAGACCGCTGAAGGATCGTGTATCGGAAGTGCAAAGCCAGAGTACGCAACTTACTAAAGCAAATGCCGGTACAGGGTAAAGCATAATCAGCTGACTAAACAACAAAGTCATTAAGTCAGTAGACAGAGGTTCATTTTAAAATGAAAGCAACTATGGAAGAAGCTGCAGTACAACAAATTAACATATTGCCTAGGCTCTGTGGTGTTCACCCAAGCGTTCTAATCAAATACAGGATGAAATAGCCAAATGACTAAAACCCCTCTAGTACCTAAACTCTGGAGCTCACAAATGCAATACCAAGCTTAAGAAACAAAAACATTATGGGGAATACATTTGGGTAAGCCTGAGATTTGATAATAGAAAGTATAGTAAAGGACAATTAATGGACAGCTCACTAAATACAATCCTTCAAGGAAGAGCTAATACAGCTTCTCTAAAGGCAAGTCCCACCTCACAAACCTGCTGAAGTTCTCTGCAGGGATTACAACCTCACACACAAGGGTGATCCAACTCTAAAATTCCTCACTAAATGTTTTTTTGGAAACTAAGCTGCCAAGACATAAAAGCAAAGATTGCAGTATGGAAAAGTAACTGATGAGAACACAGAAACCAAAAGGCAGGAGTCAGACTCTGCTCTTACAATGGAGGGAAGATACTTGCATAGGGGGTTGTGCTGGGAACTGTCCTGCTTAACACATGCATAAGTAACGTGGCAAGGGAGAGGGAAAAAGGGATGGCAGTATGCCAGTGAAGCGAGAAAATCTCCTGATGGTATATATTTAAGGTAGTACAGATGAGTGCCTTAAAGAACAGCAAAAACACCTCATCAGTCTGAGTGATCAGGTAATAAAATGGCTGGTGAAATTCAATTTAGATTCATGTAAAACGATACATGTATGGAAAACTAATCCTAGCTTCATATATAAAACAAGAGGCTCTGAGTAGACCAGTAACACTAAGGAGCAGAAGAGTGGGGTTATGCTAGATAATTCCATAAAAGCATCAGCTCAGTACTGGCCATACTCAAAAAAATAAATTAGGAAATTCAAGATGCATTAGGAAAATTAGGAAATATTAGGGAAAGGAAAAGAGTATAAAACGCAAAAAGGTCACTCTATATAGTTCTATAAACTTATGTTCGTTCCATACTTCAAATATTGCATAAAGCTTTTTGCCTGTTCCTCGCAATAGAAGACACAGTAGAAGTGGAAATGGTTCTGAGAGGGCAAGAATGACCTATGGTACGAACTGCCCCCATACAAGGAATGTTCACATAGGTTGGGACTGTTCTGTTTGCAAAAAAACCGGAGTTTGGGAGCTGCGGAGTTTGTAGAGACCTACAAAATCTTCAGTAGCAACACCTTAGAGACAGATAAAGTACTCACGGTTTCTTCCAATAAACCCAGCAGATGGATAGCACATAAAGGTAGGAGAAGCCAGGTTCAAAGCAAACGTGGTAGGATTTCAATGAGCAGCAGCCCCTTGGACTCTGTCAGGGACACTGAATGCAAAAAAGCTCACATGATGAGGTCAAAGGACAATCAGACGAGCACCTGGGAGAGATTCACTGCAGGTACCTGAACAGACTAACCCCCAAAGGTTTACAAATCCTTCAAGCTTGAAAGAACATTAGGAATTATCATATGGACTAATCCTATTCTTACCCTTCTCTAGACATCTGCTGGTGGATACTACATTGAAGTAAGAATACTGAACAAGATAGTTTGGTGTAGAATTCATTATGTGGTTGGCTGTTTGGGTGCAGCATTTTCTGCAAACTAATGACAAACAATTCACATTACAAAGGCTGAGATAAGGGGGTACAATTGTATGTAACAACCTTACATAAACTCAAATATTTAAGATAAGCACTGAAATTGCATTCCACTGTCCTTGAACTCCGTTCATGCAGAAGTTCCTATCTTTAGAAGCCCAAACCCTTCTTGCAACTTAGTTGCTGAACCTATGAAAGCTAGGTAAGATTACTAGTACAGCAAATAGTTTATCAATAATCACTTACTTGAAATAAACCTTCCTCTGGATTTTAGCTATTTCCATATTTTTACTTCCTTTTTAAAAAACACGTAACTTTATTCTCATCTTTTATCAACAGAATTATAATTTCTAAATACTTTCTGTATATTACTGTAGCACATTCATTTATCTTATCATGGCTATATTTTTCTCTGCTCTATTTTTTCATTGGATTGCACCATTAAGTACATTACATAAAATTCCCTTTACGTTATGAAAGCCCAGTCCACTTGAGACAGGTGTCTTGAATGTTTCTATTTTCCAGGTTAATATCCAGTGATCAACAAAGGAGAAAAAGTTGGCGTTTTAAATAAAATAAAAAGTACTGAAGCCTAAACCTTTATATTGGTTTAGGCATTGAAAACCTTGATATACCACATTCTGCAGAAGGGAACATTTTAACCAGAACTTGAACTGCTGTCAGGTTATACACAGAAAGTCAGCTTGCTTTAAAGTAAACCACTCAGACTGAAGATATAAAGTATGGGTGATGTTCAGCATTCCCTGCGTTACTGCAGTGCTTCAGAGCCATAGTTGTAGACCAAGGCTTTACTGTACTGCTTTGTGTTGCTCAAAAAGCAACATACAGCTAGACCTAGGAAAGAAAGTCCAACATGGCTAATCCTGTCATATGACTTTTCTTTAACCAAGTTATAAAAAATAAATCTTTAATTGAAAGCTATTTCAAGCTTCACAACTCTGTATGGTTAAACACATGTTCCAATTTCCAACCTAAATGTATTCATGTCCGACCTTATAGGTATTTGTTCTTTTGCCAGAACCATTGTTCATCTTAAGTCATCATCTTCCTTCAGTGTTTACCCTCTAAGGTACTTACATGGAGGGGGTGTCACAGCTTCTTTAAACTTTAACTTTGTACATCAAATAAATCACTCTTCTTGTCCTTAGCTGCATGTATTAAAATCACAATATATCATCCCTGAATACAAAATTCTATGTTAGATCTTTCCAGTGCTCTGTAAAATCCCAGTATTTTATTTCTAGCTATTTCAGAAATACCTAATCTAATACAGCCTAATATCAAATGCACCTTTTACAGAATTCAGATTAATTTTTGCTTGGCAATTACCATCTGGGTCAACTAGTGCTTCTCAGGTTCTCTCATGCACTCTTCTACTGATAAAACATAAAAACGCTTTTTTGCCTTTTGCACTTTCTATTATTACATTTCACCATAATCAGTTCAGTCTTCAGAATTATTCAATCTTTTCTCTATAATATGATCTTTCACTATTTAATGATGCTTTTCACTGCCTCATCTACAGATTCCATCAACATCTTCCCATTTTCTATGTACTGATTAAGACTGGTATCTCCAAGAGACCTGCAACATGAGACAAGAAAGCAAGAGACTGAGGAACATAGACAGCAATACTGGCATCAGTATCTCCTATGCCTGTTTAGGTAGGTATTTGACAACAAATTATAAGGAGGGTTTTGACAGACTATAATGAAGTATTTTTACAGATATTAATGATAATTAACCATTATCACAAGCATAAGAAGCAGCACAGTTCCATATGATTATGCACACATATTGCACCTGGGAAGTTTACTTCGCATGTGCACTGTCTGTTTTGTAATATACTGTGCACTGAAAACCTTTTAAATTTTTTCTTCATTGTTTGTGTTTCTTTTCCATTAATGATACTTACACCAGGAATTAGATAAGGCTGTTTTCAGAATGTTTAAAAATAATTTTTTATATAACTGAAAAATGGAACCTTTCATTCTCTGTGTACAAAGCTATCAGAAATAACAAATGTGCCTTAAGTGATCTCACTGAATTAACTGTACCAGTTTTAATTGCTGTTGTTAAAAGTGTATCCAAGGGTCAGATCCAAAACAACACTTGGCACTCAAGACCGAGCATAAGAAAATAGGTGGCTGGCTCTGGGTGTGGAACTCACAGGCTTCATGAAGCACCTTCATTGTCTATACACTGTTACGTACAGCCTTAGGTACAGAAAAATAGTATCCACAATACTCAGTATCCCGAGTAGAAGAAATACATACAACTACCAAAACAAAATCTGCAAAATAAATGTGTTTCTGAATTTTACCCCTTTATGGATTTAGATACCTAAGCTACACCTGAAGCAACTCAAATTATGTTAAACATTTCACACATTTAAATTTCTCAACTATATGTTATCTGTATCCAGACAACTGGATTAATTGATCTTACTGCCAATTGCTCACATAACAGCCTAGGCACTAAAGCACAGAGGGGAAACACTGGCTCATTAAGCAGAAACTCTCCATGTATTCAGATCCACCCTTCTTACTTTCTCGGAGAATGCCTTAAGCACCAGCATATCAGCACTGGTACCCTCTGTGTTTCTGAAATCTCACAAAATAAAAAGAGCTGTGGTTTGGGCTTTACTCCCTACTGTCTGCGCCCATCAAATGTGCTCAGCTCATTCCTCCTGGTTTGCACGCCTATGAGAATGCAGTATTATGAGTCCACCTGTGGCTTCTAAACAGCCTTCGCTGGAAGTCAGACACCAAAGCACGCTGGAAGCTGCACCTCCAGGCCTGGGCTCAGCACAGTCTTCAAAGTTTATAAAAGTTTTTATTAGAAAATTTACACACTGGTCACTGGTGACAGTTAATTAGATTTTTCAGTTTCTCAGATCATTCTCTTGACCTTGGATATCTGAATCCCACACAAACTCAAAGCTGGGAAGGTTTTTTAGAGAATAGCTGTATACATGCCTTCCCTGTTCTTGTTCTTTGCCAGCGCCATAGACTATGAGATTTGTTTTCTCCATTTTTGCTTGCCTCTGCGCAGCTCTTAAGCAGCACTTCATGTATCTGTGTGTTTCTGGAAATTTGCCCTTTGCCTCTATGAATTTAATTAAGTTGGATATTTTATATGTATTTTTCCTAACGTTCATGATTCCCCCCACCCACCCCAGCATTGCTGTTTACATTACAAACTCAAAATTAATGCTGTTGATATTTTCTAGTTCAGGAAACATTTCAAGTATAAAAGACAAATCTATTAATCACCTCAAAAACAATCTGGCAATTGCCATGATAATTAAATATATGTATAATGCAGTGATGATAGCAAATGTCAATAATTCCTTCAGCACCATGCTTTCGTTAATACTCTTTTAACATGTGATGAACATACATATTTTTATATACCTCAGTTGACCACAGTCTCTAAAATTTTGAAGCTCCATTTATTTTTAATATACTTATTCTCTAATGCCCCCCCTACCATAGTGGATTATCCAACTGTAAGGTATATGTCAGCAAAATCATACACTTTCAAGGCTTCTGACACTTTCTGTGGCTACTTCTATCTTAAGTCAAAGTTGTACAGGTATTGTATGTACAGCTGCATACAGAAAAATTTCTTCCATCCCTCTTCCTCCTCATGAAGACAAATATATGGAGCTTACTAACAGGCAAAAGCAACTTTACACAGTAATTTTTAAAGCTTATGAAAATAAAGTATTGCAGAATAATAAAAGCTGTTCCATTACAACTGTAGGGCATTCTCCAGTTCTGCAACAGAGAATATACATAAGCATACAGATGCAAGTGTAGACACACAACACAAGCAAAAGAAGCTGAAGGACAGATTTCTTGTCACAACACAGTGATACACTTCTGAATTGAAGCCCTTAATGTACAAGTTAGTTTTGTGAGTCTTGTTGGTCATTTTTTGCCATCTATACTTACACAAAATTTTAGAGGTTTATGTTTACATTTGAATTATGAAAAGAACAAAACCACACACCCCAAAACAAGCAAACCACAAATTATTCTTCACTTCCCAAAGTGCAGCTCTGTTAGTGGTTAGAAGGTTTTCTACAGGTGAGTGCCAATGCATTTTTTTACTGTTAGGAAGTAAAAATGGCTTCTACCACTGACTTTTACCTCTCTATCTATTAACACTATTTTGTAGTAGTAGGAGGAGGAGATTTGAAACAAACAAACAAAACACCAAGCAAGTGTAGATCAAGGCACAGACAAAATATTTTGATTTGTGACTTGTGCAGGCATACCCTGTGAAAATAAATCTGGCTTAATCCTCTTGCCTGAAAAAGCTGGAAGTTCTTTTTGAGCACTTTAAAAATGCAGTTTCTCTTCAATAAGCATTAGCAGTGAAAGCAGCACTATGGAATGAATATTCCAACCAATCCATCTTAAGTATTTGTTGTGTATCTGCTACATTAATGAAAAAGGAATATTCACATCTGATAAGCAGTTTCCATGGATAACGTTAACATTTGTTTAGGAAGCAGTGCTACTCCTTCCACAAACAACCTAGGAGCTTTTTGTAGAGCAACTTTCTCAACAATTCTGGCAAAGAAATGCCAGCTGACTCTGAGAAAAAGAAAGGGAAAATTATGAAATTCTTTCCTGGGAGAGAAATCCAAGGGGCACAGTTTGCAAAGTACTGATAGTTAATTTAAAGGCTATGAAAGCAGCAGTTGGTCAGATCTGTGAACAACTGAGAACACAGAATGATCTCATGGCTAACACAAAAGGTGAATTTATCTTCAGACAAATTCAGAAACCTAAATCAAACCATTCCAACAAACCTGGGCAACATATGTATTTGGAAAGATTTTACAGAAATTCTGCACTCAGGCTTATACCTCTAGATTATCAACTAATACCAAATATAGAATCACAGTGAACCAGTGATGATAATGGGTTTTTTTCAACACAATGTATCTCACTCTTGATTTTGCAGGGTGCTCTTCAACCTGCCTCCAGTAGAAGGAGTCTCTTAAGAACAGGAACCCCCCAATTAATGGTACATGTACCTCTTATAGTACCTTCAGATCTTGAAAGCTGTACATAGTCCAACACAGAGCTGAAGTTTTAGATCATGATTTCCATTGCCAGTGATACACTCAACATAAAAAAAACAACCAACCAACCAAACAACAAAAACACCCCTACCCAACTTGGAAAACAGCATCTTAATATGCAGATTATGAAAAAAAAAAAAAAAAAAAATCACAGCCACCCTACCTTAATTAGTTGATTATAGACAGATGAAATAACAGAAAAATACCCATGTTTAATTTTTCTTTATCCACACAGATCATAATGTATCTAATTCTAAAAGGCCATTTCATCCTTTTCTTAGGTGATGTTAAGAAGAAAAAACACCATTACAAGCCAACCCTAAGGAACTGAGTTGTATTTACATAATCTTAAAAGCAAACAAAGATAAGAATTTGTTAAGAAAAGGATACATATCTGTTTCTAAACATTCCTGAGAACAAAAAGGCTTGGGAAAAGTAATGTCTCCTTCTCTTTTAAAGTTACTCCCATCAGTAGGTGGCACCAGCATCAATGTCACACCCCAATTACCCCTCTTCCCTTACCCATAAGCATGCTTAGCTAACATTTTTTTAAGACACTAGTCTTTACCGGCATAACTTAGAGGGTAGGCTCACAGATTGTTCCATAGCCTAGCTGCCAATTCTGCTAAACAAAATTTAACAAAACGGCATACACACCAGAACTATAGTCATAAATATGTACATAGAGTTCTTAGTGTTTAGGAGATGATAGTGATCATGCCAAGCTGCCAAATTAAAAGCATGTAAAATGATTACATCATATTTTTTTTAAAAAAGCCAAGGAAATATACATTAAAAAAAAAAAAAGTTTAAAATGTCCTAGCTAAATTATCAGCCATAAAACTGCTCTTAAAATTACTACTTTAAAAAATCAATTATAATAATAAGCTTGCAATAGGACATGCCATGAAAAGAACAAAAGATGTGAAGACTATGCACTTTTTCTGAAGTCATTATGTAACACAGTTATGCAGTGTTGCAATAGACCCCAAACTGCTCTAGGACAAGGTTATCAGCTCCATTCCACCAAGATAAAGTCATGATGAAAATAATCATGAAACAAAAATGTATAATGTATGATGTTTTAAAACCCACTCTACGAAATAAGATACAGTTACCATGTCACATAGAAATAAGAGATATGTATTCCAGAGAATAAATGCTGAAGTTTGCTTTTGGCACTTCGTAGATGATTACCTACCTTTTTCTTCCTGCTCTCCATTTAACAAATGAGAGCTGAAGACTTCAGATAGCCAACTTGGTATCATTTAAATGTAAAAGAAAAAGAATGCATGAGATCCCAACTGGCATATTAAAATTAAACCTCATGCTCTACTATAATGTCTGACAGGAAGCCTCTCAATTAGAAACAGGAGATCCCTATCCCAAGAGCCTGTGGAAATCCCAATCCTACAAACTTATCTAAAAAGAATGCCTCTGTAGTTCTACTCAGTCAAAATAATTTCTAGGAATGAGACCCAAAGTCAAATGGATATAAACTTATTAAAGACAGAATGAATTAAAAAGAATTAATACTGTGGTCAAGACTGACACGGTCCTTATTTTGTACATATCAGGCATTAATGACAATGTATTTTGTTTTGGTAAAAAACCAACCAAACAAACAAACAAAAAACCCCAAACAAAACACAAACAGAAGGGAGAGGAGATTATATTCAGGGGTCTATAGTTCCCAGGCAGCACTAGTACTTTCTGTGTATTTAATTTTTACCTTCTAACTTCAGGACGAGTAGTTTGCATTTTTGCTGCATTTTATCACAATTAAGACAAGCCTCCACAGGCAGGTTGGTTGAATTTTTCTGTTTAGTTTTGTTTGGTGGTGGAGATTTTTTGGGTTTTGGGTATCCTCCCCAAAAAAGAAAAAAAGCTCACACAAGCTTTTTAATATCACTGTCTATTGTGCAGAACCTTTCTTCCCATTGTTTTAAGGCCTTTTACAGAAAAATGGCCATACACTCTCAAAACACCCAGCTCAGGATCCTGTTTCTGAGTACGGCTATGTATGTCTAAGGAAACCATTTAAGAACAGTGCAAGTAAAAACAAACTTCTGTTACATAGCTTAGCAACTTCTATCCACCAGCAATTTTGATACTCCCTATATCATAAATCATATCCACATTAATGATTCCTAACTGGGTATCTATCTAACAATTCTCCTAAGGCTTAGGACAAATCATACTGTCAGCATACACATGCAGAAGCAATGAACGTCAAAACTTAAGCATTACATGAAAACCTGCTCCCCTGTTTTAAAACAACATCTGCATCCTAATTTCATTACAATGTACACTGGCCTACTTCAGAAAGCAGCTTCTCATTCACATTCTTCAAGCTTTTCAGTGTCTTTTTTTCGCTGAACAATCCAAGTCCATTCAATCTTTCTTGCATAAACTAAGGGAAAGGCTGTTCAGTTCTAACAGAATTACCTTAGAAAAATTAGAAGTCAAAGATACAATCCTAGAATTGTGAAGTCTTATCAATATTGTGACTGTTTTAATGATCACTTGAAGGCACAGTGATAGGATCTAGTCAAATCACAAAAATACCCAGAACATATATCACATGTTCAGTTCTGAAATCTGTTTGGGTGGTTTTTTTCTTTACTAAAATACTGTATGGCCGGGAGGTGGGGAGGTGCTTAATGGACCATCCTCACTTCTTTATTCCACTATGCGTCACTGAATCTTGTACATTTCTGTACATAATACATAAATTTATTAAAGCACCAGAAGCAAGATCAAGTGAAAGAAGCATGCTGCCTTTTCCACAAGTGGTCCAAACCAAATCACGGGTATTTCTTACAGGGAACAATGCCATCGTCTTCCTGTTATGCATAGCTCCCAGCTGCTCATCTCTCCCTTCTTTTTCTAATCTTTGAGCACAGTAAATAGAAAATCAGAACTAAAAGAAAACCAACCCACAAATAAAACACCCTTCTGTAAATAAAGACAAAATCCATGCATTTCAAATCATTATGCTTCTCTAAGGATTTTCAATCAACTAAAAATCCAGTCATTCACCTAGAATTAAATAACTAATTCAGGCTGAACAGCATGGTCTTTCGTTTATTGTTTCTACTGTTTTGTGACTATAAAAATCAGAAACACAACTATCACCTTTGGACTAAGCAGGAGTTCAGCTTTTTCACAGCCCATTACCTCCCCTAAAAAACCTTAAATGTTGTCAGTACAGGGGCACTATAAAAAAAATCCTTATTTTCCATATTTCAGAAAAACTGAAAAAAAACCCTCCATACCTGCATTAGGTATTATGTAAGTTACATACAATTATTCACATTTTATTGTGCTAAAGCATGTAGTCCTACTCTTTCCCTGCCTTCCAATTCTGCTATTGCATATAAACACAACTGAAGTGCTTTGTGCAACTCTAAACGATGGTTTCCTTGTACACACAATTTTGCCCACTTCAGGTCTTCAATTATGCAACTAATTTGCTGATTTTCAAAATAATTCAGACATCTAACACTGATTTTAAAATAGTTTCCTGACTCCTCTGTTACTATATTTAATGAAGATGAAAGTGAAACCACTTCTGCTAGAGCATGAACTATATTTTTAAGCACAGTTGGCAAGTTTCCTTTCTTCATGGCCCCAGATGATGTCAAACCAGTATCTAAGTATTTTACTTGATATTATCAAAAGGGAGACAACATACTTACAGTATTTTTAAACAACAGTTTGGGATGTTGGGTTTTGGTTTCTCTTTTCATTTTTAAAGAGTTATATAACCCATTGTTAGAATGAGAAATATCAGCCACACCTTTCATGGGGACAATGAGGAATAGAAGGCTGTTATTTGTTGGTGGGGTTTTGTTTTCTTTTTAAATCCTTGTGTTAAAGCTTGTGTTCATTGGTTTTGAGAACGATAAATCTGGTCTGAGATCAAATTACTTAATTTTCCTTTGTCCATTTATCCATTTCTCTTTTCATCTTATTTCCTCATGTATTCTCGCCTATCTTTTTTTTTTCCTTTCAGTTAAGTAACTGTCTTTCCTCTGCACTGCAATTTTGTTTTGGCAGCTTAGATCCCTGACTGTTCCTTCTTCCAGTCACCAAAAAGCCACACGTTGCTGGGTGAAGAGAATGTATTACCTCACCCAGAAGCACTAGAGGAACAGAAAAGAGGCTTAGGTTTGTGATCTGCTGTCAGAGCTTCTGCAGCCAACATCGAACTAATACAAGAAGTGCAGAGGAAAACAAGGCCATATGTTTTTCAAGACACCTGTTGGTTTCCTACTGGCATCTTCTGTGTATATACATAGCTCTTAACTTTCTAAACCACTCAATTCTTTCCCATATCCTGTATCTCTTTAAACTGGTCTGACAAAATTAACAAACAATGTGCACAATGCAAACTGCCTAAAGTTGCATTTACTAAAGCACTTTTCATATGTAAATGTTCACCTTTATTGTACTGAATATACTTTATGATACCTTTTTTGTTTGCAGAAATAAAAATATGAGTAATTACTAAATTCTTTGGAAAGCTAGGTGGGGGGTGGGGGTGGGTAAGTCTTGACTTTACATAACCTGACAGAATCCCACAATACTTCTGATATTTCAAATGTATTTTAAACAACCATTACTGCCATTACATAACATACAGAAAATGGGCAAATAGAGCTGTTTACTGTATTTAGAGTAATACCTGCTAACACATACAAACCCTGCTTTTCAGGTTCCAAATCAAGCCACTGAGAATAATTGTCTGAAACTAAAGTACACTTAGCTATAATTAGCTATAAATGTGAAAAACATTTTTTACATCTTCTACTTCAAAACCATATGCACTGATATGATACACTTATTACATAATAATAAGTAAGTTTAGACCTAAGTTCAAGTGTGTGCACAACACAACTAGATCAGTCAGTGTAGCATGCATAATTTCACTGGCTGCATGGTTTTATGTAAACTTGCAAAAACATCTCTCAAGATACACACCACCTGAAACCGCCTACTAGAACATTACATGCTGCAACATGAATTTCAGTGTTACCTCATTCCTCCTTCCTTCCCCCACCTCCTGCCCATTTCTTAAATGGAGAAGGAGAAAATACTGAACAGCGAGGACTAGTCTTCCATTTGATAATCAGCACTAAAAACAATCAAAACAAGCCCAAATACTCTAGCATAAGTATGAAAATTTACCATTATCTATTAGTACAGCCAATGTGACACTAGCTAAAGCAAAAGTCAATTAGCAGCTAATGTGCAGGGATTTGATTATTCAATACAATTCACTTATTGCACAGAAGCATCAAAATGGATCAGCATAGAGGCAAATTATCCTTACTCCAATGACAACCTCTCCATGTTATTGCCAAGGAAAAGAGAGAACAGTGGAACTTTGTCACATTTGTTGCATAAACTTACACCTGTTTTATAAAAAGAAAACGGTTACTGTAAACAGTTACATCTGTTGACTGCGTAACCTTCATTGCAGGTCTGAAACTGCCCCAGTAAACTTTGGCTTTGTTTTTAAACAGGACCATTTTCTTTTGCTGCAATGTCTCTATGTTATGACACCTGCACTTAAAATAGATGAAGTTCTTCTTTGTGCATGTGCAGTGGCAGGAACCCTCAGCTGCAGAAATTCCAAACAGGAACAGAAGGTAGGTCACCACGTGCATAGTGACAGCCCCTCAAAGAACTACAGCTACGGGAGGTTAGGTTGTTTGGATCAATCCATCACATTGACCCCATTCACAGTGATTAGCAAGAATCCTTATTAACTTTGTAAATCAAGTCTGATGAACACATGGATCAAAAATTCAGAGGGAGACACAGAATCACAGAGACATTTGGTTGCAGGGACCTCCAGAGGCCATCTAGGGCAGCCTCCCACTCAAATGAGGATTACTGCCAACACTGCACCAGGGCAGCCTTGGTTTTGATTCATCTTGGTCAAGAGGCCTGAAAGGATGAAGACTACAATCTCTCTAAGCAACCCGTTCCAGTGCTGCACTATCCTCCTAGAATGTTTCCAGAAAGTTCAAAAAAGTTTGAAGCAATAAAAACTCAGTTGAGGGGGAAAAGAGGTCAGAAGAACTTTGGCCAATAAATCACAGGATCCATGCAGTTCAAAAGGACCTCTGAAAACCACCTGGATCAATGCACTTAAAGCAGTCAGCCACAGCAGTTGCTCCAGGCCTTATCCAGTCATGTTTTGAGCATCTCCAGAGACAGAAAGTTCACAATGTCTGAGCAACCTTTTCCAGTGTTTGACCAAATGAACAAAGGTTTTTTTCTTACATTTTAATGGTATCTCCTCTTGCAGTTTGTGCCCATCGCCTCTCGCCATGTCACTGGGCACTGCAGAGCAGAGCCTGGCTCCATCATCTTCTTTGTTGCCTTCTGTCAAGCATTTATACACAATTACGAAATTCCTCCAAGCCTTCTCTCCTCTAGGTTAAACCACCCCAGCTTGCCGAGATTCTTCCTGTGTTACAAACGTCCAACCCCTTCATCATTTTTGTGGCCTTTCACTCCAGTATGTCCATGTTGCTTCTGTACTGGGGAATCCACAGCTGGACCCAGTTGCTAGTGCTGAGTAGAGGGGAACGATCACCTCAACTCACTGGTGACCCTCAGCCTAATGCAGCTCCAGACACGGTTGTCCTGCTTTGCTGCAATAGCATCTTGCTGGCTCATGTTCATTCAGCACCCCCAGATTATTTTCTGCCAAGCTGCTCACCAGCCAGACTGCCCCCAGCACGTACTGGTGCCTGGAGCTGTTCCTCCTCAGGTTGCAGGACTTCGCAATTCTCTTTGTGGAACTTCATGAGGTACCTGTCAGCCTGTCCCCATTCCTCTGAACAGCAGCACAACCACCTGGTGTTATCAGCAACTCCTCCTAGTTTTGTATGTTTTAAGACCATCAAACATATTTTCATGATCTTTTGAAGCAGACATATTGAAGTGTGTATGAATCACAGTCAAGAAACAGAAATAAAATATTAAATAAGGCATTTGGCTGAACTTTATGACTGTGACATCTTTCCATCCATTAAATAAAATGCAAACAATGACCATCGTTAGAAGTCACAGGTAATTTACCATATGCTTGAGTACAGGACAGAAATAGTTTTACATATTGTATTAAACGAATCACATGATCTCTGGGTTTTTTTTTTCTAGTGTTTATTCTTTAATAAATTGTTAGAGCCTGCCAGACAGATGTGTAAACATACTCTAGTGGTTTCTGTGTTTACATGTACAATTGGCACTAGGCCAAAAGGCAAGAACTAACAGAACTGCATCTATTTCTACATAAATTTATTGCGAGGCAATCATAACACAGCATTTGTTCTCTGTACAAATCCACCAATTGTTTTTCTGATCCAGCGAAAGATACTGACTTTAATCTTTAAAGTCTCTAGTCCTGTCAACTCCAAGTACCTCAATGGTCTTGTTAGATTGGAAAAGGCAAGGTTCTTAACATTTCCTCAGTTGGAGGGAGCTGAAAAAACAGAGAGCCTTCAGGGAAGCTTCTTGGGTTTGGAGTATGGTCTCTATTTCTCTGCAGGTGTTCACTGTCCCTCCCTATTCTCTTCACTGACCAGGAAAAAAATACAAAAAAGCCCAACACAGACATGAGACACACATATACCTTTATTTTATGTATTTTCATTAGGGAAAAAAAAACCCACCAAACTTATTTTCAAGTAATTTTGGAGCTGCTTTCTTTCTGAACATAAAACATTCAAGCATCAAGTGCTTTGTTAAATTGGAATATACTTGATTCTTACATGTGTAGTTGCAAAGCTCAGTATGTCTACAGTAATGCATATGCTCAACAGGAACACAGCAACTGGTTAAATGCTATTAAAGAATACTTTTTAAAAAAGTATCATGGTTTAAATATATGAACATCAGGCAGTATTATTGAAATCAGTGCTTTCCCTGTAACTATACTACAGCATTTTTGACATTACAATATATTTAGATACTAGATTACAGCTTTTATTAGTTCTCACCACAAACAGTTAAAAACTGCATGCATTTTTTCTAGACAAGATTAAGATAAGATCCTTGAGTCAACAAACTACTTTGACTTCCTCAGTTTATTCTTTTGTGTACATCTACCATAAACCTCTCTGGTTCTTAGAATCATAGAATGGTTTGGGTTGGAAAAGACCTTTAAAGGTCATCTTGTCCACCCCCCCTGCCACTAGACCAGGTTGCTCAAAGCCCCATCCAACATGACCCTGAACACAGGGATGGAGCAACCAAAACTTCTCTGGGCAACCTATTCCAGTGTCTTACCACTCTGTCTCAACTTATGATGTATATATATCCTCTAATTTTCACCTGGTACTTGTAAGTGGCCTACTCTCTGTTCCAAAAACCTTAAAATGTGACAGGACATGAAGGAGCCCAACCTGGAGCTGGCTGAAACTGTTCAACATAGGGGCAAACTCCTGGTGCCTCCTCACAGAAGCCACCCCTGCAGCCTCACCTGCTACCAAAACATTGCCACATATACCCAGTACAACACAACAAAATCTGAACAATTCATTCAGATATAGATAGTTTCACAGAGGTGATACTTCAATATAGACACAACCAAAGTTGTAGATGTCATCTCTGGACACTGGAGAGAATAACAGTATATCAGAAAAAGAAATAAAATGAGATGATGAAAGAGATGTTGGCAACAAGAGCAGGAAAACTGAGATGTAACAGACAGGTTACAAGACCAGGGGAGAAGAAATAGCAGAATTAGTAACACATAATGGAGTTCTAATATGTGACTCAATGGAGTGACAATTTTTATAAATTCCAAGATAAAAATTCAGAGCTGGTAAGTTTAGATGATATCAGAAGATTCCTGATGTTATGACAGCTCTCCCTTTTTCCCCAGTGCCTTCAGATTGCTAAAGGCACCATGTGACAAGAAAGCATTGGGCTCCCTCATAAGAATTTTTACTGTCACCTTTGTATGTAAGCCTCCAGGACTAAGGCAACTACTAAAGGGTGCAAATCCTGTTCTTTCAGTGTGGGCCAAAACCTGCTTCTTCACATCTACAGGGTGGAGAAAGGGCAGATTGTGCCAGATTGTGGAACTGTTTCCTTGAAACCATCTATTTAGTTAAGTTTTTTATGTTTTCCTCTTTCAGGAACCATCCTTTCTAGTAAATACCCTTTCCAGTAAGTGTTCTTTATAGACACACTAATAATAATTTATTAAAATTTAAAAGGGATACAACAATAAAAAACATTAAATGGTCTGCTCTGTAAAAAGGAATGTCAACCACTACTGACAAAGTTTTAAGACTGACATTTAAAAAATAAAGATGTAAATTAAATACAAAATTATTAACTTAAAGAACTCATAATAACTTTCAATAATATAATACATTAAGATGCTGAGCTCTTTTTAGGCTTGATTTCTCTCTTTTCATTTACTTAAAAGTTCAAGATTTGTATCCATGTTATAACTGTATTTATGATGTTCAAACATGCTTTTTGAGTCACTTGTAATGCATCTACATCAGCTTTTTCACAACTGTAACAGAAATATAGCCACAACAACACAGAAAGAAAAATTGTTTACCTCCATCAGTTTTGAGAACGCTTAATTAAAGAACATAAATGCATTCACAAAGTCATCTCTATTTACATACTGAAAATCCGGATGGAAAAGCAGATGAAGAATACACAAGATCTTGTAGACAAAGTATTATACTAGATACACAAGATTTAAGAACAAATTGTGGAACCTTATGAAGTTCAACAAGAAGTGCAGAGCACCTCACATATGAGGAATGGCCAAGAGATTTGGGACTGTTCAGCCTGGAGAAGAGAAGGCTTGGGGGTGATCTTACCAACGTGTACGGATACCTGAAGGGAAGGTGCAAGAGGACAGAGCCAAGCTCTTTTCAGTGGTGCCCAGAGAAGGGACCATAGGCAACAGTAGCAAACCAAAACACAAATGGTTTTCTCTGAACATCAGGAAACACTTTTTCACTGTGAGGGTGACCAAGCCCTCACACATGTTGCCCAGTGAGGTAGGTTGTGGAGTCTCCATCCTTGGAGGTCTTCAAAAACCATCTGGACATGGTCCTGGGCAGCTGTCTCTAGGTGGCTCTGCTCGAGCAGGGTGGCTGCACCCAATGACTACCAGAGGTCCCTTCCAACCTCAACTATTCTGTGATGTAATATTATCTATCATATCATAATATGGTGCTCTTCCTGATCTATACAGGTATTTATCACAGCAGACTACCAAGAACACTGGAAAAGTGTTCATGTTTGAAGACACCTGGATTTGACTGTAGCATTCTTATATTCAAGTTGTAAAATTAATAAAACAAACAAAAAAGCCATCTAAATGATTACACAAGAAAAAAAAAAAAAAATCTGCCAAAATTTGTTACCCTTACACAGTTCAAATGTCCAGAAACTTTTGTTGACATTAGAATGAAAGTGAACATCTTAATTTACTACAATATTCAGAGACTTCCAATGGCATCATAAGGCTATCCTAATGCTCATTGAATGACTACTGTTAATAGTTCATACACCAAGTAAGTGTAGTGCATTCTTTATAATTCCACAGAAAGCCTTCATTGTTTTTTGGGGTTTTTTTTTACATTCCTGAAAAGCAGTTACAATGAATTTACCCAGAGAAGCAACGACAAAGAGATCTGTCTTTGGTTATTTCAGGGAAACTTCAGCTATACTTTAGGGGTCCAGGGTGAGGACAGGAATTTACACAAGCTCACAAAACATAAAAAATGAGTGCATTTTTTGTTCTATAAGCACAACAGCTTACTGTGCAAACTACACAATTTCACATATTTGCTACAAACACAGCTTTGCAGCTCTGATTAGCATCAACTTATCATGCTATCTTCTGCTTGCTTAGAATGTATTATTCCAAGAATATAAAAGCAGGCAGCCAGACAAATTCACTCTATCTGCATCAGGAATATAGATGCTATTCAAGCTCATGAATGAGGAAACTTAGCAATAAAGTCTAACAATCCAATCCTGCAAGATGATGTAATCTTCAAATGCATTTCAATGCAAATCAAAGTAAAATGACTGCTCACAAGTTTATACTGGAAACATCCACACGTGTACACAAAACCCACACCATTTTCAAATCTCTGCCCTGACCGCAAGATCACAGGCTAGAAAACAAGATTCAACATTGTTCTTGCCAAATAATTTTCAACTTAACAAACCTAGTATGTTGTTGGTTAGATCAAAATACTGAGAGAAAACCAGGGTCACTAGAATACTTTCAGCCTCTTTGGAACACCACCATTTCTTGAATGTCGTAACTCAAGATACACATACAATCTGCCATCCCAAGTCACCTGACATGAAGCCCACACTCTTTATTTAGGACCTTTCAAACACAGCAGGGGGAAAGGGGCTGCAGATGAACCAAACTGCTCTGTAGCTGCTGCCTGCTCCTTACTGACACCCATTTTTAACTCCCTCCATGTGATAGATGCACGTTCAGTCCCACGACAGAGACTCCAGAAGAGAGAGAAGATGGAAACAGACTGCAGCTGCCTAAGTCATTAACAACATCTTTTTGAAGGTCCTCAGGAAAGAATACGTTTGGGAGCATGCTACATACAAATTGTTGTGGTGCTGTTTCTGGATATTACCTTTCCAAGAGACACAAGCAGGAATCTATGTCAGTGCTTTTGCTATACTGCACAAGTGCAATAAGCACCGGTCCTGTCAGAGATACACAGATCACATGCATCCTAAAAGTGAGCATATGACAAGAACCTGTGAGAAACATCCCCTGTAGCTGGAAGCTATATACGGCTCATATGAAAGATGTGGAGAAAAGCCTATCTGTGCTAAGTTTTGAGAAAAACAGAGGTCCTGTTACAGCTACAGGAATTTGTCTCACAATTCAAACTAAAAACTGTACTACCTTACAAAAAGAGATCACTTCTAACAATTTCATTGCTAATTTGTACATTACCTCCCTTAAGGCTTCTGTCAGTAGGCAAACTGTTCATTACATGCCCACTGTTAACATTATCTTTCAATTTCATCAGTGAAGCACCAAAGTGATGCTCCCTGCATGCTTTTCAGTCTGTTTCTGTCAGGAAAGAAACCAAACCAAACATGCCAAAACCACAACACAGCAAGAACTCGTTCCCTCAATTATAAATAAACTAGGTTGTCAAGTTCCAGCTTTAGTATCCAAGTATCTTTTGAGAAACACAATGTTTATGTCAGCACTGTTCTGTAACCTGGAATTTTCAACTGGTTAAATTGAAATTTTGAAATTAAACTCTGAATGCCACAAAAATGGAAAATAATGGGTTTGAGATTAGGGCATAAGATATCTGGGGAGTTGGCTCTTAACATCGTGTTCATCTTAAGCAGTCCACAAAGATTCTCCATCCCTTTAGGTTTTGTATGAGATAAAACAGAGTTTCCACATTTCTCACGTTTTACTAAATCAAATTAAACCTAGAAGTACATAAATACCTTTAAACAAAAGATGCTGCATAAACAGAATTCTTGGAAGACCACATGAACTGCAGAAATATTTCAAAGAAACTAAATATTCAGGTTGTACTGTTTGGGTTTTTCTTTATAAAGTATCTGTGATAGCATAGTTGCTAACATTTTCTGTATCTTATTTTTAAAAGTATGTATTTCCTTCTCTATGTTAGGATAAGAAATATTCTGCTCATTAAAAAAAAAACCAAACCAAACCAAAAACCAAAAAAACAAACTTCCAGAAATATCCACTCTGCAGCAGTTGCTTATGCATCAAAAGGTACCCTCAAAATGATGCTGCCCACACATAATGATTACTCATTTAAACCAGAAAGAGAAACTTTAAAGAAGAGTGAACACTATTTTTATACCAAAAAAAATTTAAAGAAAAAAGCCCAAAGAGTTAAAGGAGGCAGAAGAAAAAAATCACACTTGCAGTCACAATGTGAGAACTTCAGCTTCTATTTCTTTACTGACAATCAAAGAAAATAGACTGTGCCCTCTGTGCTGGGTAACAAAGAGATTAGTGTACATAAGGCTTCCAACCAAAAGGATTTTTCTTTCAAAAAGGTTTTAAGTTTCTACGAAGACTAATTCATGACAGCAACAGGTTTGCAATCACAAAACATTGCCTCAAAATTAGTCCATTTTCATGCTTTAAGCTTAGGAATTTCCTCAATTCATACATGCATGCACACCTCCCATTATAGTACTCAGCTTCCATGCACTGTAGCAGCTGCTTCCTTCATGCTCCAAGACCCCAAATTCAGATGCCGTTGGCTGAACTGATTAGCCCTACACCAGCATTGCCTGCTGCTTGGGATCACAGAACACAGGAGAGGCCATCAGACCATCAGACTGCACTGCTGCCAAACCCCCCCCAAAATAATAATAATAAAAAAATTAACACCACCACCCCCCCAGTCTCTTCCCTTCTCCACTGCATGAGCTTTGGTTGTGTTTTTTTATAGTTATACCAGCCCCTCAGGTGATCTCGTGTTAGTCACATATGCACATCCTCTGCTCAGCTCAGTCTGCTTCTCAAGCAGCTTGAGGCAGTTGGGCTCTGTTTGCATACACCTTAATGCTTATCTGTATATTAAAGTCTCTCTCTTTTAAATGATACTATATTAAACAGATCTTAGGATTTTATGTTCCACATCTCCAACCCTCAAACATCATAGCAGTTCCTTCCTGTGCAAAATACTGGAGACAAAGACATTGAAAGAGTTGTATGTGCTCAAAGCTTTTGTTTGCTTTTGCTGTGGTAATTACTATCATTTGTATCCAACCACACACAGTAAAGCTAAATTAAAATTAAATTATTAAGATTTCACGCATAAAATAGCCCCCCCTACATACTATGTGAAACTGAATCACCTATACCTTCATAATAGCAAAGACCAGTAGAGTGTATTTTCCATATGCTTTAAATTACAGGGTGAAAAAACTTTTCAATTAAACTGGCATCCAGGGAATTCCCTAAACATCCAGACTAGGGTTATGTTACGTTTTTCTCATCTATGTACCTAACTAAAATGCTCATCTGGTGAGATGTCAAAAGGCGGAGTTGGATTTTGCCTCTTCTTCCCTCACTCCCTTTTTTCTTTTAATACTCACTTTCACATTTCTCCTAATGCCCCTTCAGGTTTCAAAATTATTTTGGCTAATGAGAACATTAGTAAATGGGAAAAGATACGTCACTCCTCCAAACTCTGAACTTTGGTGTAGTATTAAATAAAGACAAAAATGGACAAGCTGATCTGAAATCCCTTTACTAGAGCAGTATTTGATCTGTCTCAGAGATTTCCATAATTTGCTTTGGCTGCTAAGCAACAAATTAAATATGATTTGGTATATTTAAATGCATTATTCCTCCTACCGCTCTTCTGACGGAAAAAGATACAGTTATAATAATGTGCTTGTCACAGAGCAGTAGTATTGAGGAAAGGTCCTGCAGTTCAGCAGGTGTACTAATTGTGAGCAAAAGAATATGCATTTGTTTGCCCTACAGTAAAAATAAGTAACTACAGAGAACACAACATCCTACAGTCTATTTCCAGAGTCACTATTGTCTGTATTGCCAGCTTGCAGAAAATTTATAGGTAAAACAAACAAAAGATGGGTAAGTAACTCCACCTCAAGCTCTCTGAGACTTACTAGTGTACTGGGAATTCAGCACTCCATTCCAAGTCTTTATACATGTGGATGCTGCATTTCCAGCTGAGAAAAACAACAGAACAAAACCAACCTTCAGTATCAATCAAAAAAGAATCAAAATGCCTCCTGCCCAGATATCAGAAGCACCACACTTACTAGTCTTTCAGCTGCAATATGCTACTACTGTACCAAAGCACACAGACACCTTAAATTCTTTTTCAAGTAGACGTGCAGAGAAATCACAGCAGGCCTTTGCCTTCCAATTTACACGCACTACAAATTGGGACAGTTTTTCAGAATGCGAGAGATCATCCATATCTGTGTACCTTCAATTTAAAACACAAAATAAAGTGCTGTCAAAAGTGGAAAATAATCATTGAGCTTGGAGAAGGAAAGGAACACTCAGCTTCCTTTCCCATCCTTAAAACAACTATGTTAAATATGAACTAAAAGCAAATAATAGCATTCGGTGTGGGTGCAGGAGACTAACATTGCTACTACCAGTGTTTGTCGTGTCTCCACTGAATATAAGCACTTTAGGTCTTAATCTTGCAGTCTTAGTTGACAAAACAGTAACAGTAAGTAAGGATCACAGGAAAGTTTTATTTGTGTATAACTTAGTATCTACTTTCTGCACAGTAATACTCTCACATTCTTCAACTCGGTCACGTTAACTTTCTGTACTCACTATCCAAGCTACTAGCTATAAACTATGTTATTACTAGATGAACATAAGCCTGTAATAATAACTTTGTGAGGAAGAGATTCTTTATTTGCCCACATCACTATGATGGATGCTTTGAATTTCAACTGCAATATTCTAAAAAATAAACTACTAGACTAGGTTGTCAGAAAAACTTTCAAGTATTTTTCTTTTAAAACTATAATTAACAGATTAACAAAAATTGATTCCTTCACACACATATCAGATCTCATTCCTCCACTTCCTGTTCAAATTATATCTTCAAAATAAATACTTAAATATGAAAGTGGTAAGAGGCTTAGTTTGAATTCATTATTTATGTAAAAAGGAACTCAATATTAACTCTATCAGTCAAAACAAAGTATGTCAATAATTGTATTTTAAATACGTGGCTATAAAGCAAGATGTACTGCAGATACTCACAATATGACTGTACCATTATTTATGAAATCTGTCCATTTTCCCCCCTTTGAAAGCTGGTGGTATTTACACTTCCCAAAAAGGACATATTTATTCACCTATAAAACAGATTCAACACACGTAGTATATGGATGGACAGTCTACTGGGATGACATCCTTGAAGGCCAACACAGACTAATACCATGTTAAAGTGATTGTGTAACCACTGCTAGTGCTACTACTGAGATATTTCAGGCACACCACTATATAGCTGTTCAGTAGCACTAACTTCTCATCACTACACAGATTAAAATTAAAACAGAAATGTTCCTCTTTAATTTACAAGTTTGGAAATTTGGCCTATTTTTTCTAAGGCAAAAATCTAAAAAAATGCCCTTATTTTGGGGACTGGGCCTTCAAGATGTTCAGGGCCATTTTTCACTTTGATGAGTCCTTGATTCCTGAGTTGTCCTTAGATTATCATGGACTGTAAGCAGAGCTGTACAGAACATCTAACTCTGATCCTATTTTGAAAAAAAAAAACCACAAAACCACACACAATCTCCCCCTCCAAAAAAAAAAAAAACAACCCCAAAACCAAACCACAACAACCAAAAAACCAAAACCCAAACCAAAATAATAATAAAAAAAACCCAACACCACAACCACAAAACCTCATCATATAACAGTAAAAAAAGGGACATGGAAAAATCTGAGGACTGATTCATCTGAAACTGTGAAGTTCACTGGGAAGTACATGGAGGTACAGTTGCAGCACAGGTCAGTCCAGGCTGACAGAGGACTGGCCAAGTGGCAGCCCTGCTGGGAAGAACCTGAGGCTTACAACGAACTCTAGGCTGAAGACAAATCAACAATGTTTTTTTCATCAAATATAAAGCAAACAGCACACTGGGCTGTATCAGAAAGAAAAAGAACAAGACAGAAACAAGAACAAACAGATCAAGAGAAGTTTCCACTCCCCTCTAACTCAGCACTAGTAAGGCAACACCTAGAATACTAGTTTTGGCATTCCCATTTCAAAAAGACTGTTAGTAAACTGGAGAGCGTCCCCCTGGATGGTAAGGGGCTGAGAACTCAGAGCCTCCAAGAAGACTGGGTGAGCTAGACCATTTCAGCTAAAATGACTCAGGAGCAATTTAATAACAGCAAATGACAACTAATGTATGAAAGTTACAAAAACAACAGAGTAAAACACTTCTTGGAAGTAGCAGACAGTTAAGTGTGAATGGCCATAAATTGCAACTCAGAAGGTTCAGACCAGACTTCTGGAATAAATTCCTCATAGGAGGGTGGTGCAAAGCTGGAACCGGTCATAAAGGACCCTGTGGAAGCTCCATCCTTGCAAGTGTTCAAGACTCTCACCCAGACAAAAGTACCTGTTCTGGCTTAGCGCTGACCACAGGTTCCGAGTTGAGCAGGGGTCTGGACTAGGTAGTGAGGTCCCCAGTCATCACATCTAAGGCTTTATCTTATGAAAAGATGTTAAAACTGCTAAGGGATTAAAAGAATAGGTGGAGAAAGACACAGGAAAACAAACCTAATTTTCCAAATTTTATAACAATTATCTTAAGAATTGTAGGGCTCTCTCTCCTTAAAGTAGTTGTATTCAACACAAAATGAAACAGGAAGGAAGTCTGGAATTACCACTAAAATAAAACATATATGTTCACTTGAAACATATATAACATGCAAAGAAATGTTCTGAAGTAAGCCAGTCCTGATGCTATATCGAAGAATTATTTTTTCAGAAGAATGTCAATGCAAAAGAAACTCCCCCTGCCTTACTTTTAACTTTTTAATGTAAACTATATGTTTCATTCCCCCGGAAAAAAAATAAAACAATTACAGAAGTCTTGTCTGACATGGCATCATCTTACAAAAAACTAACTTATGCATGTAAACTTCTTATTTGATTTTAGAACAAGCTCTTTCTACTGTCTTACAGAACCAACAGCATAAGATCTCATTTCAACTGTCACCCATATTGCCTATTTTATTCCAAACTTCCTCAGATTCCTCAGATCTATTCCACAGATATTACTATCTATTGATCCTACTCAACCATGTCTTGCAGCTCCATCACACCAGGATGTAATCACACACAACTATGAACATAATTACTCTCATTTAATGCTGAAAAGAACCAAAAATCTGCCTGTTTTGCACACATGGAAGACTGACCACAACATGGGTTTCCTCATGTTTTCAAAACTTATCTTCTTGATGTAAGTAGGACAAACCGGTAAGCTTGGCCACAGTCATACTCCCTTTCTCATTGTTTCTGAAGTTATGACTTCACCAAGGAGAAACAGAAATTAAGTAGATAAAACACTATTTGAAAATAAAAACAAATGTCAAATAAACTGATTCAAAGCATGAGTCACTAGGTCTGTGTTCTTGTTTTAGCCTTTAAGGTGAATGAAAGGGGGATTTGGGGTTTTTAGAGACAAGTTTTCACTCTCCTCTTTGGGTTTTTTTTCATCTTTAGTAGTCAACCATTTTCTTCTTGAAGACCTACCACAGCAGGCTTTGGAAAAGAACTCTGAAATCTCCTCATCCCATCCCCACCCATAGTGCACCTATGCTAGACATCCAAGCGGTTGTGATAGCACAAGAGGCCCTTAAACCCAATTTTTTCACCTCGTGACAAAGCTGCTGTATCCATAATCTGGAATTAGAAAGAAATGGAGTATGACAAGGTTTAGAGCCTGACTTCTCACTTTGAATTTTTCTAATAACTACCAAGGGAAATACACAAATACACAGGCAAGCAAGCAAATACTATGCTGCATTTTACTGGAAGAACTACATATTCTTTGTAAAAAGCACAAGTTTATTGAAAGACAAGATTTCATTTGAACCTGCCAACTGGCATATAAGGATTGAACAAGCTGTAAGTAAAGAATTTATTTTTGTACACCATCTTAGTAGATCTTAAAAGTGTATTTTATTTTGCTAAATGTGGGTCATTCCAAAAAGCTGTAATACTTTAGGAATTGTTTCCTGAGATGCCCACAAAATTTATGTGTTATAATGGTGATTTAGCAATATCCAGAAACAAGACTATTATTGCAGACAACATCACCACTTGAGACTTCCTTTAATTTGGTGGCAGAATTTTTTAAGACTCAGTTGGGAGACTCAGCAAATTTTGTTCAGAACATAAGTGCTGCGCATGATCCTGGAACTGCTCACTGTTCAATTTAGTAATTACCTCTACGCTTCCACCTGTTAAAACTCATTTCTAATTATTGGTTTCTTCAAGTTTTGAGACAGTAATAGGATGAAACCACATACACTGCTACCCAGGGTTTGAAAAGAGCAGGGAAGATCTAAAAATTGTTTGGCTTTCATTGTAACAACTATAAATGCTATGAGCTGTTATATATTTGTATTTATTATAGTTTTGAACGGTCACACAGAAATCCTTCAGGATTTCACACACACATCACCCATCACTAAAGACGACTGGTTTATCTGAACTTGTGCATGATTCTTTATTTTAATAAACTGTTCCAACAACAAAATCCACTCAGAATTATGGCTTTATTTTTTTCTCACTAAATACAATTCTGCCTAGAATTGCAATGAAAGCACAAGCAAAAATTTTTAACACTAACTGCAAAGTTTTGTTTTTAAAGGTATTTTTTACAAAGTCCTAGGTATACATAGATGCATCAAGTTAGTTAAAAATTTATCTCCTGAGCAAGCTTTACATAGCATAATGTAAAAAGAGTCCCCCACAAAAAAAAACCCTACATGTATTAGAGTTGTTAAGAACTTAAGGCAAAAAAAATTAAGTTTTTAATATGACATAAGGAATTTAAAATTCCAACAGTAAAATTCTACCTTCTCTTTATATCTCTAGCTCTTTAAATTATACTAGTTATTACAAATAAACCAAAGTGTTTATTGTCTTTCCATTTTACATACATCTCTAAATTCTAGAATTTACTGGTCAAAAGACAATTCCTTTGCTACCTTCTTGATCTTGCTACAAATCTCCAGCTTCAGTTCAAAATTCAGCTGTCATTAAATGCAGTTTGTTGCTTCAGCACATAACGATGAACTCATGCTTATGAAAATAAGCACAGTATAACACACCTTATTAGCACTCCTACCTTTAAAATATCTGAAGAAGTGGTAAGCCTTACAAGTAGAATAACAATAGAAATAAAATTACCTATTACAAGTTAGAGCAATTAAAAAAAATATCCAAGCAGTATCTTTCATTTACAACTCATTCAGGCTGTTAAAGTGATTAAGCCTTCCACATACTCACATTAAAGTGACCCACCAATGTACATAAGCATAGCTTGACACCTGCTGTAAGAATCTGTAATGTATTTACTTGCCTAGCCTTGCGTATGATATCTCCACATTAAAACAAGTCCTGCATGTCATCATTCTGCTTTATCATGCAGAGAAGACTTACCTCCACCACAAGAAAGAGAACAAACTATTTTATAGCAAGGAACAAAAAGGCAAGAACTGTGAACAGTAACCTATTCTACAACTGAGGCTGTTGTCTCTTGCTCAAACTAGATACTACATCAGCAAATAAAACATAGCAATTTTGTAGAAAAGAGGAAAAGAAAATGGTGAGATAAAGAAAAAAAGAAAATCAGAAGAGAAATGAAATGCTTATTTGTAGTGTTCATCTGACACAAAAACCAGACAAGGACAGTATAATGTAGCACCAACATCTACTTAAGAAGAGTTTAAATTACTGTTTGCTTACATTTTTTATCTAAAAGATCAAAAAGCAGAAATCAACATTTTGTCAACATTTGCTAAAACATGCTGTCAACTTAAGTCAATTTTTATTGTTTGGAGGAGAGTTATTTTTAGAAGAATCTAGAAGAATTATATTTAGGAATGAGTTAAACTAGCCTGTTCACACTGTGCGCTACTTCTGACAGTAGCTGTTGCCTGTCTTTTATGGCCACTTTCAAAAAAATCCCATTAAGAAAACTACACTCTTGAGACCAGATAATAAAGCTTTAGAAGTTGTTTAACAGCAGAGTGAATGCAACTACTATCCCAAGCAGTAATGCAGATTGCAGAGGTCAGCAAGGGCTGAAGTGAAATGTTCACTTCAATTAGTTTCTAATACCCGACATTCAAAATGTTCTGACAAACAGTAACTTATGAATTCCATGAAATATCCTTTATGTACATGTCACACCAGAACGTTAAAGTGACTAAAGGTTCTGCTTTCAGAAAGCAGCAGTCACACAACATCTGCAGAGAGCTCTTCCTCCATGACAGCAGCTGTCAATCTGAGGGGGTTTTGATGTTGGACTAAAGCATACTGTAAGGGGTGACCCCTTACAGATAAGGCTCTCCCCGAGACCATTTTGGGCAGGTGTGACAGACCATGGATGACAAAGCTCTGAGGTGGTAAGAAAGGCATTAGCTGTCTGTCATTCTCTAAGGGAAGTTCATCACTGCCCTTTAGAAAAGCAATAGTTTTTAGGTACCTTTCTCCACTGAGAGCAGACAGTGCATTCCTCACTCTCAGCTGTGTTCCGTGGGCATGCAGAGAGATACAACAGAGCGAGGACAGACAAACCAAGCCAGTGTTTCTCAAACTGCAGTAAACAAGCTCAGCAGCTTCAATGAAAAAGGTTTTAAAACTGCTAGTTTAAGAAAAAATTCAATTTACACTCTTATTAGCTACCTTACAGCAGTGGAGGTTTGCAGCACACCACCAGATTCAGGGAGAAGAGATTAAGGTTATCATGCACTGAAAATGGTGGAACAACACTGACAGGTGTTTATTTTTCTGCTCAAAGTTTCTCTGTTGGCTATAGATCACCTTCATAAATCATGCTCCATTGCAATAAAGAAGCTGATAGTAAATCTGCACTTATGGAGCTGCCAAATTTAGAAGATTGAGAGAAAATGGTGAGACTTTAACTTCATACATCCAGGAAAGAATATGATCTTTCTAGATCATATATATCTAGATCATATAGACTAGAGTTTGGATTAGGGAGAGAAGTTCGTAATGATAAATGATTCCACACACTAACAATTCTTATTTCCCTACCAAACTACGATATTATAGTTAATGGTCAGCTTAGTTTTTACTGTCCATCCCCAAACAGCATTCGAGATTACTAATATGCTAAAAAACAAACTTAAATTACCCAAAATGCATCTAGCAACTTTGCTTCACTCAATACTGAAATATCAGGAGGAGGGGAGGTATAAAAACCAGCCAACCAAGAAAACCCACATTGTTTATTTTCAGGCATACTTCATTTTTCTAAGCAATGCACTAAGACAGAGACACTGTGATTCCATTTCCACAGATCTTAGTGTGTCAGCTTTCATTTAAAAGATACATTTTTTCAGTACCGCATAGACAGCTTTATTCTCACACACACAAAAAAACTCAACCTGATTTTATTTACAGGTTGTGTCAAGCAACTTTGCATTATATACCATTTGGTCAAATCTGATGGCAACTTTAAAGCCTAGATCTAATAAAACATTTACAGTTTGTCTACCTGGAGTGCTGAAGGCAGCTATTTGTTCAGGTGTTTGGAAATAAGCCCGCTCTGCCTCAGCCCCATCCTATGCCCACAGCAGCATGGACTGCCTTTCAGAGAACAATCCTTTTAAGAATCTGGACTATCCACATACAGTATCATGTGGAGGGGGTATAATGTAAGTAAAAAAAAAAAATACAAAGAAATATCTATGGATGACAAGTAAAGACAGGTGAATTTTATATTCCACCCCTTTTCTAGATTTTGTATGTCAAATTTAAACCTATAGGCAAGCTTGTTTATCCAGTAAAGATGAACATAGCTGTTGGCATTCAATCCTTCAGAGAATGAACCAGATTTCCTTATTTTCTCTTACAAAACATGGCCAGGAAAGAGGGTACCCATCTTTGATATTAGGTCTGTCCCCTGCAAAGCAGAAACATCTTCCTTTGCTTTCTGGGAGTTCAAAAGCATACCTACTTCCCATGGGAAAGAATACATATGTTGAAGATACTCTATAGACAAACAAAAGTTAGAAAACTATTCACCTTCCCTTTGCAGTTGTTCCACTAACCACAAAACAATTCAAGATTCACAACAGCACAAAAAGAGCAAGCATTACTGTATGACTCAGAGGCTGGGACACACAATGCATCCTCCGAAGAGCCTTTCTATATTTCATTCAGTAACTTTCTAAAATTCTCTGTTATTACAACAAAAAAAAGTTACAAACTCAGAAGACAAACAACAACCTTAAAAAGCAAATAAAGAAAAACTGTACATTCTCAGGAAGTCTGACATGGTTTTCATTTTATTTGTTAGAAAAATGTAGGTAGATACTAAACAGGACAAGACATCAAAGACTGATGATTTGCCTGGCAATTTTTAGCCACAGCCAAAAGCAGCAAGCAGTTGACATCTTTTTTTTTTAAATGGTAAAGTCCACAACCAGTAACAGTCGCAGTTCCCCAATTAAAGCCTAGCAAACCACCACTTTCTTCTTGAAAATCAAGATCTCTGAAGTTTGTTTTCATCTCGAAGTCTCATATACTGGACACACCATAACTCAACTAGCACTAAAACAAAGCCAAACCACTTCCTCTCTCCTTCCATTTTCATGCGCCTTTTGCAGAAGAGATGAGACTGTAACTAAGTCTCAATTAAGTTGACAGGCATTAATTTAATTCTGCAACTTTCTGACAAAAATCCAAACTGCAACAGAGGGAACAAAACCACACTGTGTTTTGAACAGGACAAAAATTACCATCATTTCCTATTAATACTTGTGAAATTACAGCTATTAAATTGAAATTATGAATTCTAAACATACTGAGCTTTAGGTTGGTTTTCATACTCAATAAGGGAAACTTCCTGTTTACTGTCAAGTAAGGTACCTTCTTAATATTGCTGATTGTATCAAAGATTCAGTACATGAATTTCTCCAATTGTAATTAAACTTACCAAAAAAATTTGTCCTATTTAATGCATACTAGTTACCTGAAGGTTTTGGAGCACTAGTTTTTGAATCTTTAGGAAAGTCTAAAAGTGGCATCCCAGCAGAAACACACTAAAATTATTAAGCTGGAGTCCTGTATAATGACCCAATTCTGATTTCATCAACTAAAGACAACTTGTCATATAATTGACACATGAAAATTGAAGAAGTAACAGTGGGGAGGGGGGCATTGTTAAAGGCTTTGGTTTTCTAAACAGGTTTTCATGTTAATATTCTTCAAAATACACTTCCATAAAAAGCTCGATATGCTAAAAATAAATGCAGTTCAAGAAAAACTGAAACTCAAGACTTTGCATGAATATGACTCAAATTTGTCCTTTTGACATATAAAGTTTGGAACAAAAGTGGTTGGTTTATAGAAAAGTTAAGCAATGTAACAGAAGAAGCTAATAGACATTTAGATCCGTTTACTCCTTGTTTATCTGTGGCAGTAGTAATGCTAGTTCTCATGATAAGCTTTACAATGCACAGGCATGTCCATCGAAAATACTAAGTTCTGGCTCCTGTTGGCCTCAGACCAGAGTCAAATTTGATGCCATTTGCTCATCTGCCCAATTCATGCTAACTATATTTAATAGACAAATTTATCTCCCTAGGTTATCCTTTACATGTTATTACACAGTAGATTTTAAAAATCCTAACAGATGTACAAAAACAAGTAGTATGAGCAATACTTTTACTTTCAAAAAATGTAATTACAATGTTTCATTTTTACTATAAACTTTCTCTAACTTTAGATAAGTGATTTCAACGCACTCTAATTACATCTACATCAAGCCCCAAAGCATTTATAATAAAAGAAAATTACATATCAGTAATTAGCATCGTTTTGTCCCATTAAATCTAGAAATTGTTACAATTTTAAATAGATCTGCATGCCATTTATTAAATCTTACCTCCAAAACTTGCATAATTCTACCTAAAATTAATACACGCACTACAGTGAGACCACCATTTACCAGTTATAAATTTTCGTGAAGGCAGAAAAAAACCCAACTCCAATCTGAACAACATGATTACATGATTATTATCATTATATTCAAATGTTTTATTGCCTGGTTTAGGTATCCTAAAATGTCTGCACTTTTAAAAGTCTCTTAAGTCTGTGCAGTGAACGTGCACTGTCTGTTTACAAGACTCCAGACACTTCAACATTCCCACATTCTTACAGAAGTAAGGTCCTGACACAATATATTTTTCTCAAGTCTATCTTTTGAATCAAAGTACTGTTCCCAAGTACAGGTGAATTAGGCTTCTCCACAATCCTTTCAACAACAATGTAAAAAAGGGTTGTTTGTGTTCCAACATGAAATCAAAACCATCTATCATTCTGTCTGCAACTCAAGCTTAGAGATAGCCAAATACTCTAAAAATAAGGCTAACAGATGTGCCTTGGTATCTAAATGGACATTAACATCTTGAAAATTAACAAACAGCTAACCTGCAAAAATGAAAAATAGGCAAGTTGCAAGTCACAAGAAATATACAAAAAGCCTTATGTTGCAAGTCAGACTTTTGAGGAAGGTCAGAAACCAAGATTAAAAACGCTTATAGTGCATGTTTGAAAGTGTTACAGTGCATGCTTATGAATTCTGGGAAAAGGAGGCATAAAACAGGTAAAAGTCTTTCTCAGCCTATAAGAAGGTTACCATCCAGCAGCATCCTGTGGTGGTGCATCTCACCCCTTCCCCCAGGACACCCTATGATCTCATGAATCCCCATTAGGCCTTAGCCTGTGCATCATGACTTGGGCAGTTGAATGTCCCTTGACCATACTAGCAACTCTTGCACAGCTGAGGTGGGAAACTGCACTGGCCGTACCAGAAACATTCCTTATCTGAACACCACCACCACCTGACAGCCTTGAATATTCCTGGGAACACTTTATTATGACTCCTAGTGGTACAATACCATTGTCAACGCATTTTATTTTTTTTTCAAATTCTATTAATTACAGACTCAGATTGCAGCCAGGATGGAAAATTATTGATGACTAAAGCCAGTACTCTCCAAACTTATAAAACAGCAGTCCTAAGTGAGGCCCTCTGAGCTCTCCTGGACCACAGTGGGCTGTGAACAGCATCTCCCTCTGAGTTGGACACCTCTCGGAGTTCAGAAACTCCCAAATTTGGGAAACTAGGGTGACCATCGCCAAAAGCTGACAATGGAGTCTGGGCTGATCTTCCTGCTTCTCAAAGCTCAATCCTTCACCCGTTGAGAAATGCAAAGGCATTCAACATGAGTATTTCACTGAAGTCAAGAGGAACTTTTAACAGGTATACACCTTTATACATATATCTCTATACTGCTAATCCTTTGTGTCAGCATACATACGTTTGTGAATGGTGTTAAAGAACCTCAGAATAATACAGTAAAAATATTAACAATTTGAATCCTTCATCCACTTTGTAAATGATAAATTAGTCAATGATTAAGTGTTGCTAAAATCCTATGATCAACGTTTAACTGTCAATAAACCTTAGACATCCTTTAAACATAAACTGTTGTCCAAGTCTGACACTAAGATTGGATCTAGCTGCACTTAAGCTGTATCAGAGTTTGGAAAGCAAGGGGGTCCACTCTGAACCTCATGACCCAATGAAAGTATCTCCCTTACCCTTTTGTGTCTTTGGTCTCTGTGTAAATCATTCCAGCTTAATTTTCATTTGATTCTTCTTTGTGTGATTTACCTATGTAGTAATACAGTGAACCTTGCCATTGAACTTCGTAAACTCACACTCTTAAAATTCCTATTAAAACTATTTTGCTCATACCTTTGATGGTGATTCTTTCAGCAACTTGACCTAAACCACTTGTTTGTGACACATTCTTAGTTCACTCTAGCTAACATGCTTCAGAACAAAAACTGACAAACAACCAGAACAGTAAATCAACATCTGTTTTATGACTGCATAATACAGTTCTTAGGGTTTTCTTTTCTAGTTGTCTCCATTTTAAAATCATATCCTTATCTCTTTGCTTAACAAAGTTAATCTTTCTTCTAAAAAGATTCCTTCTCTAATGATACAGGGGGTTTCAAAGGAAAAATGGCTAGCTATGAGTGAAGCAGCTCATTATCATTAAGGATGGACTAGAATATCTACAACAAGCATATGGTTTGGGATTCTGAAAAACTGAAACATTTGCTTCGTACCACACAAAAGGATTGGATGCTACATTCATGCTCAAAAATCAGCATTGGTAGCCAGTGCTCCATATGCAAGCACTGAGCTAAGGGAAAGTGCTTACATTTCTGAAAATACTCAA
Organism: Microhierax caerulescens; assembly: GCA_035590215.1. Classification (NCBI taxonomy): domain Eukaryota; kingdom Metazoa; phylum Chordata; class Aves; order Falconiformes; family Falconidae; genus Microhierax; species Microhierax caerulescens. Next base: position 65,455,523 of record JAVJGJ010000059.1, on the reverse strand, counting down.
GATACAGAAGATGACCCATTTAGATTGTTTCTCTACACAAATGGTTTTACTTTTCAATGTATTCCCAGGAACAATGAAAGACAGAATTAACAGACTATTTTATGTGACAGGGAATGAGTCTGAAAGTATTCAAAGTAACAAGGCCTTTTCTCTACCAATAGGTTATTCTACATAAAATTACTTACCAAATATCACTTTAGGACAATGCTAATCATAAAGCAGCTGTTTCCCGTGGAAACTCTCTAATGTCTAGGCAGAGAGCATGTTCAGTTGCTGTCAGAAGTTCAGAGCCAAGAAAAATTTCAAGTGTATACATTCATCAAGATGTCCCATCACTGGGCAACACTGATCCACCACAAGAACGTATAACATGCTATGCTGTATTAAACAAATCAACAGACATTCAAAGGGATGGTCTGCAGGTTTCAAGAGAATAATCTCTTGGCCACACTGATCAGATCTCTACTGAATATACAGATAGCAAACTTGTGAGGAACCTAGAGTTTACTAGAACACAGCCTATAAACATATTAGTGATTCAGGAATCTTAACAAGTATGGCAGATCTTAAGAACCAATCCCTTCTGCCCCAACTGCAACTCAGAGTTTACTATGTGAGGCATCAAGTAAGGACTCAGGAGCCATGACAGTTTCTTTTCCCCTTTGACGTAGTATCACTACTATTAAATCTTTTCATGAATACTGCCAGTACTTGTAAAGATTTGAATAATGAAGCCCCATTCTGAACTTCCCTGCAGGTAAGACAGATGAGTGTATAGGAAGAATACAAACCTGTCCAGAGCTTAAAGACACGCACATTTGTCATCCTGGAATAAAATAATCTGTTTATCAGCAAAGTAGCCACAGGTATGGAACAGAGGTCAAATTCTCCTCCAGTGAGAAAAAAAAAAAATCTTCTCCTTGTTAATAAAACCTTTTTCTCCTTTTGTAAACAAAGATATACAATCTTTTTTTATAGTTAGGAGTAGAATGGATAAAAGTCTAGCTAGATAGGCTAGCCACAGATAATCCCCAATACCTGACTTCCATTACTGGAAACATCACAGCTGGTAGAACATACATTCTTTTTGGACTGAACTGTACAGAACTTGTCCCTGTATCACAGAACTTGCTGAAGGTAGATTTGCTTGAAGTTCATTCCCATGGGAAATGAAAACCATGAATTCCTTTGTAACTCAAATCTATGTTTTTAATAGACCACTCGTGCTAGCTAGAGCCACAGAATGCATTCCGCAGTCTTACCTGGGAATGCAGACAGTATTGTTTTAAGTGGGTAGCCACATCTGAAGTTTCCAGAGCACAGTGGTCTTGAATCTTCAAGACTATGGAATAACATCGGTTCATTTGGTATATAAATTATATGCATAGGTATTCTGCCATATAATGCCATTCTTCAGCTGCAATGTAGATCCTCTGCAAAACCCAATACTTACTGTATCATTTTTGATGTATTTTCACAAGGACAAATTCAGATCAGCCTGCAATGTCAGAAACTTTCATTACTACCTCTACAGCACTCTAGGCCACCTATTACTTCTCCTGAATTATGTGTAAGATATTTTTTCTTCCTGCTATGAAGATCATATAATCATAGAATATTTGAGGTTGTCCAAAGCAGGATTAACTAGAGCATGTTGCTCAGTGTATTAAGATGTAACAAATACCACTGTCTTGTATTACTAGCAAGGGCTGACATTTGCCACACTGGGTAGCTGGGAGGCACAGAAGTGAGATTTCCTTCTCCACAAATTACACAACTTCTGTAAAGGCTTTGTTCCTGAGGAGAGGCTTCCGAAGAAAAAGCACCTGTGACAAATCTGTATTTTTGGTTGTGTTCTCAAGCATAGGAAGTTCCAAAACTGCACATGGGATCACAATTGGAAAAGTCTTTCAATCACAGCCCTCTCCTTTAATATCAACAAAAAGGCAGAACCAGCTGAGCGTAAAAGACCTCTCTAAGCATTTCTGCACACAGATTCAGTGGCTAGTGGGTGAACAAGATTTAACGAGTTAAGTACTTCCTTTTTTTTCTGAAAAGCTGACTCTGCATGCCATTTTTACAGGAGCTGGCTGAACTACTTAAGTTCACACATATTCTCAAGTTATTTATAACTAGTTATTTTCCTATTTAAAAAAAAATATATATTTGAAGGTCTGTGCCAAAATCATTATGAAGGGTGCTGTTTTGACTTATGACGATGAGAAAATTTTGTGGAAAACTGCTCTCGGCTACCAACAATGGCTCTTCAATAGTGATTCTGCTTATCTGGTATAGCTGATCTGGCAGACAGTCTATCTGAACCCACATCACCACCCTGAATGTGCTTAGAGGTAAAAGATTCTGGACCCTCAAATGATGAACAGTACCAAGTTGCAGAAATACAGCTGACAACTTTGATTCTGGCCACTCTATAGCCATTATTTTATAGAAGGCAACTGGGTGCTGCTGGACAAGCCACTGTAATACAGTATTTAGTGAAAGTACTACCAGTAAAGTAACTCAGTGTCAATCTCTCTTCCATTTTTCCATAACCTGTGCATCTATTATACAGTACTATACAGATACTAAATAAAAGAGTTAACCTGAAAGAAGGCTCCACCAGTAAAAGAACTCTGATGTTCCTTTGCCATACACCTTCACTATAAACTTACTGTATTGGCTGAAGACAGCTTCTCTTCAAACATCAATTTTCATCCATGGTTTGTGTTCAAACTGGCCATCCCCCATGCTAAAAGCCATTTCCATATTCAACGCATTGATACAAGAAATTCTATCATTATCCCCCTGAATTGAACTGTTTCATTTTGTATAAAACAGTTCATTACATCAAACAGCCAGAAAACTACTCCAAAGACCAGAAATTACAAAATTCATTTCAGCTATGGGAGACCAAGAATGCCTCACTGCAATGAATATTAATTTATTTGAGCAGTTATATCTGATGAAAAGAGCAAAGTTCAAATTACTGGTTTGAAGCAAATAAAGCAAGGAGTTTAAATTGGTTCTGTGTATTCAAGAGAAACAGTCCAACACTGAATAACAGACACATGCACACATATACGGAGAGAAATACAGGTACACTGAGTGGAAGCTGGGAAAAATTCTCAATTCCTCCCTCCCTGCAAAAAAGTATGGCTTCAACAAATCATCTTTTACCGAATGCAACATTTTTCTTTTACATCTGCTATTAGAGAGCATAAATTTGCAACTATTTTGTAACTTCCCAATCCTCACTTGTTAGATCTGCATTACATTCCCAGGGGTAAATTATTTCAACCTTTTCAATCCCTTGAAAAAATGCCATATCCTTTATATCAAACTCCACCATGCTCTGATTCATCTTTTCTGAACTAACTGACAGTTAATAACACACTCCTAACAGCAGGTAAGAATTAAGGAATTTGTATAGAATGGTACTTCCTTTTCTATGCTTCTCCCCCACTTCTCATTACAGCTATAAATTGGTTAACGATACCTCAACAAACTCCAATGATGTCCAAATGTTCTTGTTACATTACTATTAATTTAAGAACTTTGAGACATATAAATGGTATCTTATTTTCTGCCTCCAAAACACAGTTTTGCACAAACCAACAATCAGTTTTACCTGTCATCCTGCAGTCCTTTCACACAGCTTGCTTAGACTTCTCAGGTGACCTTTCCAGTATTTCTGAATTTGATGAAACAGTTTTGAATCCTCAGCAAATACTGTTACTTTATAAATCAAATGCTACAGATGATTAATATAAAATATTGAACAGCTCCTCATTTAAGACAAAATGTTAAGCCTCCTATAAGTTAGCATTTATTACTGTTATTTCCTCTCAGAGATTTTTGTGACCCCATGAAACTATTTTACCTTTCACATCACGGCTTCTTTATTGAACAGCCTGGTGTGAGGAACCTTCCATTACACCTTGAAAAAGTGTATGTAAATTAGAACTATATTAAAATTTAATCTGCTCTGCTATTACTGCAATGAAAAACCCTAGTAGATTAGTGAGGCACAATTACCTTTGCAGAAGCAGTACTAACCATGTTAGTAATACCAGTTAGTACTACTGAGTCTAGCATCAGTCTCTGTTGTCATTGTATGCTTCTATCTACAAGTAGTTGCAACTGTAGGGGATGAGAATTACATGCACATATTTTTTTCTTTAAGAGCACACAACAATTTCCAGGCCTGTTTCCTACACAAATTTTGAGATCACTTGCAGAGTATTTGTTGGAAGCTCTTTCAGTAATTTAAAATCTACTGACCAATTTCTACCAAATTGGAATCAAGTACATTGAGGTTCTCCAAATCTGTGAAAACAAGCGCCAGATAGAGAACAGAGACTCTATTAATACTCCCAGTAAATGAATGCAACTTACCACAGAGCAGGAAAAAAGGGAAAAAAAAAAAACCAGTACAAGTTTCTTAGCTATAAGAAATGATTCAACAGAATTTAATGTCTTTTATTAGATGCCAAAAAAACTCACCTGGCTTTAGAATAGATAACCTGTTTTCTAGTAAGTTTTAAGTGTCAGACACTTACGGCATTCACAACAATCTACTTCTGTTTGGAGCCTGCTGTCAGAAGACTAAATTCACGTGTATGATCGTAACATCATCTAACAACTAACTAACATAACTACTAACTAATCTAATAACTACTAATAACTAACAACTAACTAATCTAACATAACAACTAACATCAAACATAAAATCTAACATCAACAGCCAGGTATAAACTTATTTATACTTCATTATTTCTGCTCTTCATTAAGTGTTTTGTTAAAATGTAACTACCTTTGTTATTCTGTAGTTCTTTGTGTGCAAGTAATTTACTACACCAACACACTAGCATAAGTAAACTAGCATTCCATTTAGCTTCCCACCTTTTCAAAAATACAGGCACCTACATTAACAGATATATCTCTAGAAATGTATACACTTTTGATGACATTTTCTGTCCTTTAACTAATTAAAAAAAACATTTTTCAGAGAATTAAAAAAATCCAAAATTAAGGATATGCAAATTTCTAATTATGCTAATTCATTTATTTTCCTGGAAGCCTATAATGAATGTTTTGCTGCTTCTCCGACAAATTCTTTGTTCAACTTATGTTGTAAGATGCAGGTCACAGCACTGCTTAAGTACTTGACTAGTTCTCAAAGAGGCTACTCAGCTTCTGACCTCTAGGGAGGAGGTGGCTCTACAAAAAGAAAAAAATGTTGTTTGCAAAGTCATTTGAAATAAGTATGACAGTGTAAGTCATTCCAGTCTTATCCCATATCTTTTTTTTTTTACTTTGAAACCATGTCTTGTAAACATGAAATATAGAGCCTGTAATCTGTGTCAGATGACCTCCAGATCTCTCCCAAAAAACTTGAAGAGACTGATTCACAGATGTACTGGAACACAAAACTCCTATTGCAATCTGGCGCCTTGATATCTTTGAGAGTCTGGGACACAGTCCAAAAAACCAAAAACTGGAAAAGAGGTATTATCACCCTTGCAGCAGTCAGAGGCTCTAAGGTGGTAGAAAAAGCAGAGCATGAGTTATAAAAGGTGCCTCACTCTCCAAGCAGTTAAATTGAGTACATTAAGATGCATCAGACACAAGAGCAGAAGGTTGTAAAAATGGCCCAATGCGATGCAGTAACAGCAACCCGATAAGACTTCTATCATGACACCTTTTCTCAGCAGCCAAAAGCACAGGAACCAAGGAAAAAAACTCTCCTTTTCTTTCAAATTCTGTATTTCCCACAGACAATAGAGCCTCATATTTTAGTTCAACCCCCTGTCTGAGAAGTATCTGGCTGCTTTTTTTTATTTCCCCCTCCAAACTGCAGACTTACAGATCTTGGTGGATGAGAAGTGAGTGTACAGGCAAGTGGGTTGATAGCAGTTTAAGAGGTTAAAAAATATATAAATTTTATATATATATATATAAAAACAGAAGCGGGATTAGATGCATCATCTTCTGTAGGAAAGAAAAACCAACAGAAAGCACAGGGTATGATATAAAGAACACCCATCGTGGAAAGCAACAAAAAAGAACTGTGAAAGAGCAAGTAAAGGGAAAAGAAAGTAGGGTAAAATGCATATAAGAACATGGGGAAATAGACTTCATTACCTACTACAGGGGAAAAAAAAAGAGTGAAAGAAAAACTGTAAAACGTTCAGTCAAAACTTAAATATTTTACCCCAGCTTTTTAAGGAAGTTAGTCTCACGGAGGAAGTGGTGCGGGAGGAGAGAGGGGTTCCTCCGCTTGGAAACTAGATGGCTGAATCCAATCAAATCTGACAGAAGGGTAGAGGTCTCAAAGATAATTGGCAAAGAAAATGCTAACTTCATGAAATCTGGGTGCTAGGAGTGTCCTGACCAAGGGAAAGGCTGCAGTATGCATTAAGACCTTATTAGACATTAGATGACCCACAAAAGGATGAGACTATAAATGTTTCAAACAGGGAAAAAAAATAATCAATTAGAGCTTACAATCATCCGTGAGATTTTTTTTTTTTAAAAAAAAAAAAAAGAAGAAGAAGAAAAAGGGTAAGATGCTAGGCTTCTACTGTTCAAGGAACTAGTCTTTTAAAATACTTCTTCTTTCACCTGGGGAAAAAAGGAAGGCATGGTAATACTTGGTATAGTATTCACCATCTGGAGTAGTAACAAACGTGCCAAAAGGCCCTTTTTATATGCAAAAGTGCTGTACAAAGCAGGAAATTTTTATCTTCCTTTGGAGAAATCAAAGCAAGAGAGGCGCAGTGACTGCAAGGAAAAACAGCAGCGGAAAAGCTGGATGCAAAGGAAAGCCAAATAACCCAAATCACCTCCCACCCTGCCTTGAGAACCAGCAGCATCCAACACATAACGTGTTTTCTGGAACCCAATTACAGTAGAATGTACTTACAGCATACAGTAATCAATAAGAAGACTTTTTTGAAAGCTGTATCACTCTTCATTTGTTTTATACTAATCAACCCCTTCTTCAACTCACAAATATGCAGTCAATAGTCACTATGTGATATTATCTCCACACAGATGATGAGCAGCAATTCCTCAGCTTTTTCAGCAAAACCAGATTTTATATAACCATGTATATCATCCATCTACAGATCTGAAGCATAGTCAAGTCAGTATTTCATATTCAAAAATGGCATCTGCATGCTTGCTAAAAATTAGTCTTTAATACAATTTAAGCAAAGAGAAACTTAAGACAGTGTTCCACTGAACGGCTTCTTGGGTGCTTGCTTATATACTAGCCTGCTGGTAACAGAAAAGCAACTAACTTAAACCAGTAAGCGATTTTCATAAGATCTACAATGAAAGCATCTAGAATCCCGTATGACTTAAATTTCACTGGCAATGCTTGGACACGAAGTAGCTGAACGTTCTTAAGCGAACTACCAAAGCTTCGTCAATTAAACATTTCAGATCCAAGGATAATAAAGCAGAACCATTTCAAGCATTTTCAACACAATTCTCCAGCTAAAATGTCACAGACTGGTTGCACAAATAGATCTTGAAATATTTCACTTTTCAGGAAGCGCACCTTTCAACTTCAGACAACACCCTGCATCGGCATGCCAAGAGAAAAAGGAATGCAGTCGTATGGAATCAGTTAACAATTACAGCCAATAAACAAATGGACCGCAGTGGAAGACCCACTTTAGATATTAATAAGCAGTGATTCACAAGAAGCTCATGTAGCTTTCCTTACTTGCAGATGCATCATCCATACATTTAAGAGAAAGTCTAACTCATTACCATATGAACTGCTAGTTACCGGTAGTATTTGCAGTTGTTGGGAGATGCAAACAAAAGAAAGGTCTCAGTGTCGAAAATGTGGGACTTCTACCTAAAATCCTGATTCTAGCATACAAAGAGGCAGGTCCGTGTTCAGTAAAACAGATCTAAACGCAGCATCTCTCTCCACACTCCGTACCGTGCACACTTTTCTATTTACCCTTACATTTTTTCTATCATTTTTTCAAAAAGAAGCCAAGTTACACCTCCTTAAGCAAAGCTATCTGTTAAAACCGCGACTGCCAAGAAGGGTGGAAAAAAATGAGACTCGCGCATTTAATCTGATTAAATGCCACCGTGCCACAATTAGATGTCACTGTATGTTCACTTTAATTCTGGAAGCACATGCAGGCGGGATGGAAGTCACGGCACCGCGCTGCTCCAGGTGCCAGCCCGTGCGAGGCGCCCCCCCGGCGCTGCAGCCAGCCCTGCCGCGCTCCCACTCGCCATGTATTCCGCCCCGGGGGACGGGCGCTCTGCCGCCCGGAGAAGTTGGAAGCTCCGTGCTCCTCCCGCCGCCGGCCAGCCGCGATCCCCGGCCAGCCGCGATCCCCCGCCAACCGAACAATGGTAGCAGTGTTCCAGCGGGCAGATCAGCCGCGCAGCGCATCGTATCCCCTCGCCCGCCAACGGCGGACCCGCCGCCCGTCCCCGCCTCTGCCCGCCCGAGCCCCGGCCAGCCCAGCGGCGCGGCGCCGGCCGGCCGGGAGGGGACAGTACCGCACCTCAGCCCGCCCGCCATGTATTCCGCCCCGGGGGACGGGCGCTCTGCCGCCCGGAGAAGTGGGAAGCTCCGTGCTCCTCCCGCCGCCGGCCAGCCGCGATCCCCGC